>OY294036.1:6885362-7578817 GCA_958510855.1 Rhagonycha lutea
CGAGCAACATCGATATTCTTATATTAATACGATATTGAGGCGCAGCCAGCGTCCCTAAGTGTGCTTTCAATGTACTAGAATATAAACTTCATGATTATATTAAAGTTTTAGATTTACATCGGACTGTCCGTATATTTAAGAGTTTTCGAATTTTAAAATTTTATGAGGCCTGGTACAGTATGAAAATGTAGATTTAACATATTCGGTGTATTTTTGTACCCAGTATTTGTTTAGCCCGATCGGGGGTGCACGAGTTGTTCACTGGATCCGTTGCCGACTGACTTAGGAGTAGAAATGTAAGATTTTATATTTATATGTTTATCGATCAATAAAAAAGAAAATAAAGAAAAAAGTATTCTTCATAGCTACACTTCTGTTCAACGTGATTCCAGTGATCTGCTTTGCGCCCGCGATCGTTTGGTTTGTACATAGATGTAAAAAAATTTGCTCATGTAAAGATCTATTGTTTTGTTATATTGTAATGTTTATTGGATACGATTTTTATTATTGCAATAAATTGCCGAAAAAAAACTTGTCGTTGCGATCTAATTGAAAGGTTCCATTTTTGTTCTTTGACGGGACCTCTCAATTTGGTCGCAACATATCGCGACATCATGGCTGAAAATATTTTGTCGTACACGATTCTTTCTTTGCATTGTTAGTGTTGATTTGATTCTGGCGAACGATTTTTATGAGATAAACAAAGTTAGCAATATTTTTGCATATTACCTACCTTGATGTATCATAATCCCCCAAAACATATTTGTAAATCCTTTGTATTATATTCATATAACTATATTACAGTTATTAATTATAATAGTGTGTACATTTTGTATTGTAGTTGCTGTTTATAAATATATTATTATATGGCCAATAAATTGATTTTTTAAAATTATTTTTACTTTTATTTGAAAAGTTTAATTGGAATCCATTGACGAGTGAGTTAGCAGTTTCGAAACAATACGATCGTCGTAGGCTTTCATTAAATCTTAACGATTTCGACCATAATTAAGGTGTGTAGGTAAGTTAATAAAAATGTTGCCAGCAGTTTGCTTTAACAAGTTCTAATTAAAAATTCTAACGACTTTATGTCGATTAAACTACCAGATAAAAATTGTCATGGTTGTGACTCCCCGAGATACCATCTACTACGGTAAAAATGATTAAAATAAAATCACACGAAAAAAAATTAATTCCAGCTGATAATTTTCAATTTGGTAGCAATCACATACTTGCTTTACTCTTATTATCAATTTTCCACGATTTTTATTATCAATCGAGGTATCGCAACGAAAATACAGACTCGAGTTATTACGAGGCTTTGTTATTTTAAATTACACTTTTGTGTAAACTTGAAATACATCTTTCGAGTCATGACTCATGACACAGCAAGTGATTATTTATTTCATGCTTCATTAGTAATTCAATCCAAATAGTAAGTAAAATTCACGCTTAAAACGGTAGCAGCTCCTCCAACAATTACAGTTTTGTGTAGATCAATAATGGTTAAAAGCTTAATTTGATTCAAATCTGATTTAGAAAGGAGGAAATTTTTAAATAATAAATTACATTTCAAAAAAACCTATAAATAATAATAGGATCCCACGGTGTTTAAAAATGGCCATTTGTAAACAAGAATTCTGGTATTTTTTTAGATCATTTTGATTTTATCTTCTAGTTAACTCTTGGTCAATGCCTTTTCATCCAATTTTGTCGTAATAAATCTTCCACGAATTTATAAAAGAAATTTTTTTCAAGTTTATCAATATTTTTTTCAGATAAATGTAAAAATAGAGATAATTGAACTCATAACTAATTATTGTTTACAAATTTTCCCCTTCAAAATTTTTACTGAATCACCTCCGCATATCTCTGGTAAGGTAATATAAATTAAATAAAAATAGGAATGATTTGTTTACCCACTTATAATTACCAACTATAACCTTCACAATTTTTTTTAGTTCGTCAACTCAATTTGACCCCAGTCAACACAAATATTACCAACAAATGAAAATAAATAATATGCGAATAGTTCAAAGATTTTATTTGGAATACGAGGGCTATCTAATCCAAAGTTGATTAAAAGCGTCCAAAAATTTGGATTTGTAGCTTAATTTGAAAAAGAGACTTCAATTTCTTTTAAGAAATTTTAGTGCAAAGATAGTCCTATGTAAGAATTTAAGGGTTGAACAATGTATTGCAAAGAAAATTTCATGGAGACGTGACAAGAACACGAAGATAATCTCAACAAAATTTAATTAATTAGAATTAAAATCCCAAACAGGAGACATCACCCCTAGGGCTACGTTCTTGAATCATAGAACATAGATTCGTAGAATTACATTTGATGAACGTACATGTACGCTTTCCGCAATTTGAGTGTTTTCCTGTTTCATACATTAACATTTTTTAGGCTCATTACGTCACAAATGTATGGTTCCAACCTCATTTTAAAAGATTTTGATATAATCGACGTAATTATTATATAAATAAAATTGTTTCCCTCTTCTCAAGTTTTAATCTCTTTTTTGTTGTTTTTTAAGTATTGTTCAATTTAAATGAATGGAAAACTCATTTTAATTTAAAATGTAGAGAGATAAAAACCGTTGGATTTAATTTTTTTAATAAAAACAATACCTATTCTTTTTGTAATCAAAATAATGAAAAATTAAAAATAAAATTGATAGTAAACTGCAAAATATTTGTAATTAACTGTGGAAAACTCTTTACTCCTGGCACTAGTCAATTCATCTTTTATTAAAACTTTGCTAGTTTAATTCAATTGTTTATTTGTTCGAACTGATTATGAAAATTTTTTCATATTCATTTAACCTGAATGTCATACCTTACTGGTTTACTTAATAATTCAAACAGAGCCGTAACTAGGGCGTGGCGAAGGTGCCTCAAAATAATGTAGGCGGCTTAGCTACCCTAGAAAATAGAAAAACACTTAAAAAAACGAGATAAAATTTTATATCTAAGTATTGTGTAGTTTATGTTCTTTGCACGAAAAGGTTAAAAAAGCACCATTATTTCGTTTCATATAGCAAAACTTAATATTTAAACTTTAATATCTTAAAACACAGAAGAAAATGTTTGATCAATGGACCAGATATTGGTAAAAAGAAGAACGAAGGGGTGCTAAAATTTTCAAAATGTAAAGATTGATTAAAGAAACTTCAATTTATCTATATTTGGAGCAGACTTGCCTAATTTCGTAGTGTTCCTAATTTAGCAGCTCTTGTATTAGTTATCCTTTAGATTTAAACAAACAAATGTAAAACCTTTACATCAGTTTCCAGTGTTTAAATAAATCAATTCTAAAAAGATGCTGCAAAATTAGAAACACTGCGAAACAAAATAAGAAAAAGATACAAAAATACATTTTCTTTTTATTAATTTTAGTATCCCTCAGACTTTAAAAATGACCTATCGGTCAAAATTGTTTATTCTAATTAATAATTACTATGTTTTCTGTTAAACGGTTTCAATGATTTTCAATTTTTTTAGTCGGGGAGCTGCCCCATGAATTCAGTTGAGCGAGATGCACTAATGCACTGCATTAATAATTGGAATGCTATTGGTTTTGTATTACGGAAGGATCTATTAAATTTTACATTCACATTGATTCCATTTCCCATGCAATTCCGTTCATTAACATTCAAACTACTGAAAGGGTAATTAAATAAATTTCACATTCGAGGCACATTATATTTGGAGTAATTTATTAATATTCACCCTGTATTTTAAAAATCAGGTTCTGCTTTTGGCATTAGGAAAACTTGAAAATCAATATACACATCCGCTTATATTAAATTAAATAAACCAAGCCCAGTCTTGTTAGGGGAACAATCAAAAATGGGCTACTCAAAAGTGAGAAAAAAAGTGCAATTTAGTACATCAAAATAAAACAGAAAGTTAGTCTACGCTTTGGTTGGAATACATTTTTATTTCCAAAATAAAACCAGCTTTTTGACTGCAAGTGGCTGATAAAATGTTTATGTCACCTTGGGTTTCAAAAACAGATTTGAAATTCTATAGTTTTATATGGCAGTAAAAAATGAAATTGGAAAATTTTTATTACGCTTATGCTGAATTGGGCATTCGATCACTCTTTCTTAGTTGAAAAAGTAACCAAAAAGCTATAATCCACTCAATAATTTTCGAATTTCCTTACGTTCCCCTTTTTGTTCAGGATTACGGTCATCCTGTTTATGACCTTGTGATACATTTATTTGATAGTGTCGAATTTATCAGTTTATTATTTTTCCTGTAGTGACACGATATCGGACGAAAAGATTGTGAATAGAAATAATCAAGATTTTTCTTACTTTTTTAATTAAATTAAAAAATTAATTGTATTATAAGCGCCACAATATTACATTAACAAGTGCTTTTGTCATGTCGTGATGATAGCTCACCCTCGCTCCCTTCGAGAGCAGATTAGGTACATGCTTTAGCGTAAAGCTCCCAAGGGACGTAAAAGCTCATTAAATAGAAGAAAAAATACGAGAAATGCTTTTAATTTTAATTTCCTAGCTCTCGAAAATCACTACTAGTACTCTACAGAAAATACATCTTTTTAGATAGTAATTGCGCAAATTTTCGTAATGTGTTTTAACGGAAATGTTGTTTTAATCTTCGAGTGTTTTCATAAAATCTTAATGGCTTATTTATTTTTTTGATATTTGGTATATTTTTAACAGTTGCGAGTGTTTTAGCCTCATCTAGATTCAAGATATAGTCATTTAAAAAAAATAAAGCCAAAATACTTTCATTTGGGTTTTTGATGTGTACTTTAAAACAAATACTATTAGTTGAGACGTTATCCGTTAAATTACCGTAATCTTAATAAGTACTTATACTTTACTGCTGTTGTTATGGGGCTTCTAAATACAAGTTTCGAGTCAGCCAACAGAGCAACGTAACGATAACCGTATAGCGTCACCAGCGTCTTCCTGTTTTACGACCCTCTTTGTAACTACTTCGTGCCAAAATTGAAATATTTAATGAGGGTCCTTTTGTTTCCGTTTAGTTCACTTTGAGTTCAACGTAAATGAGTTGTATATGCGATGAAACCGTACAAGTCGTTTATTAGTTTAATTTTGCACAAAACCGTAAATATTCTGTTTTCTTAAGATATTCCTTTGTGAATTTTACACGACACTGAATATTCCAGTTCAAGAAATATATTATGACAATTTTACAACTCGAAATTAATTTTCCAACATTGTTGTAGTAGCACAAACGCATTTCAACTTGCAACACTTGCATTATATGTCTTTCCTCACCAACATTGTCTAAATTTACACAACTTATGTCGCGTCGGTCGGTCGTCGCCTTAAAATTAATTTGGACAATTATGAAATCATAATACGGATTATCCTCAAACCTCTACATATTATCTAAGAGGGCTAAAGGTGGGCCAAACTAATGAATCCAAAGCTTTAGGCGTTAGACAGTTATTTTTGGTAGCATTTTCCTTTAGGCTGTGTTTTTAGTACCACGAAACTAGGGTTCCGGCCCAAAAGGAACTTGTAATTTCAGGCCTCAAAACATTCACCAACGCGAATCACCATACTTGAATCAATCTAATCTCAAAATTGGTTGTTACTGTTGGATTAATTTTCTAGGGTTAAAGATGTGAAGTATTTCTATATTTGTCTACTGTACAGTAAATAAAAACTACTGGTTTGTATAGTAATATTTTATTAATTAATTTAAAACTTAACAATTTAAATTATTATCTCAATCTAGTAAACAAATTTTTTTTTTGATGTTAGTAAAGAAACCGTGAAAGGAATAATTTCATTTTTATTGTAATACATACGTAATTGTTTTATGAAACTATATTAAAATATTAATTATTTTGTTTTCCTATCTTAATGGTATAATTTACCTTGATATTCCAAAGCATTACTTATTAAAATATTTTAAATTTGCTACTGTAGGGAACAAAATAAAAACATATTATTTAGTAAATTAAAAGAACATAGTTTTTCTTTCATACAAAGAAAGAAAAACTGTTGTTTGTATCAATTAATATTGAAAATAACCAAAATTATTAAAATGTTACAAAAATACAGGTAAAACGATATTATATTATTAATTTTATTACATTTACAAGAAAAGTTGTGCACGATTTCTGCGTTTGCATAAAATTTGTACGCTAATATTATGTAGATCTGAAAAATTACTCGTTCTACACTTAAATAATTATAGTATATCTAATTGTAAGATAAAAATTCACCTGTAGAATATAATTGATGAAAGCCTACGGACGTAATGTTGCATTCGTGTAAAATTACTTTCCAACTGAAAATTAATTATTATAATAGTAATTACAACATTAAGCTGCATTTATGTGATGCAATAAATAGAATAGAATATTGGTTATATTAATGAATAACTAACCTTCAAAATTTAAATTAATTAATAGTTAAATTAATTAAGTAATAAAGACGTACTCCTAGCTGTTAGTTCTCATATTAAATATTTTATTCTGTTAACAAAAACACACTTTCACCTCAGCTCCATGTATTTGCACATTATTTTGATAATTGCATGATAAGGATCATTATTTTCTGCGTTGCCAAGAATGGAGGACGATATTTATAATAAAAAAAATAAGTTTAAATAAAATAAAGATGCTATGCCTATTAAGTTCGATACAAAAACTACTTACAAAAATTATATCGGGTGAGATCGTCAAATACGGCATCAGTGAAGAGCAACAAGGATTTCGACAGAATCGGTCCACCATGGATGCAATATTCGTACTCCGGTGGATAATAGAGAATGCTGTAGAATATAACAAACCAGCTTTTATGTGCTTTATAGATCTCTCCCAGGCTTTTGACAGGGTGAGACTATCAGATGTAGTCAAAATTCTAAAGCAGAAGGATGTAAACCCAAAAATTATAACCATTATTGAAGATTTGAATAAGGGCATTAGCACCAAAATTAGAATCAATAATAAAGTGTCAGAAAATGTCCCCGTAACAACAGGAATTAGACAAGGCGATAGCCTGAGTTCCATCATGTTTAATCTAATAATGGATGAAATAATAAAGGAGGTGAAAACAGCCGGTAGTGGTTATGAAATGAGAACGGATTAGAATAGTCTGCTACGCGGATGATGCGGTTATTGTGGCGGAAGACGAAGACAACCTCCAAAAACTACTTCATAAATTGGAACAAACAGCTCAAGAATTTAATATGAAAATCTCCAACGAAAAGATAAAATCGCTAACTATCGCTAGAGACCCTGTAAGATGAAAAGTAGTGGCGAACGAGGTAAAATTTCAAACTCAAAAAGCGTCAGTCATATCAAGATTTCTGAGAGATATTAGGTATATGGCGGAACAAATATATGAGCAAGGGGAGCAAAGTCAGAATATACAAGACATGCGTAAGACCCATTATGACACACAGTACGGAGACAACGAAGACAAAACAACTTATGAGAACAGTGGAGATGAAGAGTCTACGCGCAATAGCTGGCTATACATTATTCGATAGAAAGAGAAGCAAAGAAATAAGAGATGAATGTGAGATAGATGATATAGTAAGATGGACAAGGGGTAGGAGAAGACAATGGAGAGACGATGTGAGGAGAATGGCGGAGGATCGACTACCAAAAGTGGTTATGTTGGGAAAGCCAAACACAAGGAGACCACAGGGAAGACCGCCAAAACGATGGAAGGAAAGCTGGACATCGATATCCCAGGAACGACAGAACTAGGTACCATGTTGGGAAATACAGGACGTAGTCCTAAAATAAGAAGAAGAAGAAGAAAATAAAGATATCTATTGAAGTTTCTAACACTGCCGAGGAAACGACTCAATTGTTGGGAAAATAACAGGGTTTAGCCTAGTAGAAGAGGATTCTCTTAGAATTGCTTCTAGAAAGTGGAAGAAGAAGAAAAAGAAGAAAGATACTGAAGAGATTGGCACTTTTATTAAATTTGTACTGTATGATCCTTTAGGTGCTGTAGGAAGATCAAGGAGGAAAAATCAAGAGTCTGTAACGAATTTTTGTAAAATTCATTACTTACATTTTACAAAATTTGTGCACGTACACGTACAATAAATTTCTAATAAGGAATTTAATTATTTCTCAAGCAAGATTCGAAACAAAGTCAGCTGTGGGTTGGTGTATTCACTTGTTGAGTCGAAAAGCAGAAATTCAAGGTTCGAATCAAGGACTTGACGGAATCTTTTACCTCGACCTACCGGCACTGATAGTTGTATTGATCTTATATTATATTTTTGATACATTTCGTATCAGTTCAATTCCGATACGAAATTTATTGTACGAGGTGCGTGCACAATTTTGTAAATTGTAAGTATTGAATTTTACAAGAATTCGTTACAGCTTGAAGCGTTATGAGATTGGAAAAAAACAAAATAAAGAAAATGAAGAAAATGAAGATTGTAAACTGTGTAAAAACAAATGAAAGAGTGTAAAATAGTAAACAGGTAAAAGTAACAATTGAAGTAATTAAAATAAGTAAAAGAAGCACGGAAATGAATCACAATTTTAGAACAATTAAAATCATAAAATTTGATTTAAGTACTATAACAAAAAGTTTAACACGCAAAGTTGCGATGTTAATAAAGAAAATTCATAGTTGATTGAAGCACTGGAATTGAAATATAGTACGGAACAATGAAATTAAAATAAAAATTCAATTATTTATTGCGACCCCTAAATAAAAGGGAAAATTAAAGTAAAATCAAATTAACTAAAACAATAAATTAGAATTTTATTGCAATTTTTTAAAATAAAATTTTATATTACTCTTAAAAATTCTCAATATATTATTTATCGGTCTTATTAATTTATTGAGGTCTCCTTGAAATGGAGAATATTAATTTATTAATAGCTCTCCGTATGAACCTACATTTATTTAAGACTTCAACTACTAGTGCAAATGGCAAAACTCAACGTTGAGCCAATTTTCATCAAATCGATTTTGAAAAATGTTATTATTTAACGTTTATTATATTATGGACGGTCATTGCCTTGTAGCTAACGCAGTTGGATGCGAATGCGGGGTACCGGGTTCAAACCCGGGGAGAGTCAAACTTTCTTATGACCAAGTCTCCGTGCTTCGGAGGGCACGTTAAACCGGCGGTCCCCCTGAGTTGACGAATTGTTATCGTTAACCAAAACAGGGCTACAGGCACATCTGAATGCTAGCCTAGCAAGCTGCTAACGGATGTAAAACAACTATAGTCCAAAATCGATCTGTGGACTACTCACCAACCCGTTTGGCCAGCGTGGTGAGTTATGGCCAGATCCTCCATAATATGGAGAAGCTTATGTCCAGCAGTGGGCGGAAAAAAGGCTGATGAAGAAGAAGAGAAGAGAAGAAGAAGAAATTATGGACCGTGGAATGAATCGATTAATGAGATTCCTACTAGATTAGAACACCAATTAATAGACCAAATAATACACGGTAGATTATTAGTGAAAATCTCGTTAATCCTTTTATGCGCGATAGACAAAAAAGTAAAAGAAATTAAGGAAAACTTGATGAAAATGAAAAATTTGGTTGTAAAAGGAAAATAAAAAATGTTAAAATCTTAGTTAATAATATCGAATGACTCGGTGTTATAGGAAAATTGAGCATTTAAAAATTCTTTTTAAGTAACTACAATGCAACGTACCTGCCGATATCCTATAATTTTAATAAAATAGCAGGACGGTCTAGACGTGTATATTAATGCTTTTGTAAATGTAGTACGTGAATAGAAATTCGATATTTAATGATTAGAATATGAAGATAAAAGCCGTCAACGATTATAATAAATGCTAAACAAGTAAAATGCGTTAATGAAGTTCTATGATTTATTTTCAGGTGTGTAATATGCAAGTGCGTGTTTTCGATCTTTGCTGACAACGGTGTTTGTATATGAAAACAGCAACACGTAGTAGTTAGAGACGAAAACTTTTGAATTATTTATTATTTTTACAGCACGAAAATACAAAAAGTAAAAATCGTGAAATAAGGAAGTCGACTTAAAGAAAATAGAATAGGTAGTTTTAATAATTTAAAGTATTGTTGGATAAACGAATCGCATTGCATTGCAGAAAAACAATTGTAACAATAAAATTATAAGGTTTTCTATTAAAGAAAAATTGCTTAGGGAAAACCATAACCTGCCTATCAAGAACGTCTTTAAAAGTAAGCGCCAATATCCATCTAAACTTTGTTCAATATTAAGGCAAACGAAATGGCAGGTCTCCGGGGCATTAAACTTTAAAGGTGCAATTTGTAGTAAAGAACCTTCGCGTTCGCTTATTTATTTATTAAAAAAAAATTACTTGTGGAAATTCGTCATTTCAACAGTTTATCAGTGACGTAATTCAAATAATCCTAGTTTGCCAAAACAAGAGCATTAATCGGAAAGTATTACAATTCGAACGCTGTGCCATTTCAAACGTAGAAAAATGTCAGAAGTACCTTCCATGTTCGTCTGCTTGAACTTTAATCACCACTTCACGTAATTATAATTAACCTGAAGAATTTTTACATTTGTGTAATCTTATCCGCGGTTTTTTTAAATCAATAAAACGCAATTAATCAATATTGCGAAATCATTGAAATAAAAATTCAGTAAGCGTTACCTTCTATCTTCCGATAAGAACAAGGCCGAAAAACTGTGAGTCACAAACTTATTTAAATGTACGGAGTCACTTATTGATTTAGCATAATAGTTAAGTTTTTTAAAACGTAATAAACGATAAGAAAAGTAATTTCGTAGTTTACGGCTATAAAATGATCCACGTTCAATTTATTTGGGGAAACTTTGGGGGAGAGCCAAATATCTCATTGCAGTCCTTAATACTTAATTACACTCATGTAATAGGTAATTAAATCATGGTTTGTATGCTATTCTGTGATTTAAAAATGGCGCAGCTTTGCAAAACCAGAGATCTCAATGCTTGAGCATTACAAGTGGGTTTCTATATTTTTGAAAACTTTGGTTTGATACCACTTTTTAGTTTCACAATGTCAAACGGATGGGCAAATAGAATTTATTATCAAAGTAACAATGGCGAATCTATATAACGTAGTAATCTCTTCGAGTGGCTAATCTTTCTCTTTTTGTTGCCATCTGTTTCTCACTTTCTGATTTCCTCTTTTTTAATCATTTTTTTATTTTTAACGCTCAACAGCGACCGGGAAATTCGAACCTCCTATGCTACGCCTGGGTTAAATTCAAATTCAAATACTTTTGAAACAAATTTGTGTAGAAGGTGTCATCTCCCTTAGGCAGCTCATGGGGTAGCGCGTATCCTGGAAACCAGGAACATAGCTACCACTGTAACCTGTAGCAATGATACAGGTCCTACTTGTTGAAAGGGTTCCACCAGCCCTCGCAGATTCAATATTATAAAATTAAATTTTTAATTACACACCAACTTATAAAAAAATACCTTCGACACAATGAAAATTAAAAATTTGTTTAATGAAAAAATAAATCATGTGGCTTAGTAATTAATCGATATTTAAATATTTTTCATACGTATCCGATTTGTAAAATTCAGTCCGAAAGGATCCCTTTTTTACTTGTTAATTTTTGTGGCCAATTTGCACATTAAAATATTTTAGTTAAGACGATCAATATTTTCTACTATTACCTACTAATATTTAATTTTTTAATTTTAACATTTGTTATAATGTGATTTGTTTAATGATTTGCTGTGAATTTGAATTTGTATTTAATAATAAAAATAATTCCATTGGGACAAATAAATTGTCCTAGTGAATCCCCATGGATTTTACTTGCTGTGTTATGTGTTCATTTGTGATTTTGGAATCAAACATTTTCAATCCTACTTATGTTAAAAACCATCTCTTCCTTTACTTCGTGTTTTGTTTTGGAAGACTAGCGCCGAAAACATTTCTTTTTAGTTGCCGAATAATCGCCCGAGTCACAAGGTGAAAGAACCCACGAGCCGTATTAGTGCGACCCAAGCTCTCGTAACTGGGATTAGAGAACATTTGAGCACAGTCACCGTTGTTTGATCTGCAGGATTGTTCTATAAAACGGGCCAATAGTTTTTCTAATTATTAAAATCTTGTTTTGCTTTATCGAATATTTTGTAATAGCTAAAAGAATCATTACTTTAGATAAAGTGGGAGATAATAAAATGTAGTCAAATTAAATTTGAATTTGACGAGAAAACGTATGAACTGATAAAAAAATGGGCAATAATTGTAAATGTTTAATTTCCATAATGGATCAATTTGTTCAATTATTATTAAACATTGATAAATTGGAGTGTATCATCGTTATTTTCAATTTATGGAATCGATCAAATAATGTGACTAACATGCGATCGTTATTGATATTTTAACATGAGAAAAACACACACTGATAGATACATAAAATTCTTTATTGAATATTGCTTTGGTGTATTTGTAAAAAGTAGAAATAACATTTTCACAGTGGTACTTGTATAAATTTTAAAGTACTCTTCAAATCTCTTATATCTTAAAATATCGAAAAGTATGAAAAAATTTATAGCTTCTAGTCATTGTGAAGTTGCTAGAAAATTGAAAATCAACCCTCTCGGTGAGCTCGAAACGAGTTTTGTTTTGCGAAAGCGAAGTAGGTGGTATGTGGTGAGGAGGCAATTGGTTGCAACGAAGTGCTAGAAAAGAAGGAAATATAAAATGCTGAGCGGGTAAAAATAAGAAATAAACGGGTCCCAGGTTTCTCAATAAGCTAAGCCGAGGTCTACCAAACGAACCCTTCGAGCCTCATTTTGAATCATCACGCAAACTAAACACGTTCACCCGTAGACTTATAAAATATCCTGACAGTCTAGAAGTTCTTCAAATAAATATCCTGTTTAAAATAACTGCAACAGACAAGGATTTTCATTTCATTCGCCAAATGAATTCCAAAGCTCTATTTTTACACAATAATCTCATATAAAATGATCGGCAATATTCACACAAAAAATACATTTATTCAAGTTCTTACATGTTAAAAAAATAAAAGTTGCACTTTATTATAAATAAATTGTGTAAAGTTTACTTCATAAATAATAACATAATTTTTATCAGCAACACGATAATAAAAATTTCAACGTCTGGTAATTTATTTTATTAAGGTCCTTTTTATTTAGTTATTTTTCTTAGATATGTATGTAACAAACTTCGTGTGAGAACGGGGTTCAATGTTTGCGATAATTTTTTGATATCTCTTCGGGAATTGCATGAAAGGTTACTTTTATCACATCCAGTTTAAACAGCTGATCGCGTTATCACTTTAATTTTGTTTGTTTCCTACTCGTTATCAATACAAGCACACATTTACACACCAACCTAATAATTCAATATTACGTAACAAATAATTAACTTATTAATTACGATAAAATTAAACGTTACCATGCACGTATAATATACATCATACAATTTGTTGATTTGTAACAATAATTTGTTTTTTGACGTACATACTAGTTTAATAACCTCTGGAGGAATTCAATAATTACGTATAACATAAAACTATTGGACTGTATACGAGATGACATCAAATCAATTTTCCATAATGGTTTTTTTCGGGAAACTTTTCCGAGCTTGAAACGGTTGAAATTTACAATACGAAAATTTGAATTGGATTTACTACAACATAGAAAAACTCGACGTGTCTATTATAATTAGGCCTTCAAATTTCAATTTTATTTTTTTATGGGTTGTAGAAATGAAGCGCATGAATTTATTAACGAGATTGTCACTGCTCTAACTAATCCATTATATTGACGCGACTCACCGATTTACTAATTCACTGAAGATATCGTCAATTTATTGTTAATCTGGTGGATAATAGAGATTTTTCTAACAAGCGCATATTGTTCTCGAAATAATGTGAGTTTCAAAATTTTCTACATGTGTAGTGATAATGGATTAAATCGGTGGTACCAATGTGGATTCTTTCTTCTGGTTTTCTCAATGTGCCTCAATAGGGTAAAAAAGTTACGCACATTTTTAATTTACGAGTTCCTTGGTCGTGGATTTCCAACACCTTGGAATTTCAACGCTGAACGCCATTTCCACTCTCCCAAACATGTAAAAAATATTTCCATATTTTTTGTGAGTGATTCAGTTAATACAAAAATTATGAATATAAAAAGCAACGTATAATTATAATTTTATTGGCTTTATTCACACTGGCACTGTTTGATAGCTTTTCCAGAAATACATTAGGTACTACTTTGATATATTCAAGCATAATGAATTTTAAATTAAATAATAATAAATTCTTGCATTTAGAAATTTAAATGTCTTAAAATTTTTTTTTTTAAAGAAATTAAAAACTCTAGAACTTCTGATAAGTAATTCAAAAAGACTGCCTTAACCCTTAATAACTATGGAGGAGTCACCGAGACCACGCCGATTTTTAATATGTGTGTATTTTAGGCATAGTTCAAAATTATGAATTTAGCGTCTCAGTACCTTTAAGTTACATCATTCTTTTATATTCACAAAATAAGGGCTTTGAAGATTGCCTAGTTTTATAGTTAGAACGAATTAAAATAAGCACGGGGTCTGTATGACCACGCCATAGTGCTAGTGTAACTTTTAATCTCCCATGTTTAATACAAAAATATGTGTTGAACTAGTTTGATTTCGTACAATTTAGGTAAATTATGTTAAAAATTGAATTAGTATGAATAGCATTTGGGTGTTTTATTAGGAAATGTAAAAAAAACAAAAAAAATAATCAATACATTGTGGCATTAGTCATCATTTGCATGGATAAATTGTAACATTTTAGGTGTTGTGATTTTTGCGAATTCAGTTTTTTTACATCAATTTTGTACTTTAGTTATAATTTCTCATCTATTATTAACTTTTAAAATTATTATTAAATTGTTTAGAAATCCTTCAGATTAATTTAAAAAAATTCTTTTTCGTATAATAGTATAAATGCATGCTCATACGGTACCTATATCTCTTTATATTTTTAAGTGTTAATAAAAGTTTAAAATCTATTACATTATAATTTTTTTTGACTTACTAGAATAGCAACCAAGACATCTGTGATAAAACAATCCAAAAAATTAAAGTGTAAGTACATAAAAAACCAACAAATAAAGCGTGGTCTATGTGACCCCACAGTAGTGATAGTGTAACAATTATTTGAATAGTTATTAAGGGTTAAAATAGTAAGTACAATTTCTGAATGGCAATTGATGTATTCTGGATTACAGTTGACTAAACTGAATTACAATTCACATTTTCTGAAATTAAATTGATTAAACTGAATTACAATTGACGCTTTCTGAAATGAATATGACCGATTCTGAACTAAAGCTGGAAAATGGTAGCAATAAATAAGAATAATAAACGAATAAAGAAATTAAGTATTCATTTGATTATTTAAAAACCTAATTTGTATAGTTAAAAGTAATTTTAGATTATGCAAAATATAACTTTTAATTAAATTCTTTCTGTATTTTGAATAACTATTGCATTCGTTCAACTGCTAATAGGTAGATACCAAAATTAAATTTGTTACAAGCAAAGATTTTCTCATTTTAGTTTTTTTATGAACCATATGTACATATTTTACCATTACTGCCAGAAAATGTATAAAACTTTTTTGAACTATAAAATTATAAATTTTAACAGTTTATTTGTTTTAACTGTTCAAAAATATTTTATACGGGAAACCAAAAAACACTTATTTAAATATTTCTTGATTTATTATTATTTAATTCTATTTACACACTGTTCTAACAATAACTGAAAAAGATTGTTAAATTGCTGTTTTATTTAACAATTACAAACTAAAAATTTAAATTGCAAAAATTATAATTTGAATTTGTTTCAGATGAGATACCTCACATTTCAGGAAGTCGTGAAATGAAAAGGTCAGATTTTTAATTTTACATACCCAACCTATAAAAAAACAGAAGCATTACTAATTTTTGCAATTTTTACTTCAACACCTCATTTTGAAAGTTAATTTTTAGCAATTAACAGCAAAAAAAGTTTGGAGCAGCTACCGCATGCTCGTGACGTCAATTTAAGTTTGTTTTTAAAAATTATTTTTGGAACATTTTGGAAAACCTTAACGAAGCTGAGAAAATTAATGCAAATGTTTTTGTAAAAATGTGGGTGTACGTCGATACGCTAAATTAAATTTAATTTAAGTGTTGGCGATGTTGGTGGATGAGGTTGCCGTACCAGTTAAGATCGACATAGAAAAGCCGAAGTTATTTATTGTACTAGCACAATCGTTTCAAATGCAAATGAACCATATTGTGTTCATCAAGTTCAATTAACGTTTTATTGCTTTGGGTGTTAGTGGAATTGGATGTGCATTGATGAGATGTCATTTTGAAAATGTGTAATTGTTTTTGCTGCAAGTTGCACGTTAGTTCGATGCTCTACACCCGCTACACGCCAAAGAGGTTAGCATAGGTCAGGTCTGCACTCACGCTATTACTGCCACAACGGTGTTAAATTACTATTTGTTGGTAAAGATGCTCTAGAAAAAATAAACATAGCACACGGAAGAAGAACGCCAATAGTGCAGGCGGAAATCTAGCCTGAACACCTAAGGTCAGCACGTTAATTTTTTTCCTACAAACTCGTACTAGTTTCAAGAGCACTGATTGTTTCCGTAACCTTTATGGACGATTGTTGCTGCTCCAACTTCAGAGATTTATTTTGCGTAAATGTAATTCTACATTATAATTTCCAAGTTCCTGGTATACGTACTATACTTTCAACAATTGCGTCTATATTATAATCACCAATCAACTTCTCATATTATGAGATCGTTTCATCTTTAACGGGTAATTTCCAAGTAATTTTCTTACACATAAATTACAAGGAGTACATTGCAAGTCTATAATAAAAGAAAAATCTAATAAGTAACAGACTTAAACTCATCGAGTCTCAAATTAAGGAATAAAACTGTAGCTATAGTAAAAAATGTAACGATATTGAATTTTAAAAGCTTCATATTTTGTATATTTGAGAAACAAAACAAAGACATTTTCCTATAGAATAAACAAGATAAGTTTGTGGAACTACATGAATAAAGAATGGTCGGATTGTTTATAGCCCAAAAAAGCATAACTCTGAAAGAAGAGTAAACCTTAAGATAATTTTTCTCTACAGATTTATGTTATGAAGTTGGATGAAGCGGTCGCGTGTTTTATGCTTACCCACATACTGAAGCTAACTTTCCCCATTTCATCCCTAAATATCTGCCGAGACCCAGCTGGCTGGGATCGCAATATTTTATTAAATATTAATTTATTAAACCGATCAAGCACGATAAACGTTTTTGACACGGAATTGCGTGCACAAAATTCCAATTATGTTTTGAATGCAACTTACACTTCATACTAACTTTATAGAAAGGAAGGTACACCAACTATCTCATCAATTAAAGTTTCTTTTGTTGATAATTTTTTTGCACCTGACACTAACATTTCTATAATTGCTTTTACAAGATAAACGGGAATGTTTCTGGAAGCGGCGGATATTGCGTGCTCCGAAAGGGGCGGTAAATGCTACTTTGTTTGAAAATTTAAAGCCTCAACAGAAAGTGGCTGCGTAATTGTTATCCGGATATTTTTCGCTTTCTTTTGGTGGTCTTCCGACAAACAACACTTTTAAAAAAATTAGAAGGCTGCACAGGGTGGTTTTCTGTTATCATTTCGTTACCGAAATTTTAAACATAAATCTTCGCATCCTAACGAGTTCGTTTCATTCAAAAACGCAAATTTCGCTACGTTTGCGCGTGATTGGGTACGCAGACGAGTTCTCTGAGAAATCACGGCTGAACCGCTAACGTTACGTTCATGAGCAAATAATTTAATGAATATTTTTAACAAATTTACTCGAGCGCTATTTGGACATGATTCGCATTGGTTCAAAAGCAAAAGTCAAATCGAATATTAACAAGCGATACAAATCCCGTTAAATTTAATTCGGTTTTGGTTGAGCCCGATATCATTAAGTAGCCCGTTTCTGCTAGAACGACTACTGGTTTATTGCTTACTACAAATTTTTTTCATTCTAATTTGACAATGTCTCGGCTAGTCTTATACGAATAAATTTGCAAGAGGCGTCACTTACATTGATTAAATGGAGAAACACAAAATTAAAGTGTGATCTTCTGATATTTTTTCACGATAAATGTGATTTACTTTGTAATACCTGCCGGATTTTATAATATATCTGATAATGATAGATAAAAAAATTGAAAACAAAATTGTTTTGAACTTTTTCAAATAGAAAATCAAGAACGAAATTAACTACATTATTCTATCGTCCAGCAAAAGAGTAATAACCAGGCTTCTCAGGTTGACTGCCAGAAATTACCAATGCCTAGTTAGGCGAGATACTTGATTAATTAAAATAGATTGCCTGATTAGCAGAAAGAATTTGCTAAATGTGTGCCACACCTTGTATATATTGTATAATCTGTGGAGAGATTACGCTATAGAGAGATATGGATGGATAACTCTCCACATGTCTTCTTTTTCGCAATAAGGGCAGTTATCCAAAACTTAGACCAATTATTATCTAGTTTGCCCAATTTTCCAACAGGTTCCTCCAGCCCAAACATGAAAAGTGGTCAATGTTATCTTTTCCCTCAGCTTTGTTGGCCATACTATTCCTCTTTAAAAATTAAAACGTTCTCCTTTTTATCTTCCTTAATTTCTTTCGCTTTTGCTCTTTGATTTTTCTTTAATACCTTCTCTATTTTTTTTTCGTTTTAATTAGTTTCTAGGAGCTTGATCATGTCATGTCAACCGCATCTTCTTTCTCAGGAATTTTGTTTGTTGTTTTGTTAACTTTACATTTTATAATATAACCACAGCAGTAGCTTGGTGTAATCTGCAGTTGAGTTATAGAGACCAATTTTCAGGTTCAAATCCTGGATTTAGAGAAGGTTCTATGGTAGTATAAAGTTGTGTCTGTTTTTATTTCCTAATAAGATTATGTATATTGGAATTTTAGCATAAAATTAATTTTTCGACTATTCACCAAAAATAGAGGCTAGACTAAATTCTTACAATATTTCCTAACAATAATTTGCTTTAATAATTTTATTCATTTTTAAATTTATTATTCCACTAATTTTTAAACATAATTTTTTTCTGATTCCATCATTTACATTTTTGATTTTTTTCAACTATTCTTCTTCTTCTTCTTCTTCAGCCTATCCTAGTCCACTTCTGGGCCATAGGCCTTTCCAGTAGTGGAGGTTTTGGTCATAACTCACCACGCTGGCCAGACGGGTTGGTGAGTAGTCTTCAGATCGATTTTTGGACTATAGTTGTTTTGATCCAGTAGCAGCTGGCTAGGCTAGCCTTCAGATGTGCCTATAGCTCTGTTTTTTGTTGACGGAAGCAATTCGTCAACTTAGTCTCCATGCTTCGAAAGACACGTTAAACCTGCGATCCCCCTAAGTTTTTCAAATTACGCTTCATTTATCAAGTTCCTTGGTTATGCATACCTGACGAGATTTAATAAGATCGAATCAACTTTATAGTATGATGTTGCTTTATAGTATGATGTTGCTTTTCGTAAATTTCCAATTAATTTTTAACCCCCCCCCCCATTCCTGCTTGCCATCCTGAAAGTTAACTTGTTTAAATTTTAGTTAACTTTTGAAATATTTTTGACATACTTCTGTCTAAGGTTTCGTCGCTTAAAAGTCCAATTTGTACTCTCATTTTATGTTCTTGTGAACTAAATATAGGATGTTTTTGATTTATTCTGTTTTCATTTGTTCTGAATATTTTAAATTTATTTATTTAAACATGAAACAATTTTATATGTTGAAACTTACCCAAAAATTCCATGAGAATTTAGCCTAATAAAAGTCCTAAAATATGGAGTACCGAAATATAAACACCAGATTTTGGGGGATGTAACGCGTTTTCTTATGATTATTTGCATATTTTAATTTGATTTAATAAAATACAAAATAACAACGAGATATAGAGAGTTGGAGGTATATCGCGAAGAGAGCAATATCGTGGGGGCTTGCTGTAAAAAATAAAAATTATAGTTGTTCGTTAGCGAGATCAAAGAACTGGTTCATATTATTGTATGGAAGACTACTGTCATTAAATGACAAATGGTGGAAAACTAACTACATCAGAAATTTTACTGTCATTAGCAATTGGAATCTTGAGAAGTGAAATAAGACTCAAGGAAATAAGATTCTTTTAAGTATTTTCACAGGAAAACCTAATTTTTAAATTTAGAAAAATGGAATAAATTAGGCAATAGTAGTATATTAGAAAGGCAAGAACATGGCAGTGTATTTTGATGTGTCAGAATAAATTTTACTTCTAAGTTCGTATAATCTGTTAGGTTAAAGTTCAAGTTAAGTTAGGAACCTAACCTAGATTAAGTTTAAATTAGGTTAGGTTAGTTAAGATTCTAACTTAGGTTAGGTTAGATGCAGATTAAGATTCCTTAAGTTCATATTTACTTCAGATTAGCTTGTTTAATTAAGGTAAGCGACGTAATTATGAGATTCGTATCCTGGTTCAAGATTTAAAAATTGACCCCTTTGCAGTTATACTTAATTACTTTTACTGCTTAAATAAGAAAAGTTTCTGTGACCAATATTAGGGAGAGAACTAGCTTCAAGTGCTAAATAAGGATGCCCTTTATCTTGTGTAAAATTTAAAAAAATGTTCTAACACCGAGGCGAGGAAATGGAGCGCCGCAGGGGAATTTTTTAAACAAGCCATTATAATTATGTATCTACATTGCAGGTTCTTAAATATTCTGTACCCTGGTTCTACCGAACCATTGGAACCCCGATAGTTGCACCCCTAGTTAGGTTAGAAATGTACTAATTTTTATTCACACCATTCCATAAGAGTAAATGATAAATTGTTTAATTTTATAATAAAAGTTTTTAATAAATATTTGGAGCTATTTAACGCGTTGGCTCTCAACCAGGGGGCGGCGATCATGTATAAGAGTAAATGGAAAGGGTCAAAAAATAAAAACCAGGTAATTTCTGTTCCTGCGGGGGTTGCAAGCTTTTCTTTACCCTTGAGAGAGTCGCAATGCAAAGAAAGGTTGGGGAATGGATGATCTAACGCAGGATCAAAATTGGTGCATTCATTTTAAACTTAGAGTGCCAAAAAAGTGCACCAATTCGAAACACCATTCAGTCAGGAACTTTAAAATATCCAAATCAAGAGTTAAATTTGGATTGATGGCTGACTAAATTCCATTCAAAGACAATATCGACTTTGCCACGAAATATCTTCCCAAAAATTAGTTGTACGTGGTTAAATAATAAGAAAGATAATAAGAACTGCCCTCTAAAATTATGATACTCAAATCAGCAGGAAATGAATCAAAGATTAATTAGGTTCTTCCTGAAAATTCGACTTCTCCAGATAACCCGAAACAAATTCATCATTCATGAAAAATCAACTGATAACCGATCACATGCACGTGCATTAATTAGCTGCCAGAGTCACAATCTTACTTAGGAAATAAACAAATGATCAACAATTGGTTGCAGCGAGAGAAATTATCACTTCGTTTCGTCAGAATGAGACTTTATTTCTGTAAATTGTTGTATAATTTTACCTTAACGATTCAATATTTTCTTTTATTTTCTTATCATTATATACGTCATTTTTCTGGTTAAACTGTTTGTTAAGGTTTAGATTGTTTGCCTTATGCACTTCAATTTAAGTATCTACCTTATAGCTGCATACAGCACATCATGCATGTTAACAGGAACAGTTTCAATATTTGAAACTAAAATTACTTCAAATGTGTTTTTTTGAAGTACCGCTCAAAATTGGTACTATACAAATTGTAAAGACAATGAAAAAACCATAAAATAATTATTGATATATTATAATACATTTTTTATTCAACAATGAACTAAATTATAAATCCCAATAATTGAATTTCGAGTACATCAAACAAAGGCATTTAAAATAATACAAGTATACCAATATTAGCATGTGAAATATTTTCCATTTACTCGTCACTAATAGGTAATTTATTATTAAATTTATAAACAAAATTGATTTTATTATTACAGAGATGTAAAAACTAAAGGTTTTAAATTTTTATCGATCACGTGCAATACCATTATGAATAATCTATTAATTTTGAATGATACTTAAGAACATCAAAGGTAATTAATAGTCAGCGATTTTAAAATTTTTAACGATGCATTAGATAATTACAAAGTTTAATGGTTCGTTATGAATAAATTTTAATTACCCAAACCAATAATATTATAACGTGTTAATTAATAAATTTTATGTGAGATATGTTTTAGCATAAATGGTTGTGAACAACAATATTAAATTGCATTTTTTATACCTTAAAATTAATTTTTAATTATGAAATGAGTTGAAGAACTTTTAGATACGCTCACTGGGTTTTTGGTGTCTTTGGAGTATTCTGTCCGCTGAAGTTCTTAATTAAATTACAACGCGAAAATTATTTCGATTTCGAATGTAACCTACTAATCTTTAAAATTGTTTGAAAAAGATGCGGTTTGCGGCAAGTTTTTGCTTTTAAATCTTCGGTTGTTCCAGCTTTTTCTCATTAATTCAATTTGAAAAAAGTTCTACAAAAAGGAGGTGCGGCTATTACTCATTGTGTATTTTCCAGTCAAAAAGAAATTAAGTTCAGTTGAAACATTGGTTTGCGTAATTTTTCAAAACGAAGATATTTTTGTCAGAGAAACGAATTGAGTATTATTCGAAGTTAATCAGCAGTATCTATTTTCTTAACAGATCTTAAGGTTCTACAAGTTTTCGAAACAACATAACTAATGACTTGGTTATTTAATTGTAATTGTTATTAATTATACGAATTGCGTAGTTATTTTTAAAGTTATTTTTTATTAATTTTAAAATAACAGTCGGCTTTAGCTTCTAAAAAAAGAGAGATAATTTTAGGTTCTAATTAATCAAAACTTGAGATACATATGAAGTGAGTGGTTGTGTAGAAACTAAAACTTGGTGTTGAAATTAGATACATGAACAGCAATTTTTTAAATTATTAAAAATAAATGAAGTGTTGAGAAAAGAAGTAGCTGAAATTTGTTTTTTAAATTAAAATCCTACAAAGGAATTATGAAATCGCAATTGATAAAAATAAACCTTTTTTCTTCTTTGATCTGCTTTAATTTTTTATACTCCGGCATGTCAAGGTTTTTTTTAAATTCTCTGTAACTGTTCCTTGTAAAACGATGGCCTCAGTTTACATGAGAAGTCAAAATCTCTCAAATTGGATTAAAAAATTCAGCTGTTTCTGACACTTGAGATGCTTAAACTGACATGATTATTTATGGAGTATGGTAAAATGGTTAGGGACCCTGACCAGTTCTTGGTTATTGCCTTGTAGTCCATACATCAATTCCATTGTAACCTATTTCTTACCTGTGGATTTTGTGTTGTCTTGTTTTTCAACACATACTTACACTTTTACAAGATTTTGCTTCTGCTAATAATACGGATATTACCTGCAATAAATTAGCTTTTTAAAATATGAACCTGTAGAGCAGTGATTCTCAACCACTGTGCCGCGGCACTTTTGGGTGCGGCGAAATTCTAAAAAGTGTGCCGCGAAATTTTAGATATATAATTATGTTGATATTATTAAATAATATGATTTAAAATTATTTTATTTCGTACATTTAAAATTACTATCATAAACTATTTTACGCAGTGTGTTATAGGTAAGTAAATAATTTTTAAACTTTTCTTTTTCTTTGTGTGCCGCCAAATTTTGAAATCGTTAAAAGTGTGCCGCAACAAAAAAAAGGTTGAGAATCACTGCTGTAGAGGTTGTTATGGAAATGCAATATTGTATTTCATGCTTGTTTTGTTTGTAGTTGGATTAAAATTATACAAATCCGGTTTTCATAAAAAAATAGCAAAATAATTAAAAATTTAAAATTATAAATGTTTCGCTCAAATAATCAAACAAATTTGAATGCATGTTAAATTTGTTCGTTTAATATGATTTCCGTTTTCGCATTTGATTTGTTTATCGATCGAATTTCGAATATGTGTTTAATTTTAAAGCTTGAAATCGGAAATTTGATTAACTGCCGAACCAATATTTGGGTATTTAATAATTGCAAATAAAATGCTATAAAATTTAATGTTGCTAACGGAGCGCGTTAATAATAATGAACCAGTTAAACCGAAGTAATGCGGAAGGGGTTGAAATTTTAAATAGTCAAACCCTACTGCGTGTTTCCGGTTTGATGTGAGAACCGGAAGTGCATTGGTTTGTTTACATGACCATGATAGCTTCTGGATATGTGTATTTATGCAAATGTATGGTCATTAAAAATGTAACGTTGAGTCAGGTTATGGCTATCCGTCCACGATATCGGCAATTGCAAATGGTGCCAACATACTCTAAACGGGGTGTTCTCGACTTAATCACGACGTTGTATTATCAACCTGTCGTGCTTTTACGATCCTTTCTTTGCTAATGCAGGCCCTCGAGTTTATCTTTTCACATATTTAATGGTCTGCTTCTTTTTTCTTCTAACATTGAGAGGACACTAACCTAACTTCAAGTTATCGAAGCGTGCGCTATTAAAAAATATTTATGATTACTGTCGCCGCTCCTTTCGTATAACCTATTCATGAAGGTTAGCAATACAATTTGTTTTGGACGTTAAATACTACCGGCAATAACCCGCCAAACAAGGGATATAATTCGTTACCTTCTAAATGCGATATTTAAAACGGAAGTTTACACACCTCAAATCTTATTACATGTTTCCCAGTCAATCAAGTCGGTAACCACCTGAACGATTAATGTAATCTTTTAACATCAAACGATTACCGCGTTAAGTAGAAACAAAAGCTAACCACATCTGCTTCCTTGTGGAACACCCAACACTATTGAAAAGCTTTCCTAGCAGGCGTGAACTCGAAGCCAACTTTCTTTAAAAATAAAGATTCTTACAGTACTATTTTTGACGAGGATGGGGATGTCCAATCAAAAAATTATGCTGGAATACCTCCAGCATAAGGAAATAATGAGATGACTTTTCAAAATAGATAAAGATGCAAAATCAAGCAACTTCTGCCTACACTTACGGTTGAATTCCCCTGAGTTAGACCTACAGCCTAACAATCAGTAGAATGATATTTTATAGAAAATCCATTCTATTTAGATGGCGATTTCATTGAAAAACTTTACTGCGTACATATTAAAATTTGCATAACTTTCAACCTCCTGCTTTGAAGAGTATTCTAATCTAAAAATAGTATGCGGGTTACGAAATAGACGCCTGCGTATCTGCTTTGTCACAATCCTCCCCAAGCAAGGCTGGATAACTACGGCCTACCCTACACGTATGAACGCATTCCTCCTGAGTGGAGCGAAGACCGAATAGCAATCGCACTAGGGAAAGCTAAAGGCGAAGCTAAAGGAGAAACAGCCATCAGGGGCTGAAGTCTCCTCAAAACACCTCAAAATTCAAGAAATAATTACAAAATTTGGCATCAGTCACTCTTTGATTTAGTTCTTGTTTTGTGTGAATGTCCTGCCACTCTCGATTCAAAAGTGTGCTCGAGTTCTAATTCAGATTGAGAAACAGACAGCAACCTGAAAATATTCTGGTAGTCAAGTATGCTTTGGTGAGAAGTCCGCTACGGAGTTCACGTTATTATTATTATTAGCATTACATTCTTTGCAGAATTTAGCTGTCCTTTCGGACTTACAAAATCCATTTTTTGAGGTGGATTAGTCCTCTTATTTACATTTAATTATTTACAGGTCCTGGTGTGTTTTAGCATCATTAACAATCCTTCTCTAGGTTGCGCGTTCCAGAACTTTCCGTCTCCATCCTCCTTCCCCCCATCCTCTCTAGGTCTTCCATTACACTATCGTTCCATCTTAGTTTTGGTCTTCCCCTATGTCGTTCCCCATCAGGCTTCCATGCCATTATGGTTCTTATTACTTCCTCTCTACTGGTTCTCATCACGTGTCCCCACCATCTTAATCTTTGAGACTTGATAATTCTCCTTCACTTTTCCATCTAACTTCCTGCAGTGCAGCCACCACTATCTTATACCTTAGCATTTCTTTTGTTACCTCCTTTAGTTTTCCAGGCTTTAGTAATGTTTTTACATTCCATGTTGCAATTCTATTTACTTCCTTTCTTTTACCCTGTTTTTTACCGGAGTTCACGTGAACTGTTAAAATATAAATTGACAAATAATCAAATTTATTTATGTCAGAAAAGGAACTGACAAAACAAAGAAGTCAAATATTTATATACCACAAAAATGATTACATGATGATGGAGATCACCCAAGAGCCGTAATTTGGGAAACCCTTGGTTTATCCTCTAGACTAGAAAAAGTACTCAAGATTCTTCAACGGCATTCTCTCTAACACATTATTTTACATAGAATCTAGATGGTCCGTCATTCCTGACGTGTAATTTTCATTGAAAATATTATTTGCTAATTTTGATAAAATATATTAATTAAGGTAATGGTAGATACTCCGTTTTTAAAAGCAACCTCACGTTAATTTGGTGGAACGATAATTTGGAACATTTGGAACGGTACCTAACTCATAAAAATGCAATAAAAATATAGAACAGCAATAAAAATTTATGATCCTAGTGACTTGTGAAATTTTTGAAAAAGTTGTGGAAAAAAAGTATTAACAAGATTATTCTACCACTATAGTGAGAATATTGATCATTGATGAAATATTTTCCGTTAATCACAAGTGATTATTGAATAAAATTTTCCATTTTTAAAACAGCATTTTTAATTTTATCGGGTTTTGTTACAGAAAGGTGATTTTTATGAGGCATATTCTTGCTATATTGCTACAAATTACGACTAATTATTGTTTCGAAAACCTCAGTACTTACAAATATAATAAGAAAATTAATAATTTCATCAGTAATTTTTATAGAATTTTAAGAAATCTTCTATGAAACATCTGGCATTTCATAACTGGTTACATAAAACAGCCGATGTAATTTAATGTAGTACCTAATGCTGTTATATCTGGGTACGTAGAATGTAAAAATTTGTTTTCTGCCATTCGGAAATGCTGACGAGTGCTGTACAATTATTTTGAAAAGCTAACATACATCTTTCTTCACAAATTTAAATGACAAGATTTGGTTAGGCCAATTTGACGAAGCCCCCACCATTGCCATTCTGCCAATGTAAAGAAAATTAAAATTTTTAACAAAATTGGTATAGGGAGGGGTGTAACTTAAACCGATGCTCTACAAAAGCAAATGCTCAAATATAAAAAAAATCCATCCATGTTTTAGATTACTAAGCTAGAAGGCAAAAATTTCCTGTTTTACAACAATTTTCCGAAACTTCCACTTCACAAAATTAATGTTTGCAAAAAAAGCTAATTTGCATTTTACCAATCAAAGTTGTACCTACTACAACTTTTCCCAACAACTTGTTTTTCTAAAATTAATGCTTACGATGTTTTTCAAAATGTCACTTTTTTGTGGTTTTTCGAAATCGTTTTTCTAAGTGAGTTATTATTTTATCTACTGCACGAGATCGCATAATATTGAAAGTTGTGCCTACTCTTTTAACATTGGGAAACCCTTTATTTTCCAAAAATTTTCTTAAATTTCCAACCCAAAATCATTTTTTTTAAATTTCGAAATTTAAACAGTTGTGTGGTGCACTCAATATACTACAACTTTTCCTACGAACTTTTTTTTAAATTAATTTATAATTAATTTAAAATTAACTATAATTAATTCCGCTACTGGTGTTTTTAACTATAAACTTAAATGTTCATGCTTTTTTAAAATGTGCGATAATATGTTTGTTTTACTAATTGAAATATCACGTGCTTACGATTACCACTATTTAAACTAACACTACAATCTACAATGTAGTTTTAGAAACTTCGGAAAACTAATTTTTCAAAAAAGAAATTCAAAATAAAATTATTTTCGAATTGTTCTGAATTGCAGTGCAGTTGTTTTTACTAACATTTTTCTATAAAGTTACCTAGCTTGTGCAGTGTAATTTTTTGGTGAACGAAATTTAAAAATACGAAAAGTTCAACTTTTCAATGCATTGTAACAGCTTCTGTAAAACGAGATAACAACTTGTGATAAAATACCGCACTACAACACTGCTCACTAAAAAAGTTTGAAAAACTGATTTTCCACTAAAATTTTCTGGAATTTCCACATAAAAAAATTATTATTTTTCGTATTTAAAAATCCTGTTCAATTGACTTCTTCACAAATTAATGAACAAATTTTATGCATTAGGCCCACTTTGGCAGTTTGTACAACGCAAACTGAAATATTCATGTTTACTTCCTACGAATAAAAAAAGGGTTGGAGTTGTTTTATATTGCTTTGGAGATCAACCCTTATAGTATTTTCGTCATATTTTTATGTACCTACCCTCACATTTGTTTTATTTGCCTTAGCCGTATAAATGAGCACAACCGTGGCACATTACGGCAGAACTGTAATTTTTCTAAAATTCGAAAAATATACAATTGCGTAATAAAAAACATTAACGATCAACTCATCAAGAAACTGAGTAATTGGTTTTCTTAATTAGTTCTGCACATACGTTAACTAAAAACTTAAACGCCAAGTCATTTAGAATAATAACGATGCGTAAATTTAATAAATTTTCTCTTCAGAAGCAAGTTGTCTGTCAAAATGTCAGTCAATTGTAGAAACGCATAATCTGCGATTTAATAAAATGATTATAATAAAATTTAAACGTTTCGAGCCTTGAGAAGAGATAGTGAAAATTGTTCATCGTTAAAATTTGTTGCATGGTTTAATTTTGTCCCATTCACCTTGTAAAGTGCAACGAAACACGCGCTAATGTAGTGCAATTTGTTTCAATTTGCGAATTTGTTAAAATTGCGCTTTATTCACTAATTTTATAACACTTTTTTGAACTTGTGAAATTAATAATAATATAGAATTAAATACTGTTTTCGTGAGCTGTCATATACAGATTTTAAAACCCTTTAACATTATTTTCTTATTTATCACGTTTCGGGAACGGGGATTTTGATTTTAAACTCCACTTCAATATGAACCTTAATAATCAAAGAATAACGTTATCGATTTAAAGCTTTCGGGCGTCACTCAGATTCAATTAACAATACAAAAATAATAAAAATTGTAATGCAATGTTTTGGTAAATAAAAGCAATAGTAAATCATGTCAAATTAAATGTTCATCAGGTCGATCTCTTTTCAGTAATTCTTAAAAAATTGTTAACAGTTAGTAGGTTATTGTGTTCGATAAGATGTGATAATGACGTAAAACAATAAATTGTCATCAAGTTTATGTATAACAATAATTTATTACTGAAAGCACATTCGAGGTGTTTCTTTCATGAAATTAATTATTCTGATAAAATATATGAAAACATCAAGAGAACAATGCTATTTTCATAATTTACAATTCACAATTAATTATTACAAATTAAATTTTAATTATTGTAACAGCAGAAATAATCTCTTTGTTGATGCGAAAAAGTTATTTGTATTGATTTAATGCATGCAAATTAAAAAAAATTTGTTCGATGATTTAAAATTAATGTAGAATTAATGCAAAGCTAAAATCGCGTTTATTTTCTTTTATAGTGGAAAATGTAATTACTTGGTATGATAAATTAATAATGTAAAGTTTAAATGGGAAGCAAAAAACAGAGACGAACTAAGCTTTTACGGTTTTGTAGATTAAGGTATGTGTCTTATGGTTCGAGGCATGAATAACTTAAATATTAATAGTTTGATTAATTATATCAGCTTTTTAATAATAAAAATAGACGAATAAATAACCTTCGGGGCTTTTACACGAAGAAAATTAAATAGTATGTAGTTGATGGAAACGTAATTAATTGAAAGACAATATGCAGTTTAGTTAACTGTAATGTTTTGCGGTTTTGTGAACTGTGAAAAGAGGAAATTTATTTTCCGAAATATAAAAATTGTGTGTATTAGGTAGATACATACAATACATAGGTATTCATCAATTGCTTTATTATCGATGACCAAAATCTATTTGTTTCTACATAAAGTGAACAATATCGAAGTGAACGATTCCGCTTATTTACATAATTCCATCGTCTGTGTATGACAAAAAAGGTTCGATTTTGCCAATACTGCAAAATTCCATTTACATCGATAGGCATTTTAACATGCAAATGTACATAAACTAAGAGATTGCAATTTTGCATATTTATTAGAGTAGCTCCCAGTGCAGTGCTCGAACTGCATCGTTTAGCATTCATAAATGTTTATTTATGTCTGCCTTGTGTAACCTGCTTCGTTATTCGACACCATCTGTGTTTTTTTAACGTAACATCTGTTTTAAGTTATAAATAAAATTTTTAATTATTTTCTAATTTCAAAAATAATATCGTGATAGTTCTATTATGATTATATTACAAACTTCACTTAAGCATAACAACCACAACATAAAACCATCAGTATTTCAAGTGTTCGAACATAAATTTTGAAAAGTCTTTCAAATTGTTATGAAAAAAAATTTAAGTGCTTGTTAAATAATAAAATCAAAAAGTACGTAATTTTTCATTTCTTCCTCTTCAAATAATATGTGACTTATTACAGATCCACTTCCCTCCCTCTTTCTTATCGTGACAACCAAATCCATCCTATCCAAAATTGGAACACTAATTTAGAAATTCTGAGTTTGTTGGTGACGGCGTAACAAGCATTTTTACTTTACTCATAAGTGCTTCTACGAATTGCAATTAGGTAATGAAGTTGTTAAATAATGTAAACAATAAATTTACAAATAATACAGTAGTCTGCAGTTTACAAACGATGAGTTGTCATGAGGATCTATTTCCTTTTGGTTGTCCAGTTTTCCAACTGTTGGATAGTCTTTCTTCAACCACTCCAACGTTATATTGGTTCCTTGTTTTTCTTCGATTTCTAGTTCTTATATGCTTCCGACTATCTGCATTCTTGTTTGGAACCTTTTTCGACCATCTTGCCCTTTATTTCCAATTTGCATTGGAATGGTTTTACAATATTTAATAATCTTTAATTTTTAATATTTGTACTAAAAGAATAGGGTGACATAGGTTAGTTGACGTAAGTGTAGGTTGACTCACTCGCAATATCTTGAAGATTCTTCATTTGGGGGATGAGGGTAGGAATGGGTCACAATTTATCTCCTTTCTCTATTTCCATATCTGGCGTTGGTTGATTTAGTTAGTGTTTTTATGTTCTGATATGAATATGAACCAACGACATATTCCATATTAATTAGCATAATACCAATTCTCCTACTATCCGGTAAAAGTTCGGAGAGGAGGGTAGATTAGATTATCAGATTAGATCAGATTGGTTAGGTGAAGATTAGGTGAGATTGAAGTGAGATTCAAAAGAAATTTCAAGAATTTAAGATTTTTAAGCCCATTTAGATTCAGCTTTACTTCAGATTAGTTTATGTGAATTTTGAGATCCTGGTTCAAAATTTAAAAGTTGGCCACTTCTCAGTCAAAATTACTATTACCCCTGAAATAAAAAAAGAAGTTTCTGTGTCCAATATAAATAATGATAGAACCCTTTATAATAGGGTATCTTATATTATAAGATATAAAAAAAAATGGATACGACACCGGGGGGTCTGGGGGGTATGGAATACCCTCCAGCAATAAGGAAGCAGCAAGAAGACCTTTAAAAAGTGATAACAACATTAAATTAATTCTTGAAAAGTCTTCTTGTTGTGTACTTATGGTTAGGAAATACATACCATACCCTCCAGTTTATGGTAAAAATAGAAAAAGATAATATAAGCAGCGAAAGCATAGAAAAGATGCAATAAATAATAAGCTGTCTAATATTGTCTTCGTAAAGAAAACGCAAATATTAAAACTGTTGGTTCTATTGCAAAATCAATACTAATTTGCTCTATAAAATTATCTTTATTGCCGCTATTAATAAATTATTACCGTTATTAAAAAATCTATAAATACTCATCATGCAAAGACCGTCTAATCGATTTTCACTTATAGTAGATCGAATCAATATTTAAAATTTAAATCTTTCCGTAAGTATAAGTAAAGTTATAAAATATTTGAAAATATCTTCTTTAGCATTATTAAAAGAAGGAGAAATGAAAACATAATGATTTTCAAGCTGAGTTTGCCAGGAAAAATCTGTGAAATTATTCTTCTTCTCTATGAAAAGATAGAATTACTGGAGAAGTTCTATAAATTTTTGTTTGAGGAGAAGGAAGAGAAACAATTTAAAAAGTTTTCAAAAATTGATAACGACATTCTAAATGTTTTTTATTATTTGCAGTATTATTTTGCAACTGAAAATATCCAATTTTTAAAAGTTATATTAAAAGAGAAAACGTTTGGAATATCAAACTGCAAAAATCTCCAACGAATACAAATTTAAAGTTCAGTTACCACATTTTAAATTACGAAAGCAAATATTTCCTTATTAAAGAATAATTTGAATAAATTTCTATATCAAAAGTTTTCGAATGTTTATGAAAATACCTTCTACTAGGTAAGCACAATCATCTGAAATTTTAAATAAAGCAGTCGAATAAAGCTCGAGATTTTATGTCAAGTTAAAAAGTATGTAGATATTTTTTTAACAAAATTTTACTATTTGAATATAATTTTTTAACAGAAACGAATTTTTCCTACGGCTGACATGCAAAATTTTTTTGTAACAAACATCCTGATAAATTTAAACAATGCGTAATTACCATCAGATAATATAAAAAACATATTATTTGTTTTTCTAAAATTTGTTGTTTTATGTTTTTAAAACCATTATTTTATTAATATTATCTTTTATTACCTTAAAAATCTTCAGACAATGAAAGATAAGCTAAACGAAATCAAAATTTGCGGTTGTATCCTTTTATGAGCTGATAAGCAATCTATCGATAATTTTAATTGGTTTGCACACTGAATGTGTAAAAATTGTTGTTGAAAAGTGTTTCATCCAAATGAAATAGTTATCAACCCCACATGCATACAACAGTAAGTCACGATAAGGGTTGAATTGTGATAAAAGCAATTGAGCGCCTTTTATCTTCTTGTGTAGACAAATCCCAAACACTCTTTCAATCGCACATACCATCTTTATATTATTTATGTTTATTATGGCTAAGGTTGAGTGATACAACAAAAATTATATTTTTATGTTTCGTATATTTATACCTTGTTCTGTACTTTTTTGCGTTTTGGTCGGCCCCTACCTGCAGCAAAATGATTTACATAAATATATTGCAAAATGAATTCAATATAGCCTACCCACGATCTTAGGATCAACTAGCAATTATGAAATTTATATGGAAATTGTATACCCGATGTTCTATGCACACTTTATAAATTATTAAACGGAAAATATAGGCATAAATTTTCAATATTATCGAACACGTTAGAATTTTTCTATTCCTTCAGCCTAAAGCTTTTCTGGCTATGATGCCATGTATTAACAGTACAGGTGAATATTTCTAAAGCACATCCCATTTTCTAAAACACTTGCATAATAATTGTGAGCGGAAACTGGTGTGACCTGGGGAAAAATTTTACTTTTTTTTGTTTTTTTTTTAAATCGTAGCTTTAATGTTCAATTAAAGAAACAATTATTGCACAGTAAAATCAGCGTAACTGAGGAATGAAATTCTAGAATTATTTGAAACGAGTTTTGAATATCAAATTTTGGGAGTTTAAAAAATATAATTCCAAAATTAAATTAGATTTTGAAGCAGATACATTTCCATCTTTAGATTTCCAAAATTGCAAGGGTGCAGGTCGAATATTTTAAAAATTAATCTTACGTAGGTACTTTAATATTCAACTGTAGGTTGAACGAATCAGACAGTCCCTTTTTTTCCCTAGTCCAACTTTTTTGGCAAAACAGAAACGTCATAGCAGATTAGTATTAATTTTGTAGATAATAAGTGAAATTTGTGTAAACTCGAAACAAAGTATAAATTAATTGTTGCAGGACCGATAAGTTCCCAAGTTTTTATTTGCTTTGATTTTTACTAACCGTACGTAAAACGTTTGATAACAAGAAATTAAATTTATTAGGTTTTGTATCAGTTAGTTCCGATGTTTAAAATGAGGATTAGAAAATGTATCTAATTTTGACGTTATTCATTGAAAGACACACACAGAGAAATTATGTTCTTCCTCGCGACAAATATGGGGAGAAAATGTTATGCCAAGTAACTCTACGAAATTGAGCTGACATTAAGTCTGGTTTTCGCTTAATTTAAGTATCTAGTTTTTATAAATAAATAAACTTGTTGAGTTGGTACTCGAAATTAAAAGCAATCATACTATGCATAATGCTCCATTGATTGTTACAAGTACCTAATTTACTTTAATATAGGAAAAAAATATATCGATAGGTGAGGCACATTCAGGGTGATGATGTTCACGTGGTGGGTGAACAAAAGATTATTAACGTCGTTCGAATAAACTAGCGACAAGGTTAGATAAGGAAAAAATTGTTTTTAGCCCTTGAAGGCCCCACTCGTTGTGCTTTAAAGCACAATATATGTGACTTAAACATAAAAATAAATGATGTATCAAAGTTAGTCATGCAAAGGAACCCTTGGGAGCCCCAGGAACATATTTTACAAAGATATTTCCTAATATCTAGAGTGGCATCGTGAGAATCGATATTAATAAGCTTGATAAGGTATATCAAGTGCGCGTGGGTGGACAAACATGATAACGAAATTCAACGTCCTTTTATCTGCTGCAAAGTCTAAACTTTTTTTGAGTAGGTACGTTGACAAGTGTTTAATTTAAATTACTTGTAAATAAGTACCAAGAAAATCAGGAGATTTATTTTTAGACACGTTCGAGTAGTACATAATATACCAAACGGTTATTTTGAATTCTACTTTCAAGAAATTAAGTTGACGCTTTTTGCAATAATTTTTATATTACAATTTGAAATGCAAATTTTGCTAATGGACAAGGGAAAGTAAATAATTTATTCAAATTTTGTGCTCACCAGCTATAAATATCAAATATGTGATAAATTGGAATTTTTAATAAATTGTCAAATTGTAATCATTTTCATGTATTGAAAATTCGCGATTTTATCATTCGAAAGGCTAAATATAAAATTAAAATTTCTTATTAAAATAAATACGTATATACTCGTAGCACGACAATGAAGTGGTACATTAAAAATGCAATTAGATATTCAAATGTGAAAAGGTGTGCACACTTTTCATAACAACGCGATCTGATAATAATGTTAATGTGTTTCTAAAAACACAACTGCATAATAAATGTCCCACTTCGTATAATACAATAAAAATAATTAAAATTTGAAAATCTAATAAGGGTAGATCAGGAAAAATTTTAAAATGATTTTAGAAGGATATCCTGGCCTTGCCTAAGCATTAAAAGAAGGGAGTGACACAATTTGCATTTTTAGTACGTTTGTGGGGTGGCTATCTTATTACGCAATACAAAAAAAAACAAATATCATTTTATTACAGTCGTTTCAAACTATGGTCCTGATTTTCAGTGCGCAAAAGCCGGCCGATCGAGTCAAGGTGTTTGGCTTATCCCATTTCTGATTTGCGATAACGCTAAACCACAAACATCAATTTACCTGTTACACCCCAACTTTAATTGCAGGTTAACATTCATTATTTGCCCTGACATGTGAACAGTTAATTGTTCAGGAAATGCAACTGCAACTGCCATTCAAATTTAAACCCATCCAGAGAATTCGATTTACTTTAATCAATCTACAACTTCGCCTATCTGATAAGTAGAGTCCGGATAAAAAGCATAAAAAATTAGAAAAAAAGTGCTTAAAAAAGCACCAAATAATACTAAAAAAAGCATCAATTTTGTCAAAAAAAGCACAAATTTTATTTAAAAAAAGCATAAACAAAAGTAGGTACCTATTAATTTAATTTTTGAAACAATTAAGAATTTTTCCAAATATTCTTTAGTAAAATTCATCCTTCTGTCACTTAATAGATTTTTGTAGGCAGAAAAACTTCTTTCGACATCTACTAGTTAATAGGTGCAAATTTGAATTTTGCTACAAGTGGGGTTCCATTTCAAAATCTTCAATAGTTTCTCCAGCTATTTATTGTTTTAGCTATATTATTTAAGATTTTTAATCCTTCATTTTTCTCTAACACATCTTTCAATTTCTTTTTTATGTTGTCGCATTTGCTGCTTTTCGAAAGATTTTATAACATCAGTAACAAAGTTACAGTGGCATTTAATAAACGCTAAATTTGCTTTAATTTCTGGATTCTTTAATACATTTTGGCAATCTTTTATAGATTTCTATCCGAATTTTCTAATTCATAAGCAACATTTTAAAAATTTTCAAAATTTTCAAAATTTTAAAAGAGAAAGATGCATTTAAAAGATCAAACTTTGAAATATTTTGTAAAATAAGCATTAATGAAGTATAAAAAAGCACGAAAAGCACAAAAAGTCAAAAAAAAAGCACGAAAAGTACAAAAAGCCAAAAAAAAGCAAAAAAAGCATATAAAACTTGATACCAAATGACTTCTTTTCAGTTGAAACACAAAATTTTTCTAAAAATTTTCAGCTGCTTCGAATTTTCAGAAAAAGCATAATAGCTACAAATCCGGACTCTACTGATAAGTGACTTGAAAGGATTAAACTAAAGGTTTAAGTAACAATAGTTTCGTGCTCGTAATTTACAAATCGATTTTATCAAAACGAACTCATTATTTTTTTTATATTATATTCCTTCGAAGAATTTTTAATGATTTTCGTGATATCTATTACAATTTCATGAAGTTGATTTAATATAATTTCAATTTTATTTATTTTACGTATATTACACATTTGTACAAATTGGTTTGTTGAACTAGTTAAAACTTTGGTAATTGTTTATCAAATATATTAGTTCCTTGTGGTATTAATCAAACAATTATTAAATTCAAATTGTTACATATTTTATTTATTCAAACTCCTGTTGTTATTTTAGGGGTTAAAGCCACTTTAGCACCGTTCAGAAAGAAAAATCTTTCAATACTGAAGAAAGAACCACAACATTGCTTTCAAAACCTGCAAATATTCAATGACGCAAAATTACCTGCGAAAAAGTGCTAATTTCAGAATAAACTACAAGGAGAAAGGAAGAAAACGTACCAAAATATAAAGTCTAAAAGATGTGGGGTTGGCGTAATAATAAAATTATCCAGGTGAGTCACGCATACACACTAAACGTAATTAATAACAAGGTAAAATGATAAAACTCAGATCAGAAATCAAACTGATGTTATTTTTAAAATTTAAAATTTCTCCCAAAAGATTGTGGACTTGCCCAAGAAGGAGAACTGGCTGGAATTTTGGAAAGAGCAGCTCTATACTGCACAAAACTGTAACAGATATCACCTGATATTATATTCATCGCAAATATCAGATATAAATCAATGCTAGAAAGTATTTTCAGGTATTTGTGAAATATTGTGCATTTTTGAACTGAAAAGTTTGATGATCCATTTTTTGGGGAAAGCTGATCACCAAAACATCAAACAAATCAATCATCTTGAAACATATTTATTTTTGATCAACTATTCTATTTTTTATGAATTGAATAAATAATAAAAATACATTAAAAGGCTGATTTTGATTAGATATAAAAAGAAATAACATACATTAAATTAGCAATAAGATAAAAAATAATTTTGTTTTTACGTGCTTCGTAATAATATCATTTGAACGAAATAGTATTGATAACACAAAATGAACAATTTAAATAATAGAATAATAATAGAAATAATAGAAAAACATCAAATAAATTCTAAAACTACGATATTATCTTTAATAATCTTCACTACTCTGCATTATATTATAACAAATCAATTTCATTTTTCTACTAGTCTTTTTTTATTTTTTGGAAAAATATTGATGTGATTAGTATAAAACATGTAAAATTGCTCCGTTATTTCAAGGACTGCATAATTTTTGTTTGTTTCGTTAACCGTTAAGAACAGGATATAATTAGAGAGTAAAATATTTTAAAAGTAGTAATTGTGGAATCTTATCAAATAATAGTGTCGGATTTTAACATGATAATTTTTGCAGAATATGTAATTTTCCAAGCTTCGAATTTCCGTTTCCCGTTAGAAGTTTCGCAATGATATCTACAAGAAATAGTTTATACAGACTCTCGGAAAAATATGTCTGGATCGGTATCCATTTTCATAGCAAGTTTTTCAATTCATTCCTATCCCCTATTTTAGTGGAATTATAATTCCGTTAAATAAAATGAGGTAGTACTTTTATAAAGGAATTTTTCAGATATCCTTGGGAAAGTACTGGAAACTAAAACAAGAAACTTATTAAATTACCCTAAAAAGTAAAGGATAATGGACTGAATGAAATAATTCAATAGAACATTAAATAATTTTTGACAAGGGGGGGGGGCAATCACAATTTTTACAAAGTTTAAGACAGCAGAGACGAGTACTTCCTCTTGGTATACGCTCTAGTTGACTTATGTTTTTGACAATTATTTCTGGACCAACGTTTTCCCATTTACAATAGCAAATTTGTGATTTGATCGATTTTTTTAAAGTAATTCCTAATGGTTTCTTTGGTCCAGAATTGAAGAAACGTCAATTTGGTGAAATAACTCAAATGAACTTGATTTTTACATTTTCCAAATAGGTACAAATATTGCAGCTGCTAAACGGAACTAGTTCAATCTATTTTAAAATTGTACATTAGCATGAACGCAATTTTGTGGTATGACAGCTCCCGAATATTTTCTTGTTAAATTTTCAATTTTCATCATTGTCATTATCTTCGGTGTCATTAAATTTGTGAAGCTTGCGAGTAGAAAATGAAAATATAGGAAGCAAATTATGTATAACTGATTTGTGGGGTCGTAAATGGGGATCTAAAAATAATATACGAAAATAAACTGTTAGAAACCAATTAGATATTAATTTAGAAAACATACTTATTTAGTTTATTGATTCTGAAAAACTAAAGTGGAAAATTATTGCGAGGCAGGTATATTAGGTAAATATTAAATAAATATTAAATATCCATACAATTCAGTTTGCGTGTTGGGCAGTTTGACATTTGACTCGTGTATCGTGAGTTTTCTCTTTATCTACATCTAGAGACTCCCTCTTCAAAGTACTTATAATCATAATGCTGCTATCTTCCACATGTGCATAATACACATTACAAGTGATTTATGGTAACAACCTTCACTAACAATTGGCTACTGCTTGGGTGCAATGGCTATTTAACACCATTACGCTTTAAATGCGTTTTACATGAAAATTACGGTTGAAAACTTAATGGCCACTTAACTAAGTTTTGAACTTGACTTCTTCGCTCAATTAAATTAAAATATATTTTATGTTTTAATTTACGAAATTCTCAGGTTGTTGCATTAACATAATTTTAATTAGAGAGAGCATCTAAATTTGAATTAAGTTATATCGTCTCCAAGTTTAGTGTATAAAAAATGCAGTGAAACTCCGATAAGACGAAATTGTAGATTAAAGCTCGGCGAACGGATTCGCTTTAAAAAATGAACCTTATTGGGAAATCGTAATAAATTAATGCCCTCCGAACTATTCACACCTCAAGTACAACAAAAAATTGAATAGTGTGTACTTATTTGGGTATAAAAGAACTGCTGCTGAGGTAATAATTTTAGTATTCATCTCCCACTTTATATCAACGAAAAGCATCATCAATCACTGGGAAACATTAATAAGCTTTAAGGAAATTGATTTAGAGAAAAAACCACCAGATCTTGTGTCTATTTTATATTAATGATTTTCACTAACAGATTGGAAGTCTATGCTAATAGCTTTCCAAGTTATTGCTTCGAAAGTGAATATACTCACGAATTAATCTGCTTTTATATCATTCGACAAAAAATATAACGCTTCGTTGTCGAATTTTCGAGGTAACTCGATTCAAATTAGGTTATAGATGGTCGCCTTAATGGTGGTCGTAAAAAAAGACATATTTCAGTTGTAAGCTTCACAAATGTTTCAATTCCTATTAAAAACGTATAGAAATGTGATTGAAAGTTCCTCCAGAATACGTAAGTGCCATTTAATTTTAGAAAAAATGTTTTCTTTCTATTTAAATTTTTATTGTAAAATTATAACTACGTTTCCACTAAATATGCTGAATATATTATAGAGTGGGAAAATTATCTTATTTTTGCGGGTTATCTAGATTATTTTTTGTTGTTATATTTTAATTACGTAATTTTGTGGTATTTCTGTGCATTTTTCAATCTTATTCCTTCGACACACTGTTTCGTTAATGATCATTAAGGATCTCTTCAGATTAATAATAAGTTCAGGAGACTGCCCAAAGCAAGCATTAAAGCTTTGCAAATTTAAAGATAATTTTTCACTTCAGTTCTCTCAAATCGTCGTGAAAATTCATGATTTATTGTCCAAATTGCTTTCCAGGAAAAGATAAGAAATATAAAAATTCCACAATATTAGACAATTATACGATAAAATCAACTACGAATAGTTGGACCCCATTAACCTGGATGGAATTTTCTCGTTGAAGCAAAGAACCTACTTTGTCACAGTAGGTCATCTTCTGCCCCCCCCCGCCCGCCAGAAACGTCCTATGGTTACAAATCAGGGACCCTCGTTATTACCTAAACAGAAATTCTAATTTTAATAAATAAATAATAATATTTTAAAAATCTACCCGAATCTACCAAATCACAAAAATTGAATTGTTATGCCCCACCCATTATCTGTCTCACTTAGGCACGTATTGTGACCCCCTAGGCATGGACGACCCCTGAAAGAATGGAACCTATGAGTAAATAATTAAAAAAAAAAGAATTTGTAAATCAAAAATATTAGTAAAGCCTAGTAAATTATCAGGAAGAAACAGGGGTGGATCCAGCCACTTTCTCAAGGGAGGGCGATTCCATGGATTGAAAAGAAAAATACAAAAATTGATAACCTATTTTCCAGTAATTTCAGTTTTTATGCTTTATATTTAATGCTTAATTTTTCCAACGAGGGGGCGATTGCCACCATCGCCATCCCTTATTAGATCCGTCCTTGGGAAGAAAATAGGAATGACTCTTTACAGAAATGTTGTCGTCAGGAGCATAACTATTAGGGAGTGGTCTCAATAAAATTTTTAGGCCACTCTAGAAAATTGAAAAAATATTTAAATCAAAAATGAAGTATAATAATGAATTTTAATTTTATCAAAAAACTTTATCTAGGAACCGGGGGGTCTGGGGGCTATGGAATACCCCCCAGCCATAAGTAATCAAAAGACGGAGTTTGAAGAATCAAATTTTGCATCGTTATCAATTTTGCAAAGTTTTCCTGTTTGTTCCTTGCAGTTGGAGAGCATTTCGTACACCCCGACCCCTCAGTTTTACACACAGCGCCCTTCAACGATGGACTGTTGCTGCCCTATCAGCAGGGGGCTAGGTAAGCCCCCAGTTGCAGTGACAAAACCAAAATCTTATTTAGGAGCTGTTGAAATTTCTTAGAAATTAATATGCCGTTATTGATAAATGAGTAATTACAGGATTCACTCGCCGAGAAAACCTGGGTTCTCTGAAAAAATTTAATAAATTAACTTAAATGTATGAAAATCTGTTGAACTTGTTTTCATCTCACCAATTACCCATAATCAATGTTGTTCAAAATATCTTCATGTCGAAGAAAATTAATGAAATTTCCGAAAACAGAAAATTATTTATTTTATTTCCATTAATTTTAGTAATAAACTTATGCTCTCAAGTATTTCTATGAAGCACTCTAATTTCACTTTGATTACAACAATTATTATTTACGTGCTTGAAATGTTTTTCTTCCGAACTATGTTCGCATTGATCAAAAATCAAATTTGTTGATTTCAAGGTTTATCTCTTTAAATTTGCGAAAATTTTTGTTAAAGTTTTGTTTCAGATCTTGATGAAAATTGATATTTTTCGTTTCCATGCTCGCCTGAGTCATTAATAATAAATTTTACTGGCATCTAAAGTTTAAATTTGCAATTTTCACCCAAAATTCAAGCTCTTTTTCCCGGAATTTGTATGTCTTTTGATTTTTCTTCACTGAAAACTACTTCACTATAAGTAGTGGATTTTGAAAAAAAGTCGACCCATATAACAATTTATTACCTACCTTATTGAATTAAATTTGACTCACTGCATCAACATTTCGCATGGTAATCACGGATTACACAAATTAATGACGAATCGAGTCGTGATTTATACAAAATCATCCTCTAGAACTAAAGTTTTACTTGAAACCCACACTGCTATAAAATCTCTTTCATCAACCAACATTTTTACTCGACTAGCAAAAAATTATTTGTTTCCCTCAACAGCCTGAAATATTAACGGAACTTCCACTGATTGATAACTCTTTTATCTGCAAGTAACATGGGCTATGTAAAATGTATGCTACTGTGACGCACATGAATGTAATAACGAGATTTTCACGAAAATACTCAACAGATTTTGACACGATTTTCACTTATGTAATATAAAATAATGCCAAGATTATCACTGAAAAAATAAGGCTATATAACATTACAATCCTGTGACGCGTATGAATCGATTAAGGACTAAAGAGATTCCAAAAAAAATACTACAAAAATTGCGAAACCAGATTACATCGTAACTAATAACATGATGCAGTCGTTACTTCGTTATATTCTTCCATTTTTGTAAATCTGGAAAAATCAATTGTCTTGTGTATCCTGCAAATAATTTAATATTTTAATTATAATGACCAATTCTATTACATCTTTAATGAACGAACATTTTAATAATGCATACTAAACAAACATTTTCGTTTAGTGAATATAATGGGGTATTTGATATAGCCGTAACCTGTCAAAGACAGATTTAGTTGGAAATGTAGCTCATAGTTATATTTGAAGCTCAACATAGTAAATCGGTACGTGATCAAAGGGATACTGGGAATAGAATTGGAACCTGGTATTAGTGCAAATCGGAATATTCCAGTAAAACCATATTTACTTACATTAGTTCGAAGAGCACTTATTTCAATGTCATTAATCTATAAATTGGCCTCTCTTATTTCCTATACGTATACCTACATAATTAATTAATCCATACATACATATTGTACAATATGAAAATTTTAAAAAGTGTTCCGTCATTAAAACTTGATGAGTCAGAAACAAATTAAAAGTACGAAAAATGCAATAAATGTCAAGGTACGACTTTAATTTAATTTAAAAATTAAAAGGCGCCTTTTATGTTTTAAACAATAAAAAATTATTAATTTATTTTTATGACATTTGAAAAACTTAATACAGTTACTCGAGACATAAAATGAAATATTGTGATAGTATTTTACCGTTTATTGTTTACCAAGTGAGTGATTCATTCCATACGATAATTTAAAATTCTAAATACTTTTGTCGAAATTCTTGGAAAAAGTCATTTTCTGTTCCCGATTACAACTTAGTTTTCATGTCGACACTATGAAATTGAGAGTTTCTGAAAACATGAAAAATGTTCAGGCGCGGTTAACCGTTAACGATATTTATATTGATCAAATTTTCCGCGAAAAGTATGATTCCAAAATTTTGAGACAGTTTGTTTTATTTTTCTCGGTACGACAAAGTTATTAACGCGTCATTTCAGTTCTCCAAGAAGGAAATTGAGCCGGTAATGGAAATTTTAAAAATAAATTAAGAAAAATAGAAATTTTGGAAAAGCTAATTTAAGCAATTTTAAGAAAAAACAGTAAATTAATTAATGGTTAAATTTGTGGTGAAATCGTGGTCATCTTGAAAATGAAAGTTAATAATAATTATTCTTACCTGAAGAGATTCTAAAAGATCGAAATAATTGTTATCTTCTGGAATGTTTAAATAAATTGTAAGCATTTAAACTTCTGAATAGTTAAAATTAAATTTATTGTGAAGTTCGTACTGAAAAAGCAGTCTTATCGTTAATAAGATAAAAACTAACACCAGGCCATCCATCAGAAAAATTTTACTATCACGCCACGGATATTTCAAGAACTAAAAAACTTGGACTTTTTAGTGTTATGCAGTTTATCAATATTTTTATTCTTTATTTTTAAATTAATTATCCAATTTGTCTGGAAACAGCTCATAAAACTGTAATTTATCAAAATTACTGAAATTAAATTAATAAGTGGTGCATTAAAATTATGAGAATATTCAACTAAACAAACGATAAATTATTATTGTCAACAATAAGGTTTTAAGATAAAACTAATTATAACGATGTACTATGCACCTATTTTTATAAACATGACACTAACATTTAAATTTTTTTACTTACGTTTTTATAATGCGTATCTAATATTGATAATTTCAGAATAACAACATAAAAACTGTTATTGTCTATTTTTAATCAAAATATTGTCAAAAACACGTACTACAATTTAATTAAAAATATTTTCACCTTCCTCCGTTTAAAAAATTTTCTTCAATAATTCGAAATCCGTCAAATCTTCACATACCTGTAAATCACCAGCGGATGTGTTCCATGAAACACATTTATCTTACCGATTCAAAATAATTAATTAATTTTCATCCAAATTCTGAATTAAAAATCAGAAAAAAGCAGTGAAAACAAACTTTCTTGTAAGAGTTTGCATATAAAAGTTTTATTATGTGGAAAAACATTGCGAAATGAAAACCACAACTTTTAATTTTAATAACCTCTATATTTATATCTCCAACGGTTAATAATTAATTTTATAAATAATAATTATACCGTGAGAAATATTTAAATTGCCGAGTACTTCAATAAAAGTTGATTTTCTAATCAAAGTTAAACAAAACTATTTATGTAGTTGTAGATTGTAAAAGTCAATAAAATTAAAATTAATAAAATTATCTAAGTGTTTCGAATTTATCTCTTCTGTTTTGAAATTTTTGTTGATTTTCTCACAAATTCCGGATGAAACCACCCTGCATTGGGAAAATTGAGCCGAGAAAAACAAAATGGTTATTCAACTCTAATGAAATATGTAGTAGGTATAACATTTTGTAATTACAACGTAAAATTTTTAACGGCAATTTTTACAATCACACAGCAATAGACAAACTACCCTTTCGATTGGTAAATTTATCGACTATGAAATCGTAAAATATTTTAATCTTCTTACGACTTTAGTAACCTGTTTGAAATTTTAAAACGTACGTTATGATTTTTTTGAAAGCAATATAATTTTTATTTAGTCGTAAAAGTTTTTAATTGGCTAAATAGTTTAGTCTTGAAATTACATTTTATTGCAGGTCGATATGAGTTAATTGAATCGAGTTATTGGCAAATGTTTAATAATTTTAATTTTGAAATCAACGTGAAGTATTCAAAGCGAAGCTTTAGCCATAAATAATGATAATCCATATGTGCACTGATTTAACGAATTCATTATTATTAAAAATATTATTTAAACCCGAATTAGACCCTGACGTTTCAACTGATTTTATCACAATTTATTTTACGCTGCATTACTTCATTTGCATTCGGAGTATTATTGTCATTTAAACGATGCAGACAGCATAATGCAAATTCGGAAAAAGCTTTAGCAAATGTCCGGGACTCTGTTTTCCTTAATTGGTAAAAGTAAATGGGATAAATGAAAAACTAAAACTAGGATTGATCGCTCAGGAGCCGCATTAGCTATTTTGCTTAGCTATATTTAAGAAGTATGTGAAATCTCTGTGAAGTTTTACATTGGATAAGAATAAGTAATTTAATTAGGTACCGCGAATGTGTGTGTTAAACCAACTCCGTTGCTGATCCGATTGCTTTTATGTTCCATGGATTTAATACATTTCTTTCTAATTTTAGTTCAGCTATATAACACACTGTTAACAACTACGTCAGTTGAAAATAGTAATAATAAGAATGATTGCTTAAAGATTCTGCAGTCGACTTGCATTTGGACTTCGACAGGGAAAACGAATACCAGATCATGAGAATAAAGACGATGGGGTGCAAGACACCCATCATCCACGAGAGTATTGTAATGCACTAATTAAGCGAAAGCAGCGCAAAGTCTTCTTCTATCCAACGTCAGAAAACAGCATATTGAGGTTGCAGTAGTTATCCAATCATACGAAAACTGAACAGAAGAGGCTATTCGAGGCGGAAGATTAGAGACCCACGATCCATGGTCAATAAAAGAGATCCAAGTGTAGAGCGGCCATACCTGCACCTGAGACCTGATGACAAGTCCTTTGGGGTGGTTCTAAAAATTTGTTAGCTTGGTAATAAATGAATCAATCAATCGGTGACGTATGTCTACAAATGACCCCAAACCCCCTATCTCCGTCCGTACTTGGAGGGTATTCCATACCCCCCAAACCCCCCGGTCACGAAGATCAACATAATAGTGTATATTTTGCAATTGATTTTATTAAATCGTAATTTTTCTAAACGGATTACTTTTTATGGTATTAGAACGGGGGGTTTGGGGGTATGCAATACTCCCCAGGGACAGGATATTAAAAGTCTATTAAAATACAAAATTCTCAATTAAATCATTGAGATTAAAAAATACTCTCAATAGAGATCTCCTGACTTCATTTATTTGGAATGTGATCATATGTGAAGGCCATAGTTGTTAGGCATACGGCAACTAATCAGATGCATACGTTTGATTTGTAGATCTTAAACTTCTATTGTAAAAGTTGATAAACATTTAGGTTGGTAATAGTGAACGAACTATTACGAGGTGCGTCTGTAAATCCCATGGAGGAAGAGGTGGAGCTATCTAGTAAATTATTATTATATTAGATTATCTATTAATATTATAATTACTAAACATATGACGTACGTACGTGTACCCTTTTCATCGCGTTCTTTCATTATTTGTTTTAAAACTTTTCACACGAAAATTAAATTAATCTGGTGTCATTGCATTATTATCGGTTTGTTTTTATTTCTAAATAAAATTGAGTTGCAAAATTTTATCAGCATTGATTTGATTTATGTCGTTTCGATGTGCATTTTAACTTTAAATTTAACTTTAATTAAAAATTACAAAAATATATTTAAATTAAAATTATAATAAGAAATGTCTAAATTTGTCCATGACATAATCTAACCTGATTTGTTAATTTATTACCGACTTAAAAATAGTATCAGTGATTATACATTTTTGGATGACCGGGTAAATATTAACGAATATAATGGGGGTACCGAAAAAGTATTTACAGGTGTAATCCCCATTAAAATAATCTGAATTGTCCTGGGAATATAACCTCAATGTTACTGTAACATTTATTAATCGTCGAGAGTACCAGTTTGGACTTGCATGCTGGGCAGCAGATCCCTCGTAAGAGGATTATTGTAAAATCTCGAATGCATCATTGATAAGCATATTACATTAACGTTATGTTCCGATAATGATTCAAATAACTTGAACGGGGTGAGTTAATTTATATTTTCTTACATAAGGATGGTTCTGATAAATTAAATTAATAATTTATCAACTACAAAGTTCACTTAATTTTTATTCAAGGACATCCATCTATTCCATGTTAGCATGTTAGATAGATCATTGACCGAATGCTAAATTCTTACTTTTGTGAATTTAATTCCAATTATTTACTTGTTAATCCCAGAAGAATTAACGAGATTCCAAATTTAAATTTTGATAATTTCTTTGGGAGATGAATGAATAATTACTATTGACGAAATTGTCTTACTCTTCGTAATTACTATTTTTTTCCTATAATAATAAATTAGTGTGTGTTTTATATCGCAATTTTCTAAACAGAAAAAAAGGGCACAATTGCATTATAATGATTCAAGAGTAGCGTTTAAAATAAGAAAAATGCACAGTAAACCACCCTATTTGTATGTAATATTGCGATATCGTATTCGATAAATAAAAATACCTACTCTAACTTTTTATCGTTATTACAAATCAACATATTAGGCAAAGCTATTTGAATTATTATTTAAAAACGTTTCAATTCGTTGTTTGTATAAATATGTATGTATACTGTGTATTTATATTGATTATCAATCAAAATGTAATAGTAAATATAAAAGTTGAGAAACAGTTCAAAGGGATTAACCTAAATTATTCAAAGTAACTTATAATTTTTGTACATACCTAAGCATTTGGTAAAATAAGTATAATATCGATTTACGTTAATAAATTATAAATTATATCATTAAGTTTCTTATTGTATTCTCTTATTTATATAGGGGAAGTTCTGTTAACGCGATTATAATAAGAATGCGTTTCTTCTATTGATAGACTCAATTAACTCGAAATCGCCATCTGGGTGTTCCGATGAGAGTGCAAATTGTATTTGAAGGGGAAACTTGCGTATATTTGTTGACGACACTCACTAATCGCATCAGCTTAGGACGCCTTCCCTTAAATAAAATTAAGCTAAAAAATAGAAAATCAGAAGTGAGATGGGAACCCAAAATGTGTGCAATTCCAAAATTTGCACTTGAATCTTGTTATCGCGTGATTCTCAATTCAGACTGACGAAATTGGACACAATAAAATGAAATAAAAATTTTATAGAATTTATATACTTATCGATTGAATATTAAAAAGTAGACATGCCTTGTTATTTTTAAGCATAATCCCTTCATTACTAAATAAACTATTTCGGAATGGAAGTAACATGGAAGATATATAAGCAGCTCAGTTTTATGCCAAATTCTCATAAAGCTAAATGGAAAAGTGGAAGAAACGATATTTTTGAAAGACAGTCTGCTATTAAGTAAACTGTCCGAAATATCAAATATTCATCGAATTTCAATGAATTTAAAAAGGATATCTGGGAATATTTATTGTTAAAACAATTTGAAATACTTTCTGCTTTTGGCTTTTCTATTTTTATTTTATTCTTAGGTTTATTATAAACTTGTATGCTGTAGGGAATTTCAGGTATTATGAACTTAATTGGGTGGGAAGGGGGACTTTAACAAACATTACATTCGTTAAGAATAGCATTATTATTTTCATTTTTTGTTTACAGGGTGTTCCCTAATATATACGACATTAGGTTGTGATTTCTCCATGGTCAATTCACCCTGCCATCAATTTTCTGCGTACGTGTTGTTTAAAACTTCTTCTGCAAAACAACGAAGCTATAAAATAAAAGTAAGCAAAAAAGCATTTTTATTTAGGTAGGTACGTCGTTGTAAAGTATTGCGAACGGCCTGACTAAATAATTGTTAAAATGTTTTATTGTTACTTCTTCATTTCTTTATTACTATTGTCAATTTTGCTATAATCTGATTACCATCTTCCACGTTTGTTTTACTTTATTTTTAATAAACATAAATTTCGATATATTATAGAACGAGCGGCCATGTTCTGTGTGTTAAATTATGTGTAGGTGCTTTACATGTTAATAAGCTTAGATCATTTTTATAAATGTATATTTTCTTCTTCTGTATAGCTACAAAAAAAACTTAATGTCTCTCGTCCGACTTAATTATAGCGGCATTCGAGATTTACGTTCTTCTTTCACGCAACAAGTAGTAAGTGATATACAAGATGCATGTAAGAAGTTTTTTTAACTTTTAAATGGCAACAGTTTACAAAAAATATTAAGGAATAAATATAATTTAGGTTTCTGAAAGTTTCCACGACATATCGTGCTAATTTGAGTTTTCTATCGCTAGACCAGCCTGTATCTATAATTTATTCTAGTTATTAAAAATCGAACAAAATTTTCATTATATTAAAATAATATTCAACAAGGAAATGAAACTTAATCTTTTCATCTTCAATATTCAAGTTAGCATTTGAAGAAAAATTTAATAACTTGAAGTTTAATTTATATTATCACTAATCACACCAATTATTGCTCTATTTAAAACTTTTTATAATTTATTGTATCATATAACTTGTGTATAATTATCGATATTTTTTTTATTTAATTTGTTTGTGTTTATATGCATTGCTTTCCATACCTAATTAATCTCGATGATTATGAAAGAATGGTAGCTGCTAATATAATTCAACATATAATCATTTCTTTTGCAAGTTTTTTCAATCCTAACCTTCGAGTTTAAATCTCATTGTGGACACACCTAAATAATTAGTTTTTATTTCATTTATTAAATTAAAGTTTACAACGCGCGTATGATAGTCGTATAAAAAAATGTAATATAATTCTTTAAACCCATTAAGAAAAAAACAAAAATATGGGTTTCTTAAGACACTCGGTAGGTGCCCCCCATGAACTGGTATGGTAATAAAGAGTTATTTAATTTTCAATCATGACAGCAGCGGCTCACTACCATGCTACTATATGGTAACCACGGGGAGTCACAGGGTTAGAAGACCCATGGTTCACAATAAATTGTGAACAATCATTGAATTTGCTACAGGTAAGCCAAAACAAAGCAAAATGAAGTAAGCCCCTGGAGCGACTTTCTCACACAATTCAGGGACGTAGTTTTTGGAAGGGGCCCATAATGCAACTTTTTTAAAAGAAACCACATATTTAAGGAAAATCTGAGAAAGCGTCTTTTTAATATTATTAATTATTATTATTTTATGTTACGTAACGGATAAATACATATTTTTAAATACATTATTATTAAACAATATTTAAATCTGATACCTAAATAGGTCAACATTTAAAAAAATACCAAAGTGCCAACATTGAAGATAAGATAATAATAATTATTCCTTGTTGATTTTCTCTATAGTATTATGTATTGGATCTCAAGATATACTACGTTTCATTAATTTGTCGACATGATGAGATCCGCCTGACCTTTGACATTGGATTCACTATTTTCTGAAAACAAAACACCAATTAATGGAATTTAATCAGAAATCTGTAAGAAATCAGAAGAAGCAAAATATTAAGAAGGAAGTCAAGAGGATAACATCCTTACTGCTGTTTAGCACTTCCATGGACCCAGTTATTCAATAACAATTTGTATGGTGCTTTTCTGCAATGGTAGCAAAATCAGGGGTTACTATAAAACAGTACTTTAACTATAGACTGAATTCTTGTTTGTACATTGGATGAACGTATACGTTCGTGACGTCATTAGCGTATGAAATGTTAGTTTTTGTGATGCCAAACTTAACAAGACTCATATCAAATTCATAATTATGATAATAATTTCCATCATGGGTTAGGTCGTTGACCTGTTCCGGTTCATCTTTTCCTTGGTCGTCCCACATCTCTGCGTCCTTGAGGTTGGTATTTATAGATTTGTAGAGGGATTCTATAGTTTTCCATTCTCTGGAGGTGTTCTTCCCTTTTTGTTCGGTTTCCCACTTGTAAGTCGTTTCTTATTTGATCGTTTCTTTTATGATTATGATTATAATAAAGTAAAAAAATTTTACTCCATATAAAAATACTATATGAAAAAAATGTCATTACTTCTTTATAATATTAATATCTATTACCATTACCAGAAGGCTCCGTCAGAAGGGATAGTATGTTTAACAAGATTTTAAGCATATCCGCAATCCGTCACTATAATAGTGACAACGGTATAGGCAAATTGTGAAAATTTCTAACATAACTTGTTTGCAAAAAGCTGAAAGCTTTACAACTTAATTTTCTTATTAAATTAAATTAAATTACAATAATTTATCTTATTCCATAGTTTGAATTTATTCATTTATGCTTCAAGTAGTATCTAATGAGTTTTATTATCATTAGTGTATGATAGAAATAAATAAATTATATTATTAAGCTTAGTCACATCTAGATACTCGGTCTGCCGGCCTCATTCCGCCAAAACATCTAACCGGTAGCAAATTTTTGCCTTAATTGCGACGTTAAGAATTAATCAATATAATTCAACATTTATCTACTTTGAATTTGATCAAAATTTCATAATATTCTGCAGCAATTGCAGCAAGAAAATTAAAATTTTATAAATTATAGGGAAAGGCGTCAGTTTTTAATTATATGAAGTTTATTTCAGTATTATATTACATCAAAAGGAACTCTGAGATGTATTTCCTTATTATTACAAAAAGGAAGAACTTTCTAGGAAATTCTAATTGGATTTTTTAATTTTTCGACGCCTTGACTTGACATAATCAACTTTTGAAATAAATTTTATATCGGTTTTAATATCTCAAGTTTAAAATTCATTCAGTTTAGGATGTATAAAATTATGAATGCAGATAATTTTACATTTCAATTTATTATTATTAATATCTCAAAAATTTACATATTTTACATTTTGCTACTATCGGAATAAAAGCTTTTGATCTCTGAGTTCCAACTCAATCTTGAACATGTAAAAAAAAACATAAACAAAAGCGGAGTTATGAGCATTTTTAAATTAATAACTAAGTGCCCAATATTTAAGTTTGAAAGTAACTGTAAAAAGACAAAAAACTAAGAGGGTACCAAAATTATTTTAGCCCCGGGCTCTCCTATTAAATTTAATGAGTACAAAATTAACCCTTTTTTTTGGAAAAAATAATAGTCTTAAAATACTTTACGACCGGGTATAATAATCCAACGCCGTCACTGGGTGACAGGCTAGCCCCGTGTCCTGGGCTTTTCTCATGTACCTACCCAGCCTGAAGAAAGAAACCAGATCTGGTACTATTCATTTTCGTAATGTCCCCATCTTTGCTATGAAATTTTACCGTTGCTTTATCCAAACATAACCAATCATTGATGCTGTTTTGCTTAAGTAACCAATGTCGGTGCTTATGGAATTATCCAAATCTTCAATCCCAGCCTCCAGTTTCATTATCCTTTTTGACTTATTTTTTTTAACAATCTGAAAGGCATATTTGTGGGCTTTTCTTTCCTTTCTTCATGGCTGGGCGCGTGTTTGGCTTGAGCAAATAATAATCAGGAGGTTTACCCAAAAGAAGCGGTTTTCTTTAGCTAGAGCTGCTTCAAGTTCTTCTAAATTCGGACTATCATCGCTTCTAAGGGTTCAAAGACTACATTCATCAGCTTCTTGCTGCACTTACGTATCTTTCAGGCAGGTTTGAGCATTTCTAATCCTTTGTTTTTACCGGAAATTATTTAATCGTGAAATTTGAGTGGAACTCTCGAAACAAAGATGAAAAGAAACGAATTTCCATGAAATAATTAGTACCCTTCGGGTATTCATGATCTTCAATAACATTCAGATAGTATAAGAAGAATCCGTACTATGAGGTTAATGGAGAAAATGTGGATTCAAAACGACAACGGAGTAAGACAGTGGTTTCCAAACTTTATGTTACTACGGATTCCTTGAAGAAAAATCTAATCTTGGGACCTCTCCCCTTTCAGAAACAAAATTTAGCGCCTTCCAGTTTTGGAAATCTCTGCCTTAGCGAATCAAATTTTTTTACTATCTTTGCAGTGTTCGCGGGTTTAATGGTAGTAAATTTACATAGTTTCAAAATTGTAAAAACAGAATCTTTATTATTTACTCTCTGAAAAACTACCCCCTTTTCATTTAGAAGTTTTTCACTATGTTAGCAGTGTAATTATTATTATTTACTAACCCCTCAAAAATCACCCTTTGCGATTAGAATTTTTTCACTATTTTTGCGTTGTTCACTAATTTAACCCTAATAATTTTTACGCTTTTAGCCCCTACAAAATCGCCACTTGTCGCTAGAGCCGTTAAAATGACGTCGCGACGCTTTGAGGCACAAAATAAACTAGTGGAATTATTACCCTAGAAAATAGAAAAAAAATACTTAAAAAATTAGATAAAATTAAGTATTAGGTAGTTTATGTTCTTGGAAAAATCTTCTCCTGACCATGAAAACCATGTTTATTTTCAAAAGTAAATAATTAGAAACCGGGGGGTCTGGGGGTATGGAATACCCCCCAGCTGTAAGTAAGTAATAAGACAATTATTTTCAAGAATCGAATTTACGTCGTTTTTAATTATAAAAAATATCATCTTGATACTGCCAGGTGGAGCCGGTCCGCATTGTTTTATCCTCTAAAAATAAAATGTTTTAAACAACACAATCGCTGTCAAAAGCCTAAATATGTAAAAAAAACTAGAAATTAACAAATTACAGTTGATAATACAGAACTGAATTACAAATAAACGAATAAGTGGGGTTCGAAGGGGTGAATGCGCAAAATATGGCACTGCTTGCAGTTAGTGCCACCTAGCCTCTCCTACTCAATCTCGACTCTCACCTCCACGCTGGTGAACCCCGTAAACCTGAGCAACCCAGTTGGAGATCGGGTAACCAACCCCGGTGGAAGGCTGGGTCAGGACAAACGAGAGCGAGAGAAACTCTCCTCAAAAGAGGAGCATCGGCAGGCAAGGCTAGCACCCTACCGGCCGATGTAAACTAAAAATTGCTCACAGAACCAATCACAATGCCTCGGATGGTGAACGGATAAATACGATGACGAACACGGCGCGAATAAGGAAAAAGCGAGAATGGAAATCCAGAGTTCTACGGATGGGGTGCTGGAACATAACATCATGGACCGGAAAGGTGGTACGAGAGTTGGACTTCGGGATCTCAAGATAATCCATGACACGGCATAATAAGAATTGGAAAATACAGGACCTAGTCCTAATTTACGAAGAAGAAGAAGAATTACAAGTAGACCAGTGGATCTCAAAAGAGGTGTACTAAGATGTACATAATAATTAAATCCTGATCAAGGGGTTAAAAAATAATTTATTGTTGAGCATGAAGAAAAAGTTATTTTTCATATAGTGGACATGAAAGTTAGAAGACCACCATCGTTTAGTTTCACAAAGCAAAAAATAGTAATTTATTTTCAATATCTTTACGTCGCGTCGGTGGAGTTAAAAAAACAAAAGGTCGAAGGTCAATTCTTACAAAAGACTTACTTTTTCTTCTTCATTATTGAATAAAAAATGTACCACATGCACTTTCCAGCCTCGCTTCGGCTCTTCTAATTGCAGTGGTTTCCAGCTTTATTACTATGCGCCCCCTGAAAGGAATTCTAATCTGGGTGCTTCCCCCGCTTTATTTCATAAAATAATACACATATTTTTAAACGATAAAAAATTCATTAATGCAATTAATAAAATAAAAACTTATTCTTTTCCACATCAAAATTTCGCGCTTCGTTTGGAAATCGATGGAGTTGGAGATCCTAAAAAATAAAAATTTTTTTGTAGATTTTAGAAAATGTAAAAAAATGTTGCAAAACAAGGAACACTGTGAGATTAGGTAATTCTATCTTATAGTTGAGATCAGGTTAGTGGAACATTAAATCCTGAATGCAATCAGCTTCAGATTAATTGAATTTAATTTCACTTAATTTAAATACACAAATAGGCGTCACAAAGGTGGAAAATCGTCCTGTGTAAACGTACACCCTTTTTGGCTAGTTTAACTACAATTCTATTATTTATTGAGGAAATATTTTTTTGAATATGGTTCATTTCATATCATACACCACTGTTTTCTGCAATTTATACAATGGGATCCATTTTAACATCAAAAATACATCAAACTATAATATAGATAAGGGATTAGATATTGAACAATTTTTGTTTGTAATAGTTTTCTCCTAAATTGATGGTTTAATGTTGCCGTTATAAATATGTAGTAATATTGTTGGAAAAGTTGTCAGTATTTTTCTCTGAAAAAATTAATTTTTCTATTTTCCAAAAACTATAAATTCAAATTAAAAACAGTTATCAGAAAATTAAATTGCAGGTTGTTTGTAGATCATCCATATAATTTAAATTAAAAACCGCACAGTGTACGTAGTGGGCCTTTGGGCAAAATTCTCCACTTTTTCCTTTTAGATTTAAGATAGCAAATGTAATCCTACAGGTAGGCACACAAAAAGTATAAAAATTTACTCGAAGAAAACTTGTTCCTCGTAATGGTAGTTGTGGTGCGTAAAATAATAAATATGACTTAATTTACCATTTTGGGTCTCGTTAATTGTTACTGTATAATTATCTTGTTAATGATTCGCTTCTTAAAAATAGTTAATTACATAATCTATTTAATTAATATTTCATCCTTGAAGAATGGTTTTGGCAATGTGGTTAGTTTGTTAAATAAAATTTATTATATTATTCACATTTTGTTAATAAATTATTTGTTTTATTAAAAGCACTTTGTGCACACATAAAACGTCCAATGCCAACAACTATCGTCAGATTTTCAATTAAAACATGGATATTAATAGTCGAGCACTGGGTCATTCGCATATAAATCATCTCTATATAATAATTTCTCGATTATTTCAAATTTCCCCAAAAAAAAGAATTATCCATTTGGGCAAAATTACATTTAATGGAAGGTAAATTATTTACGAAACGATCTGGTACGATACGTTGACCGTAATAAAATTCAATCAAATTACATTTGAAAAAACTTTAATTATAGATATGGCAATTCAGAATAGGATATTAAAATTATTGTAATCGTTTAATGCTACACAACATAGAGACATAAAATTTATTAATCATTAGTTCTTTGACCTATTATACAAGCTACAACTTGTAGTCGAAATGTGACGCATAATAAAACTATAATGTGGTTTATTTTAAATTTAAATATTTTTAAATAAACCGGAAAATCCTTCACTTTTATACGCACGCCTCTGCAAACAAACTCGGTTCAAAATTATTACGATTTTAAATAAAATTTTTAGTTGTTACATCGACTCCAAGGTTTACGCACATTAAACGAACAAACTTGAATAAGAAGAAAATGCAAATGCAATTTTGATTTGGTGAAATTATCCCTGCAGTATTTTATTATGCAAAACGTAACAAACACTCTGTAAACATAGAGCAAAAGTTGTTTTCTTCGTATTAAAATACTTCAGTTTCCAACGAATTTTCTCGAATGAAAATGAGATACACAAACGATAAGAAAATTTTATGTCCCCAGGGCACGATTATTAAAAACTTGCGAGATTGTACCATTCTACCAATGACATCAGCTTCATTTTCTTTACTTCTATTTTAAGTCATCGGTTATGGTCACTTCATTACATCTCATGATAAAAATTATTAACACCTGCATTGTTAAAAATAGTTTTTAGCAACAATCATAATTTAAGTCTGCACTTTGGAAGCACGAAAACCTGAAGTTTGCAGGATTCCCCCCGACGATAATTCGCTTTCGGTTTCGTTTTCGTAATTTCTTCATTCTATATTGATTGTCATTTATATCAACAGAATTGTTTATTTAATGTTCGTTTAAATTTTTTTTTTAAATATTTACTCAAGCTTCTACGTTTAAAAATTTATTGATAAATATTTGCTGAAACTGTTTACAATTTTGAACTTCAAAATCTCGTAGGTTTTATATAATTTTTTTTAGACCTACAAAAAAGTTTTGGAATCATCAAACCGTGTTATCGTATTAATAAATATAACTTTGAGAAAGGTCAAGAACAGTGGTGAAATCATTTACATAATATAAACGATCTGAAATATAATTTACATTCGTCTACAAATATTTAGACAAAAACGGATACATTTAAATATAAACAAGTTTTAAAAATGTAAAATAGCGTGTAAATTAATTAAAATGTTATAATTTATTGTTAAATTAAGCGAAATTAGAAGTGCAAATAATTTTTTTTAAACTTAATTAACCATAACAAATTGCGATTTTTAATTTGAGATAATTAAAGGAATAAAATGTTATTATTACTAGAACATATCGAGGACGTAATAAATTGGTGGATTTTTTAAAACATAAATTTTGTTACCTATCATCGCTAACCTCAGGCGACAGTGAAATATATGTGAGCGAATTTGAATGAATCACCCTGTATAACAGGAAAACAATTAGAATTATCTTAATTAAATAATTTTATAGGTACCTACGATTAAGTATTTAACAATATGGTATAATAAATTTCAAACTTGTTGGTAAAAATTTTATTCATAAACTAGATCTATTAAATTTTACCATTAAGATTTTTATCTCGACGAAATTCGCATATAATAAGGTCCATGTTGTTTTATAATCAAGCTAAATTTGATTCAATTAAAAACGGGTAGGAGTGTTATAGGATTTTATATTAAAAAATTGCAAATTAGGCTAATAATTTACGTGTGTAAAGGACTGAGTAAACTAAAAGTAACTAAAACACTTCCTTTTTGGTCTTTGAATTAACAATTAGCATTGTCACACCGAGGATTGCGAGATTCTTACTAAAGCCCTTTTAGGATCATGAAATTTTCACGAAAGTCGTAAGTAGGGAATTTCTACGCATGAATAATTTTTATATCCCCACTTCAATTAGAACTACGCATTACCCTAAAATCGAGATTTAACTTCTAAGATAATAATAATAAATGAGTATAATAGTGGATGCAGTAACAATTAAAAAAAATGTTTGTTGTAGGTATTGTAGAAATATTTCCTGTACGACCCTGTAATTATAAAAAATTTATTTTCTACCAGGACAATATCTCCATACTCTAGGGTGGATTTTTCATTATCACAGAACCAGCGATTTACATTTGCTACACTGTCGCCTACTAAATTTCAATATCTCTCAAATAAATTTTTGTTCAACTCGGGGATCGAACCCGCAATTCTCACGTAAGTGTCGACGACTTACACTCCGCGTCAAATACTTCGCACTACTATTATTCTTGAAAAAACACTTGGTTTTCCAAGAAAACTCGAAAAATGGTCACTTTGGCGGAGCTCACCAAAAATACGCCTTGCTGGCTCTACGGTCGCCTCGCAGCTCTCTTAAGCCACCTTTGTCTACCTTGTATGTTGAGAAAAACTCAACCTACCAACTAAAAATCGAAATTTTAAGCCATTTTTGCAGCTCAAAATAGGTAAGATTTCGCGCACCAAATTCAAATTCAAACAATAATTAAATTCGTTTCTTTTCACATTAAATTCGCCGTAAACTTCACAAATCACTGGATTTCACCAACATTCAACAATAATAGTGTGTTTTTGTGTCAACGGTAACATAAATCGACCCTTATTTATAACACTGTTCTCGACCTTGTCTCGATGGGTAAAAATCATCCCCTAATTTGAAATAAATTACCAATACGAAGCTGGATTTCAGTTTAAATCACGACAGTATATTTATTTTTCGGTTATTCTTTTCCGACATTTAATGTTTCTTTTGGACTATTTTAATACTGAAAATGAATTTCATTGTAACGTCGCAATGGTCGAGGATACTCAGGTACCAGTGGCGGTTTTAGAACTTATGAGGCCACAGGCGCAATTCAATTTTGAGGCCCCCCTCTAAGTATTTTCACTAATTTTCACTAATTGAAATAATAATTTCAATAATAATTTTTATCAAAAAATTTAAATCAAAAATTTATTGCACATAAATCAAAATTACTTGAATACTAAGGCATCTTAGGGCTTAGAATTTTTTTGATATTTTTCCTGTGTTTATTACAACAGAGTTAATATTTTCATGACGTTTAAGAATATTTGAACAAAATTAAATTTTTGTCAAAAAATTAAATCAAAAATTGCACTGAAATAAAAAAAAACGGCAAATCCTAGGCATCATAGGGCATAGAATTTTTTTATTATTTTTCTTGAGTACTACAGAATTTATATTTTCATAAAATTTCAGAATATTTGAACAAAATTAAATTTTTATCAACTTTAAATTAAAAATTGCACTGAAATCAAAATATCTGTAAATCTAAGGTACCTTAGGGCTTGTAATTTTTTCATTATTTTTCCTGTGTTTATTACTACATAGTTCATAGTTTCATGAAGTTTCAGAATATTTGAACAAAATTAAATTTTTATCAAAAAATTAAAATCAAAAGTTTATATTGCACTGAAATCAAAATTACTTGAAAACTAAGGCATCTTAGGGCTTAGAATTTTTTTCCATATTTTTCCTGTGTTTATTACAACAGAGTTAATATAGTTTCATGAAGTTTCAGAATATTTGAACAAAATTAAATTTTTATCAAAAAATTAAATAAAAAATTACATTGAAATCAAAATAACTGTAAATTGTAAGCCCATCTTAGGGCTTAGAATTTCTTCGCTATTTTTCCTGTGTTAATTACAAAAGAGTTAAAATTTTCCTAAAGTTTCAGAATATTTGAACAAAATTAAATTTTTAATAAAAATTTAAATCAAAAATTTATTGCACTGAAATCAAAATTACTTGAAAACTAAGGCATCGTAGAGCTTAGAATTTTTTCGATATTTTTCCTGTGTTTATTATAACAGAGTTAATATTTTCATGAAGTTTCAGAATATTTGAACAAAATTAAATTTTTATCAAAAAATTTAAATTCAAAATTGCACTGAAATCAAAATAACTGCAAATCTAAGGCATCGTTGGGCTTAGCATTTTTTTCATTATTTTTCCTGTGTTTATTACAACAGGAATTTAATTAATAAAAATAAAATTTTTCTTATTTTGAGGCCCCTAGATTTACGAGGCCCTTAAGCGCCCGTCTCTTGCGCCTGTTGGGAAGTTCGCCACTGTCATGTACTCGAAATCAAAGTGAACCAATCAACCAATCCAAAATGATTATATCAAATACTATCAGCTATGTACTAAGTTGTACTAAATTTTCCAAGGAAATCTAAAAGAATTATAGAAAAATTAGACGTAATTGTGATTGGTTTGTTTATTTGTTACTAATAGAAAATTGTTCTAGTGCGGCCTTCTGGTCTTTTATTAAATCTGGTCATTTAATTAACTATTTAAGAATGACTGCATAACCTGGGTGATCTATGTAATATTTACTTAATTAATACTACTGGAGTCATTCTCATGCAGCCTATAGGTCGCACTAGAACTATTTAGGCCTCCTGTTCTTCGTTAAAATTGGTTAAATGTAAAATAGTCAAATAAGACGAAAAAGCTTTAAACACATACTAAAATGCAAACTTTGCTTAACATTTTTGTACTTATTTCAATTTTATGAATAACTGTAACTTACTTAGACCTATTTTTGTGAATTTTTTATGTATTTTTTAGAATAATAAATAATAGTAACCATCAAATAAAATACATAATTAATAAAAACTAGGTTATTCTGGGAAATTATTTTACAACGAAGAAAAATTATACGCAAATGAACGTCTAAATAATGACAATCTACGACTTGGTATAATTAGATAGATTTTACGACACAAGTTTGATGATGCACATCTGTACAAAATGTATAACAACGATAAGATAGTTTTTTCTGTAATAATTTTATGAAATAGAGAAAGAGAATGACCAATAATAAAAGGAATCCTCAAGTTGAGTACCAAAACCTGCCTTTATCAACATTTGGCAAAGAGACTAGAAATTATTGCAATTCAACTTCAAAATTCATTTAGGATTTCTACAGTAAATATTAGCTTTAATTGCATGTACAGTGGAATTCGCTTATAATGGTCATCAAGGGATTAAAAAATTAGTCAATTATAAGCGGAAATTTTTATCTAATCTAATTTACTCTATTGATAGGTAACACTTCGTCCTTTAGTCCTTTACATGTGGATCCATTATAATAATAATAATAATAATAATAATCTTCATTTAACCCTTTAGTGGGCCGCGGGAAGACGTATTCCCAGTACCGAAATTGTAAGAAATAGGTCCATAGGAATAAATTTTTTCACCTAATATGTGTCAGATCTTTACTACAAGACATATACGAAGTAAATTTTGTAATTTACCAGTAAATATTCTTAAAACTTAGAAAGTTATTCAATTATGAAATCAAAACTTTGATAATTTGTGATTAATTTATTGAAATTTGCGAGCAAATTTCAGTTTTTAGCGAAAATTCTTGTGTTATTGTTACTTTATAAGGTTTCTTTTATGATTTTTATTGTTTTTTGACATTCTACTGTCAACCCATGCTTTAAAAAGTTTCATTTTCAAAAGTAACATTTTTACGAAATTTATCTGTACTTTAGGTATAAGGTAATCATAAATTTTAATAAAATACAAATTATTACAAAAATTTTTGAATTATTTTTAATATTGAGAACATCCATTAGCAATAACCATTCCTAAAAGTAACATAAAAAGGTAAAAAATAAGTGTTTTAGCAAAAAATCGTTTTTATGCAAGTGCTCTAGAATGGTCCCGTGGGAAGACGGTTTCCCACTTCTATATTTACAACTTGCGGTGCAAAAATTGATTAGATAACCATTAATAACTACTCAGGGGGTCTAATAAGGTATATTTTCAAAAAAAAATTTTTTAAAAAGTAGCCAGAATAATTCGCCCACGAAAGGGTTAAACAGAAATAAAATTATACAATACAACAATATTTTGTTTAAAACAATGGAGATCAGCTGCATATTATGCTGCTGGTTTTCATCTCAACTCATTGGAGAAATTCGGAGACTTCATACAGAGCTGTTCCGATCAGAAGTTCCCTGATTCTCCTTTTGAACTGCATCAAGGTGTAATATCATAAAATACACCAATAGGAATGATGAAATTCTCGTTGGGGCCGATTGATTATGGTCAACTTTGAACTTCTCAATCTCTACTTGGAATGGCAAATCATCTAGATGCAATTGGCTTGGTGAAACCTGCTCGAAGGGAAATTTTTGTCCTTCCACAGTTAGTACATAAATATAGCAAGTTCACACACACTGAAGTGCAAGTCAGTCTAAGACGAAGAAGTTGTTACTTACTGAGTTACTGACCTACAGCAACGTGGAATCCGAACCATGGAACAAATTGGAAGACGGCCCGAAGCCCAACTTATGTACCACATATCTGCTTACTGATATTTAAAAGTATTTTATAAAAACCTAATAACAGCCGGTCGCATTTTTCGTGCTCAATCAACAATGTTAAGTAACGTAATTAAAGCATTTTAAGCCTGAATTATAGTAAAAAAGAAGGAGATCCACTATAAAATCGATCTACTTTATAGCGGTGCATTTATTATAGAAATGTCCAGGAAAGGTATAATTTTTGATATTTGATTACACATATTTAATTTAATTGTTAGAAAAATATATACAAAATGCCAGTGCGTCTATAAAATGTTTATTTTTATAAAAGCTATTAGTCGTTTTATTCGACATCGTTTTGAAGAAGTCATGGGAATAAACTTACCTAGAGTTAGAGCAAGCCATAAGTAAATGTAGTTCGTGCAAGCATTAAAACCATCTGAGCTTGAAGATTAAGTGCAGATCAGGTCAGTCGACACGGTTTTGTAAGGATGAAAGATTAGTCGGTTCCTTTAAAAATGCATTTACAAGGATCGCGTCGTGCCCAACAAATGGGACTTTTATTAAAAATTATTAATTTTCGCACACCTTGACGATTTATTAAATGTTTTTACATTCAATTAATGAAAGTCACTAATTGGATCTCGTAAATGGATATTTTTTCCAGGTTGGCTATCAGCGCGTCTGATTATAAACTACAATCTTAATGTGAGAAATTACGTCTGGTACTACTGTAATTTTACGTTTCATGTTTCAATTCGTAATGTTGATTTCATTTGCAATGAGTTAGGTAAGAGAGAATTCGATTGCGGTTTTCAACAAGAGTTCAGACTATACATTTTGACTTGCCAATGAGAAATTGTTCATTCCTACAGACTTTAGTCTCATGGCCAATATCATGAAATATTTTGACTTATTGCACAAGTTGTATCTCACTTCTGTGCATTAATCGGTCGCATTCTTCTTGATGTTTATGTGTTTTGACTATTTAATATGCAGTCACTGAACTGGCTCGACTATGCAACGCATGGCATTGAAATATCAATAAAATTATAAAAAATATATATCATAATTGCATTTAACCAGTTGTGGTCGTTTTGATTTATTTGCCTCATATCGGACGGACGTACTCTGGAAGGTAAATCACGGAGTGTTATTTTTTAATTTACTCTTGCGATCGGAACTCGAAACGTGAAACGTGTTCGTGTAGTTTATATATAATTAATGTACTGTGTTTTATTTTCTTTATTAATATTATAATGTTACTTCTTTTATTACCGCCGAGAAATTGTTTTCGTGTATCAAATGTATGACAGAATGAGTTATGGTGAAGGTGTGCCAATACATAATTTTTGTCGCCACTCTAGTACATTTTAATTTCAAATTTGTCGAAAAATCTTGTAAAATATTTACACTATCAAGAAACTATTATATTATTAACATAAAAACTACATTTACTTCGTTTTTAATGTTTCCTCTGCCAGATTTTCCACTTTGATTTCGATACAATTCGTGAACATTATTTTCTATTCCTTCAAGCTTTTCTTTTATATTTCACAATTTCTAGTTTCTCATATTCTCAAGTAGGAGTTCATGAAGGGTGGTTCACGACCAAAGATATTTAAAGATGTTATTTCGGCTAGAAAGGAGATTCAATATTTCGAACGAATCTATGAATTTATTACATAAGTAAAAGTACCACCATAGTAGGTGCACTACGCTGATAAAAGAAGAAATCAAATCAAATAGAAGATGAAAATTGATCAAATGCATTCTACACTGCAAGACAATGCACCTGTTCACAATGTGAGAATTGCAATGAGCGCTAGACGTTATGAGGTTTCCAAAATATTAATTATAATTAAAAATAATATTAACTATTACCACAATTTTACGTATAAAAACTAAAGGTTACCGATAAAACAAATTGTATGTCAAGTATTTGTCAGTGTATTAGAATCACTTAACCATTATAATATATTCCAGTATTACTCAAACGTAAAAAAATAATATTATAATTTTGTATTTACAAATATTTAAGGCAATGTTTATACAAAATTACGAACTTGTTCTACTTGATTGCATTTCATAATAATAATAAAAATCTTTTTTTTTCAACAGGCGAACCCAATTACATGAATCATTATTAGGAATATCTAAATATGCCCTTCCATATCCTTTGAAAACTTTTCACTTTTCCGCCGAAACTAAGCTATTTCGACCAGAAAATTTCATTGGTGCAATTGGATTTAATATAATATTTATGTCAGTGTTTAGCATTTTATGACTTGTTTCAAGTCTAAATTCTTGTTTTGATCTTTGGACGACCTGATGATGTTTGCACCAAATCCAGATGTGTTTTTCGAATTCTATAATTATAAATATATAATTTTTACCAACCCAAATATAACTTTTTCACTGGGAGCGGAGCTCTCTTAACCTCCTCCATCGCATGAATGGCTCTCGAAAGAGGCGAAAAATAGGAAGTTAGTGCAAGCCTCGGCTAGTCATATGGACGGTTTTGAGTATGGGACAAATAATTCAGTCTAACTCCGTCAGAAGTTTGAAGTAAAAGGCCGACGCTAACGCCAACACCCAGAGAACACCTCGAAAATGTAAAGGGATAGCACCACTATTGGCGCATCCTTTGAGGAAGCTGATCTAAGTCGACGGCGGGAAGTTGAAATATTAGACCATTTAACCTTATAGACTTACCTCTTTCTTCATCTCTCCTTGAATACAAACTGAACCAAAAATGTGTGACGTCATGCGTGGGCTTGTATCAAGATTTAAGTGTTTAGTAAACTAAAATAAACGATATTCTTCACTTTTACAGTACGCAGTCTATTTTTATTAGCATTTAGTACACGAATGACGACATTCATGTTTGCCTCACTGCTTGAACATCAAGGCAAGTTTATAAGGTTAAATAATAATCTAAGGTTGGAATCAATACATTTTTGGGTTGGTAATATTGAAAAATCCAATCAGAAGTTCGAGAAAGCGTTACGAACAAATTTGAAATATAAAAATTTAAAATGGAAAATTGTCATCCCAAACCACCAAGGTGTAATGAGGTAGTAAAGATATTTTTTTATAATTTTGAGGTATTATTCTGTTGAAAAAAAGAAGGCAATCGCAGTACTTTCTTCTTTGCTAAAAAATAAAAACATTTTTATACTTTTTCGATTGCAAAAGTTTTTTGAAAGTCCAGTCGATTTAAAATCAGTAAAATTTTATGAAAGTTATGAGTATTTTAGTGACTGAATCCAGGAAATTGCAAAAATAAATTTCCTTTTCTCAAGTAATGTTTTCTCAACGTTGGTTTTCCCAGGCCACTAAAATGAAATGATTATTAAGTAGTTTTTAATTAAAAAACGTAATTTTTATGCTCTTTCATTGAAACTAATGCAATGGTAATTAATTTTTGCACGTGTATATTTATTATGAAAATAAAAAAATTGGAAAACCATGTAATGTTTGTTTTGTAGATTTAGTATTTGTTTGCTGAATATAAATTGTACATTAAGAACAGAAAATAAGCTTTTCTTAACTTTTTCCTAGTTTTATTATAAGAAATAAATTTAACTAATTTGATCTTCGAGTTCAGCAGATATCGAAATAATTGTTAGTTGATCAAATTTATTGCAAGACATTTGGAAAATTTGATAACTGATTAACATTTTTGTTGAATTTTTATTGTTAATTAAGTATAATAAAATTACCTTCATGAACAGGAAGAGCTATAATATAACGAGTAATTAGTCAACTTTTGGCGCCATAACAAAAGCCTCGATTTGTTTATTTATCTGTTCTTATAAGGTCAACATATGCAAATAACGAAAACGTTAAACAAGTTTCGCCTTCTTGTCAAATTAAAGATTTACCATAAAATAACAATTTTTCTACTATAAGCAATGACTTGCGAAGTACGAAAGTGAAACTGGCGTTCTTCATTTTTATCTTTATTATTTTTACAACATTAGGTAGAAGGACGTTATACCTTTCTGAAGTACTCCTGTATTATGACCGTCCTTATCATAATATGGCAGACATACGTATATTAAAAAATCAAAAATATAAATTTTGGTTCATAGATATTGGTAAGTGGGACACCCTGTGAACGTTGAAAGTAAATATTTGCTGTTTACGTTGTGAGGGATGAAATTCGAACTAATTACCTGATTAAAACGATTCTTATGATAATTTACGACATTAGCGATTAAGGCATAAATTTTCAAAGAAGTTCATTGCTCAATTCGTTTTGGCATAGAATATAGTTGACGATCAGGACGATCTCGTTTTCAAAACATCAAAGCATTTTAACTTTAAACTTGTTTACTCGAAAAGACAATAGTTTAACTAATTACATTCTAGTTGCAGTAGTTGTTAAATTCTGAGAATTTCTTAAATTTAGTTTAATGCGTTTTTCAGCAGGAAATTTTAAATTAAAATTCTCCTTCGTAATTGAACCAATATAGACGTAGAAGAATCGGTGACGCAAACCCCTGACATCGCTAGTCAAATGCAAAAGGCCAAAAGATTTGTACTTTAAGTGGTGAAATAGCCCAAGGCCTGCCTATTTTACGGAAACTCATTTTCGAGGCTTGAGTGTGAAATAGAAAATTATTTTTAACTTCGCCTTGCACTTTCATCCACACTTCATTTCAACCAAAAACAGAAAATTTTTTGTACGTATGTAAAATTCCACTTTTAACGTTTTGACAAGCACGCACTATTGCACTGACAAACGTTTTTTCTAAAAAATTTGAGAAGTTAAATTTATCGAGGTGGAAAATTCATATCCATTCAGACGTTCAACATGCGATACGCTTTTTTAAAGTTGTGGTGGAAATGCACATGAATATATTTTTAGTAGTCAAATTGGATGGTTTGTTGCTCGAGTTTTGGATGCAAAATTTATCTTCAAGAATGTGACAGTAGAAATAATAAGAATTGCAGTTCAATGCACAAGATGAAAGAATACCGGGCATTGTACTGAGATTATTTTTACGTGAACTTCTTACTCATAGTCACTAAATTAAGTGTTTCTTAAAAATATATCAATTCATGTAAACAACTATTTGACTTGTCGTGACTTTTTGATGTATTCAAAAAAAAGGATTATTTTTCAGAAAAATGAGAGCGACTGTGCACTACGATAATAAAGTGAAAATTTTTCACAATTGGTACCTCATTCGATAAATTTAAGAAATTTATGTGGAGAATATTATGCTCCGGGTGGATCAACTAAGACATAGATCATGGCAAATGATGTATGTGTCTCTGAAAAATAATGAATTTTAAACGCGGAAGATGCATTACGGCAAAACTTTTCAGGAAAAATGTGCGGCAAGGGAATTGTGATACGGAAATTGATTCATGCATTCTTTACACCTGATTATTAATAATTTCTTCTTTCTAGAAGCATTTTTGGAAAACACTGCTTGAAAAATACCCGATTATTAACTATACAGGGGATGTTCAAAAAAAATTGCGATGGAACCTGGATTTGGACTGCCTAGACTGCCAGCTTAATTCAAAGGAAGGTTTGTCGTCGGCTGTTCTAAATTGAACCTGAAAATTGGAACGATTTTGGAACGTTTCTAAGTATTTGACGCGAGTTAAACAATTAAACTATGAAAGTTTCGAATTACGTTCCAAAAAATTAAGGAGATGATTGACCTAATCAATCACTGTGGTTGCAATTACCCACCGACACCGTACCGAAAAGGTAAGCGGTAAACCACGAATTTGTCACAACTCGTTGCCAAACAAGTTTGGCGTTACCGAGTTATTTCCGCTCAAATCATCGCAAACTGGCATGTGTCATTTTTTGGCAACCACTTCAGATTAACCATCGATAATAATATTGAACTTGAAGACATTGAAATGGTCAATAAACTTTGGCGTAATCCTAGACAGACTGCTTTTGGAAATTTTATTATACCTCAACTTTGAAATTTTAAGTTTACAGGTTTAGCATTCCATAATGAATTTGTTTTTCTTCTGGGAATAATTTTGATTTTGCTGATTTTTTTCTAAAAGTTCGGGATGTGGTCCAATGAACTCGCAACCTTCAGCTACTTTAATTTTGAAAACTAGTAAATTTGCATTCCAATAAATCGCATAAGGCGCTTTTTAATTCATTATGTGAAGGGGAACCTGCCGTTACTGTTTTAGAATAAATTATATTGTTTTGCCTTCACTTATTGAAGGTTTCCAAATCCTGGATCAGCGACCCTCAAATAATTTCCTACTCACTAGTAGTATTTTATTTACTTCCCTACCAGAAGATGCTCAACTTAGATGCTAATTTGGAGGGATGTCACCACCCCTGGCTATCTTAGAATATTCAGAAATCCTTAAAATCTTACATTGTGGATAATATGCTTTACGCTGATATTTTCATAAAAAATACCCTGAAGCTTTATTTATATACCCACGCATCTTTAACATGTTTATTTTGTATAAATGTTGAGTTTTACAACATTGTATTTATTATTGTTACTTCAATTTTGCACACATATGGAAATTTCAAAAATATTTCTAGCTGAAAATTTAATGTTCCTGCCTGGATAGAGGATAATAATAATTGTTGTGACATTCCAAATGTCAGTTTTCAAGTTAACCACTTAAAAGTCTAAGGGATTTCTTTCATTTTCCTCTCAGCACCGAGGAATTCTTTTTATCGCAACAGGAGTTTGAGCTCGTCTGGTTATAACATTTCTGGCAGTCGATACAACCAATAACGAAGGATCGGTGTGATCCATGATTAATTTGTAATCCGGTGGTTAGGAAATTTATTTATTCTAATAATTCTGAACTCCATCAAGGCAAATGGAGTGCCACTCAGGATGTCACAGGTTTGGAGGTTGGTGCAGTTACATATCTTGAAATCCTGATTATTTCTTACGAACAGATAAATTTATTCCCTTAGTTTTGATATTTTAGAAGCAACTTTTTACGACCTAAAATCAACCATCGGAAAATTAATTATTAAAATATTCAATAAAATTTACACCAATAGCTAGAAACTTTGAGTTGACACTGGGAAATTTAAGGAGTAACTTTTCTGAAAAAACGCAAACCTTTAGCAAATAATCGATAATAATTGGAAGTATTTTTAAAAGTAATTTATTGTTTGAATGGACACACCAGAATTAACGATAAATCGCAACCATAGGAGTTTGTACTATTATTTGTGCTAGTAAATGTATATGACATTTTGTAGTAAACAGTTTTGTTGTCTAATCTGTTATCTGATAATCCATTACTCATCAAAGCCTAGTTTTTTAAATTATATGTAAGCTGAATATACAGATTATTTTTTAAATTACTTCAATAAGATTTTTTTTGCAAAACAAGATACAAATAATTGAATCCAGTTTACTAAACCACTCAAAAGTTATGGTTTATCAATCAAGCAATTCTTGGCCAATGGTACCATCAACTTCCCATTGAGATGGTACAGTTGAAAACACTCTAATATTGCCACTTTCGAATGTTTCAACAATTTTGAAAGACATTTTCTAAAAATTGTTAGGTTAGGAAGGTTTGCGAATTTGAAAAGTATAAACAAATATTATACAACCCCATAATAACAATAATTATTTATCCATCATCTCTGACAAAAAGAATAGTTTAAAATATTTTTTCCCCAAATTATTCAAGTCAAAATTTGAAAAACCGTCAATTTTTCTTTAAAGCTGTTCAATATTTAATAATTTTCTACAAAAATAGTAAAGAAAACTTCTTTTCCAAATTGTATCTTATCCCGTTCTCTTATCCATAATTAAATATTCGCTAATAATAAGAACAATAACCTTTTCGTAAATATTATTTTAATGCGCCATTTAGCAAATTTAGTTAAACGTTGTCACGTGTTTGACAAGTTTTAATAACCTGCAGTTCTGTGTGTGCTAGGTCAAGCGAAGGAAATTCTCAGGTATCGCCAAATAACCTGTAAATTATTATTTACATGGTGTTAGCCAGGCCTGGCCTACGCTTAGCAAGGAAATTTTTATTTTGCAGGATTTCTCCAAGATTGAAATGTTACTTGGGCAGTGGCGGCGTACGGCATTCGCAGTGTACCCTGCTATCGCGTACGGTTTCGCACTCAATTTCGGGCCTCGCAAAATTATACATAATTAATAAAAAGTTTTCTAGCTCTGAAAATATTCATTTTGCACCAAATTTAAAAAGAAATTCCTGGGAAGGGTGACCGCCCCTTCAGCCATACATAATATAGGGGAAAGGGCCTCACCAATTTACTTTTTGCGTACACTACAAAATTAGGTTACGCCGCCACTGTACTTGGGCATAGAGGTCAATCAAGGGAACCTTTTTGACGTTTGCTTTTATAGGTTTCTATGTTTCGCTTCAGTAGTTTTCCTAATTTCCATATTGGCTTAAAAGTTGCACAATTTGGGTTTAGATTTTCGAGTATCGGAAATACGTTTGATATTATATTAAGGCGCCTATCTTCGCAATCCGTAAAATATTGTTGGCGACACTCACAAAGTTCAGAAAATGACAAACTTATGCAAATGCAATTCATGCCGTGTAGTTAAATATATTATGACGTGTACTGCAGAAAATTTATTGTGGGTAGACACTTGTATCATATCTCGACAAAGTTTATAAACAATATCAGATTTTATCACGTAGCGGCTATACAAGGTCTCATCAGAAATGTTGAAGACCTTTAAAATAATTAATTTACTTATTACATTACATTTAAAATTTTGATAAAAAATATAATTTTCAAATGTGTGTCAAATTGTATTTTTGTATTATATTTCACAAAATATTTAACCCATATAACCTGAAACTATTTTTTTTTTGAAATCTTAAATTTATTGTTTTGTTTGTTGGTCAGTTTATTAATCTGAATCGCATAAAAATATTAAAAGAATTCTGAAAATGTTGTAATTGGCCCAAACATGGTATCCTTTTAAAAGAAAATCATATATCTTATTTTTAAATAATTTCATATTTATGCATAAAACACGTTTATTGGACTTTTGTGTATCTAAATTTGATATAATCTAATCAAAACTACTAATAACAATTTCAATATATTGCTACATGTAGGGGAAAGTGTTATACCTTGGGACATTTTTCGGTTTTTAATTTTTTTCTTTGACATTTTTTAAAATACTTAGTTTCATTTAATCATAACCAGCATACTTAGTGATATTTTTACAATTTACAGCAAAATTCGCAAGAAGGCAATGTAATATTATCATATTTATTATAGAAACTAAAAGGAAGATGTTAGCTGGAAATTGTCGTAAGGTCTTATACACCTTTTGGGACAGTACTAATTGTACCTTACTACACATGATACTATAGCTTGAATAAGGTAAGCTCACTTGGTGAATGCATTTAAGATTCTACCGCGCATGACGTCACTCAGTGACTTTCGTAGTTCCTCAGCTAAATTGTCGTCAATGCAATCACAATTTTTTCACTCATCATAAATAACGCAGTTTGCCAGTTTACTGGATGTACCCCAGATTCATGTTTCAAAACTTTTTCGCTCATCGTCAGATGTCCCCAGTCTAATATTTATCCCTTCGACTTGGGGCCGAAATCGATCTTGATTTTATTATTTTCAAAAATTCAATATTTAAATAATTTTATTCTCACTAAGGGAGCAGGCTTTTTAACTATATGGAGCCGGTGTTATAAAAAATATGAATAAAAACTTAATACTGACTATAGGATCCATTCCAACCCCCATTAGGCCAGCGTGGAATGGTAAGGCCTAAACCTTCAAGTTCTAATGATTGAGAGAACTTGAAGGGACGTATATCCAAAAATGGATGTAAATAAAAACGCTAATAAAGTACATCTGCGAGAAGACATGTCAAAATTGTAGCCTGAAATACTATGCAAATTCTTAAAATTTCAAGCAAGAATTCGAGTTGACTGAACGAGTCAATTTTAATTTTTTATTCTCTTAGGATATGTGCAATTTGATAACTGAGAATGATTAGACTTTTACATTCAACAACACAGACACTGGAGTCAATTGAAAATCACAAAAAATCAATAAATTTGAAAATGAAAATTATGTATATTTTTATTTATTTTTTAGAAACTGCTATCTTTCAGCTTCAAATTGCCACCTTGGTCGAGTAGATGATATCTCCAATAGAACAATTTTTACACCTAAAACCGCAAAACACAACAATAAGACTTTTTAATTACTTTATTTTGTGTGGACCGGAGTGGGTCCGTACCAAAATAGATTTTTATATTTATAATTTAGGGTGTTTTTTTAGCTGCATGAGAACTTTCAATAGGGATAACAATTGAATCAAGATTGCTATGGAAACAGTTTTTTGACATTTGTGTTTAGCAAGGTTTGGCATTTGATAATGCATAGATTGACCATTGAACAACGCTACCAAATTGGGCTCACAACCAATTGGAAGTGGATCCAATTTTTTACCGTAAAATTTTGTTCAGTGACGAGGCACATTTCTGGTTAAATGGGTATGTGAACAAACAAAATTGCCGTATATGGAGTGAGACCAATCCGGGACATTATCTTGAGACTCCATTGCATCCATTAAAATTGACTGTTTGGTGTGGAATACACGCCAACGGCATCATTGGTCCATATGTCTTTCGAAATGAGGAAGGAGCTACCGTTACGGTGAATGGTGTGAGATATCGACACATGCTCAATACAATTTTGTTTCCAAAACTTCAAGAGCTAAACATTGACAACTTATAGTTCCAACAGGATGGTGCTACGTGCCACACAGCCAACGAAACCATCAATTTATTGAAAGGACAATTTGGTGACAACATTATTTCAAAACGTGGTCCTATCAATTGGCCTCCAAGATCGTGTGATTTGACACGTCCAGATTATTTTCTGTGGGGGTATGTTAAATCCATGGTTTATGCTAACAAACCAACAACTCTAGAAGCATTGGAGGCTAATATTCAGCAAGCCATTTATGAAATAAAGCCAGAAATATTGGAAAAAGTGGTCAAAAATTGGACTGAACGGATGCGCTTCGTAACCATTAGTCGTGGTGGTCACATGCCGGAAGTCATGTTCAAATCATAAATGCCTCTAACTGTACTTTCATAAAAAAATTATAACCCAAACATCAAACATTCCGTCAGGTTTTTAATGTTTTATTTCATTTTGAAGTTCTCATGCAGCTAAAAAAACACCCTATATATCAAAGATATATAAAATATAAAAGCATTTTGGAATCGAAAGATCAGTCCAATAAAAAACTTTTATTTTAAGTGCGCGTTACCCGAATTAATCGATCCACACAGGACCGCCGCTAGAGGTACTTCCGCCCGTGTGCAAAGTTTAATTTGACCGCCCTTGTAGCCGTTTTTTTTTTGTTTTTTTTGTTTTTTAATACAATTTCCTAAATTTCTACTACTTATTCCCTGCCGTAAAGTAAATGACCTTTTCTTAACCCCTATTTTTGGGATTTTGGCCGCCTCTAATTTTGGCCGCCCGTGTGTTTGTACACTGTGAAAAATAGGGCGCGGCGGCCTTGGATCCACAATACCCAAAGAAATTAAAAGTTAAAGATGTTAGAATTGAATCTAATAATGAATCTGACTAAATGTAATAAATTTGATAAAATATGATACTTTATGCGTAAATAAATTGACAGAAACCTGTTTGAAACTTTAAGTTTATTCAATTTAGCCCTCTGCAGCCCTCCCACTGTAGATGCGCCACTGTCTTCTAATATAATAATAAATTATTAGAATATAATTTAATGATAAATCTTAAAACTAATAAAAGTAAAAGTTTTTTCTATTTGAAACTATTTCTTCAAAATTAAATTTATTTTCAAAATTTTAAATTTTACCAAATTGTAAAAATAGCGAAATTCAATAAAAAGTTTAATAGGAATTAAAATAAATCGACTTATTTAACTTTTTGTAAAACACCCGTACGTTATAAAAATGTAATAATTGCGGTAAGTAATACTAGAACATATTTACGTTTAAAGCACGTACCTAGATGAGATTTATGTATCACGCGAATTCTTTGAAATTAAAATAAGAATTTTATCCTACGTTATAGGCAATTGTATTGAAAAAATTAATAAAACGGCCTTTTTTCAAGTTTAAGTCACACCTCGCTCAATGAATAAAAAATTTTCATTTTTTGAGAGTCAAAAAATAAAGGTTCATTCTATTTTGGTACGCGATTAAAATTTTGATAGCGTGTGCTGATTATGATATATAAGCGCTGAAAGTTTATCATATTTGAAGACATTATTACTACGAAATTGATTTAATTTTCAAAATTTCAAGCGCGTACCAAAATAGATCAATGTTTTACCTAATTAATTTTTTTTAAACCATTTAAAAATATTGATTATTAACTTCACCAAATGAACTTATTCAAGACACTACATTTCAAGCAGGTAGAGAGGCGCCTTAATTTTAGGCAGGGTAGGGAGGGAGGGTTCATTAATTAAGCTACAAATTAATATGTTCTCAGCAATTTCAAATCCTTCTGTCTAGGCAGATAAATTTGGAGTTGATATTGTGCAGTCCATTTTCCCAATATTCGAAAGCGCGGTTTAAAATCTTGTTCTTTCGTAATATTAAAAATGTTACTCAATTTTAGTATTAGTCGGACATGTGCACTTATTGGTGGTTTGTATGGAACTCAAAACTGTTTTATCTATTACGCATATCGATAATCCTTATCTATTTTGTAAATTTTTTCCGATTACTTTTTAGTTCGAAACACAATTAAATTAAATATTGCGCAAATACTAATTTTGTATCAGTTTATCAGTTGCAACAGTTTTATATAGCTGCAATATCTAATTTCTGCGTCATCCTTCCATTACTGATGGCTAAATTCTAGGATTTTATTTCAATTTGCCTAATTTTGCTGAACATGGATTAGTTGAAGGTTTTACAATTTTGGAAGTTACAAGTTCAGAATGCATTTTAACACTTGAAAGTAACAAGCTATTTTGGTTTGCGACAAAAATAGTTTTAAAAATGCATTTTCAAGGTAAACTGAAGAAACGACACAAAGAAAATTACGAATTGCGTCGTAGTTTGTCAAATTAGAATCAAAATCAAGAGGCCGCCCTTGGCAAAAATAAACCTCTCCAAGTATGAGCTTCATGTCTTTGGGAAGGATTACATTATTCAAATTTTTGATGGAATGATAAATTTGATGCGTAATGAGTTTTGCAATAATATATTAGGATGCAGGTAATTAATTTTTATGGTTAATTGCATTCTATAAAAGGTTATTTCTCCTAATCGTGAGTTTCCAGCAGGTACCAACTTGTCTGGAAACGTTGAAGGTCGCTTTTATCTAAATTGCCATTTTAAGTGCTATCTGGAAACTAATCTGAAGGATACGCGTGATTATCAAAACCGACAATATATTTACTTACAAATTATTGCAATAATCTCAGGGACGTGTTTTCTAAACCTTTCCAAAATAAAGTGCGTTGCTAAAATTTCAACATTATTCATTGGGCCTAAATTTTTGCACTTTTGCCAAGTTCTGACTTTTAACCTCTTAGCAAAAGGCGTTTAACCTAGAAAAATGAAAAATGCGATAAACTAACATCGTATCGAACATTAAAAATTGACCTCTTTATATGACCTTAAACTGAGAAAATATTATGTCTGCCAATTATTGTGTATGTTGTGTGGCTTGGTTCATTATACTTCTACTGGATTTATTTTTTATTAAACCATGTGCGCAATTATTTTAATCACTCGATAAATTAGTCCTACCAAATAACCAAGTATCGTACATTTTTGTTCCAACGCGTTTATTCCATTTTCTGCGCCGGTTGCACTTTTAATTAGCCCCTCCACCCAGTGGCGTAGCATACTGGCGTAACATTCGCCTTCGAAAGAATTGGTCAACGCATCCATTTTGGAAGAGAAACCATACAGTAAATTTAAAAGTTCCAGTAATGCTTAGATGCATATCTAAAAGAAGAAATCCATAAAATCGAGTGATAATATATCAAGAAGTGCTTGATGGAGTAGTACAAGTGTGCTTACACAATGAGTGGAAGAAAGATGGCGACATTAATGGTGTGGATTAAGTTATGAGGCCAGAGGGGGCCCGTTATTTAGATTTATTGTAGGCGCTAATTGTCTACACGAACGCTAAACCCTTGCTTTCAAAAGCATTTATAAAATATTCAAACTGAATTCTAAATGTTGCAGCATTTTCTTCCTTTCCTTTCCATTTAGTAAGTGGTGTTCTTTGATTATTACATACATTTTTTGAAAAACCTCGAGAGTTCATTCGTTGCACTTCTAACTTTCCTCTCTAAAACAAGAAACTTTCAAAGTTTAATTGGTTTTACTTATACAAAAAGTAAGTTTCATAAAAGCCAGTAAACTCTGCTTTAAATATTTTAGAAAAGTACCGAGATGAATGAAATAATTTCGTTATATCTTAAAATTTAATCAAAATATGTACAACTGTTGTGTCCTCCGAGCTACCAATTTATTAAAGAAACTACGCTCGAAATTCTCCATGTTTCAAAAACACAATCAAATGAACAATAAATTAAAAAACTTTTATTACTTTTGCGTCTAGAATTTTAAAGAAGTGGCACACAAGGTGCCGCTTGTTATCTGAGGTTCATAGGACTTTATCTTAAATGGAACTTACAGTTTATGCTTTTTACTTTTGGGTTATTTCGTGATTCCATTTACGAATTTTCTACTTCATAACAAACTTAAAATTGAGTACACATTTTTTATTTTATGACTTTTTTAACAATAAATAATTACTGAAGAATGCTCAAAAATACTTCAGGGTAGTTGCTTGAACCCGGACACGAAGACGTGCAGACGAACAGACAGAAGGATGGCAACGTTTCAAGATGATTAAAAAAAATATGTTAGGAAGAGTTGCAATTTTAAAATATCGCGAGTAATAAATGAGAACATAGCATTTACATTATCAAATTAATTACCTCGATAAGGAATTGAGTCAAAACAAACAAGAACGACATTATTTTATCAGATTATTCAAAAAAACTTAAAATTGTGCAATCAAATTGCAAAAAAATAAATCCATTAACACGAGCGCTTTTCAGCTTTGGTATGCAGTTTTTTGCAAGACGTGGCCTGTTTTGTCAACTCTCCAAAAATTTGATTCAAATTTCGTTTTGCTAAAAATTGTTATTGCTGCATTAATTTTGCAGTGAGACTCAAATGCAAAAATTAATCAAAAATTTGGTTTATTCCGTTGGGATTTCGATTTTTTACTAGTATTAAAAATGTAACTTGATTATTCTCAATATTGCACTGATCTTTTCGACTGCGCCAAGTGAGTGAGGGTGGGTAATCAAGTTAGAAATTTATTCAAAATATTCGAAAAATATTTACTTTCTAATGTTGCATTTTAAGCGTTGTTAAGCATAAAACGGATGCCCTAAACAGAAATGTTTATAGCTTGGAGCTTTTCACTGTTGGTTTGCCTAATGGAACTGTTTCAATTTCTTGACCCTAATACTATTTAAGTAATTTTTCTTTTTATGGACCGCATTTACATATTACCCCAAACAGTAGTGCATACCAATTGAGTCTTAAAGTATTCTTAAAAGATCTGTTCGGTGATTTGTGTGAACAAGCTTCTCCAATTTTCCCCTTGTTGCTTGTTAGTTTATATTGTACCGTCTGGGTACCCTCGCAAGTTTATGGAGCCTCTTCAAAACTTTAATTCTTCGGTGGGGGGATGACCCCAATCTCTTTTAAATTAATTGATTATCCAAGTGAAAAATCCTACTATGAAGTTGTTACTTTGATATCCAATTAAAAAAATGCAGCAGATAAGAATGTATAACGACTCGTGTAATTGCGCATTGAGATAACAGCATAATATCTTGGTTAATCGGTGAATTAACCTAGGTCACGTTTTCGACACACGGGGCTAGTTCAACAAAAGTTTGGATTAAAGCCAATAATATGCCAAAATATTGATGCTACTAAATTGCGTGCTTTGCATGTTTATGTTTTCACTCCACGTGCCGATTTTTTGTGCACTTCTCTGAAGGACCTTACGTGAATGCTCTTATATAACATGAAGTTAACAAAATAAATTTGGTCAGATTGTTTATAGCATATCGGTCATTGTGGTTAGATTAATAGACAATCAGCTCATTATTCATAAGAGAGCCTTCAACTGAAAAAAAATTCTGAGAGATTTGAACGCAAACAATTTGGCAATAATAAAATTGAATAGATCGCATGCTTAAAATTAATGAACTCGTAGTTGTTTTTTTTTGCTACTTTTTTGACGTTAATTGTAAATATCAAGAGGAAGTGCAAATAAAAATAACTTAAATATATGCACTAATGTATAAATAGTGTCTCGTGTGAATAACTTAATACATATTATATACTACCTATTTTTTTTCTATTATATTTATTGTGAACATATGTACCAACTACGCAATTGTAAACAGAGGTTCTCAAACTTTAACCTTAAATTGGCTTCAAGCACGGAGAGAAAAAAGAAAAAAAATGAAAGAAAAGCTGTAAAAAGTGACCAAATAATTTTTCACCTTGTGGAATTTTAAATAACAGTGGGTCGTGGAGTGCATTGCTATTTAACCCTTCGATCGCCGTGTTAACATGTTAAGTACTTCCGATTTAATTTATATGTAAATAATGCAGTTTGCTCCTTAATTATTATTTAGTATTAACTGTGTTAATAGTATTTTTTCTATCACACTTTTTGCATAATTACACGAATAGAGAATTATGTATCTACATACCACGAGTAATCTCAAACCGCATTTTTTGTTTTAAATTAACTTTATCGTTTTATTATTAATTTTTAATAATAACAATTACATTTTATCGCAAGAAATAGGCAATAAATTATTAAAATAATTTTTACTTTAATTTAATGTGTATTTATATACTCGTAAAGGTCAATGCTTTTATGTAAAAAATATATGATATTTTTATGTGACGCAAATTATTATTATTAAAAACCTGATAATAAGTGCTTCGAACTTAAAAATGTCATTATAGGTTTTTGATATTTGAAACAGCGTGATAAATAAAATAATTTAACGTAAACCAGTAGGTTAGTGGCGTATCTTTTTTATATTCGTACTACACGTTGCGAATGAATAAATAGAAAATATTTTTGTTTTTTTTTTATGTTGTTTTTACATATTTTGAGAAAAATAGATATTACACGTGTAATGGCATCCGATTCTCAGAATATTTTTGATGTACCACATAATTTATTATCGTCTAATTTTTTTTATAATTATAACATCCATAAATTATCAATACTTATTATTGTTTATTTTACTATGCTAATAGCAAATATTTGACATAACTACAATTTTTGTTTTTGGTAGAGATTTAAATTTATTCCTAATTATGTTAAATATAATCATCATTCTTACAATAGATAAAATGTTGGCTAACTCTTCCCATAGGAAAATTTTTATTACAATAAAATAAAAGATTGCACTCGAGCATATTTTCACTATGATAAAGTTTAATTCAAATCTTATTCACTCACTAAATTGCTAGGCTACAAACTGTTTATAATAAAATTTATCCAATTACAAAACTACGTAGCAAGAACCATAAACCAATGTTGGAGCAAACCCCAAACAATTTTCTAACTAAGTACTGCGAAATATGTGTACGTAGTATTCAAAATCTCATGAATCTTTGAAATATTCCGAAATCATTTTATTGTCAGTTTAAACTAAAAAGTTCAGAAGAACTAATAATTTTGCATTAATTTACAGCTAAACAATAGATTTCACTGTTTATAACCGAAATTTTTTGTGTCAATTGACACCAAAATAGCAGGTTATATAACCTTGGGGGGAGAGCTGCAGACATGTTTTTCCATTTTCTCCTGTTACGCATTTTTGTGTGAAACTAATGTCATTCAATGGAGATTTATTTGAGCTCCAATGAGCTTCCATTCCTATCATTTTAATTTCATATTGTACAAATTATATGCGTAACTTGCTCGGAGTTCTCCAAAATTTCCAATTCCCACAACTTTGTAGAACCGTAGAACCATGTAACTTGGAACAAAACGTAGAATACATTTTCTTCTTGTTTATTGGGTCAACACTCATAGACTGAAGGAAGCTACGTATAAACATATCGAAAAAAGCGTAATCTTTACATAAATTCAAATAAACCGTAACTAGTGATCGGTTTCGATATTATCTGCGTATTATAGTAAAATTTACCTCATCAGCTCCGTATTAGTGTTAGAAAATATTAATCAACTCGCCACATGCAAATAATTTGAATCATTGAAAATATCCCTCTTTTCAGTAGAGCTAAAAACAACGTCAATTGCCTATGTAAAATCAATTTTTTCTTTTAGAATTGCTTTTACCTGTTCAGGCCCATAATGAATCATATTTGATAGTAATTTTGATTGCCTTAATTTCCTAAATGCAGAACGGACTTTGGTTTACTTTCGCAAGCATTGTAGAGTGAGGACAATATTGTTCCATATTGCTTGCATACCCAATGTTTATATTGGAGATTGCATAAGCGTCCTCTATAAGTTATCTGTTACCCAGACTCCCAGACATACAGTAGTGTATCCATGAGGGACTATGGAAGCCCTCTATAGCCTCCTCAAGCTTATAAGTTCCAAAAGAAGATCAGTAACACCATTAATCCGATTCTTAACCTGTATTTCTGAGGATCCTCAAATAATAACCAGATCACAATGCTTCAAACTTCTTATTAGCGTAAGAAGGGGGAAAGCAATACACAGCCGGTTCTGGGTGGTAATGTGGGGTTTCACCCACAAAAACCCTTCAAAAATTGTGACCTGGTTCCGATGACGCATTGTCGCAGGTTAGTGTTTTTCTTTGGACAATTTTTGTCCTACTTTTCCCGTTATTATTTCTTACACTATTTTTCTCTCACTTAACTGATTTCTTCAGCATTATAATGTTGCCATAGTAACTAACGTTGAGACTGAGCTTTGAGTTTCGCCAAAGTAGACGCATGCATCGCCTTGCATGAAAATATCAATTAGGGTCGCAAACAATTTATGCTAAATGGTATATCGTCGGCTTAATCTGCAAATCTCGTAAGTCCACTTTTGGTCGAAATTGACATTTTGGTGCTATCTGTTGCGTAAAAAAATAACCTATGTCCCTATGAAAATCACGTAAATCCAAAAAAATTATTAACATTGTAATATTGAATTTTGTTTTTCACGTATGTCCACACGCGTTTAAATCCGCAAGTAAATCTAGCATCTTTTTGTCCCCCTGTATAATTTGGTATATTGGAGTTACGAGATTTGCAGATTAAGCCGACGATATGATAGTTCATGTTCCGTATTGCATCGTGAGCTACAATGGAATAAGTTTCTTGAATCATTTTACATTTGGGGACTCCTCCTTCCAGGAGGCTTGTAACTGTTTGAAGGTGTCCATTCGAAGGTCATCTTATCACTGTATGGTATTTGGTGCTTTACTCTTCTAGCATTAGATGTACTGGTACTATATGGCATTACAGTATAACCATCATCTGCAGTGACGTAGCAAGCAAAAAATCTGAAAATGTAATGTATTTTGTATTTGAAATACTGTATCTTGTATTTCAAATACTCGAAACAAATGTATTTTGTATTTTGAATTTCAAATACCCAAAACAAATGTATTTTGTAATTTGTATTTCAAATACATATTTTCATGTATTTTGCCCACCCCTGCTTATGAAGCTTCAGGCGCAATTCAATTTTGAGGCCACCCTCTAAGTAATTTAACCTCCGGCACGTGGGGGGTGGGGAAAGCAGCGTCTTTTAGCACCGCAGGCGATTTTTTTGGAAAATACTACCTATTTTTCACCAAATGTTACTATTTAACCAGAAATTCCCCATGAAATTTTGATGTTGTAACTTCGTCATTTGTTGCCTCGTAAATATAGCTATAATATTTACAGAATGAATTACATTATTTAATTTTTTCAAATATTTCTTTATTTTGGCGTTCCTTCAGGGCGCCGGCCCCACGGTGCAGACTTTCCGCCCTGGGGCCCTCGCTGTGTTCAATGTGCAAACTTTCATAGATAATTTTTACAAAAATGTCTGTAAATAATAGAAATCAATTTTGTCCGTGTACCGGGCCCCCATGGGGCCCGGGCCCTGGTGCCCGGCACCACTCGCACCACCTGTTGCTACGTCACTGATCATCTGGTAAAATTGTTCTGTATGCGCATGCAATTCTTATAGCCGCCTGTCATATTGTAACGTCTTCAACTTGCCTCCATGTCGTTTCTCCATGATAGCTTCCAAACAATTGGAGTTTCGTATGACATTGCGGATTTCTTTACGTAGCCTAGTAGATTTTGCCTTTCTTCTGACGAATGTAAGACTCACTTTATCTGCCCTTGTGGATAGAGTTATCTACATCTGAGAAGAAAGATGGATCTTCTTCGAAATGGCACTACTCACAGGACATGGCGAGTTTGGAAAATTTCTCAAGCGATTGGGAAGATCCGCAGACGGACAATGTTCTGGTTGTGCCATTTCCTTTGTAAGTAATCCTGTTCTTGATGAACCCGTTCATAGAATCCTAGAGTGTGTATGTATGATAACGAGCGAGTAACGGTGGAATCCTTCTTTGGTAAACACCCACCTGTAAACTTGAATGAGTTATTTAATTATATTTCTCGAACCTAAATCTGTGTTATGCATCTCTTTCTCTACTTTCCGCTTTTCTCTTTTTCTCGTGATGTCTTTTCATAACTTTCTTTTTTCTTTCCCTCTCTTTTTCTATCTCTCCTGTCTACTTTTTTCTCCACCCTGTAGCTACCCTATTTCGTCCTTCTGACTTGTGGCACTTTCTGTTCCTCCCTGTATTAGGTATCTTCAAATACTAGTCTTCTTTTTCTTCCCTCTTTCCATATCTCCCTTGCTGGAACGACGCCTCCCTAAAATCTTGTGCGAACAATTTTTAATTGTTTACCTCCTAAATTGTTCTTCGTATGCATCCCATTCATACTGTTTTATTTGTATTTTGTTATGTTTTTATCATTTGCAAGCGATTCCGATGATTCGTAAACAATTTATGCGTATTTTAGCACATGTGTTTTCGTTTTTTATAACTAAAGCCGTTGCCTTCCAAGTACTCTTGTGCTTTCGTTGGGCGTGATAGTCATAGGTACTTATCGGTTAATTGTAATGGGGCGCGCACTTTCTTCTTACAATTTACAGGACCATTTCCGTCCTTTAACAGGAATTAACGTTAGCTCCCTAATTTACATCTATTCAGCCACTGTTTCCATTGCAGCATTGGCAGTTGCTTCAAATTCGTCTCAATTCTAAGAAAGTACGGTGCGACTTTTATTTTCGTCTCTTCCCAATTAACCGAGTTAAATCCTTTTTTTTACATCCAAAGTGACTAGGATACCAAATTTTCTAGTTCGCTATGTTTATTTTTCATCTTCCTGACATGTTCGACGATCTTCTCCTGGATGGTGGATCTCGATTTTTGTAATTCCTATCCTCTGTCCGAAAATTCTCCAGCTATTGATTTCCTTAATTAGTTTATGGGATCAGTAGTCTTTTAAAAACATTTCCTCCGATATGGTCGAGGAAGCAAACCGTCTATTGAATAAAACACACGATTACAAAAAGTAATATCCATATCCCTGTAAATTCTCGAAGGAGCACCGTGATGGTAGTTTGAAAAGCACCAGATTATAAAAATTGACAATACCAAATATCAATGTTTTAGTTACAAACCAAGACTTTAAGGTGCAAAATAAATGTAAACATTTAAATCGTAGAATAAGTTGTTGTAATCGCTGTTATTTTCACCTGATTTCCTTAATCACTTTCATTTGGACGACCTTGTTGAATTTTTGTGTAATCGTTTAATTAGCTGTAGGACATTTATTTGTTTAAACTTACAAGAATATTTAGCGCCAAATTTGATTTATTTGTAAGAAAAAAGAAAATCTTGTTATTATTTGTCGGTTTTCCTTTTGGAAATTGGTTGACATATTTTTGCTGTACTTGTCCTATTATCATGTTTGCGTTCATTATCTGTTTTCCCTATCGGACTTTTCCAAATTTTTCTTTTTTTACACTTTTCTTTTCAATTATCGAAAATTTTAAAAAGAATTCGGTGTGACTTGTAGTCTGATATTTTTAATTTGATCTTGTCAAGGCCTTTCAGTTGATCCCTTTCCTAATTTACCACGCACGTGTAGTGTTAGATTGGAAATGATGAATATATTTATTTTAATCGCATTATTTACTATAATAGATAAGTAAATATTTGTTGTTTTCTATTGCGTCTTGTTTTCATTTTTTTTTTCTATATTTATTTTCCCACGTAGTTTATTTCGATTAAGCATCAACGGAAACTTGGAAAAGGATTATTCTAATTTAATTGGATGGAATTTTTTGAATTTTTTAAATTTAATATCTGTTATCTTGTTTTGCGGAAAGGAACTACACGAATTAATATTTGTAGACATGGAAAAAGATATGGTTGCATTTCAGAAGTTTGTTGCATAACTCACACATATGGGAAACATATTTTATTCCTGTAGTTGACTGAATTCCCTCGAGCCGATGGAAGGCATAGCACTATGAAAGTAAATTTTAAAATTAAATTACATATTTTTCTCTTTCTTGATCTTAAAGTATCTCGTTTCGTACCTTACACGTCAAGAAGAAAAGCAGTTATCGATTTTTCAGGTTTTTCATTAAAAAAAAACATGATGAATTATGTGTTTGAAATATGTTGGATACTTCTGGAGAAGTTTGTACAATTAATAACAAAGATAAAAGAAGGTGTAAAGTTATGAATCATTAGTTGCAAATAAGCATAATTTTTGCAAACGATGGCAGTAAATTATTGCAGTAAAACAAACAACCCGTTGCAGATATATAACTATTTTAAATCATCAAAAATTTATAGCGACTTTTAAACGAGGTTTGCTTTACTTTCAAGGTTCCTATTACTGTATGAGAGTGCATTGTTATTGTTACATGATTCATGAAATAAAATTATTGGTCAGCAAGTAAAATACGAGCTTTGTTTTTCGAGTATATTTCGAGCAGCAAATTTATCGTTACTTTGGTATTATTTTCGTTATTCATGTAGTCCCAGTTTATATACTTTTTGATAAAACATACTCTATAAAAGGACAGTAAAATAATGGATAGATATATAAAATGGATGACATTTTAAAATATGTTACTCTCTACATATACTAAAATCTACCTACATTGGGTTGTATACAGCAACGATAAGATTTTAACTTCAAAGGGAAGTACAATTTAACAAGCACTAAAATTGTATTTATGAATATTTGTGTACATCATTGAGAGATTTTATTGCTCATGAAAATGCTTTCTAAATTTAACATCTGTGCAGTGCAAATGGCTAATGTTAGCAGCAATGAGGCGATAGGGTTTGGAAAAAAACTTTTAAACAACCCCCATGAAACATCACACAGATGAAATGTTTTAATTTTTATTACTTTTCAGCACCCTCTACCATTTTATTTACATTAAAAAAATCGCATTTATTTTAAAATGCTATATTTTCCATCCCTCTCTTCAAAAAGTGGTCAATCGGTAGCTCTCAATTCCTGAAAAATATACAGTGTAATTGGGTGGAAGATGAATCTGTTTACATTTTGCCCCCAGATCTCTGATGTAAATCGACTATCCAGTTCCGAGAGTTGGGGAAAGAAAACGGTTTTTTTAAGGAGAAACATAATTACATCTGGTGATTGAAGATAAAAAGAAACTGGTAGTGACGGAAATGAACTTATGGTGAAGATCAAATGGATGGAAGAGAAAAGAAAGTGAAAAGGAACCTTCTGGATCAAAACTTAAATTGTTTAAATCAAAAATCACATTTTCTGATAGTGCACGTTGCCGTAAATTTAATTACATACCTGTTTATTTCTACTGTCCTAAAAGAGAAAACAAATTTTCTCGCCATCAAAATTTTCCAATTTGCATTTAAAACAAAACTTTTAACTGTATATTTGAAAGACAAATAGTCGATTATTACTCTAAGCGTGTTTTGAATCAATTGAAAATTGCAAAAAAGTAAAACAATAATCACGTATTAGGAAGCGATTGTAACACACCAAACAAACGCACAATAAACAATGAAGAGATCACACTTCTAGATACTACAGACAATTCATTCTTTTTAATTATAAACAAACATGCGAATTTACCGTAAATGAATTTCAAATTATTTCGAACAATTAGATTGAAGAAAAAATTATTTCGAACGTGGATTATTGAAGTTCAGATCGATATCAAAGCAAATTAATTTAGTCTGATGTGAAACTTTCATCTTCAGCTCAAGAGAAATTGTTTGTTTACAAAAGAACCTAAATTGGTGCAGCTTCACCACATCATTTCATCCAATTACGTGGTAATTTTAGATTAATTTATAGAATATAAAATTAAATGTACGTTTTAATTCTGGAATTGTAAGTCATTAAGACCAAAAATTTTTTGCTGACCACGATTTCTCAAAACCGCAATGCACAGTAACTCTTGTAATGTACTTTTAATTGTTAAATAAAAATGTTATTGCAGGAATCAATTTCACCTCTGCATAAAACTTCACAATGTGGGATGCTTTCTTTTCGTTGGGGCGGACTACCGATATTTCAAAGTCAAAGTTTTCCAGAAGGCATGTTTTACAATAATTAATTCTCACTCTAATTTTTTGTTCAAATTAAGCTCCTTTTAAACTAAATATGGTTTTCGAAATTAAATTTCTTAAACTTTCGAGAGTTTCTTCTTCGTTGATTGTTTTATTGGATTACCTGACGCCATTCCCAACTCCCCGGTTCTTCGGGATTGTTTCATATTCAAATTTTGTTTTGTTTATTATGAAATAACTTCCTACTTAAAATCTTTAACATTTACGTATAATAACCCTCATAAATTAAAATTTAAAAACCGACCGCTGTGTGCCTTAGCTGCTGCGCGGTTACTTTGCTTGCTTGCTATATTTATCTTATTATTTGCATGATTCAAGTGATATACGTCCTAAATGTATAAATAACATAAGTTACATGTTATAAACGATAACAGAATTACTTCATTTATAGAGTGAAACATTAATATTATTTGCGAAACAAGACAAAATTTAGAAGCTCGTTTATCACAAATTTAATGTTTGTTTTGTTTTTAGTGTTGCTTGATCAAATTTGGTTTTTAGATGCTTTTAAAGTAATAGTGTAGTGGTTAGCTTTAGTTTGTATTTACAAATTAATATAGCAGAGAAGATTATATCTCCTATGTAATTTTGGTATAATTGCGTTAGTAGTTCGAGTCGTAGTATTAGATCCTTGTCGGAAAGCATTAAAATTTTCCTATCTTGTGTACATTTTCGTTTACATAAAAACAAATAACTATTTTTTTTATTTATATTATTTATTTAACGATTGTGTTTTAGAGTCATAAATTACCAAATCAGTCAACCAACTTGTAAACAATGTTAGAAATGTCGATAGAATTCCACTCCATCCTTTCCATGTTGTAATGGTATGAAAGTGTAATTTTTTGTAGTCTTTTAATTTTTAAGATTCCAAAACCATATTATATTTGACTAATTACAAGCAGACGATGCGTAAGGAACAGGCCAGTTTTAAAAGTTTTGGGATAAATAGCATCCCTCGACCTTGAGCAGTTGCCAGCACATATTTCCAATTATCTTATTTGTTTTACTGCTCCTGTCAGATTAAAGAACACTTCGTATTCTAAAATTTTACTTTTGGTGCATGTAAATTATTTCTAAATTACCACAGAGGCATGCAACTAAATTTACTAATAACTTAATGAACATTTCTACAGTGTAATTCATTTGAATTGCCTCTACAAACTTTGGTATTCGTTTGAATAAAGGCAATTCACGACAAATACTATTTTGCACGGTTGTTATGCTGAAAATATTTAGTAGATTTTAAGATTACAAGTTCAACCAGTTCAAAAAAGCCTCAAGGATACAAAACAATAATAAAATAAATACAAAATAATAAGCCTGCGTGTTGCTACGAAACCTCGTGGAGGTAAGCTATGGGTTACATTTCTCCTCAGGTAACTTTAATTTTTCTGCTGATCCTTCTAAATTTGTTTGGTTGTCCTCCTTTTTTTAGGTTAGAAAAAAATATAATAACAGCAAAAACTAAAATAATTACACTTGCTGATGATACGATAACAAATGGTTGAAATAGCTCCATGATTACTGATTGAATTTGCAATAAGAACAAAATAATAATAAGGAAGTTAGAAATGAAAATAGAATAACGCATTTTTTAGTTCAGGCAAGATTAAATAATTTGCTACACAACTTGCTAATCTACTTCTACACAAATCTGATAAATTAGATGTTATTTCCAGATCTTTCGAGCGTAGAATCGTAAATTAATACTAAAGAGATGAAATTCTTGATTACTCCATAAAAAAAATGCTTGAAACATATCTCAGAGCTGTAGCTAAAGAATTATCATTATATTTTGCTATAATCCTTTCTAATGTGTTGAACGTTATTACATTTTTGCGGTTTTCATAATTTTTATTGCTTCTCGTTTAATAATTAATATCATTATTGCAGTTTCGATCCACGCAGAAAAATGCTAGGGGTGGAACTCTCATCACGCCAAACACAATTATGGAAATTTCATCACAAGTTTTTTTGTAGCACCCCGATCTTCGTATCACTAATATTATTTGATGTCATGTAACTTAATAAATTTAAATAGTTAACCTTGATTCGATCATAATTTTTTACTCGAGCGATTTACAGATAAATTTTCTTCTTTACTTTTTTTTATAATAACATGAAATCAATTTGGTATGTCGAAACTTTTTTATTTTTCTGGAAGCTAATTTATATGAGGACACTTCAAAAAGCAAGAGACTGTTCTAAATTTTACACAAAAAATTCATCTAATTTATATAATCAAAATCAATTAATATAAAAATGAATTAATAAAGAATAACTGTCACTAATAAAATTAAACTTTTTTAAATTACAATATCACGTGCCATGTTACGATTAGGTTATTTATATGCATAGGTCCGAAACCTACATCTACATAATTTAATTAATAAAATTTAAATGAAAATATTTTGGTTGTTTATTAAAGTTTTTATTATTTGAACTATTTTTATTAGTAACTTTTATTCACTATGGCTTTCTTTCGATTTAAGACTCAAGGTAAACGTAAAACATCGTTGAAAAGGGGATGAAATGGTTCCTCTTATTGCCAAAATGAAATTAATCAATCTAGAGCTTTGTTTTGTACCGATTAAATTTTTTTTAAGTTGGAAAAGAAGGAAATATAAATAAAACAATTGTGGCATGTGTAATACGAACCATTTTAAAAACTGATTGCTACGGCAAGTTTACCTCAACTTATAGCATAATACTATAAATAGATTGTCCTGCTAGTACTGGAATACTGGAAATATTTTTAAGTTGGTACTAATGAACGACCAATCGAAAGAGCTAGGGAACGTTACTGAAACACAGACAGATGGAGTTTACGACGATAAAGTACACTTAAGGCGCCTCTCTCGTAGCAATATAAAGTTTGTTCCAACCGACCTATTGCGTCTTGGGCAAGTCAAATCTGTCCTGTTAATGATAATATATTGAAAATATTCAATATATTATCTTGAATCTTTCCTACATGCATTTCAAATGGGAACTATGCCTCGGAGACGCCCACGGCACCACTTAAAGGTTAAGGAATGGAAAAGAAATATTTATAAAAATATTATGTTGTATTTTAAAATACAAGAAAATAACAATGCATGTAATCACTATTTTTTAAAATTACAGCAAATATAAGCAAGGTAATAATTAAAAATATTTAAACATGAAAATCATTAGCTTTTATTGTTATAAATTACTATACCCAGTTATTATTTTTTTTACTACTTAAATTTATGAAATTAAAATAATATACCTACTTATCAATTATTATACATAATATAAGTAGCTACTTAAGGCTAACTAAAAATGCCCTAAATTCGCATTGCATTTTTAGTTACACTACATTAACCACGAATCAATTGATTATTTAAATTATTAGATTTAGGTGTAATAAATCATCGTCAATATTTATGATTATTCAAACATTTGCAACTTTAATTTATTTTATTATCATTCAATCAGAGCTGCGTTACGAACAGACATACGTAATATGTACAGACTCCTCTAATATATACTTGGGAACTTAAATACAAAAGCTAAAAAAAATAGAAATATTACCAAATTCAGGAAATTTTTAATGACAAAAGTACAAAATCTTAGATGTATCGAAAACGGTAGGAGATATCGATAAATTAATGAAATAAAGTCTCTCCCTTATCACGACGCACTCTTTTAATTTACGCTAACATTTAAATATAAAGTCGGGGGGGGGGGGTAATGCTGTAAGAAAGTGATTGTTCCCGGTGCACTCATTGAATCGCATTTGGAAAGTTTTGCCCGTATGTTCAAAGTATTTTTGAAAATATTCACATGAGTCACATGCGTTTTATATTTATACTTTATTAATGGTCGTGAGAGACATCCTGTGCCAGATAATCCAATACTTATAATAATTTTCCAGAGAGCCTCCGCCTTCTCCTAGAAACAACTACAACTCAGTAGCACAGCCAGGAATACAATTGGGGGAGGATTTGCTCCCCAAATTTTTGTTTATGATCTCTAAGATGTTCTTATTTATTTTATGTTGGTAATATTTTATCGTAAATATAAAAGGCCAGCACCCTGCAGCTCCTGCTCCTCAGGCTCCTCCAGCGTGTCATTTATTTAGGAGCCGCAATGCACTGTGATTAGTCGATGTCTTGGGTCGTACCAACTTAAAATCACCTCCCTTAGGATCGAGTTGCATACCAATCGAGTTTCCAACTTTGGCGAGCTGTCCGTCCATGGATGGGCTTTCCAGCTAGTTTTTAGTAATCTTTATATTATACAGTATAAATATGACACGACGTTAAAGGTTGCATCAAATTTAGTACTAAATGATAACTAACCAATAAAAAACGTCATAATGATACTAATACGCGCTTTCCATTGGTTAGTTACTATTTAGTACTAAATTTTATGCAAAATTTAACGTCATCTTATATGCGCTTACGATAACATTTATGATATTTATGCCCGTTTTCACCAACATTTATTTAAGAATTTCCTAGTAAAGAACTCCTTAGATTGGTCAAATTTGACATAGTATTGACATAATAAATTATTATGTCAAATTTGACTAATCAAATTTAAGGAATACCTACTAAGGAATTCTTTACTAGGAAATTCTTAAATAAAATGTTGGTGAAAACGGGCAAGAGTGTCCTATAAATTATAAAACATACAAATATAGATAACATCAGGGTTGGCCTTCGATTTAATTTTCGGCTCCAAAACCTCCCATTATCTGACTGAAGATGGTACTGGAGGGTATTCCATACCCCCCAGACCCCCCGGTTCCAATACCATGACATGCTTATATTTCTATTTAGACCAATTATTACGATGCAATGAGATCAATAATAACAGAACTTCTTTATTAGTCTTTTGGCCGAAGGGTTTGGGGGTATGGAATTCCCTCTAATATTTATACACATGTTATCATATAATTAATAATTATACACTTTTAGCGTAAACCATGGCGTAAACCTAAGTATCTACAATAGTGTTTATTTGCAGAAATTTCTCCGTTCCTCTAACTGTGAGGTACATCAGCGGCGATTGAAAGGTGAGCGATCTGGAGTCTTCGCTCGGAATACTTCCTGGAAAAGGAATACAAAAACCAAATACAGGGACCAGTTTGCATCCCCCCTCAGTGAGGGCGAAGCAACTATATTAATCACTCCCTTGATGGATTAAAGCAGCCAGAGGCTGCCTGTTTTAGCTAATCTATACATGCAAACCAAAAAGTCCTTTTTGAATCACTGATTCATTAACTTCATGATAAAAAATCGGGATTGGTTGGGCAGGTTGACAATAGACCAATCAACAAGCTTCAATTGCTTAATTACTATACAGGGTATTACCAAATGTAACAGTTTATGTGAGGTCATCATAATCCTCCCGTGGAAAAATAAACCATTATCTACATCGTATGGTGACATTTGCCTCTGGTGATGCCGAACCACCACATCAGTAACCTTACACCGTTAATGCTAATTAGTTTATTATAAAAGTTATATTATGTTTGAAATTAGAAATTTCATTTGAAATTGAATCTCATTTGAGTACATCCAACAAATCGCTATGAACTAGAAGAATGGGGTACATGTAAACACAAATCAAGTGTTTGATTTAACATAAAATATTTTAATGATAGACCTTGTTCCATGTGTTAAAATTATAAACTGTGCAGTGCCATGCGCACAGCAATATATTTCCACTAATCGTCCAATGGGAATTACGATTTGGCCGCTTGAAGTAATTTACATCTTTCACACAGGATTTTAACAATTAACACGATATCATTCTAAAACCTAATTAAGTTGATCTCGATTCTGGTGTACAAATTTGGAACTAATTTAAAAAAAATAGTTTAGTTTGGATACAGCTGTGTACATACTTCTTTATCCACCACATTTAAAGTTTAAACAGATCAACAATTATAATTTTGTGAATTGGTAATCGGCCGTAACCAGTATATAACAATTTTTGGTGTTATGTAAGTAAATTTAATAGTGTAGAAAAGGAAGAATCAAAATTAAAATGGAAGAAATCGAAGTCTCTGGCGAAAAAGATGACGAAGAACTAGGTGAAATGATTAACGAACGTGTCGAAAAGTCCAAGAAGATGGCATGGTATGTTTTGTTCGGATATGGCTTAGGGCACGTTTTTAACGATGCGGTTGGATCGCTGGTAAATACATATTTATTGCTCTTCATGACCTTAGTTTTAAAATTTGGAAGCGCTCAAGCGGGAATTGTAATTTTGGCAGGCCAAATTTCAGATGCTGTTGGTAATCCGATAGTAGGTGTGCTTTCCCATAAGATGAGTAACTTGCGAATGTTTAAATACGGCAATAGAAAAATATGGCATTTTATTGGAAGTACAGTGGTGGCGATGTGCTTTCCATTATCATTTTTAAATTTAAATTGGCTGCTAGTTAGTTATATAATTAACTACGTAGTGTTTCAGTTGGGATGGGCTGCTGTTCAAAACTCACATTTATCATTAATGCCCGAATTATCGGCCACAAAACGAGGAAGAACGAAATTGGCTGCAGTTAAATATTGCTTCACAGTTTTATCAAACATTTTGGTTTACCTGATTAGTTGGGTTATACTAAACCAAAATAGTAACCGCGAACAAGGATTAGAAAATATGAGCAGCAGTTTTAGAAATATTATGATAATATGCTGGTTCGTAGGTGTTCTATCGTGTTTCGGTTTTTACGGTTTGGTTAAAGAAAATAACCCTGTTACAAAACCAAAAATTAACTGTAACGATGTTGATACAAAAAGGGGTGGAGAATTTCTTCAAATTTTCAAAGATTTTTCGTACTATCCAGGTGCGATGGTTTACATGACGACGATGTTGGTTACGAATATGATACAAATATTTATGCCTTTATATGTGAATCAAACCTTTAACATGAATGGGACTGATCTTGTATTAATTCCTCTCAGTGTTTACCTAGGAAGCCTCTTCATTTCGTTGTTCGTAAATCGGTTGATAAAAATGTGTAAGAGGTTAACAATGTACTCCATCGGATCGTTTATTGGTTTGGCCTGTTGCATTTGGCTTTACACGCGATCTCAAAGTCCTGGATTTGAATCTTACGAAATTTATGGTCTCGCTGTTTGTTTTGGAATTGCAAGTTGTGTTTTACAAGTGACCAGTTTAGGTGCAATAGCAGATCTTATTAGTGGTAAAAACGATAACAGTTCTGTCGTTTACGGTTTCATGACTTTCTGCGATAAATTATCAAGTGGTATTGCAGTATTTCTCATTGAAAATTATAGTGAAAAAATCACATCGAAAATGTATTTTGGGAACTCTATAACGATAGTGTGTGGATGTGCTATTATCTTAGGCCTACCTTTTATGGTTATTTTATTGAAGTGCATTCGCGTAAAAAAGGTTCCAATTTCGACAATAGCAGAAGATAATTTTAAATTAACCTTGGAATTAAACAATAACATTGTATAGATGGACAAGAATTGTTTTGCAAAATATTTTTTGTATATGCATTTTTAACTTTTATATAAATCGTTATTTTGTTTTGAAGTTTATTTAAATCTTTTCCCGAGATTGAAAATCACTTGGTTTTCTCGTTTAAGTAATTAAAAAGTGGATGAATTATTGGATTACATGTATGGTTAGTAGATTATATGGGTAAGATTTCGATATTTTGAATTTTTGATCACAATCCTCGATTGACGATACAAAAGAAGATGGGAAGAAAGAAAATTGTAGTATGATTATGAACTGCCTGCAGTTGTTCAATGAAATGGAATGATTAATCATCCAAAGAAGAGAAACTCGAAAAACAAATTCTTCAAATATCTATAACGTTAAAAATCAGTCAGTGTAAATTTACATAAGACTTAAAAATTTACACTAATTTTTAAGCGTTGCCAAAAAATATCACAATCTTTGGCAAAGTAATAATCAATTAATAGCGCTATATTGCATTATCACGACAGTATTCTAAATTATTAATTTAAATTTTATCCTTTCCTAAAATAAATTCAGGATATTTTTACCCCCCCCCTTTTATTATCTGTTTCAAAATTATTTTTAGTCCTACCCCATCATAAAACAGCTAAATAAAAATACCTATTCTAAGGGTGACCGATGTGATTCGAACCTGTAACTACTATTCCTAGTCGCTTACGTTTCACTCCATGTCACTCTGCTGGGTAATTAAGTTTTTGTTAAAATTCATAATTTTGCAGCGCATGTTAATTCATCACATCTTTGCTTGTAATTTCCCTTCAAATTAATTTCTATTAATTTTAAAAGAAAAGTTGCCATTGTATACATATCCAACCTCAGGCGTCCGGCTACGCCTGTAGTACCTACTGAAGATTTTTTCTCTATTTTGAAAACATTATATGTAACAGTATCCGAGTAATCAGAAATTTCTTGCGATGCATTTCCCGATTTTTGTTTTATTGATTAAATGCAACTGACGATTGGTAATAACCATGAAATAGCGCTATATTGCATTATCACAACCGCGTTTCAAATTATTTAATCGTTCTCTCAAGAAATTTCACGTTTTTCTTGACCCAATCCAATTTAGTACTGCCATCTATTGACGCTGTTTTGGAGTAGAATAGGTGATTCCATTTTAGCCATCTACGGCCTTAAGGCCTCCAGATTTGATACCTGGTTCCTAAACTTATAAAACCAACATAGGTTTTCCAAAATAGTGGAATTGATTTTTAGATGTCTTGAACCGTTTTTGTTCCATTTGATATTTTATGTTTTCAAAAAACCATCAATGAAAATAAAACATCTTTGCAGCCCTAGATTTCCAAATTATATAATGTGGTTTCCAGATTTATAAAAGCAACAAAGGCTTTTTTACCCTGCGTTCGGGGAGAAGCTACTTTCACTACCAAACGCAACCAAACATTTTTTTCCTTCTTTCGAGCTTCCAGTTGCTGCCAAACATTTTGGTGACTCCAAAGCGTTTGGAAGCGACTGGAAGCTTGACAAAATGAAAAAAAAATTTTGGTAGCGAAAGTAGCTTCTCCCCGAACGCAGGGTTAAAGGCAACCTTTTTTTAAATTATTTGTTTGATATCGACACGTTTCGTTATATTAGAATTTTGTGTGTCCAAAAAATTGTGTAACGAAATTAGAACAATTTTGGGGCATTAGGTATTCGAGTTTTACTTCTTGATTCCATAGTTACAAAATTGGCAGATGTTTTAAACAGGATATCATTTTTAAATTAGGTTTTCGACATGGATTCGGAATCGATTCGATATTTTATGGAATATAAATATCAGGAATGATAACAAACATAAGAATGTTTGTAAAAACTTTGTCTCCATTTTTCTATCTGTCTGTCTCTCTGTAAGTAACGCCATATCGCACAAATGGTTGATTGTTCATTGAAGACTACACCATTTCAACCTTTAATTCAGAAAGCATCAATTGCAGTTCTCGTTAGTCAATATTTCCTGCCTCACTACTTCCCATCTGTAGTTAATCTGATTTACAATTGATCTTTTCTGAATTAAAGATTTAGAAACAGGATAGTTAGGCAAAAACAGATAGGATTTATTTAGGAGGAGCCCTAATATAACTGCCCAAATAGAGAAAGTTTATTAACGCTAATAAACGTTTTGATTGGTTTTAACGTTATAACTTCTCCTAAGTCAGATCTGTTCTTGCCTAACTGTCCTGTCTCTATTGATAACTAACCCAAATAGAATTTACGCTCTTTTATTGATTTACAATGGATTCAGGAAATTATGATCCGAAGAATTTCCGCTTTTCTGGTGGATGATTTATTTTATCCGTTGTTTGGCAAAGAAATCACCCTCAATTTCTTCGAAACCATATTCAATTCTCCGTTGAAATTATTCGATTGCCCTTTCGGCTTATCCTTCCTAAAATTTTCGATTAAACCCGGTTCACACTATATGATTTCTCACGTGACTAATCCCATGACTTCTCATTATGAGAAATTGTTTACATTCAGACTATTATGATTGGCTTTTACGATGGCATGATTTTAGCTATATGACTTTTCGTATGATTAAATTAAGTCACATGGGAAATCATATAGAGTGAACAGGTTTTTAAAAGTAGATAAAGTCAGGGCCGGATTTATCAGTAGGCACAACAGGCGATCGCCTGCGGCGTCAAAATATAAAAGGCGCAAGCCGCTAGGCATTTCCGCGTTTATGTTCAACAATCATAAAATATATTACATTAAAGTAGGTCTCTCGAAAGAATGTAATATAATACGTAATATTTGGAGCAGTCGTTTACATTCACGTAGGTTGCGTCTTCATTACGACGGCTTTTGCCGACTTACTTAGTGGAGACGTATGAATAGGAATGTTACAGTATCGTATAACATGCCGCGCGGCATAAGTTATGTCTGCGTCGGCTTTTGTTGTATTGCAAAGTTATCAGGAACTGCTGACCCACTGGATTATTAATTGAATATGATTGTACATTTTCCAGTTACGTACTTTTTCCGTAACATATATATTATTGTGTCTAGACCCCAGAAAAGTCCCAAAATTAATGTACGGCAGTTTGCCGGGCGGGTGCACGTTACAGGCAGACACCCAGCGTTGGCTCGGCTGACGGCCGCATTCTCCTATAGGTACCGGCCCAGTGCACATAACAGACACTGGCCCAGCACGGTCACTTCAGGCGTTTGGACGCTTTGCCATTGCCGGCCTATCAGTAAATTGTTTGCTGGGAACTTTTTTAGTTTACCCCCACCACTTTAAAAAAATTATTTACCCATAATTATTATTTACCCCCACCACTTAAAAAAATTAATTACCCATAACCCCTTAAAAATTTACCCATAATCATCGTAAAAAGTTGACCTACGTGAGAAGCACATTAACGAAATTCATTTGTAGCCCAGCTATTACAGCGACTAGACGTGTTTCTTCAATCTTTTTATTACCTTCTTACAATGGATTTTTCAACCTTCGATTTCCTCGATCAGTCTCAGCACAGCAACAGTTCAACGACTTCTCTTGGCGATTCCTCTTTGCCTATCCTCGATTTTTCAACCTTCGATTTCGATTTGGAATCGGACACCACCAGCATCCACCACAATCCCGATACCTCCATCCCACCTTATCCATCCATCTCCAATTCTGATTTTTCGGATATTTTCGTGCCCTATGATGACATCATCACAACCCCACATTTTCGGGATAACGTTACGTTCCCCGAACAGTTGCACGTCGCCTACGACAACTGTTCTGTGGACGATAACACATCCGACCAAGATCTCTCAGAGATCTTCACCTCCGCCACTTCCCCTCGGACAGATATCGATGTAGTTTTCTCTTTGCCAACCGACACATCTGCGGCGCAAGACGAACCTGCATCGGTACTCTCCGATCAGCCTCATCAGCTCAGCAGCACTTCAACGACTTCTCTTGGCGATTCCTCTTTGCCTATCGTGGATTTTTACTCCGCCGATTTCGATATGGAATCATTCACCAACACCTTCGATTCATCGATCTCGAAATATGATTCGTCTTCGGACGATTTCGAGACCCGTGATATTATCCAAAAGCGCTTATCTGTCACTAGCTCATCCAACGCACGTCTCTCCAATATCTTCACCACCACTTCCACTCGGACGGATATCGATGTAGCTTTGTCCTTGCCAACCGCCACATTGACGGCGCAAGACGAACCTGCATCGGTACTCTCCAATCAGCCTCAGCCCAGCAGCAGTTCAACGACTGCTCTTGGCGATTCCTCTTTGCCTATCATGGATTTTTACTCCACCGATTTCGATATGGAATCATTCAGCAACACCTTCGATTCATCGATCTCGAAATATGATTCGTCTTCGGACGATTTCGAGACCTTTGATATTATCCAAAAGCGCTTATCTGTCACTAGCGCATCCAACGCACGTCTCTCCAATATCTTCACCACCACTTCCACTCGGACGGATATCGATGTAGCTTTGTCCTTGCCAACCGCCACATTGACGGCGCAAGACGAACCTGCATCGGTACTCTCCAATCAGCCTCAGCCCAGCAGCAGTTCAACGACTGCTCTTGGCGATTCCTCTTTGCCTATCATGGATTTTTACTCCACCGATTTCGATATGGAATCATTCAGCAATACCTTCGATTCATCGATCTCGAAATATGATTCGTCTTCGGACGATTTCGAGACCTTTGATATTATCCAAAAGCGCTTATCTGTCACTAGCGCATCCAACGCACGTCTCTCCAATATCTTCACCACCACTTCCACTCGGACGGATATCGATGTAGCTTTGTCCTTGCCAACCGCCACATCGATGGCGCAAGACAAACCTGCACCGGTACTCTCCGATCAGCCTCAGCTCAGTTTTAATCCTGTCGACAAACCACATCTTCCTCACAGTCTTCCATTCCAACAACTTCCGGCCGGTTTCTACCTCGTGCGCATACCCGAACCTCATTTGTCTAATGATGTAACTCATTACAAGGTGCAGAATTGCGGTCTAGCGGAGGAGCTTTTAACTCCTGCGGTAGCCCTTTCTAATCCTTCGACAACTCAGGTCGGTAACTGCAATCGGGTACAACCGCGCCGTGAACAGCGCAGCCACGACTTCTCCACTCGTTTCCACCCTTATCCGCCTGCTTCGTCGAATATTCGAGAAGAAGGTAGGATCAAGAAGCGGAACCACAGCAATGTCAGGACGACGTACACCGACGAACATAACTCCTTTCTTGAGGAAGTCTTCTCGCGTACACCTTATCCGACACCTGATGAGAGGGACAGTCTGGCTCGTGAACTTGGAGTTAGAAGCAAGGCGATCCACAGATGGTTTGGAAACAAGCGATTTAACCTGAAATCATCGAAGATCGGCAAGCGATAATGGCCAACGGTTTGTTTTAAACCACGCCATTAACGTGAGCACATCGATTAGTTCGGTTTTATAACCGAACTAATTCCACGAAGCCTTACCAGCTACGTGGCGCGTCCCCGGGTTGCGGATAGGGGAACGGCCAAGGGCAATTTTTGCACTTGGTTAGCTGCGAATATATTGAATAAGCAGCCGCGGACAAGGTACAACATAATATTAAGCGGACTCGTTACGTTTAATAGCTTTCATCTTTTCTTCTACAAATCTTCTTTATTCATGAGGAGATTGATTAGTTCAGTTTCATAATCGAATTAATTCCACGAAGCCTTACCAGCTACGTGGCGCGTCCCCGGGTTGCGGATAGGGGAACGGCCAAGCGCAATTATCGCGCTTGGTTAGCTGCGAATATATTGAATAAGCAGCCGCGGACAAGGTACAACAGCTTTTAAAGCTATAAGATTTTGTTTTAAATTTTGAAAACTTTGTATGTATGTAATTAGATAAAGTAGATAGAAAACTAGAGGGCGGATTTATATGCCATAACTACACCATTTACAGTTGTAATTCAGAATGCGTCAAATGTAATTCAGATTAGTTAGTATTTCCGGCCTCACAACCGCAATTTTGGTTAGCTTTGCGAAGCTTCTCGGTGTTCGGTCTTCTCTGCAATCCTACTCGGTATTCAGTCTCGTAAAGTTAACCTGATAGGCGCCTGTAAAGTCAGAAATACTGGCTAATCTGAATGCAAATGAAAGAATGAAATCTTGACGCTTTCTGAATTACAGCTGCAAATGGTGTAAAGAGACAGGATAGTTAGGCAAAAGCAGATCTGACTTAGAAGAACCCCTAACATAACTCACCAATAGAAAATGCTTATTAGTGGCTAATTGATTAAGGAGTGTTATATTTAGGTTGCTCTGTTATTGCATATAAATCCGCTTTCTAATTATTACTACAGACCACAATATATCGTGGTTCAAAATATCTTCAACTTTGAAACTTTATGACGAGAATTGGGTAAGGGTGAATCAAGTAGTTAATGGGACATTTTTAATGTAGAAATTAATGATCGATATTTTTGTTCCGTCGTCAAAGTTGTCGTTAAAGTCAAGTCCTGTTTGAGGATGATTTTTCCCTCTCTGATCACCAAAAAGATGGAAACTTTGTGGATTTCTATTAGTGACCCCATTGCGAGTTTATATACCCCAATATAAATTATTTCTCCTATCGTCGTTTTAGCTTTTATACGAGGGTATAAAGAACGACAGATACTAGTGCTTGATCGCTATGGTTGTTCGGCCGTCAACCTGTAGAAGGAGGGATTGTATCAAATCAGATGTGTGCGTCTATTAAATAAGTTTTATACATTTTTGGAGCTTTCTAATAAATTATTATTATATTGGATTTGAATTTTTCAATCAGCTTTATTATTGTAGGCGTACAGCTATTTACCTATTTGAAGAGGGGGCGGCGCTCATTCAGCAATAGAAACGGTATTCGTATACAAAACCTATATTTCCCACTTCACAAAGTCTATAATGCCAATAAAAATGATAAATCAATAACTTTATTGCTTATTATCTTTCAAAATTGAAATAAAACTTTTACTTTAAAGCTTTCCAAATTTTTAATTTAAAAATTCGTTATAATTTGGATAATTGAAACTAAATGGATTAAAAAATGTTCAGCATAACTAAAAAGATTACTCAATCACACCATGGGGTCACATAATTGCAAATATTGAAGTAACATTTGAACTAATTTTATTAAAAATAAATTAAATCATTAAATTTAAAAAAAATTAAAATTATGGAATATTCTACATTTTCCACGTGGCCAGTTCGTCCCTGATGCATACTCGAACACCTTCCAGTGCTTCCTTTATATAGATTTTATCAACCTGTTATGAAAACCCAAATCGAACACCTGTCTTCTGAGTTTTGTTTACATTTGTTCCACGGTGCGTGGCTTTAGGCCTTTAGGGTGATAACAGGTATTACATTTTTTTCGACCTGATTTGCTTGTTGCTAGGTTGAAAGCTTTCTTATAATGTGGCGATTTTGTTATTTTAAATTGTTGCGTGCTTAATTCGTTTAAAAGTTACCCTCGACCTTTTTACCTCACATGACATCCACCCGAGTTAATTTGACCAAATAAAGTTATTCACTAAAAAATTTTACTTATTCGCTTTAAGCAACTTCGTCTCAAAGAAAAACGAAGATGCGAAGGGTGCATAATCAGGATGTTTATTTTAAAAAGTCAACCGTTTCGTTTTCAAAAATTCACCGGCCGGTTATTCTTTTCGTTTTCTTTTTCGAGTTTACTTTTTGTACCAGAGATTTATTTTTGTTTTTTATGGTCGATTTTTGCGTGGGTTCTTCTATATATGGATGATCCAAGCTAGTCTTACCTGTTTCTAGTTTTTAAGTTGAGAAAATTTACGACCTTATTGTCTACTGTTTGAAAATACGTAAGTAAATTAGTTTACATAATTAATTTTTTCTGAAGTCGTTCCATATAGCCAATGTTATTCGAAGATAAAGCGAACGAAGTTTCGTTTAATTAACTGCCCTATTAAATTATCCAAATTGATCTTATCGGAGGAAACGTAATAATTTTATTTTCGAATTCGAGATAATGAAGTCAATCACTTCATCATAATTCTTGAATGTTTTTGATCTACCTGCTGTTGTTGTAGTAGGTAGTTTATGTTCAACAGAAATAACTTTTTGTAATCAGGTTTTAATCGCCTTAAGTCGGTTTTCGAGATTAAGCATACATTGTACTATTTATTGGTGATACACAAGCTATTGAATCTTTATTCTTATGACAAATGACTGGTGAGTACTTCCTATTCTTAATCTCCTTATTCTTTTTTGCCGAAAATTTAGCAGCAAAGCTTCATGAATAAGGGATTAAGAATAATCTTCTTTATCCTCGGTGCATCTGTGACAGGTGTCCTCTAGCATTACTTCGAATTTTCTCTTTCATAACTTTATTTACATTGATCTTAAACGTTACCTTGGCAAATCGTTACAAGTTCCTCGATTAGCTCACGTTCGGAAGCATTTTAAATTTTTCAATTTTCAACAATCTCTGTAATCCCCTTAAATTACATTTAGAACGCTCAAGTATAGGTATTGTAAATAATGCGGTGAAAGTTTGCTGATATGTTTTATGATAACAATTACACATCTATTCTTAAACTAATTAATAATCAATTAAATAATAATTAATGAAAATGAGTTTACTTTCAGAGGCAAACAGAAAAATTAAGGTGTGAATAATTAATAATTTTTTCTTTTCAGTTTCCTTATCTACGGAACATAAAGCACAATTTTGGATCCAAAAACTTGACCTACTGCAATACTTGCTGGTTTCCGATCCTGGTTTATCGGACACCAAGAACTTTGAAATGAAACTCTAATTTAAAAGAATTATAATTCAAAAATTGGTGTAATGCTTAGGAAATTGACTAATTTTTTGTGTCGCGGTTTGTATTCCACGTTAGCTAGATGTCCTAGTTTATGTTTAGACAGTATTATTGAACAAATAACGATTTATAATTCGAGTCCCAATTGTAAAATAGATTATCGTGCCAGGCACACCCTTTTTCTTTAAATTTAAAAAATTGTGTTAATATTTAAATTTTTGGAAATTCCTCTTTAATATTTATGTGTTTACGGGGTGCTGAAGGTTGCAGATATGAAATGGGGGTTGTAGTATGTTACTCATGGGTTACACAAATTTACCTGTAAAAAAGTAAATAAAATATTGTTTATTTTCTAACAAAATTTTATTTACTAAAATTGTTAGCTTACGATCTCTAGGAGAAAGATCTCTCGAGTTTACTAGGAGAAAATATTCCATTTGTGTTTACATTGTAAAACAAAATAAACTTGTTTGAAGAGGATCCTAAGGCAATCACGACCACCTCCTATTTAAAATTTTAAATATTTTTTCAAAAATGTAAACATAATAATTAGGTAAGAAAAACACAAAAATGTTATCATTTTTGCAAGAAATAGGAGGAAACACGAGTGAAATTTTTGGAATTTTTGCGAATTATAAACACATACATTTATTTTAGCTTGTAGCATTTTGTAACTTTTTAACAACTTGATTACACGTTTTTGTATTGCTAATGAACTACCGTATATTCTAAATTGCTAAGTGATGACGGACACGAGTTAAAATTAGAGAGTATTAATGAAAATTTATGTGGAACAATCGATAACTGTTAATTTAATTATTTTTAATTTTCCACGTACGTTAATAAATCTCCCAACTTAAACTAGTAAACTAAACAGTTGTCCTTCCGACGAAAAAGCCGGTACACAAATTGGATATCAATGAACATAAATTATCGAAATAAGCACTTTGTAAATGTAGTAACGGTTTGTAAGCGATGTGGGTATGAAAATAATAACACGAAGGCATCGTGTAGCATCATTTCACCAAGTTATCAATACTAAATTATCTCGAAATAAAATTCTTTACAGCTTTATTAGTGGGGCTATAAATTGTGTTTTCGTTTGCTTACCTTCACTTTGTAATATAAATGAATATACTTCTTGATTTGGCTACTGTTTGTCTTCCAAAACCGGTTCTAACTTTCAATAAATTGCTTTTCAAGCTGTAAAATTAGATACGCACAATATTTTGTGTTCTCGATCCGATTACCTACAACGTAATCTGTGATAATAGAAAATTGTGGAATGATTAAAATTTGTGGAATAAGTTTTTCCTAAATCCCGGAATGAAAATCGATTAGGCAATTATCTTACAATTTGGACGCTCTCGTCGAAGCGGAGCGCAAACTTGTACGTCCCTCCCTGAAAATAGCGCGTATGTAAAGTATGCGAATTAAAATACGAATTAGCAGCACAAATGTGAAAATCATAAATCGTGAAAACAAAATTACCTAGTGGTGCAAGTCCACAAACATGTGTGAATGTATTTATAGCGAGATCGTTACTCTCCTGGGTACGAAAGAGGATTGCCATAACCCTGATGAGGTCCTCTACACTGTACCGGTGCGGTGACACCGACATTTACGTGGCAAAACTTAAATAAATCAACTACTATTTTTGAATAATGACACAAAAATACTTCATAAAATAAGGCTTTTAGAACCGTTACTAATGTAAATAAGAAAAATAGGTCAATGTCCAAGTGCAAGTGTGTTAACTCGTAGTACCAAAATTAAACCATTTTTTACTAAAATAAAAAAAAAAGTGTACAGCGACCAAAATAACTTCAAATTAAAAACCAACCTTTTTCAACTTAATTAACAATAATATGTTAATTATTAATTAAACAAATTAAATTAATCAGTAAGCTACTGTATTTTATCTGAATAATTAACTATAATTTAGTGAATAAAAACCAACTAATGTCATTGCTATACAGAATTTATAAATAATTAAGCTTCTGACGAAACTTTTATAATTCCTTATTAACTTAATTATAGCTATATTTTAAAATAAATTATTCAAGTGGATTACCTCAACAGCTCGGAAATACAAGAGAAAAAAGATGGTAAGATATGGAACACAGCTGACCTTCCAGTGCATTTCTACTGGTTCAATTATTATTGGTTCAACATTGATTTCCAATATAAGCTCAATAGATATGTGAACATTTTGCTTTATGATTGAAATCAATATTGACCTAGTATATTATATTGCAGTGATATTGCTACTATATAGCAATGTGAACAATTTGCAATATAACTTAAATATTGCTTTCAATATTGCCTCTAAATTAAAGCACAATATTGGAATAAAATGAAAAATACTATTGAAATATCTATTTCTTACTGTAAAATCAATGATACTATAATAAAATTAAAAGTGTAAATATAATTCTTTTAGGTACTTATATAAAATTAACAATAACATCAAAAATTTTATCATGTTCTTTACATTTCATTCTTCCTTTACCCCAATCTCTTGCAGTAGCTTACCCACATTTTTATCTGCTTCACAGTCCGTTAAATTTTTTTATACTGTAGGAAAACTAGGTGAAACAAAAATTAGCAGTTATTATTCTGAAATAACAAAAATAAAAAGAATTCGTCGAATAATTGCTAATCAGGTACAATTACAAAATTAATAAACAAATTGTACTCTATGTCAATAATGAACTTATGAATAAAATAAACCATAATGGATAAAATGATTAATTTACCTAAAAAAAAAAACTTACTAATTTTCACACGTCTCGTAAGGACGTTGTAATTAATGTACAGGACTCTCCAGTAATTTAGTAAACTAAATAAAAATATTTTGTATATTAAATTACAATTTTTCACCTTTTCAATAAAGTGGTTAGCATAGTATTAACAAAAGAATCACTTATAAAAAAAAAATTTTTTTTCAGAGGTAGAGAAAGGTTGTATGTATTCCATTTATTGACGGTATGTTAATTATGGAATATTGAGAATAATATACTAATAATTTGTATTCCATTAATATTGGTAATATATTTTAGTATCTCGACTAGAAATCTATATTGTCTTTTACAATATGTTATATGATTTATAGAGAAAATCTTGCCTTTCGATAATTACTCAAGATTGGGTAATAATAATTTATTTATTTATTCATTATTTTATTAAAAAAATTGAATTACTCACTACAATGATGGTTTATTGTTATCAAATCTCAACAACTATGGAAAGTCGGCCCTAAGCAGCGAAAATTCAATCCTTGCATATTTTTTTGCAATAAAATTCTTGGAAAATTTATTATCCATATCCATAATTTTTGGAGTTAACTGAGGGGGGGGGAGATCCCTCGGTTTCTCTATATTTTAGGTAGGGGGTTTAGCGGGCTTAGCTACTTTAGACTAGAAAATAGGAAAAGCACTTAAAAAGATAAAATTGAATATTTTATGGTTTGTGTTACTAAAAATACTATCCCTGAACTGAGGGTACCTTTAAAAGTAAACAATCTGAGGGGTAAAACAAAAGGTCACTTCTTACAATAATTGAAAATTTCTGCTTCATTATTTGTTCGTTGTTAAATAAAAAATTTGAAATATTATGTTTTGATTCAACGATTTCAACGAAATATGTAACATCTAAAAAACTCTTTGGTTTTAACGTGCGGGGAGGGGGGGTGCAAAACTAAACCGCTTGCCACAGGCGCTTTCTACCCTCGTTACGGCTCTGGGGTTTTGCTATATTAGGCTACAAAAATAAATAATTTTCTTGAACTTTTTCTGACCGACAAAAAAGTTACTGAGAGATTATTGTCTTTGGGTTATGTTTATTAAGTTTTGAGTATGCACTAATAAGATTTACATTACAAAACTACAATCGTTTTATGAGATTAATCCATATCGAATTAATTAAAAATTTTGTTCCTTCATTTCTCTCAGGATTACGCCCTCTCACGAGAGGGTGAGATGCCAAAAGGTTTAAGTAGAAAAACAAAGTTATTTAGTCTCTCCATCTAAGCATGCATGTTAATTTGTGGCCCGCGATGAATATCAGTATGCAAAAGAAAACTCTTCGTTATAGAGTGAACTAGGATTATTAAAAAAGAAAACTACCTAGAAGCGCTAGAAGAAAATTTGAATGGAAATTCTTAATGTTCTTTAGAATTCTACTTGACATCGTATAGAATTTAACTGCAAAAATTTAATGAGCCTAAATTGAATAAAGTAAATGAAAAAAATAAAGAATGTCTCTCGGCACGCAATGGCAAACCACCGGGGTGTAATCTGCCATAAAAAGCCTTTGTTAAAAGACTCACCACGCCCTGAAGAAGAGTTATGGACTAAAAAGAGAGATTTTAGGTATGCAAGGGTCACAATTCCATCCCAATCTAACATGGAACAGGGTACAATAGACATGGAATTTCAGTACAAGTGGGTAAAAACCACATTCGTTAAACGATAATGAATTAAGGGTGCCATTTATGAACTAGGGTGATCCTGAAAGCGTCAAAATGGTCAAACTAAAATTTTTGTTCATAATTTTAGAGGGAAGAATCGTTCTAAGGCAATAAAGAAAGTATGCAGAAAGGATGATGAAGTACATGAGTGAATTGAGGATTCAGGAGAGGAAGAAACTGCTGTGCGTCAGAAGGACGATGTAAGCTAAATACAAGGAATTTAATGGTATTTTTTTAAAATAATTTTACGAGTTATAATTAAATTAAATTATAATATATTTTTAAGCTTTCATTATTTTATCTTTTTAAATACCATTTAATTTATTATCACGAGTTAACAACTAACCAATTTAAATACAAGGAAGGGTAAATTACGAGAAAACTACGGAATTATCATCCTAGTGAGAGTCATCAAAAGTAGAAGGTAAAATACCAGGAGGGGAAAGGGTATTGGAATCTGAAGATAAAAGAAAGGATTTGGATTCAAAAAAAGGAAAAAGAGAAGATTGCTTGCTCGTCATTATACAACAGATACTTCAAGATTCTATGGACCAAGTCATCGCAATAATGAAGTTTTCTTCAGAAGAGCTGTAGCAAATAGGAAGTAATCCGTTCAAAGATTTCCCCAATAAACCACAAGTGACAGTGAATTTAACTAAGAATAAGAAGTTTATGTAAAATCTGTTGATAAGATTTTGAGTCATCGTGGGGAAATTGTTGAAAAAGCAATTTTTCAGAAAATGCGTTAGCGAATTTAACTACGATTCCATTGAGTCTACTAGGGTAAATAAAATGTGTTGATTCTTTATTGAGTTGTGGAGAAGAATTATTGGAAAAACGTAGTTCCATAAATAACTACATTCTACCATCATAATGGTGGATATTTATGGGCGTTGAATAAAAACTTTCAAAACTTCGAATTTTTGAGATTTTCGAAAAATTCTTGCAGGTAGATACTTATTCTAAACAAATAGAAAATTTGAACCTGGAAACCTTGACTAATTCAAATATAAAGTTAAAAATTTATGTACTACTTTTCAAAAATTATTATGTAGTACCAAAACTTTTCAAAAAGCAATTTTCAAAACTTACTTTTATATCCAAACTTTTATTATAGTGTTTTGAAAAGTTTGAAAGTACACAAAATTCTTGAAAAGTATATGAATTAGGTACTTAACTTACAATATGAAGTATTTGAAATATACTTGAATATAGTACTTCAAAAGCAGATAAAAGAAAAAATAGTAATGGAAAAATATATAAGTAGGTATATAATAATATAAAAAATACTAACAGAATCATTTTTGATTAATAATAATTATTGATAGAATTAAGGGAACAAATATTTTTAATACATTTAAATAATAATTTTTATTACCCAAAAATGTTCAAAATAAGAGTGAATAATACAAATTTTAATTTTAAATAATTTTTACTTGTGCCCACGCTGGCTGAGTTATAGAACATAAAAATTTCGGGTTCAAATTGCGGATTTAAAGTTGGGGGACCGATGAATAAGATTAAATTTTTAAAATTTGAATTTTGCTTGGAAAAAGCAAAATTTTGTAAGAATATCCAGAATATTTCAGAACACCCACAATGTTGGACCGTAAAGTCAAAAAGATTTGCATTTTATCACCTTGGTAACGATTACTTACGTCCTCATTTTTTTTGCAATAATATAAGTAATTAACTTATATTTTACAACTTATTGCCATAAATGTAGAAAGAAAATAAGTAGGTAATCGTAAATGTCAAAAAGTTGGGAAAATAAATTAATAGCGGCCATAAAAATTCTTAATTAAAAAGTCGTACTTGTTACTGCAATATTTCAAATTTTACAATACATTTGTACATAAAAATCAACTTGTAATGGCATATATCAAAAAAGGAAGATAAAAAGATTTTACAGCTTGTGGAAAGACGAATCGCCCATACTTTCCTTTTAAAAAATTGGCTTCAAACAATTTGCCATACGATATTAAAAACAAGCGGCTCTTTGAAGTCAGTGACATTTTTAATATCCAGCAGGGTGCAATGTGCAGTGAAACAAATCTGGCAACCGTACAGAAAAAAACGATTTCTTTTCAAACGGCTACCACATTTAAAATTAAACGTTTGAGTTTTTTATTGGAATAAATAAAATAGAGATGTTATTTACAAAACTAACTAATTGGTCGTTCGAAAGTTGATCAAATTCGCTTGAATTAAAAGGTCGTACAGTTTAATTTCCCTCGATGCATACAGAAGCGCATATAAGTACTAAGTGCCCTTATTAAATTTAATAGAAATGAACTTAAATGTGTTTTATGTTTATTAAAATCTAGGGACTCCAATTAGGGATCACAGTTATTGAATACGTCGGAGCTAAATTTACTCACGTAAACATCTCACCTCAACTGTTCCTTCACGTTCAACAGAGAACGATATATAAACGTATACATTACTTTTTTGCTCAAAAACACATTAGCTAAAAGCCTGATATACTTGAATGTAATTGTGAAAGTTGCAGCTTTAACGTTAGAGTGCTAACAATTTGCAGATTTAAGTTTTCTTGAAGTACTCGCACTAATCGTTTAACTATTTTACTCTTGGTGGTTTTTTTCTACTTAAATGCCTTCTATACCGGCGAAAAGTTAAAATTAACATCAAATTTACGTTTTACTTCACTACGCCAATTTTCCTTAAAACTTTCTGAAACTTTTTTTTTGATTTCCGAATTTCCTCAAGAGATCTTGAATTTTCCAACTTTTTGAAGGATAATAGGACCATTAGTGCTATAACTATAAAAGCAAATTTTCTATTCATTACTTTTATATGTTTAAAATGTATGGGGTGAATAATTACTATGCACTGCTTAGATAAAAAAAATGCAGTTGAAAATTATGTATGTATTTTATTTTTTTTACAAAGATTGTAATAAAAATTGTACATACTCTTTACCATTTAAAAGAAAATCGCGAGTAAAAAACATCAATTGTACCGACGCGCGGAATGGTTTAACGAGATTTTTAATTTCTACATTGTTAATCGATTAATGGAGTTTTAAAGATTTAATTTTCAATTTTCAAAAATGATTTAAAATTATTTTTTAAATAATTGAAGTAATTTTGTAAATAATTGAACTGTTATTATATCCTATTTATTTTCTATTATTATAAGATTATAGTTTAAAAAAATTCTATAATTTTTGTTTTCCTATTATTTAGAAAATTACTTCAATTATTATTTAAAAGGTAATTTCAGAAGTCTTTAAATTTAATAAGTTAGAGGCATCACAGGGGTAGCCTTTTAGGGGAGTAAAAGTAAACTTTATGTAAAATAAAATTACTACCAAATAATCATCAAATATGATTATTCATTTTTCTTCAGAAACAAAGCAAATTAGTGTGAATTTTTTGTTAATTCTATTCAACAGACAATCAACGTTTTAGAAAAATGTTTACTTACTAATTTTACACCTGTGAAAACTAATAATGAAAAAATTGTAATTGACAAGGGATGGCTTTTCAAGGGGGTTAAAGTAAATTTGTTGAAAATTAATAAATATATCAGAAAAAATTGTTTTTTTTTTAGTTTCTGCAAAACTGTAAACTTTTTTATATAATTATATTCAAAAGAAAATTCGAGTTTCCGTTGAGGTGCTTTTTCAGGTGGGGGAAGGGGGGAATTTTTGTGATTCAAAAATCACTATTTTATAATGAAAGTAAATGATATTTCATTGCCGTTGGAAGAAGAAGAAACTTTAAATAAGAATTTTTCGAAAATAAATTAAATGAACAGCCGTAAAAATGGCTTACAAAAGTTCAGCGTTTCCGTTTTTTAAACAAATTGAGTTATGATATTTTAAACTTTATGAAATGAACAGCATAGTTAAAAATAATTACAGGTGATTAAAAATAAAAACCATAAAATTGTAATTTATATTTAGTTATTTCCATTTGCGAAGATTCACATGATAAAATTTAAATTTGGAAAGTGTTTGAAATTTTTTCTAACCGATTACGTTCATTAAGTTGAATAACAAAAATTAGTTTTTTATTGACATTCAACATGACTTGTTTTTATTTAAAAAAACTTTTAACGATTTCGCCTTATCTCCAATACAGAAAAAAATACTGTACTCAAGAGTGACTTTTTAAATAATAAAATTGATATTTCAACCTGGAATTAGCAAGATCAAAATTTAATTTACCAACACATTTTTGGATGAAATTTTGAAATTATTATGAAATTAAAGTGCACAAACTGAGACATTTTTGAGACGATTTTATTCGAGGATTACTTCTTTTTCGCAAGGCTTTCAGCCTGTTATAATTTGGTAAGTACGGCACTGCCACGCCGGAGGGGTCCAGCGATTCCAATCGCGTGGCGAATCAGAATTTAATAATTACAGGCTTCTCTTGGTTTTATTTGAAAATAATTGAGAGTGAGAACGACCTTTGATTTATGTTACTCTGTTTTTTAAATTTAAATACAATCGACGCATATAAATTTCTTTCAAACTGAAAGCGATATTTTGCTGACATTAAAATACAACGTGTGTCCAACTTATCTAGCGTCTTCATCGCTTTAAAGTGGACGCTGGGCGACCAGTGACGACATAACCGACTGGCATATATTATTTTATTCTGCTCCCATATCTCGATCTTGGACTGGTTTTTCTTTGGGAATGTCAACGCACAAGAACGGCAACCTTAGGCATGTTTTTGCTTGTTGTACAACTTTTTGAATTCACCTGTCAAAGATGCGTCCTCGCGAGTCTATTACCGTAACAAACAAACTTGACACAACTTGCACGAGCTTTTTGTCGTCTACCTACGAGTTTCGAATAAGATGGCAATAATTACGATATAAATTGATCCATCTAATGCTTTTTAATCAACCTTGATTTATCGAATTATTGTGAGCAGGTACGCTTCATTCCGATCCCTTGATTATGCGCACTCATTGGCTTAATTAGGTGGGTTTTCTAACCGAAGATTATTTCTTTTAAGAATACGCTTCCCATATGGACAGAGTAATTATTTTCGTCTATAATCACTCAACATTTATCGCACTTAAAATTCATTTCCGTTTTATTGGATTTGTTACCGAAATTAAAAATTAACAAAGCTTGAAGAAGCGATACCCGCATAATTATTGGTAGAAGTATAAAAATTTATTATTTGATTGCAGAGGATTCTACAGCTGTTTTTATTTAATTTCTGGGTTATATTTTAAGAAAAATTGTTCATTGCGGTAGCAATAATTATGTTTTGCGGTTGTTAGTATAAAAAGCGGTCATTTTACTTAAATTCTGTAATGGAAGAGATTTACGAGTAATTTGACTACTGGTTTTGTTTTTTTAGGTAAAAAATCGTATTAAAAGTTGCTTGAACCTTCCACTTCCAGTAAGCTCCATTATCCCTCGACAAGATCGAAACTGTAAGTACGACCGACTTGAACAGAGTTATAAAAATATTTTTTTAAACTTTGATGATGTAATATTTGGTTTAGTAATTTAGAAGCACCTGCGAAACGAGGGTAAATTGAAACTGCACACCACCACGTTAGGAGTTTACAACAACCCCTAATTACAATTCATCGCCACATCTGCTTTTTCCAAAATCTAAAACTATAACCATAACTCAATAACGAGTGGACCTATTGGTAAGATGAAGGGACAACCGCATCGAAAGGTCTTTATAATGACTCTTAACCTTAACAACAATATAGTGAAACGATTAACTTTTGAGAAGGAGTGGAAGCTGAACATCCCGAATATTTGTTTGGTTTATTTTGTTCGCCCGCACCCATTGGGAGTACACTTCACAATTCCACTGTGCCAGATATACCGCGTTCCATATGAGTATTAATGTGGACCAAAACAACGAAGTAACTTTTACGTTGAGAAATCTTTCAATGTTTGCTCGATCGACACTGCAAACAAGGGGCTCTGTAGGTTCAGGTAACATTTTCAAGACAGGGTTATCCTACCTTATTTTTTGTGAAATACACTGTCAACGAAATGGTTGCTTGGGAGAGCTACCTTTTCTATAAAACAAAAAATTGTGTAATCTATTAATATTAATGTGATGGGAGGTGTGTGCAGGTGCGTAGTCGAGAAAATGAACTTAATTTTATGCATATGCATATGGATTACAGCTTCTGGGCAAACTATTATTTTAATTACTATAAAATTTTCCATTAGTTACTACGTTTCATTTTATTGGAGTAACTGCATCAGCTTTTTGAACCACCCTTGTATTTTCTTTACTATTTCCACCATTAGCTGATAGCTTTATCATTTCCACTGAACTTTTACTTTCATATGAAAATGAATCACACAATTGTTTCTAGAATTGTTCAATTATTTATGGATTAAATTGAAATACTTCGTGGCACGACATATTAGTTTATTCATTGTTAAATTTGTTAGCAGTGTCATTTATGCTGCTTTATTAAAGTTAACATGTTACAACTTCACATTAGTTGAACAGTTTGGTAAGAGTTCATTGTCTCGATTAAAAACATTTCCAAGTTTACTACATTTTTATGTTTCTTTGAACTGCGAAAATTTACATAAAGTACATAACATTCAGTACACATAGAGTAATTCACCCTCAGCGCAGAGTTTGTGGGTAAACAAACAAGTAGAATTCAGTTTTCCAAATGTATGAGGCACTTCAGTATAATGAAGCCTGTTAAAAAATTCGTCTAAAATTTGTATTGTAGTAATAATTAAAAAAAAATCTTTCCTCATAAAATTACGAAGGATTTTCTGAAGGGTTCTTGCTTTTAAAAGCATTTCTCAAGCACATGATATATCATTATGTATGTAAAACTAGCTGGTAGTGCTTTATCAACCCTGTCTAGTTTCGCCCACACAATATAATTTTGTATACCCTTCATTCAAAAACCCAGCGTGAAACTCGAACATCAATACAATTATTTAATAACATAAAGATGATAGTATAAAAAATTGAAGGTTCTCAATTAAAAAAACGTTTAGAAATTTGAATGGGTGGTTAAATTGTCAACTCCCACGACCTTGAGAAAACAATGAAATTTCTTTTAAATCTTAACAGTATAACGTACCTATTTACTTTTTTTTAGTAAAAAGAGGTAAAAAGAAGTTATCGCAGTAGCAGAAGGCGTCAGTCATTAAATTACTGTTACCTACTGGGGAAAAAAATTTACTTTTTAATCGTGCGTTTAACTTCAAAGCAATAAAATAAGTAATACCACCTGAAGTTTTTATAAATTTAAAAAAATACATATCAACTCTGAAAAGCAGTTAAAAGGTTTCTGGCATGTGAAAGATAAGACTACATTTTTTGAGTAATTTACGTGTTTAAACGACTTATTATTGTTATTAAATACCGTTCAATGCAAGGCCCATCAAAAAGATGCAGCTGTAATATGGAGAAGCCAAATGATATAATTTCAATTATTTAATGACTCGATTATTTCGTCGGTTACGTGTACCTTTCCTATTGCGGAAATTCCTATTTTGTGATAGGTATTTTCTCTTTAGCTGATTTGACGGTTAAGATTTTTCGGTACGTAGAAGTTACGTACGGTTCAAAATCTACGAGCAAAATAAAAAAGTACAAGGTTTCTTCCTTATAACATTTTTATTCGTAATCTTGTCAATATTTTGTAAATTAGTCAGAAACAACAAACTTTATGTAAAACAAGGTAACATCAAATTTTTTCTGAAACAAAATAATAAATTCACGCCGAAGATAACAAAATACATAACTGAAATATGCAAAAATTAATTTTATTTTATTTTTATTTAAAACATGCAATATTTTGAAGAATTTATGTGATGTACTGTATAATTTTTTCCATAAATTTATTATTGTTTACAAGAATTTAGTATGTTCTTCACAACAAAATTCTAAAATTCACACGTTTTAAATTAAATTTCTTAGAAATATAGAAAAATTTTCACAAGAATGCTTGAACGGTAATACCAATTTCTTTTATTTACAAGAATATTTAATTTTTTAAATGGTAACCTGCATTGTTTATGTGTAAATTATTTTCATCGTCACAAGCGTGAAACCGTTCCAAGTTTAAAATTCTGTTTTCTTAGTTATAAAATAATTATTTACAACCAATATTTTGGAAAATCTCATAAGAAAAGTGTAATCAATTCTATACCAAGTTTAAGCCTAATCCTATCGCAGGATCTTGATTCTTATATTCTTACTTAATTATTCTCTCAATTTTTAAATACAAAATAATATTTTTCGTTCTGTAGGTCTATTTTATTTTTTGTAATAAATTTGTCTAACAAACTATGGCTACTTTAACAAATTTTAAGCTTTATCTCATCGTGAGATTTTGATTTATGTACTCACCCGCAGTGAGACTGAGCTTAAAATTTTTAAAGCTGGCCGAAGTCTTTTAGAGAATTTTTCAAAAAATTCAATTCAATTCAAATTTTCAAAAATTTGAAGCTTAAAAAATTCACAATCTCACGACTTGACTAGCTTAAAATTTGTGTTATTGGTTCAGAGTTCGTTGAAAAATATTTTCAAAAAAATTAAAAGGGACGTAAGAGTGAAAGTATGATTTTGTTTTAAAAATTGAAAGTTTTTAAAGAAACTTTTTGCTTAAAGCTCAGAAACATTATAATATTAAAAATTAAAGCTTTGCAATGCAACTAGGTTTAAAATTAGTATAATTAGAAGAAACGAGCGGAATGCGCGGAGAGTCGATTTTGACAACGCAACTACTACAAATCTCGGATCCATCATCGTTAAATCAATTTAAATCCTTTCCAAGTATTTTTGGTTCTAAAAGGAATTTTTTTTGTCATAACATAACTTTTGCGAGGGTGGGTTAAACTGCGGGGTTATGGCAGCAGCCAATACTATGTCGTGGATTGCCAGATTATGTAATTTTTCAATTTTTTTTTACAAAATATGGGCCGTGTTTGCAATGATCCTTAACATTTTTGTTTTATTATTGCTTTTTGGACCATTTACCATCATTCTGTCACCTGCAAAATTTTAAATTTGTGGGCCTTTTTCTCGTGTTGTTCCCGAATAGGTCTAATTATTTCAAGACAATTAAAAAAGAGACGTAATGGACGAAAAATGATTTACTTTAACTTTGAAAGATTATTATACAGCAATTTTTTTCTTTAGAGCTTAGAAAACAATAGAAAATGTGTGTAGAAAATCGAGGACCAACAATAGGAATAGGCTTAAAATTGGTAAAATTGTTTACAAAAATTGTTTCAGAAAAATTAAATGCGACATAATGGACGAAAATTGATTTGTACCTACTTAAAAATTTTAAAGTATTTAAATCAATTTTTTGCTTTAAAGCTTAGAAAATAATTTCAAAAAATCAAGATCCTTTGATGGGACTAAGCTTAAAATTGGTCGATAGAATTGTTCACAATTTTTTAGTGTATTTTTTGAATACAATTAAAATAGGACTTAAAGGGCGAAAATTGATTTTGGACTTGAAATCTGTAACTATATAAGATAATTTTCTGCTTAAAGTTTATAAAGGATCAATATCCCACGATGGGACTAGGTACAAAATATGTAAAATTGGCTATAGTTTATTCGAAAATATTTTCAAAAAGTTTAAAAGGTACGAAAAGGTGGAAAAATTAATTTGTATTTAAAAATTAGAAGTAACATATATGAAATAATTGTTTAAAGCTTAGAAAATGTGTATAAAAAATCGAGGTCCAACAGTAGGACTAGGCTTAAAATTGGTAGAATTTTTTTACAGTAATTTAGCAAAATTTGTCAGAAAAATTAAATGGGGCATAATGAACGAAAAATGATTTTGTACTTAAAAATTGAAAGCATATAAAACAATTTTTTGCTTTAAAGCTTAGAAAATAAATATAAAGAATAAATATTCCACAATGGAACTAAGCTTAAAATTTGTATAATTTGCTACTGTTTCTTAATTTCAAGAAAATGAAAAGGATAATGAAATGTAAGAGATAAAAAAATGACTTTGTACTTGCTTAAAAATCGAAAGTATTATAATTTAATATAATTTCTTGCTCTCAAGCTTAGAAAATAATTATAAAGAATCAATATAAATTGGAACTATGTTTTAAATTTGTAGAATTGTTTACAGCTTTTAGAATCAAAATGGGACGCAAATAATGGGAAATAATTTTGTACTTAAAAATTGAAAGTGTATAAAGCAAATTTTTATTTAAAGCTTTGAAAACTAAGAATCACAATCCCGCGTTGGTACTAGGCTTAAAATTTGTAAAATTATTTAGTCAATAGTTAAAAGAAAACTAAATGGGACGTAAAAGGTGAAAATGACTTTGTACTTACATTGTAACAAAAATATTGTATTTTATTGACTGTACGATTGTACGTGACTTTTGGTTGTAATTTACTTTTAGCGTTACTAACAGACAGACAAACAGAATTAGGGCTTTATACGTATGATTGGTAAAAGGGCAGAAAATCCTTGTTCACACATATAGGCACTGCTAGAAACCAGAAGTTTATTGATAGTTATCTCAAGTTCTTTCTAATCTTTTTAACTTCTTGTACTAATAAATGGGCCTTTTTTTCAAAAATTTAATTTTTAATTTCTGTTTTAGTTACGTTAATAACACTATTTTAGGGTTTTTTCCTTCTACTACTTCGCTCTATGCGAATTATCGGACTTCTTTTATATTCGTGTCTATTTTGTGTATTTACCTTTTGGGCCATTCGTTTCAGGTCTTCGCTCTTTTGATTCTATTAATCCTGATCCTGCTCATCTCTCTTGTCTTACCAATCATCTGGACTTGATGTGGGAGTCCCTATTTGTATTTATTCTTGCTCAGCTTTAGCAGTTCTCTTTTACTTTAGGTTATTATTAATTTTAAGGTTGCGAATGCAGCTTTATATCTCAAATTTTAGATAGTAAAAGTATTCAAAAAGTTAAATTTAAAAAAAAAATGTTTCGAATTGTTAAATTCAGACAAATAGTACTTAATTGGATAAATGTCTGCTTTTCAGCTGATGCTGCTTGGGTGGGCTTAGTGTGACAAAACCATTAATTTGTGAATAGTATGTAGGTACTTTTACATTGAATTTTATTATACATATATGATATTTGTAAGCCTTTTGAAATTCTAATATGGTAAGAGAGTGAATAGTTGTTAACATATAAACTTAATCGTAAATCAATTCTTCATTCACCTCATCAAACACCTACTTATTATGGCTCTTTATTACTTAAAATTAAAATGCAAGCAATGAAATCGAAACAAGCAGTTTAGTTAAGTCGTTAAGTTCAGTGAAATACTTCCGACCGTTTAGGGGGTCAAACCTTGATCCTTAGTTTTTCGGTAAAACAAAAATTATCAGAAAGCCACAACATCGCAAGTTCATCAAACGTGATTCAAGAGTCGATCCCTTGGTCACTTCAAATCAATATATCAATTTATTTAAATAAATTATATTTTTGTAATTAGCAGTAAACTTAATCACCAATAATAATTTTAATTCGTGCTTTATCAAGCTATTAATAAAAATTGTTTTTTACATTGATAATTATTGAGTTAGGTCAACAGTCCCAACAATTTTATTAATGATGATTAATTTAATGTACTACTTACTTATAATTAGTATGGTGAAGTGTAGTACATACTTAAGTTTTCAATACTTAACCATCGTCAAGGTTGCAGACGTAAACAAAAATAATAATTATTTATATTACAATGTAATTATTATGTAGTAGGTAGTTCAATGCAACCTTTTTGATATTTGCTAAGAGGATGGGACGGAAGCTTTCGCCCACACCACCGAATTAGTTCAAAACTTTAACATTTGTTTATAAAGATGTAACAAGAATGTTGGTCTAGCGAATCTTGGCAAAGTTTTATAGTAAACAAATTGAGATCAGGAATATTCAGTGGTAGTAGGAATTTAAAAATAAAAAATTGATACAGTTTTGTGAGTTGTAAATATTTTTATTACCTAAAACAAACATGCAAATCGAAAATATCGTTAATATTCTTCGACAAATTTACGATGTAGTTATAAATAAAAAACAAATGACAACTTGTTAAGTCCGTTAATATTTAGCTCTTTAACAAATTTTGTACTCAAACATTAAATTTAAGTATTATTAAAAGTAAACACGTAAAGGTATACTTTTGTATTTACTTTATCATCCAAGTTAGGTTTTAGATGCCACAAACTGCCTCATAAAGTCTACGAAGAACACAGATTAACTTGTATGTAGTTTTACTGATAAAATTAGAGAAATCGAGGTAAGTATAAACTAAATTTAATATTTTCGAATCCAATTACATAATTATCCTGTATAACTCACAACTCGAGATATCTACGGTTTACAAAATCGCCCAAGTTAAATTTCGTCAATTGCAAAATGCATTACCTAAAATACTATCAAATCGTAATTTGTGAAGCTGTGGAAATCACATCAGACTTTCCCGCATTCAACTTAGTTCTCGGATAGTTCTCCAAGACACTTAATTACTAGAATTAGTCGTTCAGAATTAAGTGCTGGTAAATTAGTTCAACAGAAGGAGCATGAACTTAACACAAAGAACTTAATCGTGCAGTCATTAAATTCGCAATTATAATATTGCAAATAATATTATTGAAAATAAATTCATTTTTTTATAAAATTGCGTCTTTTGTGTCACTGTTACGCAAAATCATTTAAAATTCTTGAACTTTAATTGCATTTTTCTCTGTATGCATGATTGTACAATCCTTGAAACGAATCCTTAGCAGACCCATAAAACTAGAAAAAACAAACAAACAAATCTCTATTAATTAGCACTGCACAGAGAAAAAGAGATACGTTCTAGTAATTAGAGTAAGCGATTGCAATCTTTAAGAAGAAATTATTACCGACATTTAGCTTTTTGTTAAGCAAATAAACGCTTTTGCCGCAAACTTCTTGGAATATTGAAGTAATGATAATTAGCTACAACTGTTAAGACAAGATCACAAAAATGTTTGAAAGAAGTGTATGTAGATCGGTTCTACTTAATAAAACAACCCAAGATCCGTGATATTCCTAATCCGTTTAATATAACAACAGCCGGAAACAAGCGCCACATGCAATCCAATCTTCAAACTCTTGTTAATTTTCCGCTCCTAAAATTATCTACTCAATTCGAACTTTGATGTTGATGTCTCAATTTGGAATAATTAATCGAGTTTGTTTTCGTTTCTTTACTGACAATTGCAATCATCGGTTTATTATTTTTTAAACTGTGAAAAATGAAAATATACAGAATGTAAAAAGAATGAGTTCAACGATCCAGTTTTCCTACACATTTTATTAAAGATTTAACCTTCACATGTTTGAACCTCATTCTTACCGTGTTGGCATTATTGCAATTACAGTACTTGAATTACACAAAATTACTTGGACGTGCAGACTTCTTTGGATGAAATGGTTTCCTAGACGCCGAAATCACCCTGCAACGATCGTATCTACACAAAGCTTGAACTTCATCTGAAGAATAACTGAGATGGATTCTTCCCAGTACAAACAATCCAGAAAATTTCTGTTTCCATAAAAGATCTGAAGCCAACATGAATAAGCAATATTATTTGACAAGAGTCCCTGCCCAGTCTAAAACAGACGTATGCATGTTGTCATGTTCTGAAGTGGCCATGCGAGTCGGGGGAACAAATATTGATTTTGTAAAATGCTATGTCTCCAGAAATAGTTGATAATTATGTAGAATAAATAAAATTAAATAAATGAGTTTGTGGTTTTATTTTAAACAGGAATCAAATACAATTCACTGTATGAAGAAATGAAGGAAGATTTATAAAGGAAAGTTTGAAATTTGGAATCGTTAGAAGAAGAAAAGTGGTCGAGGTTCGAGGTAAAATGAAACTTACAGTCGACTTACAGTAATTAAAATCTACCAGATAAATAACTTAAATTATTTTAACACGCAAAATTTGTGCCGTTGTGTTGATAGATGCAAACCACAGCTGATTGGAGTGTTTTATCGCATCGATGATTCGTATAACATTAAAATACAATTTTAAATATAGTGCATTGATTGCTACTCTTAAAGATAAACGTTTTAAAAGAATATCATTATTGATAAGAAAATAAAATTTATATAATTGGCAACCCTTAAAAATATTGCATCAATTTGGCGTCCAACGTGGGGCAAGATTAAGTTCCCAGATATCAGCTAGTCTGAATCCAACTCAAAATATAAATGATAGGTGACAGAACAGTGGTGGTTCATTATAATAGATATAAATGGCAGGTAATGAATACATAATAAAAATTATTAAATAATATAGTATAAACTTGATCTAATTTTAAAAGCAATTTAAAAAATAATAACGTGATAGTTCACTATAAATAATTTCCAGAAATCGTTGTTATATCGTAAACATTATTATTAAGTTATCTAAAGTTGGTGGAATTTTTATACTGCGATTATAGAAATTTAAAGTAACTTGGTAGAAACTGAACAGTAATAGGAGTTAGTGCAACAAACTTAACCGCAAAAGATAACATCCGAAGTTTACGAGATTTTTATTAACTCTTTTCTCGAAGATGCAATCTTGGTTAGGAGTTATCTGAAAACGAGGTGGTTTTAATTTTTGATAAGCTCATTTTATTATGGTCGCTAGTCGCTAGATATGCCCGGAAATTAAAATTAAATTTTTAAAACTATCAAGGACATTTCGATAGTAGTATAAAACTCCGACTTCCACCATATAATATTTTTACGATGTCGAGGTTTTCGCGAAATGAAGATTAAATTATGATTGTTAGTCATGTTTATTTACACTATTTAATATTATGTACATTAAAAAATCATTTTCATATAAAATAACTGTGTTTATAATTTATTTACTTAATCAACTTCATTAGTAATAAATGGTTCGTACCTATAGTGCTGGGGCCATTAAGCAATCTATTAAAGCACATGAAAAGTATGTATGCCCAACATATTTTTGATGAATGATAAGAAGAATGAATAAACCATAAAAATTAATAAAACAGGATAGTAACGACACCTCATATAACGAAAAAAAGTATTATTAGCGATTAATAAACTATTAGCCTCCAAGATATTATATTCTAACTTTTAAATATCGTCACGATATAAAAATTACGAAAAATTAACGAGGTTCATTCAGAAAGAAATTTGACTAATCGAAACAGACCTGCAAACAATTTTCTATAATATATTATATGAAGAAAACAGCATGGAAAATGATGCATTTTGTATGCCATGCAAATTTAAGCAAAGGCGAAGGTGGCGCTATAGTCAGTAATCAAAATTGGGGTTATCTTGGGAAAGAACGAAAAAAACAAATAGATTTGCATCGGAAAAGTTGAATGATGAAAGGAAAAGAGAGAAATATACAAAAGCTTTACAGGAAGAGATAAAAAATAAACAACAAATCAAGAACGTATAGATGAACAATGGATAAATATTAAGACTAATATATTGAATATGACAGAAAAAACACTGGGTCAAATGGAAAACAATACAAGAAATGAATGGTTTGACGAAGAATGCGAAGCTATATGATAAAATCCAAAAAAGAAACAAGACTAAAGTGGATGAGTTCCCATAAAACAGAAGATGAACAAAAATACAAAGAAGACAGACTGTTAAAATGTGTAAAGATAAGAAACACAAATGGGTAGAAGACATAATGACTGACATAAAGGAAGCCCAAAGAAACCGCAGTGAATTGTACAAGAAAATAAAACAACAGAAGAGTAGTAACAAAACGAAAGCAAGAGGAATTAATGACAAGAGAGGAGATGCCAAATATGAAGAAAAGGAAATCAATACCATATGGAAAGAATATTTTAAAGAAATGCTCAATGAAGAAACAAAAGAAAACATAATAGAAGATAGAACATCAGACCCAAAAAAAGATTAAACAGAGGCGGAACCAGAGTATGATGAATTTCACAGGATACTAATGTCGATGAAAAACAAAAAAAACTCCAGGATTAGACGCAATAGATTCTGAACTAATGGAAATGGGTGATTAAGCGACGAAGAGAAGATTATTTGAACTGATTTTATTAGTGTGGAAAGAAGAGAGAATGCCAAAGGAATGGAGGGTGGCAAAGATAATTCCAATCCATAAAAAAGGAGATATGAAAGAATGTAGTAACTACAGAGGAATATCTTTGCTGAATAACGCTTATAAGGTCTTATCGAAAATAATACACTCAAGGCTACTGAAACACGTGAACAAAGAGTTGGGTGACTACCAGTAGGGCTTTAGACCAGGTATATCAATAACATACGCAATATTTATGGTTGGACAAATTATGGATAGAGAAGTTGTTTGTTGATTTTAGACTGGCCTTTGACAGAGTCAACATAAGTTACGTAATCAAGATATTAAGAGAATTGAAGTTACCTGGAAGACTTGTGAGATTGATACAAATGACATTCAATGAATCGGCAGCTGTGGTAGAATCAGGAAAGGGTATTACAGATGAATTTAGTATAAATACTGGAGTGAGACATGGTGATGCGTTGTCGACCACGTTGTTCAATGTAGTACTGGAAGGCATAATAAGAAAAACCAAATACAGTGGAACCATTGCAAAGGGAGAAGTACAAATAGTAGCTTACGCCGACTACATTGTGATAATTTCAAGAACACACAAAGCAATGGTTGAAATGTTCATGAAGATAAAAGATAAAAGTAGAAGCAGAGAGAGCAGGACTAAAAATAAACGAAACAAAAACCAAAGTAATGAGATCCAGTAGAAGAGGAGATAGAGAGCTGAGAGCTGAGAGAGGTTAAGATTTTGGAGTATAATTTCGAAGAAGTAAGAACCTTCAAATACCTAGGAGTACAGATTAACAACGCAGGTGATAGAGAGAGAAGTTATAAAAGACAGAATAATGGCTGGAAATAGAACTTTCTATTGTAACAAGAAGTTAATAACGAACAAGCAATTAAAAAAGGAAACGAAGATGAAAATATACAGAACCCTGATCAGACCCGTGGTAGCTTATGGTATGGAAGCAATGTGTGACTAACGAGAAGAGAAACTGCGAGTCTTTGAAAGAAAAATAATTAGGAAGATTCTGGGACTGATCAAAGTTAGCGAAGAGAGATATAGAGTAAGAACAAACGAAGAAATAGAAAGCGAACTGCAGGGAAAAAACATAGTAAGACATATCATTGAGACTGGGATGGTTTGGATACGTCGAAAGAGCAAACGAAGATAGCACAAATAAGTGCTTCATGAAATGGAGACCAGACGTCGAGAGACCGAGAGGAAAACCAAAGACAAAATGGGAGGAGAAGATTTACAGTGATTTGAGAGCGATGGGGATAAGGAACTAGAGAGAGACTGCACGGAATAGGAGTAGATGGAGAAGGATCGTAGAGACAAAAGTGCACAGAGAACTGTGAATCACTTGGAAAGGAAATTAAAAGGTGGAAAATAGAGACTAATGCACCCTACAAAACGAATTGTAGATAGGAGGTTAAAAGTTAGTGACGGCATAGCTATCATACGCGATAATAAAAATAACAATTTTTTATGTAGGTAAATAGAGAATCAATTAAATATTAATCCTTTTTTACAGTTTATTCTTTAGTACCTATTATTTTATAAATATTAGGTTGGGGTAAAAGTATTCCATTATTTTGTCGTTAGATGGCTTTAGTGACATAATACTCGTATCTCGTGATCTATTCGTCGGATCGGGTAATCCCTATACTCAGGGGCGCCGCGCCCTATTGTTCACAGTGTGCAAACACACGGGCGGTCAAAATTAGAGGCGGCCAAAATCCCAAAAATAGGGGTTTAGAAAAGGTCATTTACTTTACGGCAGGGAATAAGTAGTAGAAATTTAAGAAATTGTATTAAAAAACTGAAAAAAATCGGCTACAAGGGCGGCCAAATTAAACTTTGCACACGAGCGGAAGTACCCCTAGCGGCGGCCCTGCCTATACTTTTTGGAAAGGTGATGGGAATGTGTACTAAAAAAAATTAATTGGCAGTTTAGTAATTAGTCAAACCAGTTTCCAGTTATAGTGCGACAAATATCCATGTAAACAGAGAGAAAATTTGCTATATTTTACAATTTTGCATACATAAAGACGAAATCGCAAGTGAGGCGGTTGAAAATGTGAATTGTGTTCAAGGTTCCGACACTGTAACAGTCGATCTCTTAAAATTTTGGTTTAGTCAATACCGTTCTGGTAATTTCTATGTCAAAGATGCAGCAAGCTCTGGAAGGCCAATCATCGAAAAAGTCGATAAAATGATGGAAATGATTTAGTTAGAACGGCATGCGATCAGTCTTAGCATTGCCCTTGAGCTAACCATCTACCATAAAACCATTTTGAACCATTTGAAGTAGGTTGGATTCAAAAAGAAGCTCGATTTTTGGGTGCCACACGAATTGACGCAAAAAGCTTTATGGGCCGTATTTTCATCTGCGAATCCTTGCCCAAACGTCAAGAAATCGAACTATTTTTCCAACGGATGCTGACTGGGGATGAAGAATGGGTCACATACGACAATGCTGTGTAAAAAGGATCGTGGTTCAAGAGCGGCGAAGCCGCCCAAACGGTTACCAAGCCAGGATTGACGGCCAGAAAGGCTGTGCTGTGTGTTTGATGGAATTGGTAAGGAATTATCCACTATGAGCTGCTACAGTCTGGTCAGACACTCAATTTAAACCTGTACTGCCAATAATTGGACCGGTTGAAGCTGGCGATTGACCGTAATAAGCGACCATAATTGTTCAAAAGGAGAGAAGTCGTCTTCCATTAGGACAACGCCAGGCCACACACGTCAATAGTGACTTGCCAGAAACTCTGAGAGCTCGGATGGGAGGATTTAATGCATCCACCTTATAGTCTGGACCTGGTACCAAGAGACTATAATCTTTCCAATCCATGTCCAACTCTCTTAGTTGTGTAAAACTGGCCTCAAAAGAGGTCTGTGAAAATTGGTTGTCCGAGTATTTTGCCAATAGGGACATTGGGTTTTATAAGAGAGGAATTATGAAATTGCCAATGGCAACAAATTATCGAACAAAATGACGCATATTTGGCTCAAACCAAATGATTGTAACCGTGTTAAATAAAGCATTAAAGTAAACGCCAAAATAATTAATTACTTTTCCCCCAACCTAATACATTGTCATCATCTACACGTCTACGTTACTCGCCACCTCCTCCCGGGGTGGCCTACGGATCTTCTTCCTCTGGGTTTATATTGGAACAGTTTCTTAAATACATTAATGTTATTTAAGTTATTGATTATTATTTAAGTAATTACTACAGCAATTTATTAATTAGATGATATGCAATTCATGTGGGTTCATAATAAATTTTCTCAGAACAGGAATTCAACTTGAAACAAAATATTCGGTGGAAACCCCCACCCACCTGTTCATAAATTATAACCAAGCCAAACATTTCCCTTTGCAATTTTACTATTATCAGTTTAACAACTATAAACAGTTAAAACATTTTTCAACTTTTAAATTCAAACTTTATCAAAAGGGGTTATTCATAAAGAAAAAACATGCTTGGGAGGGTTCACAATACGTGAATAATTGTGACCATGGGAGAGGGAGTAGCCAAATGTGTAAGAAATGTAAGAAAATTGTGCTTGTATTTTCTTTTGAATTTTTGAATTTTTCCTACTGTTGACGATTGATTACAGAATAAACAATGTTATAAACAATAGTTTTTTTTATTATGAAAATAAATAGTCTTCGATTTTGAGAGGTAAGGGGGTCCAAAAACAAGAAGAGGGAAAGGAGACCAAACCACATTTCATTTTTATCAATACAAAGTATAGTGACCTCGTGAATACCAACCACATTTGGTTTTTCGAAATAGCATATACCGGACGATGCAAACAAACTATAAATCGGATCGATACAAATCTGGGTCTACTGCAAGTCCAATCAACCAAAAGAACGAATAGAAGAGTCACAGCTTTCGTAATTTAAATAGTTTATATAATAAAGTAAATAATTTACCAATTGAATTTTTGAAAACATATTTTGTAGGTAACACATGTTTTTGTATTTAAATTTTTGGGTTAAAGTGGGTTCACCTAACCACATAGGGATTTCTTTCAATCCTCCTCGTAAATCCAGTGATGTCTGAAATTTTGATTATATTTCAAACTATGACAGATGGTGGAAAAATTTAATTGAGAAATATGAGAAGGCTTACTGAATTAATTAGGTAATTAAATAAGTTTAAAAAAAGAAAATTTGAAAAGTTTTCTAGTCAAATTTTTACTTTCGATTTCACTATCTCGATTTTGTATGTTGGTCGGCTGTTTAGCTTTATTAATTTACAATAACGATTTGTTGATGTAAATAATCATAGTCAATTGCTGAATTTTACGATAATGTCACTTGAGATTTTATGAAAAATGGTTGATATTTTGTGTTTTGGTATGCAGAATAGGTTATTTGGTTTGTTTTATGGATCATTAAAAAACGCATTACGAGTGTTGTAAAAAAAAGTAATAGGAATGTGGTTTAGTTATGCGATATAAAGTGAAATAAGAGAAATATGGTCGGAGGTGTCCTCGAATCCTTCGTACAGGTGTTCAAGTTGAAGAGTGTGACAAGAATGCATCACCACAATTGAAGATGACGAATAAGGGACGCTTTACGTCCGATTTTTATTATCCAAAAGATGTGATAGAATGATTGTCATTTATAACTGCTATGTCTTCCTTTTCAATCGTAAAAGAACCGAATACCCTAGTCTTTGTTCAGATTTGGACTTATTAAGGTGGCCATTCAAAGCAGATCGTAAAAACCCCTGCTTAAATCAATTCGTACTGATGCACAGGTCCTTTATACGCCCGATCTAGTTTCGAAAAAATGCGAGATTAAATTAAATCCTTTGGAATTATTTGACGAACAGATTGTCCTGCAATTCTGTTTCGGCATCATTTTCGACGTTTATGGCTTATTTCGATTTACAACTCCAATAAAAAAATTAAATTAAATTTGCAAACGAGCAACATTTTTCAAGTGGAATATTTAGCATTTAGGTAATAATTGAAGTTATAAATTATTTTTAAATTATTGTAACTTTTTGATTCGCACACCAAATCAATGTTTGCATGAAGTTTGCATCATTAAAAAGTCATCACACTTCAAAATCTAGAGATAAATTTAAAAATAACACTTTTAAACGATACTTAAGTTAATAATTGGCGAAAAGCCACTGTAATAAAACAATTTGAGCACGCGAAAATGCAATTAAACCTCAAAAAGCCATCAGAAACGTCTGCCAAAATGACGTACGCCGACTTGGAAGCAAGAAGTCAAGAAAAAAAATCAAAGCTTAAGAATAAAACCAGTTATTGCAGTTTTATAAATACTGGTGCACTCTCCTACAGCTTTGATACGCCGGGCGCTGCTAAACTACTTCGTTAAAAATGTAAAAAAATCGGTGTTACACTACGCTCGGCTCTAAGAATTATGCTTCCCTACACACTAAATATTCTTTTATAAATAGCTTTTAAAAATGTATGGCTTTTAAATAATTTATGAAAAATTTCTGCTCCGTTTCCTTCTATAAGTAAACACGAAAATTGCCAGCTTTTAAAAAATTTAAATTACAATAGGAGTTTGACATTCAATCTATATGGTTAGAATTTTACCTTTCTCGAACTCCGTTCGTTTGTTTGATTTATTTAAAAAATTATACGAAAACTCTTCTCGCCTTTTGAAGTACCTAAGTGTAAATTGCCATGCCGAAGGGCGCAGTCGGATAAATAATATAAATATGAAAGCAATTTCAAACCCATGTCAGATATCAAAGCTAGATACTTTGATAATCTTGATGTATACAATTTTCTCCAGTAAATTGAAACAATGCTAAACACACTTCAGTATTATTTTGCAGCTTTGTAATGTATCCCCAGGCTACGTAATTTATATTATCAAGCATTTTGTACAATTACATTTTTTTAGTATTTTATGACGATAATTAAATGCGACATAGGTACTAGTTAGTATTATTATTTAGTCCTAGCGCCAGGATAGTCCTGCGAAAGCTGCTGAAGGTTGATGGTTTGAAATGTTTTATTTATATTTATTTTACATTTTGCATGTTAATAAAATCCCCATAGATATCAACCTTCTAAAGTTGTCTGCTGTAAAGGAAAAGGGGTTAATATACCCTTAGCTGATGTCCAAAATGAGAATTGTGACACGTATTATGAGGAGCAAAATTTTTCCTTGTAAATTTGCATCACTTGTTCTCGTTTCTATGGTGGTTAAAAAACGGGGGGTTTATTTAAGTAATTTAACTGCATAAAGTTAACTTCCAAGTTTAATTCAGATTTCAAATTTGCAACATTTTTTAGTGGGCACTAATTTTTTCTTTGATCGAAATTCTTGGATTCAAAGCAACTTTTTGATTAAAAATTTTTTTAACTTGTTTCTTTTTTTAATACATGGTTTAGGGCTGCTCAGTCGGGGTTCAAAATTAAAGAGAAAAAAATGTGATGTGTTGAATTCATATTTTAGGTAGGTCATATTTTTTAATAAAAAAAAGTAGTTTATTATCAAATACAATAAAAGTCTTCTTTCGTGAAGGATTCACTATCAAAACTACGAAATTAAGTCCATACTTAAAGTATAATTTGCAGCTTGAATTATTTTTTGAGAATTTTTTTTATTAACAAATATTACCTAAAATATATAGCTTTATAAGAATATTTTTAGAAATTCACCACATAGTAGGTATATTTTTCTCCCTAATTCTGAACATCCTTAACCCTTATCCTGGCAAGGTATCATATATGATACCATTTATAAATGACCGATTTAAATAAATGCAGGCTCTTGGAAATGTTATCAGCTGGTTTTTAATTATTTGGTTGGTGCCAGCTGTTAGAGTTGATAACAACAATAATTAAAAACCAGCTGATAACATTTCCAAAAGCCTGCGTTTATTTAAATCGGTCATTTATAAATGGTATTAAATGTCCATTTATAAATATTCTTACCAGGATAAGGGTTAAGGTTTCCGTGTTGCTGCAACCCATTTAAAATTTAACAACGGATTAACTTTAACATTGGTTAACTAACACAGGTTAAAGTTAATGTTGCTAAAACCGGACATAAGTTTAGTAGGTACCACGTCAGTATTTAGGAAAATTTCAGCTAAAGCTCATTGGCGGATTTCCCAACAAGCGCGCGCTTATTAGGGCCTCGTAAGTCAATGGGCCTCAAAATAAGGAAAATTTAATAATTATTAATTAAATTCCTGTTGTAATAAACATAGGAAAAACAACGACAAAATTCTAAGCCCTAAGATGCCTTAGATTTGCAGTTATTTTGATTTCAGCGCAATTTTTGATTTAAATTTTTTGATAATAATTTAATTTTGATCAAATATTCTGAAACTTTATGAAAATATTAACTCTTTTGTAATAAACACAGGAAAAATAAAGAAAAAATTTTAAGCCCTAAAATGCATTAGATTTGCAGAAGTTTTGGATTCAGGCCCAACTAGAAGGGGGGGGCACTCGGGTATTTGTCCCCGGGGCCCGGGCATCCTCAAGGGCCCGGAAGGGTCTGGAAAAATAACTGTATTAATTAATTACTTTGACATAATTGAAGATTTTGCACAACAAAAGGCGCGAAAAGCGAATTTTTGAAATTGTAATTAATAAAAAGTTAAATATTTGATTTCATGTTTTTTTCTTTCTTAAAAAACAAACAAATGTACCAACTAAATAATAATAATATAAGGCAATATCAAAAAGATGTTGATTTCTATTTTTTTAGTTCATTTTACCTATTTCCCATATTCTATACTTATTTTTCCTAAATAAAAATACAATGTTTTTGATGTTTTCTTTTTATACATGAAATTTTTAAGAGCAAGGGGCCCGCGAAAAATCTTGCCACGGGGCCCGACGTGGCTCTCGACGGCCCTGTTTGGATTCAGCGCAATTTTTTAAAAATTTAATTTTGTTCAAATATTCTGAAACAATATGAAAATATTAACTCTGTTGTAAAAACCACATGAAAAATATCGAAAAAATTCTAAGCCCTAAGATGACTTAGTTTTCCAGTTATTTTGATTTCAGTGCAATTTTTTATTTGAAATTGATAAAAATTGAATTTTGTTCAAATATTCTGAAACTTTATGAAAATATTAACTCTGTTGTAATAAACATATGAAAAATAACGAAAAAATTCTAAGCCGTAAGTTGCCTTAGATTTTCAGTAATTTTTATGTCAGTGCAATTTTTGATTTAAATGTTTTGATAATAATTTAATTTTGTTCAAATATTCTGAAATGTTATGAAACTATTAATTCTGATGCAATAAACACAGGAAAAATAACGAAAAAATTCTAAGATGCCTTAGACTTGCAATTATTTTAATGTCAGTGCAATTTTTGATTTAAATTTTTTGATAAAAATTTAAGTTTGTTCAAATATTCTGAAATGGTATGAAAATATCAATTCTGTAGTAGTAAACACAGGAAAAATAACAAAAAAATTCTAAGCCCTAAGATGCCTTGGATTTGCAGTTATTAACTCTTTTTTTTATTGCAGTGCAATTTTTAGTAAAAAAAGTATTAAAAAAATAAATCGTCTGCGGTGCTAGTGGTTGACCCCCCTCCCGGGCACTAAGGGTTTCAAATCAGTTGCTTTAGGAAGTGTAGGATTAGTGAAAATACTTAGAGGGGGGCCTCAAAATTAAATTGCGCCTGGGGCCTCATAAGTTTTAAAACCGCCACTGCTAAAGCTTAAACTAAAAGTTGTAATTTCTCATTTTCACTGACACAAAAGGGTTTTTTTTTGTTCAATAATTCAAAACATAATTTTTTTAAACTCATTAAAAAGTATACTGTATACTTTGCAATAACTTCTCCTGCGACTTGCACTTATTGCTCGTTTTGAATATTTTATTGTTTTATAAAACTTGTGACATTCTACGTACGGATTATTTATTATTAAAACATTTTTATAAAATTGTCTAGAATATTTCCGTATGAATACAGAATACTTACCACAACTTTTTACTTTTGAAAACCACGATATATTTGCGGAAGAGTTTGTTATGTGCAACGAGTAATAATAATTAGCACCACTTGTTCTCGTTTCTATGGTGGTTAAAAAACGGGGGGTTCTCGACCCCAGTTAATTTCTAAACACTTCAGGTGCTGTCAATATTCTATTACAAAAAAAAGAAAATTTCAGAAAGTCATAAGTCGAATGCAGACGTATAATGTTTAAAATTGAATTTTTTTCGTTCCATTATAGCATGGTGAATGTTGAAAACTCGAACAAGAGTGCTGAGCTGGAAATAGAGTTAACCCTTCACTGCATCGTGATGTTTATAAACAACATAAATTTAAATCACCTTTAAAAATTTAAACTTTTGAATTTATTTGAACTTTTTTCTTTAAACAATGCCACAATATATCTGAGATTCTTGCTATCACGTGCAAAAGGTATAAATTTCAAAAGATAAGCAGATTTCAGCAGATTACTCTTTCGAAGTCGTGAATCTAATGTGATTGCTTGTTACTGCATATTTCGCTCCGTATTCATTTATTAATTATTTTCGTTTTAAATTGTTTTTTTTATTGTTGTGAAGTGATATTTAGTTTAGAAAGGTATTGATTAACACATTTATTTAATTTATTTGTAAATTAGTGCAAAAGAAAAATTTTTATAGCAAATAACATAATTAGAAAAAAACATCATTTTATTCGATAAAAAAAATTCCTTGCAAGAAATATTTTTTTAAATATTTTTCCATATATCAGGAAACCACAATAAACAAAATATATTTTTTTTAAGGCAAAAAAAAAGTCATGCAGTGAAGGGTTAAATACTGGAAAATCCATGGTGTATGGAGTTTATTGCATCATTTTCTACTATTCCGGGTTTATTCTGGATTCGCTGTCCTGAAGATTAGACTGGATAAATTCAATTTTAAAGCTACATGTGCGTACAAGTTTTGGTGGTACAGATTTAGAATGGTGTATTGAATTACGATATTGGATCAAGCAATCAAGGTATTATTGGAAGATGAATTCATAATTTACCTAATAAATTATGTATTGATTAATTTTTCCTACCTGTGTTTATAAGCGGCAGGTTACTTTACATCTATACAAAGATGTATTTGTGTTCTTTTGCCGTTGTACTACTATTGCGACCAAAATATTATTTGGCTCTATTTGGAGAGGGAGTAACGTACTACGACATGTTGATATATCTATTTAAAATGGTTGAGATTTAATAGAACAACAGACCTGGTCATGGTCTTTATGACCGAGAATTTGGGGAAAATGGAATACCTTCAAGCATAGACAGATATTTACGGGATCAGGGTTGGGTTTATTATATTATCATTTATGTAAGTCTCTCCACTTCGTTTCCATTTAAGATATTGTCGTCTTCCAAATTACCTTTAGGATATGTACCTGATTAGTTTCAGTTTGTTTCTCTTTGATAAAAAAGTACCTATTTAAAGTTCCGAAATACACATGAAGCGATATAATATTGGATTTGTTCGTTTGTTTGTTATTTAGAATGGTAGTCAAAAGTTTAAAACAATAAATCAGTGCAACATATCAAAACACTAACATTGTCGTTATTTTTCAACCTACCACAAGAAAAAACAAAATCGATAGCTATTTGCTGTGGAGTAATAAGAACCCAAAACTCTACTTCAATTTCTTTCAGAAAGTTAATTAATTAGGATGAAATTGGTGTTTGTTGAAGTCACCAAGAGCAATCACCTGTTAGCTGAATTATTCATGAGTTAACACTGCATTTCGCAAAAAGTTTGCATTTATGAGACGTAATAATTTGCTTTGCTGCTGTTTTATGGATTTGCTACTTTTACAGCTGCAACTCTAAGGTTGCAGAAGATTGCAGCCGAAAAAGTAGCTACTTTTTAAACCACCTTTAGTTTTAAAAAAATGGAATAAAATTGCAGTGCCAGCTTCGAAAATGCATAATAATATTTAAATCACTTTTTCAAAAGAGTATCTTGACAATAATTAGGGAGCTGCAGTGAAGTCAATAATATAGGGTGTTTTTTTAGCTGCATGAGAACTTCAAAATGAAATAAAACATTAAAAACCTGACGGAATGTTTTGGTTATAATTTTTTTATGAAAGTACAGTTAAAGGCATTTATGATTTGAACATGACTTCCGGCATGTGACCACAACGACTAATGGTTACGAAGCGCATCCGTTCAGTCCAATTTTTGACCACTTTTTCCAATATTTCTGGCTTTATTTCATAAATGGCTTGCTGAATATTAGCCTCCAATGCTTCTAGAGTTGTTGGTTTGTTAGCATAAACCATGGATTTAACATACCCCCACAGAAAATAATCTGGAGGTGTCAAATCACACGATCTTGGAGGCCAATTGATAGGACCACGTTTTGAAATAATGTTGTCACCAAATTGTCCTTTCAATAAATTGATGGTTTCGTTGGCTGTGTGGCACGTAGCACCATCCTGTTGGAACCATAATTTGTCAATGTTTAGCTCTTGAAGTTTTGGAAACAAAAATGTATTGAGCATGTGTCGATATCTCACACCATTCACCGTAACGGTAGCTCCTTCCTCATTTCGAAAGACATATGGACCAATCATGCCGTTGGCGTGTATTCCACACCAAATAGTCAATTTTAATGGATGCAATGGAGTCTCAAGATAATGTCCCGGATTGGTCTCACTCCATATACGGCAATTTTGTTTGTTCACATACCCATTTAACCAGAAATGTGCCTCGTCACTGAACAAAATTTTACGGTAAAAAAATGGATCCACTTCCAATTGGTTGTGAGCCCAATTTGGTAGCGTTGTTCAATGGTCAATCTATGCATTATCAAATGCCAAACCTTGCTAAACGCAAATGTCAAAAAACTGTTTCCATAGCAATCTTGGTTCAATTGTTATCCCTATTGAAAGTTCTCATGCAGCTAAAAAAACACCCTATATAATATCAATTTGGTTCCTCTAAAAGTGTAAATAATCCACTTATAAACAAACATGCAATTATTTCTATGGAGACCTTTCTGCTCTATGTGATTTCTTGAACAGATTATAATGTAACGCATAGCAACAAAGCACAAAATAACACCCCTTCAGATTGGGAGGCAGACCATTCTTGGCAGTCCAAATATGAAATTTATGGTATCCAAGTGAAACATGATTTTTGTTTCGGGCACCGGTCGCTAGATTAGTGGGAGGTTTGAGCCCTCTCTGATCTCCCTATAGCCGCGCTACTGAACATTAAATTAAATTAAATTAAATTAAGCACCGCTCTATTATCTTCAAATCATTAGATCTGTGTAATTGCGCTAATTGCTTAAAACAATGGCGATTAAAATGCGGAATAGCAAGCACTTGTGAAATTTTGGGAGTTCCTTTTAAATCAAATAGATGAATATTAAGTTGATTGGACCCAAACATAGCCGAGACCGAAGGCCGAGCAACTACAACACCAAGTACATGTTATATAGCTTGTTGTTTTAATAAAAATAATTTAATATACCTAATTAGATAAAATTTTGAGTGATCCTGATTGTCAATTGGACCGCCTTTTGCAATAACGCACCAACTGACATAGATCAAGTTGCGAGTAAAACGACAAAAACTGTTTTCAAATGATTGTAAATTGTAAATATTGTAAATTGCTCTCAAAATTACATTTTTGAAGTTTTTCCCAAGTTTAAATATTTTTCAAATCAAATTATATTTTTCCATTAATAATTCACACATAAAAAACTACGTGATTATCTTGTGCTAATTATACTTGGTAGGTTATGAAATCTTCAGAATGTTTTAATTGGTTCTAGAACCAACAGAGTTATTGAAAACTTGGAATTTTGTGTGTGAAATTGATGAAGTACGTACTCCACATTTATAATATGGGCCTAACTCACTTTAAGATAAAATGTCAGTTGGTGCCTTATTGCGAAAGGGGGTCCAATTGACCAAAATACAAATTTACAAATTTGTTCTGCTATTTTGAACGGAAACGGAGATTATTGAAGAAATCGATTCACAATGCATGTATAGTTTGTAGAGTCATATAACTGCATAAAGATAACTTCCAAGTTTTCGTTTTATACATAATTTTTTTTTACGTTACTTGAAAAGTTCAGATTTCAAAGTAGATTTTTAGTTATTTTCATTTTTCAACATTTTTAGTGGGTACTAATTTTTTCTTTGATTGAAATTCTTGGATTTAAAGTAACTTTTTTTGATTAAAATTCTTTTTAATATGTTTCTTTTTTTAATTACCATGGTTTAGGGCTGCTCAGTCTGTGGGTTCAAAATTAGAGAGAAAAAATGTGATGTGTTGAATTCATATTTTAGGTAGGGAATATCTTTTAATAAAAAAAAGTAGTTTATTATTCACTAATTCACAATTTCAAACAATATCAAACACACAAGGATTCACTATCAAAATTACGAAATTAAGTCCATACTTAAATTATAATTTGCAGCTTGAATAATTTTTTGAGAATTTTTTTTCTATTAACAAATTAATATTACCTAAAATATACCTACTAGAATATTTTTAGAAATTCACCACATCGTATATTTTTCTCCCTAATTCTGAATATCCTTAAGGTTTACAATAATTTTAAATTTAATAAAAAATGATCCATTTTAAAATTTATATTTTCAATGCGGCTCATCATTTTATTCTATCGATGTTTTCTATTTTAATCATATAGATGGTTCGATGTTTCTTTAAAAAATAAATTGTTATCGTTGAATGTTTTATGTAAGATATTTCCAATCGTTTATTGAAAGCATATAATATATTTGTTCATATAGTCAGATAAATAAAATATTTTTCTGCATTATTTAACGATATTATTTCAACTTCAATGGCTTTGAAAAACGTTATTGATGGCTTGATAAATACCAGGTATAGTTTAAATTTGAAATATTAATTTTTACCTTTATAACAAGTAGTTACGTCTATTCCCTCTTTATTTTAATAATACCATAAACGAACAAAATTGATATTATGTCTTTAATACCAAATTATTTGATCCTTGCACCAGTTCCTTGGATGTTGGGCGAATCAATAAACAAATTATAGTGCATATTTTACCACCCACACCATTTTTATTACTCTAGGCTAGGGGTACTAGCAATTAGAATGATTAAGTTTTGTAGGCACCACGTCAGTATTTAGGAAAATTTCAGCTAAAGCTTAAACTAAAAATTGTATTTTCTCATTTTCACTGACACAATAAGGGTTTTTTTTGTTCAATAATTCAAAACATAATTTTTTTAAACTCATTAAAAAGTATCTATATACTTCGCAAACTTCTCCTGCGGCTTGCACTTATTGTTCGTTTTGAATACTTTATTGTTTTATAAAACTTGGTGACATTCTACGCACGGATTATTTATTATTCAATAATTGTATAATATATCCGGGTTATACCGCAATACGCAGCTTCGCGGTTCTCAAACGCCAAATTTACCTAGGACGAGGAGCAAGCCCGATGTAGAACCCCCAACCTGGAGGACCAGAGAAGCGACCAGAATAAAGTTCTTACTTCACCCCGATTCGAACCGGGTATTTAGCGTTCATAGTCAACTCGCGTGACCACTGTGCTCCGACCGCCTCCTGTTCAATAATTCAAAACAGAAATTTAAACTCATTAAAAAGTAGGTATACTATTATATACTTTTGCAAACTTTTTCTGCGGCTTGCACTTATTGTTCGTTTTGAATACTTTATTGTTTTGTAAATCTTGGTGACATTCTACGTACGGATTATTTATTATTAAAACATTTTTATAAAATTGTCTAGAATATTTCCGTATGAATACAGAATACTTACAACAACTTTTTACTTTATTTTTGAAAACCACGATATATTTGCGGAAGAGTTTGTTTTGTGCAACGAGTAATAATAATAAGGCGACCATAAAATTATTAAACTTTCCAAACTTTATGTGTAGCAGCAGTAACAGTACAAGTTTGTCATTGTTTAGAACTTAAAAATCCATTTAAAATGATTGATATACATAAACCATAAAACCGTAATACTTCTATTTTAATTGCCATTTTAAAATAAGTAAGCCTTAAAATTTTATGCATTCGTTGTATCTTGAAAAACTAAGTGGGTCTAAAAATGGAACTAATAATTAAATTTTTTATTGATATTTTTAAGGAACCAAAAAGGCCGCCTAAATTAGTCTGCATATTTATTTAAGTGCCCAATTGACATTAAAATTTTAAAATAGACGTTTTAGAGTTTATAGTAAAGGTTTGTGGTTTCGAAAGAAATTTAGTTTATGGTTTATTTTCACTTCAATTCAAATACTTCCTTCTAACACTCAGTGCCTCAGCAGGGAACCCCTAGCCCCCTCCTGCTTAAATTAATATAATTACATGTAATAAAACTTATTTAATAGTTGGACACAAACCGATGTAACAATACTTAATTTGATTAATTGATTGTTTCAATAATCGATAGTTTGATTAATTATTATTTTTTCAATCGAGAAAGATTGGTTGAATCTCAGTCCAATTTGATTAATTGACCGTTTTATTAAATAGATTACGGGTCCCTTAATAATTATATATAGTTTACGAAGAATGCAAAATTCGAATTTTTCTAAAAGGCCTATTATTAATTAAAAAATGAAAATATAAATTAAAACAAGTTTTCGTTCCTATCGGTCAGTTGGTTATTGTTTCAAGGTCGTCTGAACTTGTCAAGATTGGATAAACCTGAAAGAAAGTTTGAAGTGAAGGAACTTTTTTAATGGCAAACTTGGTTGGCGTTGTTCGATATTATCTTCCTCTAGTCGCCTCGAGGTATACGATGAGGAGGAAACGACAAGATCCCTTAAATTACAGGTTACAACAATTCACCATCAACCTGTACAAACCTGTGGGAAAATAAAAAGTGCAAGTCACTTGAAAGAGAAAATAATTCGTGTGAGATTTCAAATCGTCAAGATAAGACGAGTTTAATTTGTCGATTTTTATTTTATTACTTTAGGTAAACTCCTGCTGAGTTTGCTCTTCAGGTAGCTTCGAAACCCAAAATTAATTTTATAAGAAATAATTGCACGGTTGATTTTTACGAAATCGTGGCAGCAATAATTTTATGATAATTTAATTTGGTTTCTAAGTTAAAGTTCTGCATATTTTTAGTTTTTAAATGATATCTTACGGTTAAGTGGGAGAACCACTTCACGAACAGCCTAATCCATCAAGGTGGCCGTGACTGTCTGGAATGCGAAACGGAAAAATTATCGTTTCAATGTTACAAAAGCAAGGATGAGAATCGAGATTTAACAGACTCCCGTTTTGAGACGTAGACACATCATCTTAGGAAAAAAAGGGTTCATCTCTTATGTTAATTGTGGGTCCTTGGTCTGAAACGAAATTGGGGAGTTTTTTTTTGTACTATACTATTGAAAGATGGAAACGATACACCCTTGAGGTTAATTTTTGTAATTAAGTTGTCAACGTGAATTTGAATAAAACTCTAAAATATTGTAATAATTTTTCCTTTTTATCCTTATTATGTAGACTGTACTGGTAGGTAATCTGCCAGTAGCGAATTTCGGAGTGAACATTAGAACAATTTAAAGTTTTGAAAGTCTTGAATACTGCCGGCGTTGCTTCTTGTGCTTATAAAACGGTGGGCGCGTTGTGTAAAATTAAATAAGCGAGCAACGACAGGCTGACAAAAGGGATTGAAAGGATTAAAGCTTTGTTTAAACGCTCAGTAGTTTCATACACTTGTCAAACTTTACCAAGACTTCCACAGCAAGCAAGTTTTCTTTAAGATCGCCCTTCTGGAAATTAATTTATTTTGGGGATTACTCATCTTGATGAGAATTTTTATTTTTCTAATTATGTCGAGAAAATATCTTAAGATAACTGAAGAATTTAAGGTATTCTTAAATATCGTAAACTTTTAGCAAAAAAAGAATAATCGGGATTTTTGGATTTGTTTAAGTAAGAGTAATTAGTTAAAATTTATAATGCAATCTTAATTTAATTTAAATTTTTTGTGTATTTTAGTAAGGATTTTTAAGCTACATAAATTTCATTTACGTTTCCCTGTTTGCTCTTAAAATTTATTCGTTTTGAACAAATTTTTGTTTCCGTATTAAATGAAAAAATATGTTTTTACAAATTGCCGCATCAAGTTATTTTTATAGCGATAAAAAATATATCAGCTGTTAAATACTGTCAAAAATCCAACAGGGGTGATTAGAATCTCTTAGAGAAAAAATGGTAGAAATATGCCACAGTAGGGAGCTTTGACTAGTAGATCAATCATCAACCAGACATTCAGCATTTGTCAAATACCACTTGAAAAAGGTGCATCACCTGTTAGAAGAAAATATAAATTACTATCATTTGATGAAAATTAGTTAAAAATGTTTTCGAAATTTTGGAATAAATTCAATTTGCATAAATTAGTTTCAATTTATAAGAATTTGATTACCCTTTAGATGTTTCAATTTGTTCTCATTTAAATAAGACATTGTTACATTAAGCCAAAAGCAAGCTGAGAAAATCAACAAAATTTGAGGTCTAAATCTTGATTTTTCTGAAAATCTTTTGGTATAAAAAAGAATTTCAAATAGTCCTTAATCCCTCAAAAAACAATTATGGAAGTACTAGATAGTAATCCAACAGTAGGAGAAAGGCGAACAAAACGAGAAAATAAAGCAAAATTTGGATGAAAATTGAAAAGAAAAAAAAGATCCGACGACCGTCCAAACATACACAGAAATTGGAACCAAAAGCAAAGATAATGAAATGATCCAGTTGGCAATTTATTAAAGAAAGTAAAAATTTAAAAGGATAACGGATTACGTAATGGAAATTTTATTGGAAGAAGTGCCAAAATAGAAATATTTGAAGATAAGCTATTAGACAGTATAAAGCTGTATATTATAATTTTAACTCCAGAGAGCCAAAAAATTTGGACTACCTTACCAATTGTGGCTAAATTATGGTTTATCCATTCAGGATCAATTATTAGTTTTACAAAAAATGTGTCATGCCGATCAGGTTCAGAACGCTTATTGTTGCTATTCGTCTATTTATCAAAAGCGTCCTTTTCTTTGTTTAGTGGGAGCAATTTTCGTATGGAGGGCGAAGTGGCTTAAACACAAATACAAGAAAATTCACATTAGTTGTTAAGTTCAAATTCGGGTTAACAATTTTAAGGATCCTGATATTTACAAAAGAAGAGCAGTAAATATTAATATTTAGAAATAGGTATTGAATATTTTTAAAAATATTTAACTTTGAAAGTTCAAACTTCCTCATTACCTAAATTAGTTATCGTTTATTCATACGACTTTTATAAATTATTAGAATTCTGTATTGATGAACAGATGAGTAGAAAAGATTAATATTTTAGGGCGCCACCTGTTGAAACCTATTTTTTAAAGGCGCCCAGCGCCCTCTTAAAATCAGATGAAAATATTTGCGTCATTGCCCACCAATAACGGGCAATCACGTGAATGCCCGATTTACATCATTGACCGTAACATATATAAATCGGTAGCAGTTAAGTAACCAGGCCTTGAGGATATTAAATTTATTAAAGAAAACTCAACGGATTTAGATAGAAAACATAAAAATGAAGCGATTAAGCTTCACATTTTAAACATATTTCTGGATTAAATTTGTATAAAAAAAGCGAGATTCACCCCCTTCCTAGTAGCACAATAATTTGCCGAATTACTAGGGAGATGTTGTTAATGAGTTTAATGTTACCAAAATGGCTCTGGAGTATGGATTTTGGAAACACATTCATCTACGACAGAGATCCAACGTCGCTAAATCAGTAACCCTTTCCAAGTGTCTTTGGTCCTAAAAAGGACCTCTTTTCATATCCAACAGCTGGTTTTTAGGTAACAAGCGTAATCGTCGCAACGAAAAACGTTAATAACATCTTTAACGCTAGACGCATCAATTGCGATGAAAAGTACGTACTGAATGCATTTGACCAAGTGCACACCTTATATTTATAAACTTTTGGTGGGGTGTTTTAGAGGCGGGGTATCAGGAGCTAATGAAATGTTGTAAATCGTTTGTAAAGCGTAAGACCGCCTCTGGTCAACCCAAATTTTGAAAATTTGGTTTTTGAAAGCACTATTTGCAATGATCCGCAAATATTTTGTTCTATAATTGCTTTTTGAGCCGTTTTCTATGATTCTTGACAGTGGAAATTTTTAAAATCCGAGTCTGGGTTACTTACCTACTACCCTTTTGCAATTATTATAAACCATTAAGTTTAAGATAAAAACGTGTTCATCCACTGAAGTTTGTGGCCCATGCTTTGCAGGATCACAAACTAAGGTAACCAGGAGGTTTTGCGCACTTGTTCGAGATTTAAAGCGCGCTTCCTCTCAGTCAAAATTATTCTTCTTGTTCAGGTGCCTATCCGATTTCGGATGTTAGCGATCCTCCTGGCTAAACCAAGAAGACTTTACTAGGGAAATGTTAATGGGGTGGTTTCCCGTTGCCTTCCCCATAGTCCACAGATCGATTTTGGACTTTTTAGATCACAGCACATATCCGACGCAATCAGGATTAGAACCGCGGTTTCCCGCTCTTTAGTCTATCCGTGTTTGATTTACGCCAGACTCAGTGGCGTAACTTCAAATTTTAGACCCGGGTGCAAGAGCTTTGATGGGCCCCTCGATTGACAGGTGTGCGATATAAAAACAAAATTTGGTCCCAATTAATAATAATTGTTAACATTAACAATCGACAATCAATTGTGTAAAAACAATCGATTAAATCGATAATTTCAAAATATTAATCGATCATCGATTATTTAATCGATTAATCGAAATTAATTCCCAGCCGTAGATACCGATGCTTCTCTTCAAACTTGACACATGGAACCATTTTGGGGTCTGGATTTATTGTTGGTTAAACTTGCTTGGTTATCAATTTTAAAAAGTCGGGTTGTTGCTTACGTATACCTGGGGGGTATTCCATACCCAGACCCCCCCCCCCCCCGGTTTCACGCCCATTTCAAGGAAATACATTTATTTTGGTTTAACAATGTTTTAATTGATTTTTTAGTAAATTGATAATACTCAATTTTATCTCATTTTGAAGTGTTTTTCAATTTTCTAGGCCCACTAAGTAGGACTCCTACCACTGGGTAGGAGTCCATACCTCCCCAGACCTTAGATTGCACACTCATTTATTCTCATTTTAGGGTGCTTGGTGGGCCTAGAAAATTGAAAAGCACTTCAAAATGAGATAAAAGTTAGTATTATCAATTTACTAAAAAATCAATTAAAACATTGTTAAAACAAATGTATTTCCTCGAAACGGGCGTGAAACCGGGGGGTCTGGGGGGTATGAAATACCCCCCAGGTATACGTAAGCAACAACCCGACTTTTTAAAATTGATAACCAAGCAAGTTTGACCAACAATAAATCCAGACCCCCAAATGGTTCCATGATGTGTCAAGTTTGAAGAGAATCATCGGTAACCTTGGCAACGATATTTGCTTGTAATAATTAGGGACGAGAATTGATTAAAGTCAACTAACTATTTATTTTTTTGTTTTGAAAACACTGACAGACCCACCAGTTCTTAAGCGCACTTTCTATCTTTCGCAACACGCAGACCAGAAGGTCCAAGAGAAAATTTGTTGAGAATACCCCCCACCACAAGGAAAGTTTTTACTTTAAATGCCCTCGGACCCCTAATAAGATTTTAAGGGACGTGTGCATTCGCACACCGCGCACACTGGTAGTTACGCCACTGGCCAGACTGCTGGCCCGTCAAAATTATTGTTACCCTTAAAAATAAGATAAAAATTCTGTTGCTAATATTAGGGGCGCAGGTAATCTTAAGCGCTTGAGGCGGCCTCAGTACCTTGTTGTAAGGTGCGAATAAGTGGATGTAAAACGGGGGGGGGGCCTGATGCTTTGACTGCTTTTGCATGTTGTCCACTATATTGGGGAAGATCTAGTTTATAGCTCACGTTAGAAATTTGAGTTATAGTATGTGCAAAGAAATTTATCTAACTTCGATAAATTATTATTAGCTACCGAATCCATAAGCAAAAATATTTAGGTGTACGATGTTGCTGCTCCCCCCCCCCCAATCGAATTTTGGGGTGAAATTGGTGTAAAACGTTTCAGCTTCATTTGAGCTTCAAGGAAGTCCATTTTTTACGTTGGAGCTTTAACGGTCTCTGAGTTATTTGCAAATTTTTATGGAGGGGGCTTCAAACATGTAGTTCTCCATTTTCTTTCTATTACCATAATTTAATTTCATAAAATTCTTAGAATTATAATTTAATTAGATTAAATTAGTACAGTTTATAAATTATAATCTTAATTAAGTTGTAAATGATCACAATCTATTTGATGTAATCACAATTTATTTGATGTAATAAACTGCAAAGTGAGGAAAAATTATACAGGATGTCCTAAGATTCCTTAACTGATCCAAAATAGCACTAAAAACGAATTTTTAAATTTTACTTGATAAATCGATAGAGCGTTGATTAAACTTCATAAAGTTGATTAAAATGCTAAAAAAATTTAATGAAAAAATCTATTTACGAAACATGAAATCTTTAATTTATAGGAAAACAAAAAAAAATTCGTACTTGTATTACTTTTCCCCATAGCAGATTCAGCGCCGTCTTTTATATGATCGGGGCCCCGGGCAAAAGGTAATGAGGGCGCCCTCCAAGAAACTAAGTACCTATGTAACTCAGTAGATAGGTAGGCCCTTATTCAATATTTATTTAAGCATAATATACAATGTGTATACAAATTGTATAGAACGGGGCCCGGCGGGGGCCCCTAAGAATCCGGGGCCCTGGGCCCGGGCCCCTCGGGCCCATGCTTAAAGGTAGCACTGAGCAGATTTTATTAATTTTTTTAGCTATGCCACTATTGAACTGCACTAGATGGAAAAGCATATCTGGAGCTCCCCCCCTTCCGTCAAACCGTCAAACGCATCTAAAAGTATCACTAGCGTCACCTGCTAGATGTGAACAAAATTTCGATTGAACCTCCAGGACCTTCGGCATGGAAATGTATTCAAATATTTTTCGTGTGAGCTGGAATACGTAAATATGGAACTGAAAAAGAATCGAAATAATATATGTTAAGCTAAGTATACCGATACTATTTTGCTGAAATCAAGCCCACAAGGATAGTAGGTATTTATTTAAATAAAAGAAAAGTTGTCAATTTTACCGTCATTGGCGAAATGTAGAAAGTTATCTTTAAGTTTATTCTGCAGTTTTTCCATTCCAACAAATGTTTTGAATTAATTGAATTTACAATGAAACGCCACTTTAACAAAACATGCAGGTTAAAGACTTTCAGTTTCATTTAAACAAGTTTTTGCACCTTGGCTTAATAAATTGTTCAAAAAGTGCCGTTTTTCCAGTTGGGCAATTTTGTGCACCTTCATGAAGAAAAGTACTGGCTTGTCAGTCACACGCACCACATACATGTACGTACTTATTATTTGTTTTGCAAGTGAAGTTGTTAGCTTTTTCCTGGTTGTTTATCTCAATAGGTTAAAAACTTTTGAAAATTGTAAGAAATTTGCACCACGTGTTTTATTTAAATAATTGCGTTTTTAGAAACCGTTTACTTGGTGTATAATAAAATATTTTTTGTTAACTTATTTAAAGCATCCGGTTTTTATAATTTTTTTACTTGAACAATTACTTTAAAATGAGTTTGTGAGAGAATATTATAAACGGCAACAATGGTTTGACACCTACGCCGTCTTGGTCCGTTGTAAACAGCACCGATAATGAGCGAGTGCAATGGCCATTAGAAAGTGCAAAGGCCAAGGATGCCATAAAATTACGTCGACCGATCAAATCATTATTCTCTCTACAAGTTTCGCAAGTTGTGAAACATTAGCGTTTTATTGTAATGTAATGGAATTGAGAGTTGACTGCTGGTTCAATACAGACAAACTTACTCGACTTTTCATCACGCTTTCCATCGAAATTCAGTTCAACTTATTTGATACGAGATGCAACAGTTTCCAAACTTACATTGTTTCATAATATTCCCTTTTCATCTTTTTATCAAATAGAAATTTCTAGACTTCATTATTATTGAGGTTCTTCCTTCACTCGAGATAAAAAGTTCCAACTTTTCCAATAATGAAACTTTTCACTTTAACAGATCATCATCATTAATTTATTACCAAGTTATTCTCAACTTCTTGTAAATAATTTTAACAACTTCATTCAGCCTTTCTTTTTTTTTATTATTAAGTATTATTCTCATTATCGCGGAAGACGACGACGGCTGAACTTCCATGTGGAACCTTCAACTGTTGTTGTTTCCATTTTTTTTTCTTAAATAAATTTTAAAGTGCGTTTTTACCAGTCTACAATTTTGTACGCCGCTTGGAACCTTCAGAGCAGTTACGTTTACCACCTGAGTTGTTGATTGGTCCACACCTTGGTGCGTCGCAGGTGCGGCCAAAAACCGTGTAATTCTAACTGCTCATAATTATAGCATAGATGTTCTGATATTATGTCCATTACTGGAATGATATATGAACGAAAAATTATTTTATAATGTTGATCGATTCTATAAATGAAAACAACATTTATAGATAAGTTGCTTTAATGGTGTAATTTATTGAGATAAAATCATTTTTTCGCTAACCCGATTGTGTTTAATTATGGTAAACTAATTACAATTTAATCTAAGTCATTATGGACCTAACTTGCAAATTACAAAGCTTAATTGTTTAATACGAGAAATTTTTTCTTACCATGATATTGAAAAAAATTTTACTTTAATAATAAGGTAATCACTTTGATAATAAATGGTTCTCGTATTTGTTCCAAGTGTTGTTGACTTTTGCCTCATCCTGTGTCACACGCACACAGCAAAATATGTTGCGGTCGTTGCCTAATATTAGCAGACCTTTCCGCTAATTTTGTTAAACTGCTAGCAAATTAATTAAAAGTATTATAATGGTTATTATGCAACAAGTGTGAAAAAGGTGACTTTATCGCACGAGTGTGTGTTTGCACAGCCAGGCGTGAGCAAAGTTTTGCGATTACACGAGTGCAATAATAATAATAATAATAAATTTAAAAGCTTAAATACCTTTCAAAAGATTTATTCAGGAGAGACCATCTATTTTTAGTTTCCTTTTCGGTGTGCGTGTCATGTTAAAAAATATTCCTGTCCTATTAATTTTCCCCAAAAGGCAAGATGTTACTTTGAAAACTTTGGTATAGTCTAATTTTTTATTATTCAAGCAACCCCAAATTATTACTGATCATCCACCATTCTTAAAACAGTAGGTGAAAAATATTTATATATAAGATTCCTTAACCAGGATCTTCTCATCCGTGATCTATAAATCTCCTAAGGTTCGAATAGGTGGTTTGCTAGACTGACAAATTTATTCTTCTGAGTGTGGTTATTATTCTTCTAAACGCAAAGTTTCTTTAAATTTAAAACTAATAAAAAAAATGCGTTCGAACAACTGTGGGTGACTGGCAATTTTTGAGACCGATCCAAATCTGTGTATCAATCAATAAAGAGATGATAAACATCTTCATCCATATCATCCGTCCGTAATTTTTAATTAGAATCCAAAGGAGATCCAATTTTTTCCGAGTTTAGAAATTTATTCTACTACCGAGGAACTTTGAAGTCTAACTACCCTAAAACTCATAAGGAAACTCCAACTCATAGGTACAAAAATTACCTATCAAAAAGTAAATTACCTTACTTATTAAAAAACCGGTTTTCCGTTTCGTATATTGATTTTTTGATAACTCATTGTTTAGGAAAAAATTGAGCAGCTTATTTGCATTAAGAATTAAAAAGATATCGAATGACTAATAACCCGGTTTTTAAGCTTCTCGGCAGATATCAAATTCTTACACGGTTATTAGATGACGATCTTATCAATTTTATTATTTAATTACAACGCATATTTAGATAAATTTTTTATTCGAGTCAATCAAAGATGTGACAAAAATCTAATATTTAATTTTGATGTATTTGGAAAAAGTTATCTCTTGTGGTGCCGAATGGCGCAATCCTGAATTGGGATTAAGGAATTATAACATCCGATAACTTCATATATCGCCTAGGGCAGCAGGAAATAAAACCGAAATGGTAACATTTTTATATGCCTTAGAGCAAAACAAAATGAGTCACATTTCCTACAATGTCAAAAATTTAATATAATTTGGCAAGTCAAATGCTGTTCAATAATTTGGTCTTGGATAGAATTAGAAAATCCTCACTATAACTTTTTTATTTACAGGAAAATAATTTTTTTAGCTACGAAGCTACGAAGCTTACACGTCGAAAATTCAATCATTTTCTTTCGTTTATATGTTTTGATGTACAACCGCGTGGGAAATGCTTTTTTTGGATGACACAATTATTTTCAAGTGGGCTGCTGGATTTATTTACTGTACTTTGTGAGAACTAAGTCGAATTTATTTGGCAAACTGTGATCTCTTAAAAATATTCAAATTTGTCTAATGTATCGTCTACTCTATGGTACAGATGACAATGCTTTAACAATTTAGTTTAAAAAAAATAGGTTATGTTAAAACTCTGAGGATCCTTAATCTCTCCATGTGCATTGCCAAAAGTCACATCCTAGACTTCATGGTTGTAACTTTTGGGAAATTTTAAGTTTATTTATTTTGAAATTTGGGCTATTCGTTCGATTATTTTTTAAGTTAAAGAGCAGTTTTAAAATAGAGTAGAGATCATAACTTTTAGCTTAAGATTACAAGTTTCATCAAATACTCAATGGACATTTTAATTACTTCTTGATTTAATCTGCTGGAATTTTTAATTAATACTGTGTTAGATTGTAACGCGCTAACAACTATGATATTAACAATTAAATTAAATTATAAAAAAATGTAAAGTTTTTATATGAACAATTACATTGGAATACATTTTCTGAAAGGATTAATGTTTCGTTATAACCTTGGTTTATAGCAAAACCACACAACAAATAATAATATTATGAACAATCATAAAACATTAGTTGAGATATCCTGCAGTTCCTTGAATTTAATCAAATACAAGATTTGCAATAATTGTCAAAGGCAGGAAGCAAGTGGTCGGGTTTAGGCCAAAACCGCAAAGATAATGTCGGGTCATCTCTAGATGACGCAATATAGCAAGTTTTACTATCCAATATTTGTTTATTGCGTGGAGATACTACAAAATCCCACATTTAATTATCGCCGCACTATAGTACTGCCTTATCATGCAATTTCCTCATCGGTGCTTTTTCAACTTCATAATTAGTCTTATCGTTTGGCTTCCTTTACATTTTCTTCATAACTCACAATCGAGCACACACACGGATTTGGGGAATTAGTTTTAGTAAACAAAATTAAAATTCGTGCAAACTCGGATTAGATGGAATGGAAGGAAGTTGCATTTTGCAGTAATGATGGCGAACATCGCACCCAATTAAATTTATAAACTGAATGTCACTGCTCTAAGAGGTGAAATGCCGGTTGTAAACACGTACAAGTAAACTCAATGAAAACGAGTCTGAATGGCGACAAATCTTGCTATTTTTCTCGTTCCTGTCTGAAATGGCCGCTTTGGCCTCCGTCGCGAGTTCAAGATACCTGCAGCTATATTTATTTGAGACACTAACTCTCTGTATTTACACTTACCAAGAATTATTCTTTAATTGTGTTCGTATGTTCCAAGAACAGTACAAATTGTCGTTATTTTATAAACAATTTAAATAGGTAGCATAAATTGTTGCAAACTTGCAATTAAAGCGAGATTCCTCTCACACAACACAAATTTCATTTTTAAAATTTCCTGTTAGAATTTTAATTAAGTTCATTTGGAAGAAACTAAAACAAAAACGATTGAATAATAAGTAACCATAATTATACTAAATTTGGTAAACATTTCATTTCTGGCTTTTGCAACTTTCCATATTAGATTTTTGTAAATTAACCAAGAAGGAAATTGTTAGAAATGCTATAAATGGTTGTACATCCTAAAAAGGAAGTTTAACTGTGGGAACTAAATATTTAGATTTAAATAAAATTATATAATTTGTAGTCCAGTTATATAATTATTTCGAAATAGCTCAAATTTTTTTAAACACAACAGCCAATTAAATTTTCCTTAGCAAAAATTTACAAAATAATTAAATATTTTTTCATTGACCTAACATACAGATAACTTCATTTTAATATCAACAATAAATTGTTGAGACGACTTTTTCATTTGACTACCATTAAAGTTTTATGATGCATAAAATTATTAGGTCTACGCGTTTACTCTCTCAAATAAGAACTCGGAAGAGGTACACGCGTTGAGAATTAATTATATGAGGTAATTCATTAAATGTTCGTCAAAAGTTGCAAAATTTTGAAATAATTTTTGGTTCGTCATTACCGTGCTTCACCTATAGAAACAGTTATGTGGCTTCTAAATGTTTTAAAAGGAAAAAATGGTGAGAAAATTATGAAGATGTAGCAGTAAAAATAAAGGCCAATTAAAACTACTACAAATGCTCCACATAAAACGTATCACAATTGATTTTATTTGGGAGCAATTTATTGTAGTATTTGAAAATAAAATTAAAAAATTATTAAAATCAGAAAACGATTAATACATTTTTAATACATAATCGCCTCTTATAATTTACAACGTGACAATTACGTTATATAATTATTATTGTGCAGCAGTATCCAAATTAATTGTACTGTACGTTAAAACTTCCTGTAGAATAATAATAATTATAATATCCTAATCCTAAGGTGTAACATTTGCATATAATTTCCAAAGAATTAACAATTCTAAATTCGTAATATTATAAGATTATTATTTTTGAAATGATTACTAAAATTAATGAAAAAATTTCAATAATGCACAATTTAATAGGTTACAATATTAATAATTTAATTTAAATATATTATTCCTTCCAATGCAGAATTATTATTAATTTCAAAACAGTAAAAAAAATTCAATTAAAATGGTTACACTTGGACGAATTTATATAATTTTTGAATTTGAACTCTCAAATTATAGACATTTTAATTTTGTAAATTGTATTTTTATAATTTATACATTTAAACAATTGAAATCCCTTAGATAGATGGTAAGTGAAGAGATGTGTCGTTAAACCAAGGAAAAGAAGACCTGTATAAATCTGACACCTCTCTTTCCAAAATCAAAAATCGAAAATACTATAATTTTGTACTATTTATGTGCTCTACTCGCGAATATTGTGCTCTAGCAGTTTCTTTTTGCTGAATAATTTATGTCAACAATTTTTTGATAATAAAATGTTACAATAAATTGTTATCAAATTGATGCACATCAACAAGCACCATTTTACGTACGAGACACCATCAATCTATAACAGTAATCAGACTCACACTGACTGGAACATCCCCCTACCCACCCTTAGCCGTAAGAAAATGTCGTTTTACGGCATCATTTACGATGATTCCATGTGAGCACGAAGAAGCTTTCTGCTTCCTTTCTGCGGTCGCGGCGTTTGGGCAAAGCCGACAGACAGTACGACAGCAGGCGGAATGAGGTGTGTGCAGGAGGTGTTCGATGAACATACAGGTATCTAAAGGTCTGGTGAACCCATATACCTGCAAACTGACTAACCACGAGTCGTAGGGCAATGCTGCAATCGTCGGAGATATTTTGGGCAACGTCCAGTACGGCCCTGCATTGACTGGCACTACGGTGGTTGCCCAGGGGGAGGCTTGCCTCTGTTCGCCGCCATGGAGATGGACTCGTAGTGGCTGTGGTAAGCCACACGCTGCCCAGAGGTTAGGGGTGTTTACTCCTCTCTTCAACGTGTGAGTTGCATTTAACAACTCGGGTGCCTGCCTGCTAAGCTGTGCAGAGCTAGGGATAGTGGTTCGGCTGCCTCAGAGAGAGCCACCAAACTCGAATGGGAAGGTGCTCGTATGTGAACGACATGTCCGACTGCATATTGGCACCGAGTTAGTCCGACGATTTGGACTCCACATCCTGTCCAACTCAGCACGTTAAGTCAATATCTTTGTGTGTGTGCTCCCATTATGATGTTTCCATTTCGGAGAAGATTGAATGGATCATGTTAGCGATGCACATCCAATCCTCTGGGCTGCGTAGCATTGTCACTACTATGTTCTTCGACACCAATTGCGAGCCTGTTTCTAATTCAGCCGTCATTTTGGCTCTATCCCTTCTTCAGCAGTAGAATACATAATTCAGTTGTACGCTGGAGGACATTGACGGATTTGGGTTCTATTCATAGTGGCGTGGATGGACAATACCTTACGTCTTCCGGAGACCATAGTCGCTTCCGACTTGGCGAGGATATGGGCCACACCTTTTTCCCTGACCCAGTGAAGGATAGTGTTTTGGTTTTACCGTCCACCACCCTTGCTTCACGATCCTGGACGATCAGTGCCAGATTGTCCGTAAACTCTACCAGGTTCACTCTTTCAGACAGTTGAAGCTGAAGTACTCAGCTAAGCGTCACAATAAATCAAAAAAAGCAGAACATAAGTTACATTTTTTGTTTCAGAAAATGAGAAAGCCGTAGGAGGGGGTGCTATATTTGAAATTCAAAATCAAGTTCAAACATATTAAATAAACGCAGAGCAAATGTGGTATCGAATGGAAGATTCAGACTGCCTTCACATAACTAACAACTCAAAGTTGGATCTAATGAGAAAGAACAACCCAATGAAAATGAAAAATTGCAGTTGGACTTTTCTATTCTAAAACTTTCATTTACTTAAATGAATATAATTGAAAATAGTGCAAGAATAAAATTTAATCATCAATACAATGTAAAAAAAATTGTTATTTGTGTTAACAAAATAACTGATTAGAATAAAATTATAAATAAATTATCATCCTGTTTAATATATTTAATTTACGATTAAACTAATCTTACACATTAACACACAATTAACATTATACAATAACAAATGCGTAACTAGTTGGTTTGGGGATCTGGTTTGAGATTTAAAAGCGGCCACCCTTCCATAAATATTGAATATTTTGATTCCAAATTTTAAATAATAAATATAACTTTTTTTTTTCCGAAGATATTCAAAAGAGCGCCGCAGGCGAATGTTGATATATTATCTGTTATCTATATGGTTGTCCTTGAGACCGGGGGGTTTGGGGGGTATGGAATACCCTCCAAATATAGACGGAGTTGCATTAGGGTTTAGATTTGTTAAGCACACAAACAATCTTAATTAAATAAGTTGGTAAAAATACTAAATTAATTTTATTTAAAAAAAATTAATAAGTTAATTAAACAATAAAACAAAAATGCAAAAATTTACTTCCGTAAGCTGACGCACTTGATTCAAATGTTATTACTGACTAATTAGCTTGTAAATTTTTTATGTATTTCTTTACACCTCATGTGATTTGACTCTTTAAGTTGTATATGCCATATATGTATGAGCAGTAATCTACTTTGTGTAATGGACTGTAAAGAATTCTGTAGAAGCGCCCAGTTTTTCAAGAAAATAATTTCATTATGTGTGATTGTAAACAGTTGGTTTCTTAAGTTCGAATCCTATTAGATTCTATAATTTTATATCTTACACTAACTTCCGCACTGGACAGTTTATTTCTAGTTTTCTATGTCAAGATTTTTGAATAGAATAAAGTGAAAATGAAAAAAGAATTAATAAAACAGCTTCGAACCAAATATACACTTAAAAAGGTAATTCAACTAAAATTACACTTGAATTGCATAATCGCATCTTGCATGTAGATGGAAAGATGCACGAGGAATTCCAAAAAAGTTATTGAACCATTATGTGGCTTATTATTATTAAATAAAGAATTAAGTGGAAAATTATGAAAACTTTTTACGGAAATCGCATCATACATCATGCCGGACTTCAATTGACTTTTTGTTGGTTTAAAACTTTTTATTTAACAATTCAATCACAGCACCTGCAAGTTTATAGTAATTTTGTTTTTAGAAAACACAATTATCGTGTTAAACGACTCGATTAGCTTCTGATATCGCAATGACATTATCGTCGGTAAGAAAATCGTTATTTTGTAAAAATAACCTGCCGTGTTTACAAAATACTGGAAAAAAGTATTTTAATTTTATTATCCAGTCGGCATTTCTATAAATGGTTTCGTTTTGTTAATTATTTCTAATCATTCATTGCTTAGAATTTTCTACAAAACCGTATTGTTTAGTGCAAGTTTTCACGAGAAATGAAAATTAGCGTGAAACTGTTTTAATTCGTGGAATAAAATCAAAACAAGCAATTAGAAAGAGTTACAGTCTGAAAGACAGACAGACATACGATGACACTACACCTGGTGATAAAAATGTGATTTATGTTTAATGTTTGGCTTTCTAAATGAAAATATAAGTTTTTTGAAGCCGGTCCCGAGTCGTAGGTAAGGTACACAATAAATTTTAAAAATGGTATTTTAAATTATTGCTGAGACAAACTTTTACCCTCTTTATTTGAGATTAGTTTGAAATTTAAATAAACTTGTGTATTTTGTTAGCAACTCTGGTTTTCAAAACAAGAAAGTTTTAAGAAACTTTCGTAAATTGTATTTCAACAGTCGTCGAATTAAAATATAAAATTTAACAGTGTTTCGTGCCGACCCTACCAATTATTAACCTCTTCATCGGCAGGGAACGTTTCAAATTTAGGAAATTGATGCAAATTTCAATATTTTATCATTTCTGTATACCACAGTTAATCACAGTACTGAACCGATCAGAAAGTAGCCATTTTCCGTCCGATATTTATCAAAGAAAACAATGATAGGTTCCGAAAGTGACCTGAAGTATTTTATTTTGTTTTATTGTTAAAAATGTCTGTCTGTCTGTCTCGTAGTTGTAAGATGCAGATTAACAGTCGCCTTTATTTTTCAACGGGCTTATATAATAGTAAGTACTGTAATTTATTGCTGGAAATAGCAAGAATACATCAGAATAAAATCATATGAATCATTCGGGATGTTTGTATAAGTTACGTTATAGGTAGTTTTAATAATAAATAGTTTGTGTTGGAATAGAATAGCAGCTTTCAATTGCTAGTAAATGGCTGCTGTCAAAGTAAGCCTAAAGCCACAGATGGCGGAACAGTTATTTAGATTATACGAGTCCTTATAGAAGTTGTTTCAGAAAAATATAACCGAGTAAGTCCTTATAGGTTGTTCCTTTATAAGTAAGTAAAACGACAAAATGTCGAATGCGTGAACTTTAAACGTGATCTTGTTTCAATTTTTTTGCTATTTTTAATTTATTTATTTTTACATTACCTCAAGTATAAACGGAAATTCTATGAATATTTTTTTGGCATATTCATGGTCAATGCGCTGAAAAAAAGCTTGGAGGTCAGGAAGTCGATGTAAATTTGGGGTCAATAAAACGGAGCTGTTTCTAAATTGCTGTCTCCACCTACGATCAACGTTTCGACATCAAGGTTAACATTTTATGCGAATTACTTAAGAAAAAATATATTTTTAAATTATTATGACAACAATTATGATAAATTATGTCAATTCTCTAATGGCATAATTATTTTTTAACATAATTTTGGTTCCGGAACAAACAAATTCATAAAAAAATTTTACTGCAACATATTTCACAATTTTCTTTAGTTATTACTACCTCAGGATAGGACAACGACTGGATCTCGGTTTAATAACTTCAAGGATGGTTGCCTTTTTGATTTAAATTTTTACGGTGTTAACAAAACTTGAGAAAATTTTCTTGTGGTTGCTTTTTAATATTTATATGTTTTTTGTACGACACTTACTCATCGGGGATGTTGTAAAAGTTTATGATTTTGCATAATTACTACCTTTGTACAACCACCTCGAATTGTATTATTTATTCTACAGGTCCGGACTATTTTATTTTCTACTAAATTTATTTTTTGAAATCTATAAATATTATAGTTGTTGTCTTCTGGTGATGTAAATTTGGGGGAATAATTGCAATAAATTAACACTAAAAAGTGCCTGATGTAACAGTTATTTACCAGATACCCTGTATATCTGTTTCATAATTCAATAGGACTTTTTCACCAGTTCAGTGATGTCCGGTTTAATATCTTTATTTTTAATTACCACACAAAACAATAAAAAAGTCAAACGAAAGCTGTCAGACACACAATTGAATAAAACTGTTAATTTAATTTCCAATATGGTACAATTAACAGAGCAAAAGAAATTTTATTGATGTTTGCCTGTGCTAATCATCAATTTTTGGTACTTAATTTAATTTATTATAAGAGGTGTAGCGGTGAGTTACAAAGGTTAAATGAGTCAAGGTTAAATGACACTTCTTAAATTTAAACTTTATTACCGAATAGTTTTATGTTATAAGCACATCTTCAGAGTAACATTTCAAATTAATTGATGTAATTTCCTCTTTCAAAAATTGAGCATAACCTGAATTTGAATTGCAATCTCCAATCTCCAAAAGAAAATTGAGACTACAGATGAACTAAAATTTCGTTCGGTTTGACCTTCGAATAAACCGATATAAATGATTAAAATTACAGCCATTCAAACACATAGTTACAAACAAACAATCCACGAATACAGTTGTTATACTATTAAGTATTATTCAATGCTAACAGAGTTGCAGGGTACTTTTTAAAATTTTAGGAACACCACAAGCAATGCTAAGTGGTCCTACAATTTAACGTTGAATCCGAACCACGGTACAAGTAAATAAGCGTTCCTAAGCGTAAATTATCCTTGTAAAGAACCTTTTAAACAGAATTTTACGGTTTTCCTGATAGAAGTACCAAGATCGACTATAGAACAGTTTTATTATTGCATTTTCAACAATAAACATCGGTCGGTAAATAATAAAGACGTAACGACCCATCAAAAGTTTTCCACTATTTTTGCCCAAAACCGCCTCCCATGAAAAAGCTATCGGTTTTCGATATTGCACCTAACAAAGTTTTTCAAAAACCACTAAATAACGTCACAATTTAGAAAAGGAAAGTTTAAATTAAAAAGTCAGGACATTTTTTATGGTTACTCTCGTTGCAGTAAAAATGTCCAAGCTACTCAGTTGAAGTTGAATTTTATTTATGCACGGCCCTGAAAATTCGTACAGTAATAATTTTCTAAATCAATAAATTTACAATTTTAAATTAGTTTTTAAATTAAGTATATAAATTTATTTTCATCCAAGAACAAATTTTAAAAGCTCAAGTGGTTTTTCATTTTGTGGATCTAAAACAACTCACACTTGTAAAAACACTAATAATTTAAGAAATTAAACGCTGGTTAGTGGTAAATGTACTTATATTTATTTTACTTAATCCAGACTTAAACCTTGAATAAATAAGACGTTAAATATAAATTAAAATCGCTTTCATCACGATTCCATAATTTTAACAAGGACTTTTCCGATTAAATTAATCATTATGTTAAATTTAGAAATTCAAATCGGCGTAATCTCGTGAAATTAAATATTATAAGTAGAATTTCTTTGAAGATTAATTATTTTATAATTAATGAAGGATAATAATTTTTCGTTAAATTAACGAAATTTACGTTTGGAGCCCAAGCGAAACAATCTCGAGATTAATGTCGGGGTAGAAGCGACTCGGGGAAGAAATATTTGCCAAAGGAGACAGTTTCGAACAGTAAACATAGGTGCACAAAATGAGCAAGTGCTTTCGCCAGGCAATATTTGATCGAACGTCGTTTTGGATAGCAGAAAAGCAAAAAAATATAAGAAGTTAACGCTAATTCGCCCCGAAGAGAGCATTTTGATTAAAAGGGTGGTTTTCGTGTTCGAGTGCAACAAATTTATATCAAAAAGTTAAATCAAAATATTAAAATTTTAAAAAAGTATTTAATGGAAAGTTCAACGTGCTTTATAATGTGTCGTATTTAAATTAACCATTTGCCTACACGATATATAAATTCGCACACTACTATAAAGTTATCAAACGCGATCGATGGCAACTTATAACGTGTAAAATAATTTATTGCTAATATATTCTGTACGGCAATGCGCATTAGTCCGGCTATACTTAAAATTGAATTACATTATTGAACTGTTGTTGCTGATGATTATAGTGTGTGGTGACATCCTCAAGATTTATATCTCGCCGAAGGGCTACTTAGATACTTTCGTGTTTCATATACACCAGCCACACTAATCTTTGCTTCTGTTATCCAACTTTCTATCTCTTTTTTATAACGTAGAAAATAAATTATAAAAATCTGTTTCGGTAGAGCACCATTAGCGTTTAAACCGTTTGCAGCCGTTGCCGAAAATTATGCATACTGACACGCCTTCATTAGAAAGAAAATATATTATAGAAGGTTTTATTGTGACCTCGCCTTAACGTCACTGTATCTATTCGGGGACTGGGCTATATGCTAGTCGTGGCGCCATCTTTTAGGGCAATAATGGGATAAAGTATTTAGTTAACGTTAACTTGGCCGATCGCCAGGTGGCACCACTTGAGCTACTCATCTTACACTTGAGCTTATTCCCAAACAGTTAAGCCAAGGAAGCACATCAACAAGTTTCTAGTTCTCACAGTTGCAAAATATTGGGCGCTTTTTTTGAGAGGAGCTAGGTGCATCTGTTGAATAGACAAAGTTTATTAAAAAAAGCTACTACACGTCGACATTCCACCCTGTATTAGCCGTATAATTTGTTTAGGTTTGTAAACTTTTTGTGGTTGATAATGATACTGAGGAGGAGCTCTCTAGCAAAATATTATATTGAATTTTGCAGTCAGTATTATTATCATAGGCGAAGCTATTTTAAATTTGGGAGGGAGTTTGCTAAGTCAAATTTTATGTGTGTAGCAATTCCAAATTGCTCCGTTTATAGTTGGAGGGTATTCCAAACCCCCCGGTCAGTAAAATAAACACAGTGTATGTAGTCTCATTAATTTTTATGAACTTACAATCTTTTTAAATACATTAATGATAACTATGTTGTGGTATTAGAACCGGAAGGTCTGTAGAGAGGGGGGCAATACTTACCAGGGCCAGGAAGTTGAAAGTATTTCATTTTTTAAATGTACGCACAAAAGTCTGTCAAATAAATTTTAATAAAAATTATCTAAATAGGATGATGATTCAGTTTTTCCTTCATTCATCATTGATGTCGTTGGTCGGTTTTTGGCCCCAATGATGATAACGGTAATTAGGTGGGGGGCGATAATCAAAATTAACCCGAAAATATTGAAGAAGATTTCCTTCGTTCGAGTTCGAAAACATTAAGCGCAGAACCAAAGGAAGGGGTAATACCAGAGTACCTTTAATTTATGATAGTTTGAGCTTGACAAGTTTAAAAAGTTTTGCTAGAAGGTTTCGTAGGAGAGCCTAACATACATATGAATCATTTATAGATCTAGTTTTTCTGGGTCGTGATGATCTACCCTAAAAGTTATGGGTGAGTAAATTAATTCATTTCATCATTTTAACCTCCCTCCACAAATATTGGACCTAGTTGTGGCTATGCCCAACGGAACCGTAATTTAAAACATCTTCAACAAATTTTTAATGTCTACAAATAGACTATAGTGAAACTTTAATGCATACGAGACACCAAACAACACTAGACCTCTGTCATGTGCGTAGTATTGTGTCATTATTAAGTTATTAAATAAAGTAATCAATGGTTTAATACATTCGACATTACACGAATTGGATACACCTATTCTGGATTTATGGTGGAGGGTAAGATAAATTCTCACGCCCTTAGGCCTCTAATTTGGGCCCTTGTAGTACCTCCGGTTTTCAGCTGCATCCCGATGATGTCACTCCCCAAGCCACTCCAGCTGTAGAATGAAATCTAGGATTTTGCTAGGAAGTGTTACTGATTCTGGCCATGTTGGGCCAGAAGTTTCTAATTCGGGAATAGTGGGCCCACCAGAACCTCGATTTTAAATATTTTCAAGTGGTATTGTCATAAAAATGAGTCCAAAGAACAATTCTAAAAAAGAAAGTTGGAGTTCCATTGCAAATAGGGCCTTCCACAGCCAAATTTTCAAAATTTAACTTTTCGGAGGTGGTCTTATGAGTTACAAACGATTTACAACATTTCATTGGCTCCCGCAATACGGTCACGAATCATCACGGACACGGAAAATATTGTAGGGATTTATTAAGGACCTGAAAGTTGTTCCCCTCCGGCACCAAAATATCTGCTCCTAGCTCGAGGTAAAATTTATAATAATAATAATAATCTTTATTTAAACAGAAATAAAATCGTAAAATATAACAATATTTTGTTTAAAAGAGTGGAGATCAGCTGCAGTATGCTGCTGGTTTTCATCTCAACTCATTGGAGAAATTCCGAGACTTCGTACAGAGCTTTTCCGATCAGAAGTTCCTTGATTTTCCTTGATGGAAATCTTGGTGGAAACCTTGATGCTAGAGTTGTGGGAGTGGATGATTATCAAAAGGTATGCTAGGTATCCAAATTCTTACGAAACCTTAATAAGGTTTATAATATAATTAATTAAATTAATTAATTAAAATTAAAATTAATTAAATTAATTAAATATAATATTATAAGGTCCTTATAATATAAGGAAGAATGTGGACTTCCGTATTGAAAACTAATTTTTCTTTTACATTTTTTAAATAAACTGTAAAAATTATTAATAATTAAAAATGTCAATAACAATGTTTACGAATATTTAGAAATCACGATGAAAAATAATATCAAAAATAAAAATTATTTCTTATCGCTTAAATTGCTATGGGTGTTGGAAATTGTTATGGAAATCAACCTGGTACACGCGATACAGAATTAAAATTCAGGAAATTTCTTTAGAAAATTAAAATTTTAAAGAACTTCCTCCTTTTAACCATTACAATCCAAACGACATACATTTTGAAGTTCCTTACCAATTCAATTGGCAGAATAGCGGGATTATCAGAAATAATTTGGCAGGATTAAATTCATTTAAAATCACCTATAATTTTATTTATTTTTTAAATCTAGAGCAATAAAATTGTTTGTTGCTTTCAGATCGAGCGCTGGCCGAAAATCCGTTGTACCACAGCTTACAATTCTGCCGGAAATAAATGGGTTTTGGTTTCCATTATTGGCTAAAATGGAACTTTTAAAATAGCTGTACGAAGACGAAAACCCAAACGCACCGTCAAAACTTGATATTATCTAATTAGATGCTAACGAACCATCAGAATTCGTCAGAAGAAGATTGACTCATCGGTTTTTTTTTTAAACCAAAACAATTTTCACATTATTTATTCAAAACGAAAAAAATGATGAAGCAGAAGTATTTTATTGTAAAAAGTGACCTTAGATGTTTTGTTTTTTTAACCCCACTGGCACTGACGCGCGACGGCGACGCGGGGGATATTTGTAGAAAACTAAATTTTTGTGTTGTTACATGAAACGAAATAATTAACCTTTCTGTCCACCATGCAAAAAATATTTTTTCCTTAAAAACTAATTAAACGATCAATAATAATAATAATAATCAATGCGAGCTCTGGGGTTATTTTTATTAATCATAAAATTTGTGAAAAACTATGTACAAACAAAAAGGGAGTTTAAAATATGGAATTTTCTTTACAATGTAACCAATCACATTTTTACTGCTGACAATTAATTTTGTGGGGGGTGGTTATTATTTGTGACACGTTTTATGCGGAGAAATGCGGAGAAATTAAGTGATAATTAGGGAAATTATATCTCCTATATGGGCAAGTAATTACTCACGTCACGTAGTACTTTTAATTTTATTTATTATTGCGTGAGTAATTGCTTGGCGATATTATAGCAGATCCATTTTCCGTAATTATAAGTAAATTTTGTTTTTTAAGATAACTATAATATAAATAAATAAACAAGTAATATCAATAAATAAATAACTCAAATTAAAATAATTTTGTTTACTATCTTCTCGTTCTTTATAAGGTCATTTAGGGCTCGTTGTACTAACCTCGGCTAAATCTTGTTCAGCTTTGAACTTAGTAAACCCCGTATTTAAACATGTTTTATTATGGTTGGTTACTGCAGTTAAAAATGTTGAAATTATTGGTTGGTACAACCCGCACCCTTAGTCTATGTTAATGTAGTATTTAATATTTAATAGGCAACAATAACAATTATTATTATAATCATAATTGACATTAAATTATTACATTTTTTGTATAGTGTAAAAGAAAATATTGATATGAAAAATTAAAAATATAAATCTCAAAACATTAAATTAACTAATATATAGATAATAATATATTATAATCATTAATATTATTATACAAATAAAGTAAAATGTATAATCATTTTATTTCCTCACTTATAAGGACGAACAATTAATGATACAAAGACATTTTTATTTCAATTATTTTATATTATTTTCCTCCGATTGAAAATCAAATTGTCTTTCCCCGCACATGTAGGTCCATTTTGTAGGCTAATAAGATTTGGTATTTAATTAAGGGTTGATATTGAAAATTTTAAAGTTTTATTGAGTTTCGACAGCAAATTAACTGAGGTAGTGACTTTTAACCCAATAAAGATGTTTTTAATAATAAAGAAATGTAATTGCACTCTCACAAAAGTCAAATCTAATATTCTTCCATAAAGACTGTATAAAAAAGCTTTTAAAGTAGAGTCTGTTTAATTAAAGAAAAATTGTCATACTAAATTGAAATATTAAATAAAATACCGAGGAACAAAATTTGGTTTGTTCGAGCAGAAATTTCCATTTATTCGTGAAAATATTAAGAATTTCAAGCTACGTATTTCAATTGAACAAATCAATTTGCATGAAAATTAATGAATTACATTGGTTAAACATTAAACTTTGCAGGCAGGAATATTTTTCTTTTTGATGGCTGTGGTTGTATCAATAAACCCGCTCTTTTGTGGACTCGATAGTTCAGTAATCTTGTGTATTAACTGGGTGTCGAAATGATTTGTAGTTCAAATTCAGTTCATCTAGCAACTATTCAACTAAATCGAGAAATGATGATGATGATGATCATGGTGATAATGCCCTGAATTTCTATTGTAGCCAGATCGTATTGAAAAAAAACAAATTTGTTGTATCAATAAAAAGAGGAAACAGTTTAATCAAAAGCTGTAAATTAGACGAGCGACTAATTCGGCAAGGTCATTTTTGAACTCTCCATGTGAAGCAGGCGGTAAGCTTTCTTTTAAAAAAAGCTGTTTGTAGTATCATGGTCGTCTGACCTTGATGCACCTCAAAGGTGCCGAAAACAACGCCACTTCCGATGCGGTGGCGATTTGCCAAAAAGCGAACGTGAATAAAATAAGATAACTAATGTGTCCGTAATTTCTGGGAACTCGATATTTCCAGTAGGCCACACACGTTCTATACGCGGTCCCTTTATGAATCGTGCCTATTGAAAATAAAATGAAAGTGTTGTCATTTCTGTTACCTCAACGTCGTCACCAATCAGGTAACGCTAAAACACATCCCGACCACATATGCAGTCGATTACAGATTAGATCTCAAAATGTTTACATCAACTTAAACGAGTTTTTATCGGGACTACTTACAAATTTGGTCGTAAACTTGTCGATGTCTATTGTTTTTCGCTTAAAACGAGCCCGATTTTTTACTTAACGACCTTCAGTCCCGTTCCGCTAATCCTCCTTTGAGAAATAACCTTGATGAAGCTGAAGGTAGACTCCGGTGGACGAACTAATTTTCAATGGGCTCAATTAAAATTTTAGCACTAAAAAACCCGATTAATTTTATTGTTGCGATAAAATCATCCTAATCTATTGACCGTAAAATTCTCTTTAAAATGTTACTAATGAATGTGTGAAAAATTGGAAAGGGAAATTAATTAAAATAATTATTTAAAACAACATAAAAATTGTTTGTTAAAATTAAAATTCCAAGTTGGAGTGCTGCCGATAAAAATCAACTGGACGATCGAAGAAGCTCGAAATAATACAAATTTTACCACATTTTTATTTACTCCAATATTTCTCTTTTATTATTTTTATCTCTCTTAATAACCCTGTTAATGGTTTTCTGATAGAATTTATAGCGTTACAAATAAATTCGAAAAATATACGAGTGGAAACGGGAAATCTTCAAAATTTAATCTCTTTGTAGTACACAAGCAATAACATAAAATTGAGAGCAAGAAGAAGAAGGAAGTGTTACTGCAAAATTTGGCAAGTTAACCCCGAGTTTGCGTGTACAACATCAATTTTATCGTTGTAAAAGTAAGTTACGATTTTGATACTCAATTAGCCAGTAAAGCTAAGAAATTCACCCTCTTATTTGTTATGTGTTTGGTTGCATACTCTCATTAATTTACATTATAGCCAATAACAAGATAGACATGACTTCATAAAAGATTGATAACAAACACGCGAGCTTAGAGAAACTTTACTCTATAAACTCTAAGGCAACTTATTTACCAAAATTATAAGTAGCAAATACTTGAATAATTTGTAATGGAATGATATTGCTCTCCAAGTTTAAACCAAAATTATCAAAGTTATACATCGAATTCTCAACTTGGTGGATAAATTATTATCTTGAAACTTGTTTTATTAATTGTTGACGTTGTTAAGCATAACTTGTAGAAATTATCCTGCTAATTTCTCTACATGTTTCGCTTTTCGTAAACAAAAACTGTTGATCGCTTCCTTTTGTATTATATGGTGCATGCATATCTAGATGAAGTGCATTGTAATTATCACTCGAAGGATAATGGTGCCGACTTTTTATAACCTCACATTATAATAAATGCAATAAAAATTGATATGTAACATGCAATACTTGACGATAAAATTGCGGAACAATTAAAACTAAACGGATAGTTTAGTTTTTCTATATGCTACAACAATTTCTACCGACATACTTTCCCATGAAAATTGTTTCTTTTTGGCCTTTCAGGATAGTTGATAGTAGACGGAATTTTTAATAATTTAAATTTGCTATTAGGTACTAAAAACCCGATAGTGGATCTGTTCAACTCAACTGGATAATGCACCAAGACATCGCCTACTACCTTGCATGTGCAACTGCAATATTTCACAAGTGACTTGATAAATTTATGCTCGCAACCTGAAAAATAGTAAATAATATAATAAACAATATTATATTATCTCTGGCTATCACGAAATCTATTCACCATTGTAGGCGAGCCCGTATTATAAAGTGAATTAAAAAGGATTGCTGCCACAAGTTATGAATATGCATGTTGTTAGTAGCGGTTAATAGATTTTTTTTCAGATAATGTACATGCTTTTGTTAAATAAACTTTTGTTAACGAAAACGACTTCTGATAAAAACCCAAGTATTGTTTAAAGTCCCATTCGTTATCGGGGAATGATACAAACATTTAAAATATCCATTTAAATTCGCTTCCCAAAAGCCTGCCGTGTACCACGTTTCAGAAACGGAAGAAAAGTGAACCTGAAATGAAACTATTTGGACGAAAGAAAAACTGTAGAGGATCAAGTGTAAATTGCGTATTTGTAAGCAATTCTTGCTTTCAGGACTACCAGCTGCACTAAATGTAAGGCATATAACAAAATCCAATTTACCGAACAAAACTGTGCGACTTGGGGTCACTTAAAGGAATTAAATGATAAAATCTGTAATCGAGGGGTGGAAAATGTGACGAAATATCTGTCAAATCTTAAGGGAAATTGGTGCGGGTATTCTGAGGGAGTATAAAGCGAAAAGTAAATAAAAAGTAAACACCCACGTGTGTATAAACAGCATGATAATAGAATTACATTATCCAGGATGAGGTTGCAATATTACGATTTATTTCAAATAGGTAAAATGTATGCTATACAATTAACCTATTATAGGTTGTTTTATAGGTATACGTAATAATATAAAAGCACACAGTTTGAGATTTAAGTAAAATATAGTTTCGTATAAATGTTGTCAATGCTCGAGCATTATCCTCACGATTCTTATGTTGTTACCACTTATCGAATAAAATATAAATTGTCGATCGAAATTTTAAAATACCTAATGGATTTTTTAATAAAAAATTTACTAGTAAGTAGACCGACTGTTTTTTCTTTCAAACCAATCGATAGGAGTGTTTAAAATTTAAAACAACTCTTAAATATATGCAACTCTAATAGCCTACTTGCATTTGGTTGCATGAATCATGGCAGTTTGTGGTGGAATTGAGCCCCAATCACTTTTTAATAATAATCAGTGCAGAAGTTCCATTTTCCCTTCCCAATTTATTGCCATTCTGTACCTTATGAGTAGAATTCCAGTGGTTTTGAAGTGAAAAGGGTTTTGATGAACTCTTGAACATTATCTTGATTAGAAAAACAGATGATAATCGGATGGTGCTAGGTCAGGTGATAATGGTAGAAGAGGTAGAACAGACCACCCACATAGCAAAGTTTGTTTGAAACAAGCTGGAATATAAGTTGACATGACAGCGTTGGCAGCTTACATCCAGCTTGGCACGGTAGCTGTGAAGTTTATATCCAGCTAGAATCACGCTTTCTACTTTACACGAAATAACTGAAATTAAGCTTGCAAAGAAAACTTGAATTAAGCTTAATTAAGCTTAAAACAAAATTGTACTAAGCTTGCCGCGTCAAGTAATTGCGACATGCTTGAATTCTAACCCTACACTGAAAAAAAAAGGTACGCCATATTGATGAACACCATTCATCAAGTGAAATTCATCGTAATGATGATGATAATTATCAATATGATGTACAAAAACTTAGATAAAATAATGAATTTGATTTCATCAATTTATTTTCATCATGGAGATGAAATAATCATCAATGTGCTGTACCAAGTCATCGATGAGGTTTAAAGAATGATGAATGATTCATCAATACAATGAATTTTATTTCATCGGTTTATTTTCATCATCGTGATGAAATATTCATTGACTGTTTTTTTCAGTGTAGTAACACACACCCTCCTAGAGCGTCCCATGGACGTCCGCTAAAGATCCATTGGACGTCCATGGACCATGTACCTACAATTGATCTCCAACGGACGTCCACACTGAAAAAAAAAGTCAATGAATATTTCATCACGATGATGAAAATAAACCGATGAAATAAAATTCATTGTATTGATGAATCATTCATCATTCTTTAAACCTCATCGATGACTTGGTACAGCACATTGATTATTATTTCATCTCCATGATGAAAATAAATTGATGAAATCAAATTCATTATTTTATCTAAGTTTTTGTACATCATATTGATAATTTCGTCATCATTACGATGAATTTCACTTGATGAATGGTGTTCATCAATATGGCGTACCTTTTTTTTTTCAGTGCATAGGACGCTCCAGGAAGGTGTGTGTTACTTGGGAAGCGTAGAGTAAGCTTGTTCTAAGCTAGCCACGTGAAGCTGGATAAGCAAGCGAAAATCGAATCAAAATACAGCTGTACGTAAGCTTACGTGTTATCTGGGCAACCATGCTGGAAATTCTTTTCTGTGATGCTCCGTCTCTATTAGGTTTGGCGTTGCCACCATGGAAAAAGAAATTAACATTTATTCGATTAACGTTGTCAAAGCACTTCGCGATAGAAGACTTGTGGCCATTCAGAAATGCTGTGTTATTTACTAATCTAAGACCGTGTGGAATCCAAACACCTAGTTTGCTGAATCTCCCCCATCTCTTCCAAGTGGGCACATGGTTAATTGTGACGTCTTTAGTTTGTTAGCATTTTACATTTTTTACCAACGACGAGGAAGAACTCCCACTGGAGGACCAGAAAGATGGTCAGAATAAAGTTCTTACTTCGTTTTCGAACCGGGTATTTTATGACTATAATCAACTCGGTTAACCCCTATGCCTTAAAACAAAACAAACTGTTACAAATGTAACATCAAAATGGGCAAAAAAAGGTGTTAGCTCCCTATTCACGCGCAGTAGTGAAATATAACACAGCAAAAATATAGGCAGTCGCAGCCATCGTCATCACCATCGAACGTGGACTAAGTTTTTCAATTTAATTATTTGATCATAATCAGGTAACTTATTTACTTTCAAGACGATAAACAAAATGACAACTGTTATAAATTTATAAAACTGGTCAAATTGTGTTACTTTTTATTGTTATTGATTACCAGACTGCAATATTTCATCGATTCAATAAAAACTAATTTATTTTTAAATAAAAATTATAATAATAGTGACGACCGTCTGCTTTTTACCATGTAATCATTTCAGAAATTTACAAATCAATAAAGCTTTTTAATAAAATACATACTAAAGTTTTTAAAATAATTTATAAAATTACGTTTTAGTCTAATTTGTATTTTCTAAATTCGTGGTGGTTTTCTAAATAATGGGGAGGAAGATATTGTATAATTCATTGAGTCAGTACTTTCTGTTTCTACTAGAACATTACAAGTAGACGCAAAATTTAAATATTTTTATTTTTAGCACTTAGAATGTTAAAAATAGTAGCAATAAAAAAATTGTTTTGATTAATGATTTTTGTTTATAATAAATGCTAACGACCTCCTCATCCTTGGTGCTTCTTTCATAAATTCTTTTTAACTTCATTTAAATTCTATGTCGTTCAACGAGTAAGAAATTTATGTAAATCATGAAATGAAACTAAGCAGAACTTACGAGCTACTATTTTGTACTGAATAATACAATTTTATTGATTTAGATGGCAAATAAAAGTTTAACGAGTATTAAAATATTAAATATTACTGCCAGAATGCTCTGCAATGACATAGTGTTCGTAAGGTTTGCATATTAATTTATAATAATGCATTTGCGTTTCGTTTAGAAGTATAAATATTTATTATGTAATGGTACGTTAATTGAAATTTAGGAATCTACAAATAAAATTTCACGTTTGTTAACTATCAATTTAGATGATGTTTATTTAACGTGTGGGTCCATAAAACTCTCATAAAATAATAATAGAATTTTGCAGAATCGTGGTCCTTTAAATATCACCATTTTATAATTAATATTACATGTTTTAACATCTAAAGTTATCAAAACGCTTATTCAAAGGGCAGATGTGAGGGTCAAACCCAACACTTTCTCTTTGTAGTCGCCTACAAGCCCGCAGTTTTCATATTCAAAAATAACAAAATATGTAAATTATCAAACACATAAATTTAATCCCAATTTTTGAAGATTATTACTTCAAAATTTACTAATTGCGAGAGATTTCTCATTTGCATCAGGATCACTCATGTGAGCCAAAATTCTTTATTTCAAACAGTAAAACTCAATTTTTATTTCTAAACTTGAAATATTAACTTCTTCATAGTTGCGTACTTTATCAGTCGTTTTGAATCCATTGCGAGGGTTTTATTTTCTTTTATAACATACATTTCTTAACGCTACCACTGCATCATTGCAGTTTTGGATTGCTTTTCCCTCAAGTATTGGAATACCATTTGCGTCTATTTCTTTTAAGTGAATTTTTGATTTAGAAACTTCCATTCGACTTTATTGGAAAAACAAAAATATACATAAAATTCAAAAAATTCTCTAAATAATAGAATTTCTTTCTCTTTTTTGAAAAATTTATTTCCTTATCAATAAACTCGTAAATAATTGATGTTAAAAAACTTGTTTTTCCTCATTAAGGAATCCAAATTCAAAATTCAAAAAGAATAATGTTGCTTTACCGTACATCCAAAAAAGTTCTTCCAATCCAAAGATAGTGGGGATTTGGGACAACCAAATTGATAATTTTCTAATTAAGTATTTGTGTGATGCATAAGTTAAATGTACACAAGGACCTTCTGAAGTGAATATTTCTTGTGATACGTCAAAGAGGATCAACTTATTGCAACTAATTAGTCGCATTCAGTATTAACATTTACTTACAATTTGTAAACCTCTTAGTCTATTCTGATGTTATGTATGATGTATCGCATAAACTTGCAAAGTTTACAACGCTTCGTCAATTTCTCATCAACGATTATGCACTATTAAATTAAACAAATTAATATTTAAAGCAAAATAATATACATATAATAGAGTGATGATGACATCTCGCGAATTACAGTGATATTAGTAATATATTCAGATTTTGAGGATCCTTTCTGATATTGTTTGGGTTCATCTTACTATAAAATTCCTGGTAGACGAGACACCCGACGACGTGGAAACGATCAGATGACTTAATTTTGGTAATTACGCTTTAAAGTGATTTGCTTACTTCAATACCAATTTTATTTCATGCGATTCAGCCGATCAATAGTTTTCTTATCCTATTCAAAAATTAATTGCAACTTTGTCTACATCCAGAGATATCTACTGACATTGATTACCCAACAAAACCATTACACTATTCTAACTATGAGTCGTGTTATCTTTCATACTCAGGTTGGTACCCTGGTAAAGCTAGTAGAGTTGCACTTCAACTAATACGTCGATTGTGTCATCTCAGACAACCGGAAGTAAACTTCTTTGACATGTTTGTCAAAATTCTGTTGAGCAATTAGAGATTAGACTATCATAGCCACTATAAATTCAACCGCAAAGTGAGCAGCGAGAAAATCACTTCACCATGGGACCCACGACTTCATAGTACCCATCAAAGGTACTTTTTTCACTCTAAAATATGAAGATATAACCTTCCTCCCACCCAGGTGCCTAGATTGCTGGCAGTACCTCCAGGAACACGTTACCATTATTTTCGGTGGTAGTTGTCATGCCTAAGAGGTTTCATAGTCTGAATGAAGTTCACTGTTTCGAGTAAATCTTCGAATATTCTCTTATAAGATCTTGTCAAGATTTACATCCACGGTAGAGACGTCAGTATTGCGATAGGTTCTTTAATCTTTATTCGAAAAACAGTAAAGCCTTGCGATTAGTTTCTCATGGGTTCAAATTTGAGAGAGAAGGTGCTAATTCAGATTTTACTTGTGCGTAATAGAACATATTTCCATACCTCCCCAACCCCTGTCATACAGACCAGAATAGCCTCCAGAGGTTAAGAAGTTCAAAGTCATAATACAATTTTTATTAAATATACGGTAGGCTTTTCAATTAAATCTTAAAAGGAATTGATTTTTCATTTCATTTCTTTCAAACTGTCGGGAAAATCTATAGTTGATGCTCTTAAATTATGATCACCATGAAGCTAAAAGTATAAGAACCATTAAGAGAACAAGAATTAATTCATCTGCGAATGGTAGCATTCCATTAACATAAATGAAATTTGGTAAGTACAGCAAACAAATCTCCTAAATGTGGTGGCTGCCGCGTCTCCTGGGAATATTATGGTGAGATGGGTTCCAACCTCAGCTGTATTAAAAATCGGTAGGTTTTGATAAGCGCAGGGTTTTCTTAACTGCGAAGTTTATAAGCAATACTGTTTCCATGCAAAGCTGTCGTCTCAAAGCGAATCCATATTGAATTAAAAATGCGAAGCGGTTGATAAAATGTGAGACCATTTCGAATAGCTGGAGGTTTTGACACCCATTTAAGTGAATAATTGGCCATTCCGGACGGTGGATTTCACCACATCTTGAACTGAATTAAATTATAGATATTCCGCTTGTTCGAAACTGAGTTTCCATTCCATCCAAAAATCATATACGAATTTAATGTTGCTGCTGTTCAAAATATTTGGTGTATGGAACAAAAGTAGCAAGCTAAATTCAAATTAATTTAATACCCAGTGTTACCTCGCAAATGAACTAATTTGCCAAATTTGATGTTAATAATCAGAAATTATTATTTAATCGGACGTTAAATTAAAACTTAATGTTGGAAAAGCTACAGACATTTCGATAATTAATACGTTCGATTTTAACATTATCAGATACGCAAACCTTTTGCAAGTTTTGGATTACTTCAAAAAATTTGAATCACTTATTAAAAATAATATTATTGCAATTCTTAATTTGTACTTACTACCTATTGGTTGTATATCCAATTTAATAGCGTCATCTTTTGGTCATCTTTTGAATAACACCATGCTTTCTAGTATAGTCGACGCCCTTTCGCATAAGAAAAGCATACAATTGCATTTAAATGCATTACATTTTTCAATAGTTTGGTTGCTCTATTATCATCATTTTTGGTTTAGCTTCAAAATCCTGAGAGATACTATCGTCCAATTATTGTTCTGAAGAATGTGAGGGGAGAATCGTTAAGTTCGAAGTGTGTACCGTGCCGAATTTTGGCAGTATTAACGAAATTGCGTCTATTGCCAATTTATTCTTGATATACAGCGGAAATTTCCAATTACCGATGCTGCTACTCCATCGTAGCGTTTTGGCCCTCATAAATTAATTTAGTTGTAAAGCCTTTATAATTTTATGCATACGAAGAATAATTAAGTCAAGGCAATTTTTTGCCAATAAAATTAAGTTTTAATAACTATTTGTGAGGTTGTCAGGTCAAATAATAACGGAACATCCTGTGAATCGGTGTTCTAGCACACTAAAATGAATCTGTATGCTGATACAATTTCAATTTAAATAATAATTTTCTATTAAAATTCAAATTGAAATTTTTAACTTCTGTAAATACAGTACAAGTAAAATCGGACCGTTTTAATCTTTAATTCATAGTTGTTAATGACTCTCGCCGTTTTTTTTAATTTCTTCATCTCTTATTTCTTATACAAAAGCACGTAATTATAACAATTTTAGGTTCAGAACGCATTAATATTTAAAAAATTCACCGGCAATATTTTACTTCACAGTCTACACTCTACACCGTCAAGTTAGTTATAATTTTTAAATAATTCATAACAAGGTTCAAGAAACGATCTGACTAAAAATTTAACCTTTCGTTTATTCTTGACTAGTCATCAAAAATTATTAAAACTGGTTGGATGATTATGTTAAATAAGAAAAAAATTGCGACCCTATATTGAACTGTGTATAATGAAGTTTGTGTAGGTTTCGAAAATAAGCGAGCAAAAATTTAATATACTTGTTACATATTCATGAATTTCTTATATTGTCTACAATTATAAAGTGTTACATAAACTCAACGTCAAGGTGATTGATTTGCGTGACTGCTTTATCGTAAAACTTAATAGGTAATTGAAGATATTGCTCAACTTGGCTAAATTTAAATAGTTACGTGGCCCACAAAATTTATTTTAGAGTTATAGACGGTTATAGGTAGGTAAATATTTTCACCACGAGCGAAAATTCTGATATCCGAGTTTAACCGTCCGCGTCGTCCTTTCGTTGAAAAGTAAATTTTCGCACAGGGCAGGAGTTGGAAAAATTGCTAAACTAAATTTTATAATCTCAATTTCGGCGGGTTAATAACTTTGTGGGAACTTCAATCACGAATGTGTTTGGTTAATTTTATAAAAGCTCTCTAATTTCGTAATTTGTATTAATGCTTTGAAATGTAATTTAGTTATGCAACCGCAACTAACTTGTGATCTTGCACTACAAATGTAATACGAGCTGTCTTTGTACGAGAAAATAGTGTTTACGGTGCACTTGCCAAAAGGATAGGGGGATTGTGAATTTAACGGTAGGTATCCTAGTCCCTAGTTCCCATATATTGACAGAAAGACGAGTAAATATCGTCGTAACCAAATACCCGACCACATCTAGGGTGGTCAGGACAAACCCATAATTTGCATCGATTATGAGCAAGCACTACTCAATAGTAAGCCACAAACCACAATAATAAATTTCTTACACTCACAAAACTAATTTGTTGTTTTGCTTTTTATAAATTTTTAATTTAAGTTTTTTTTTAATTAAAGCCGACACGTTATTACAGGTAAACATATTTTTTATGCTGCTAGAGAAATCTACTGATTATAATAGTTATAATTTTTTTGTTTCAAATTATATAAAATTGTTTCTTATTTGTAGCAATAAATCGACCATTTAAAGCAAACTACACATGGAAAGGAAGAAAGGAAGATGAAAAAGGAAGATAAGATACTATACAATAACTTGCGAAACTTACAAGAAGTCAAGTTTTCCAGAAAACACAGTGTTGATGAGGAAAAATTAATTTTTTTCACTATAAAATGACACATGAATTTTGGATATTTTAATTATTGTTACGAAATATTACCTGACATCTGAAGTTGAACAAACTAAAAGCACAGCTAAAAGGTTTAGATTACTAGGGCATAATGCCAAATTAAAAAGTTGTTTTACATCAACAAATTTAATGATCCTTGGATTAGATGGGATAATTTTCTGAAACATTTATTTATATAATTTATAGATTTTTTCGAAAAGAAAACGAAAGTTGACGTAATGACCTATAATTACAATAATATTTACTCCAAATTTTATAATCTTCCCTTGAGGGACAATTGAACATAGGACTGGGGCGATTCTTACATTATTTTCTCGATAACTTTAAGCTTGTGCTTCGTGTTATGATAGTAATAAAATGTTATTATGGTGAAACGTTTACGGAAATGCTGTGGGGAACACGTGAAAATATATTATATTGTTTAGGGATGTTTACCCCAAAGTGAAAAAGCAGCTGTCAAATAGATAGCTCGCATTATTTGGGCACAAATGTTATATATTTATTTTCTTTATAAATCAATATCGTCGTGACTTCGGCTCTCACTGAAACACTAAAAGTTAAACGAGATATTTGTTTTTGCAAAAACCCGATCACTTTTTATGATGTACAAACTTTTAAAAGACCTTTAACCTTTTCACACAATTTAAGTTACCCTTGACCGAATTATAAAAACGAGGAACCCACAGGAAACTTTTACAAAAAATAATTAACCACCCAACAATATAACTTAAGTTGCTCGCGGGATTTATAAATCGGGTAGGGAAAATATGGAAAATATACATTTTTCATGTTTCTATTTGGTAAACAAGCTCTTGAATAATAAAATTTCATTAAAAATTTTAATTAAACCGTTTAAGCAAAATTGACGTTTTGAACTCTTGTAAAGACAAAATGCATTTACATTTTATTTTGTTGCAAATAAAGTGTTTTTTAATTTTAAATTTCATTTTTCAATCTTAATTATTCTACGAATAATAATCAGATTGTCCTGTGCTTTTACAATTTTATTTTTACGCAAAAAGTTAAATTAACATTAATTACATCATACAGTTAGCGCAAATGTCGCCAACAAAAATTAGCTTGAATAATACAGAGGGCAGGGTGTTGAACACCCTTGCAAAATTAATAAAAAAATCTAATAAAGGAATTACCTGTAACTTCGGGATACTTGAAATGGGTGAGTGAATCTTGTGACACAACATGACAATTCGGTTTCCTTAGAATCGCAATGGGGAGACAGAACTGTGAATTTGATCTGAAATTGTCGATATGTCTCAAGTTATCTCATTTTATCGGAAATAAACCTTTATTATGTACCATCTTTAGTTCTAAAATTTATTTTTTTTATATTACTGCAGTCTATACATGTAAAAGGAACAAATGTATTATAGTTTCAAAGTGTATAGCATAGGGGTGAACAACCCTTTTAACGAGTACCACATTGTTAATATAAGAATTGCTGTGAGAGTTACAAAAAAATTCCATGGTTTCACGTCATTTATGAATTAAACAATAATTTGTAGCAGTGATATAAATTGCGTTTTGTACAAGAAATTAAAATATGGTTGTTTTTTTTTTGAAAAAGGACCATTGAATTTGAATTTTTTTTTTAATGTTGACTATAACTTTAAAATATTGTACCTAATCCCTCTATAATCTATGGCTATTCGAGACGATTTTTCCCAATTTACATCTTAAATTTGTCTTGTGACGTTGCTATGCCCTGGGGATTCTTTGCAGTATCTGCCGTGTTTATATTGAATCAATTTTCCATTCTTAGCTTTACCTTGACGAAACATTCATTTAAGCTTGTATTTGTATCCCACGAGATTTTAAAACAATTTATGTTGACACGAGCGTTGTATCATTATAATTTACTTATGCGAGGATGAAGCGCTGCAGATGATTGATCGGGTTAATGTTTGATTAATTTTCTTTTATAAATTAGATTGAGGATGCAATAATTTAAATCGAGAAAACTATCAAGTTTTCATAGTGAAAATATACATTTCTTCCTAATTTATTTTGATTATTATGAAATAAATTCATTATATCGAATTTATCTGCACTAACAGCCATGGCCGTAGATAAGGGGGTTTTGGGAGTTCAAACCCCCCCCCCCATGGGAGAGCGAGATATTAAAAAAAGGGTCTAAAAATTATTTTTGGCGCGAAAGAACCCCCCGTGGCATAGCAAAACTTTTTTTTTTTCGGAGAAACCCCCCCATGACCAATGTCTAGCTACAGCTACAGCCTGCTAACAGCTGTTAATGTATCCTATTTACTATCCTTTGAACTTGTAATTCAAGATTCAAGATCAAAGAAAGGTTTTTGAATATTATAATCCACATTTCTCCAATCGAATAGTGATATGACTTCATCTTAACGTTTGAATCTTCTCTCTTCTATAGTCCTTGCCAAATATCTGTGCGTCTACGTCATAGTTGAAAATGGTATGAATCAAGCTGTAAAACATGAGTCAAACGAGTGCTTTTTAAAATGCATCTTTTCTTTTTAATTTAATGTGACTTTCTCTCTTCATCACAACTTGTCATAATATAAATGTCACTGTAACAACTATTATGTAAATCAAAAATCTGTACCCATTATTTATGGTAATAGCTCAGACATACTAATTTTTTATTGCTTGTTTCTATAATGTGCAATATTAGTAACGTACGACTTTTATTAGTTTCGGTCAACAAGACATGCAAATGTTTTTGTACTCTTTTTACTAAAGCTGAACGACGTCCTACATTATATTCAGTACGTCATTTCTTAATAAGAAATTAATGACGTAGACGCACAGATATTTGGCAAGGACTATATTACATTGTTTTTGATGTTCTTAATTATTGTTATAAGGACTATGAAGTCCTTACGTATTAACGTATGAACGTTCACTGCAAATTAATTAGGATTCGATAATTGAAAGAAAAGTGGTTGAAAAATAGATCAACTAGCAGAATAATAATCGTATTCAAATGAAATTGGAACAGAGGTGGATTTTAAGCAAGAATTTGTAAATCATAAAATAGTTATGAAAACTAAACTTAATCGAACATTAAAGCAAAGTTTAAATCACATCATGTATTAGAAGCAAAATGGCTGTTCAAAAAGCAAAAAATGGTCAGGGAATAGAATTAAGGAGAACAAAATGCGATGTAAATTTATAACAATATGCTTCGTATTTTAATTAATATTTGCTAATAAAAAAATTACTTGAATTTGGATTGTATACAATCCAAACAGCATTTTGAAATCCCTTGCTAATGCAATTGGCAGAGCAACAGGATTGCCAGAAATTAATTGCATTTAAATGACAACATAACCTTAAAGGTTGTTTATGACTTCCGAAGTAATTCGCCTTTACCTTTCTTGTTAACCTACGTGCTCCGACTATGCGCTTTCTGGGGGACGACGGCGACGCTTCCGTCTATCTTCTTGCTTTCCCGCGGCTGCTTTCGCCGAGGGATCCTGCTCCCAATTATCATCTCAAATGCGAAATGATGTTATGTTTTCACGCATGTAACTGTTTTGCCATATTACCCTCAACCGAGGCCGTAGGCCGAACAACTATTGCTTTCATGTATAGTCGCAATATCCATGAGTGAGGCCGAAGGTCTAACAACCTGGAAATTCATTCTATTAAGATAATTTTTATTATTGTTTAATTGGCATTATTTACTGTTTACATTTAAAAATCGCATAACTTTTAACCTCCAACATAGGAGGTCCACACTTAAATACGTGGGGGGACAGGCGGGTATTCTATACACCCAGACCCCTCGGTTCCATTTCAATGACATGTCTATCTATTTGGAGTGGTTACGATGTAATAAATTAATGACAGAACTTACACCATGTTGGTCTTGGAGACCGGGGGGTTTGGGGGGTATGGAATACCCTCCAACATTGATACGGAGTTACGGGGTCGGAGTTTGTTAAGGACACGTAAAATCTGAATATAGGTTATAATTATTTATTTTATTGAATTTAGTCTTTATAATGTACAATACTTATGGTGGGTTTATTAAATTTTAGTGACTTTTACGAAACTCACCGTTAGTATGTTTTTCTGATGTGGCGCCACCTATTGCAACATAATGTAATGTTGTCTGGCTTGCTTTGAAATTAACTCACAATTACAGACAATAATTGAAATAATATATTTTAATGTTTGTATATTATGTTTTATTGTAACAATTTTCTGGCACATTGGTTCCAAACATAGAAATTCAAAATCTCGTTAATCCATCTTGCGAGCCAGTTCAATGAAACGAAAATAAAAGAAATAAGTTTTAAAATAATTTTAATCTGCAATGTTAGTTTTCACTCAACCGACACCTATCAAAGTGCTACTTTGTCGAAATATCAAACTCAAAGTTTATTTACTTGAGTGTTTAATTAGAATCGAGTGTATGAAATGGGAATGTGGAATAAGTTTGCATCTCGTGTTGTTATACAAACAACTTCACGATGATAGTTAACTTGCAATTAATAATGAAAACATTACCAATGTAAATTATAAATAACAAGATTACACAAAATGTGAACTATATTGTAGACATACGTAGAAAATAAAAATGTTACGTTACACTTATGAGATGAGTATCCCAATGACGGAATAGTAAATTTAGAAAACCAATATGCAATTTAAATTGAAAATTTATTAAAAGAAGCCATAAACGATTGTCTGCAGTGGTATTTTGTTGAGTGAAGCTAAGTAGTTTATTTCCTTTCATGTGAGATGATTTAAAGCTTTTGTTTACTCACCGACAATTTAATTGTATTATACTTAAATAAGATACGAGTAGGTAATTGTATATTGCTCCAATTACATTGTTTTCTAATAGTTTACAATAACTAAACAAAATTATACATTTCCATTACAATTAATTATTGTAATTGTGTATGATAGAAGGAAGTCCTAAAAAAGCAATCGAGTTTTAAGCTTTTGAACTCCGTTCCTACTAATTGGATTATTAAAGTTTTCAAATTTTAATGAGCTGCATTATGGAATCCCAATGTGTCAACATGCATTTGAGAGATTCGATAAAGTAACAAAACGTAGGTACCTACTTATAATTTGAATAATAAAACACGGAATATTTTGTGAGCCCCCTAAAGAGAGGGATATAAGAAACCACTGAGGCAAAGCATTCACCAAGCAGAATATAGGCCAAACACCATCTGCCCAACATAACATAATGACGAGCCATAAAAATACGGACACGTGACTGCGTACGATCCTAACCCAATTTCGTTTGTTGAAAGCTTTGGTTGATCTCTCATCAGCTCTCGTGTATTAAAACCACTTGTATTCTTTCAGAATAGTCAGACAAGTTAGTGGTGCAAAGCTCAGCCATTGAAAAACTTTTTTGAGTGAAGTGGACGCTCAGAAGTGCCTGCGATGCACGTGTATACCCTGAATATATCATACTTGATGATCTCAGCTACGTAGTTGGTTCGAATCGGATGAGTAACCATCCTATCTTGACCAACCGATAAAAATCAAACCTCGAAAACTAATTAAAAATATTCCACCTTTAACCTCGCAATTTTTGGCACAAAACCTTCATGTTTGTATTTTCCTTCCTCACCGAAATATGATAAACTGATTTTTATATTTTAATGTTTACTAAACACGAAAAATTAGAAAACCACCATCAGAAAAAACGACGCTGTCAAATCATTAAAAGTAACGACCTTACATGACTTTTATCCATAAGTCGAAAAATAAAAAGAAAATTCGGATTGAAAGAATTTTTTAACATCGTTTAATTAACTTAATATTTTCGCGTGGGCTCTTAAACATTCAAAAATCTTCCATGAAAAAAGTACGTTTACAAATTAAGTGGATTAACTTGTTTTATTGAAGGTTCTTATAATTTGATGTAAATTAGAACTTCTGTTGTATGATGTTCTGCTTGATAAAAGGAAATACGATATGATACTAACAAATTTTTTGTGGTCTAATTAAGAAGGCAATTTATTAAAACAAAGAGTTCCCAAAATACGACACCATGCTTGAGGAGTCATTGATAAGATCTCTTCCACCGCACGTCTAATGACATTTTAATTAACATATGCACAGCTTTGCACACATTATTACATATTCTAATTAGAAATAATTAACGTTAAGTGTTTACCAAGGTACAGATAAATTCCTTTGCTACATTTTGTAACCAAATAAGACGGAATTTATATCGCCAAATTATACATAGTTGAGGTTTGAGCCACTTTTACAAACAAAATTAAACACAAAATAAATTTTCCCTGTGCAAATTTGGTTAGAACATCTCTTAAGGTGGCTAAATTTTTACGATTCTCACCCCACTTTTCAAGTAATTTAAGAATTCATGAAAACTCAGCGTTAGAAATATACAATTACAATTAAATTTACTTCAAACTTCAACACCAAAAAATGTTTACTTCTAAGTCAATTGGACTCGTTTCAGTTAGTTAAATTGTTTCATTTTTCATAATACAAATGTAAATTTATAAAAACGTGTAACTGAAAAAGTAAATTTATCGATTTTACTGAAATTACAGGATATGGAAACCTAAAATCAAAGTTTGGTTGGTTAATATTATTCTGGAAGTTCTTTTTGCATGTTTTGCTGTAGAAGTAATTATCGGTTCTACGGTTTCGTGGTAGATGTAATTGAAACTATTTTCCACAATTCGTCTGATGGCTTTCAATGTGGCAGAGAATTTTTGATTAGTTATCAATTAATTTTTTAGTACTAAAACTACACTATGACTGTTATAAAAGTGCATGTTGTTAGTCCCCATACACCATTTAGATTTTTTGGTTCCAAAGTTATCTAAAACGTTTGTTTTTACCTCTTTTATAAAGCCGTAATTAGGGCGTAAGGTGGCGCAGATTATGGAAGAACATTTGAGGAGCAAAATAAGCTAGGGGCTAGCTACCTTATAAATTAGAAAAAAAAATAGGAAAATATATTTAAATTTACATCTATGATTCCAGCTGAGTTATTGTTTACTCAAAGTACGCAATTGAAAGTTTCACTAGCGCCACTTGTTAGATAGGATCTGAATTCCTTAGAAATATTATAAATTGGGAAGCTGCTCCTTCCCTTTGAGCTACTTTTACTATAAAAGTGATGTTGTTCACGTTTTTTGTATTATTTTATGTGACTGTTTATTTTACCTTATAAAATCTCACCTTATCTGATAGAAAGATTTTCGCCTTGGTTATCAAAGTCAAGTTGAGTTCTTCTTGTGAGGACGATTAAAAAATTAATAAACAAAATTAATTTGCTCATAAAATAATGGTGAAATATAATCCGCAATATAATTCAAGTGCGGCAATGAATGTCAGTTTGCAGTAATTAATAATTAGTTTAATAAAATATGGTAAGCTATCAAGCAAGTATTTATAATTTATGTGCTGAATCACAAATCGGTAAATGTTAGCCTTTTGCAATTGCAACTTGATTGCGAGTGTTACTTAAGTTGATATTTAAAATCGCGTGTAGTTTATCGAGAAAAAGGAAAAATTTTGTAAGCAGGAGTGGCTTCAAGCAATACTCTTGGTTGTGTTGTGGTGTTAGAAGAAAACTAGTGAAATTTGGAGAGGAAGTGCAAATTTAAACGCAAGGATGATGAAGTCAGTCGTTTCTATTTACATTTAATTTTAAAAAGTAAAGAATCATTTAATTTGGTTATTTTAGTGTCCGTTATTTAAACACCGGTAGTAAAATTTAGTGCTTCCTTTTATTTGGAAACATTTTTTTAGCCATTCTTTTATAAAAGAATTGCAGCTTTAAAAATAACCCTAACCTAAGTGCGATGAACGTTTGCTTTAACAAAGATTATCGAAAAAAGAATACAAGCGGGGCGTCATGTGTTTAGCAAATTCATATTGATGCATTTTTTCGGTTATAAAATTTACGATCGGCATCATATATTTTTTTATATATTTTCGCAAGCCACCCTGCCGTATCTAGATTACCCCAACTCCGCCATCATGTCGGTTGAAAAATCTGCTAGTGTAAATCAAGTTTATATGGAAAAATATTTACTCAGAATTAAATGGGATCACATCCAAATGTCGTGCAATTTTAAAATGTGTTCGATAAATCACCGATAAAAAGCGCACGGGCCGATGCTGTTTTTGTTTATTATGTAATGGAAATGCCGTCTTTACTACACATATAAATAATATAAATGCGAAGATTAACATTTTTATCTCTACCGTAAAAATTGTACACAAAGCAAATTGCCTTTTCTCAAGATGTAATATTTAATATTTACTGTTTTACTATGTGTACGATAATAAATAAATTCTTTGTTTTGAATGCAATTTTTATTATGTGCATGCATGAACCACCGCTACCCAAGCGCTCAGACATTTTCTTTCCTTTTTATTTACAAAAATAAATTTTCTGCAAGCACAAATTACGTTTTCAAAACATTTCCCTAATCAATTTTATTTCTTAAACTAATTCCAATAAAGCCAGCTTTAATTTAAAGAAGTAGACAACTAGCAGACTAGCGGAATACTTACAAGTGGCTTTAGTGCATACACTTCAATATTTTAAGCTTTCTTACAGCTTTTGTTAGTTTCGTGCTCATTTTATTACTAACATGGATTACATTGTACATTGTAGGAAAATGCAATGTTTGCAAATCGTAATTGAATTGAATTTTTTGTTGTATTCTGGGGTGCTAAACTACACCAAAGGTTTAAAATCCACAATTTTAACTGTAGAATCCTATAGGTGAGATGCTTTCAATTTCACCAAAACCACTAGGAAAAATTAGGATTCAAACAAACGAATAAAATAAAAATAGTTCGACACTTTATAAGTTGTAAATTTCGTGCCAAAAATATTACTACTACAAGTAATAATAGGAGAATTATTTGCTAGAAAACTCCTCCTTCGTGTCACTATTTGGTTCCTAACCTAAAAAAGGTTTACTACGTACAAGGTCACTTGCGTAGGGACTGACATCCAACTTAATTTGAATTGCAAATATAAAGGTCGTCACTTGTCACATCAGGATAGTGCACAGTGGGTCAGATTATCATATTTCTGGACGAAAGTAAAATAAATCAATCCATCAAGAAAGAAGGTACAATCCATATAGCCTATATCCATCCCGTTTTCATTCGATGGTTCTAAAAGCAGCTTAATTTACTATCAAAGCAGCTACGTGTGATATACAAACTAAGGCTAATTTTTTTTACTCTATAAAAACAAAATGCACTTCTTCTAAATAAGAACAAACGAGGCGACTTTCAATAAAAGTTATTTAAACAGGTTGATTCCTTTTAATGACCTCTTGCATCTTCGACTATTAATAATTTAACGTGCAATATTTTATAACCATCTAGAAGTAAACTTACAACCTTTACCTGAGATGGTTAAAAATATTACAGTTTTTATAATATCATTTCTGCGTTATTACTAAATTTCTTACGATAGTGCTTTTTATTACGATTAATCATAGCATACCGCAATATAAATTGAGTCGATTTTATGGTATTGGCCAACAGAATTTTAAATAAAATAACCTGGTTCATATTAGGTTCAAGGGGCATTGATCTGCTATTCATTTTCACGATAACAAACAGCTTGTGAAATTATTTCACTCCAATTTTATGAAGGCCCTAAGGTTTTTGTATTCCATTCTGAGATCAATTCAAGTATTTTTAAAGTAAGCTTGACAAAATTTATCTTATAGCAGTGCTGTGTCGCTCCAGTCATTGAAATCTCTACTACGGTCCTGACTTTTTTGACTCGGAAATTGAATCAATTTCTGGGTGATTGTCTGATTATAGTTGGCAAAAATATAGCAGCTTATTAGCAGCTAGCAGCTCGTAGCGGTATAAAGTAGCACCGTAGGCGCTTTTCTCTATAATAGGAAAGAAAAGTAGGCTAAGATTTCATTCTTTCTGAATTTAGAAACTTACTTTTATATTACCTCTTGTTTGTAAAATCTTAGTGGTGGTCCGAATTTATTGGACCGCCCCCTCTGTGTGCACTTGTCATCAAAACAGTCATAGAAGGCAGAGGTTTATTAGCAATAAAATACGCGTTGTTTATTTTTAGAACTTTCGAAACAGATAAATTAGTTAATAATAGTAAAATAATTCTTTGAAAGCTTTGTGTTTTGATTTCCTTGATATAAAATTACTTGAAGGAAATTTGAACTTATTTTAGTTACTTATGACCTTTTTGTGAAAAAAAATGGAATATTTTTTCAGAAACATCAATCTTTCCCCTATTTCAATGTTTACGATCTAAATCTTGAGGCGTTAAAAGAGCTAAAAGCAAATAAACATCGATGAGTATTTATCGCTGCGTATTTTCTATTATTGATCCCCCTACTTTATCATGTAGTAACCAATGTAAAATTTCAAAAAGCTCCCTTTGAGCGTAACTTTCATCATTTGGGATATTTGAAATCACATTTGTTTAGCATAAACATAATCTTTTACTTACCGTGAATTTTATTTGTAGTCAATATTTTTCAAGACGAAAAATAGTGGTTAGTAGTGGCAGTGCGTGTAGGAGAGTTCTATGTTTAGAATTTGATAAGTTAAAAAGTAATATAAATATGCACATTTTAATTAAATATTTATGAAGCACTTGTGGTATTTATCAAACCGTATCAAGCTGTTCAAATATTTTTTATACAAAGACGTCTTTTAGAAATCCTAGATCCAGATGTTCTCGAGAACTTCGTTCCAATATATGTGTTATTTATTCGTGTTTACATTTCTCTATTCAACTTGTGAAGATTCATTCTAATCCAGATATCAAATAACTTTTTGTTGTTGTTCTGTTTTGAATATGTTATGAATTTTAAGACGGAATCCGTAATTCAATTAGGATCTAGCACTGATGGAGCCCGCATAATGAAACCAATAATGTAAATTTTTTATTTATTAAATAAATAAGAACGTTTGGAAAAGAAAGTTTTAGGAAAACTAAATTATTTTGAAGGGAAGAAAACCTTAATTGCTCTGAGCCTCGAATTTTCGATAAGAGACATGAAAACTTTTATTGTTATTATTGTCAGTGGTGGCCACGAAATATCGTTTTATGTCCATAACTTATGGATTTAAGTTGCAGATTAATTCTGATATACGCCGACTTTTATTAAGGTTTGATTATAAAAATCACCCTAAGTGTAATAATTTACGCTTGTGCGCGTTTTTGCACATCTGTATTTACACCCCATTCATTCAATCGGTACGTTTTGTGAGTATGGGAAACTGATTCATTGCATCTATAAGGGTATCGAGTATTTCATTATTTAATATTTGCTTTTAGAGCAATGGGGTGGTAACTTTTAACTTGATTTTTCTAAAATATGTTTGTAGGGTAAATAAAACCCAAATTTTTTTACATTTAAATTTAATTTTCTAACGCTCGCACTATAATTAATCTGATCTCCCAGAGGAATATAGGTTCGACTGAGAGAGGGAGTATTTAGGAAATAATGGAAGAAGAACTCAAATACTACCTACCGTTTGGTAAACTTTTATGTTTTTTTTCGTTTAGAAGTGCAATGATAATTAAGGGAGCGACGGATGATTGATTACCATTCGTATATTATCTGTTGCTGCTACTTATGGTTGAACTGCTTTAGCACGAATATGAATAATTAATCTTTTTCCTAAACAGTTTTACCATAGTTCGTAATATGTGTTAATTATGCAGATTTTAATTAACAAAAACGACGAACATGGTCTTTACAAACTTTCTGTATTTTGTTGTTTGAAGGAAATAATCGCAGGGGATGTTTTTAAAAATCCCATTAGCGAGTGCTTGTGAATTTTAAATGCAAGTTGCTTGAAGCGATTAAATTGCAAAAAGGAGAAACGAAAAGTATTTCAAAACTCCATGTTTTGTTTATGTAGGTACCAAAAAGCAATTTAGTTTAGTTACAGGAACATTTTTGTTTTTCTTTATATGTATTTTAATAACTTAAAATTTCTTAAAGAAATGAATTTTGAATAATGCCTAATTTAAAAGAAGAAACAATTCAATTAGGTGAGCTTTTGTTCTTATCGTCTGTATGTAAAATAAAAATGTTTTTCTTTTCTGTATGTAAAATTAATTATTTCTGAAAGCAGCTAAAACAGTTCAAATTTAATTTAATCTTGCTCAGCATCTTCCCATTATTAGAATCATATTTTGACGAAAAAACAGAAATTTAAAGCAGTAAATTTTAAAATAATATTCTCAAAAAATACAGAAAAGCAAACGAATCCTCAAAAATGTAAGGCGATGTGTTATTTTTTTGACGTCCAGGGGGGGAGGGCATTTTCTATCAATTAAAAGTTTTCCTTTTCAATTAATTTCGAGTAGTACTAGTAAAATTCCTATGAGCCGCATTAATGAAAAGAAAAATGCGTTTTTCTAACATTATGTAATCAGGGTGCGTACCTAAGCAAAACAGGGGAGCAAAAAACATTTAAAAATATTGTTAAAATTAAGTAGCTATACATAGTTTACTTTCTTATCCAAAAATATTTCCCTTTCCATTAGAACACTTAATGATTATTATTTATTACCTTTAAAAAGTCAAAACTCCATAATTCTTTAAATTTGTTCAAATTTAATTACAATCTTTTTTTTTTATTGAAATTAAACGACGTTATGCTCTTCTTTTGAGTGGTAAGTAATAAAATTCACCCTGAAAATGATTAGATTAATTTTTCAAAATATTTTTGATTCACCTACCACACAATGGTAAATAAATATCTTTCAATATTGTTTTGATTAAAATTTCTGCGTTATCTCTTACTTTTAGTTGAAATTTAAATATTTCAATGCCAATTTTCTCATAATATCCTAAAATCATCAAACGTTATATTGAAATTCTTATAGAATTTAAATTCTTTGGAATTCCACTTTATACTTTAGATCAATTAATGACCATAACCACAATAAGTAATAAAAAATACGGAAAATATGAATTGTTGCTGGTTGGTGCATAAGCAACAATAAATCCAAAAAATGTACACAGAAAGACAACAAAAATACAGAACCAACTCTCAAAAACAACGAACGTATGCAAGGAATTAAAAAAGCTAACCATGTAAATTTGTTTGATCCAGTAGGGAAAAATGGGTGTCCCACCCATCACACTTGGAAAATATGTAAATTTTTTGGTATAAACAGTATAATATTTATTTTTTCAACAGTTGCGGTTGAAATGAACATCTGGCTTCACGATGTTATCATTTTTAATCTGATTACGTAAATGATTAGGGAGAAATAAAAATTATAAAGATTGATCAAAATTACGTCAAAATGTCCCACCCGTCACTCAGTAAAAATATAGAAAAAATTTCCTTTGCCAGCCTTAAAAATTGGGCAGTAGTTAGTAAAAGTAGGGAAGACCGGCGATAAATTGGACAATTTTCCTTTATGACTATGAATTACCTACCGTTCGATAGCGCAGAATCCAATCTAAAAATTACATTTGATTTTTGGTACTATTATAGGACAAGAAAAACGCAAATCTCGAAAGTGTCCAGAATATACATATAGCTGGGGTAACAAGACATTGGGATAGTTTGGACCAAGGAAAGATCATGTATTTTTACTACTGGCAATAGAATAATTTCATATATATCGTCATAATATTATTATTATTATTGCTGAACGGGTGTGTTTCTTACGAACCACTTGCACTGAAGCTCCTGGCTTATTGTACCCCGCGTTCCGTGTTTTACTCCAATAGTTCTGTATCCTCTATAAAATTGAGGATTCGACCTATGGGAACCTGATTTATCTCACCGAGAGTCGGATATAGACAATCAAAATGTTGTAGCCTTTTAGGGGCTAGAATTGTGTATACACATAGTATGTGGTGTGGAGTTTCCTCCTCCATCCCGCATAATCTACATGTAGGATCTTCCACAACACCTATTGCGTTCAGGTGTTTGTTAAGACAGCAGTGTCCGGTAAACAGTCCTACTATCTTTCTCAGCCGCACTCTACTCAGCTGGAGGATTTCCTTTTTCCTTTGTCCACTGGAGGGGCCCTCCATGAACATCCGGGACTGCCTGAGTCCCTGGAGGCCCCGCCAGTATTCAAGGTGTTTGTTACGTAGTAGTTCCTTAATTACCCCCTTTGCGGTCAGATAAGCTAACCCGCATGTTGGTTCCGGACCTACTAGATGCTTTCTTGCAGCTTTCTTTGCCAAGAAGTCTGCTTGTATGTTACCTCTTATGCCTGTGTGAGCCGGAACCCACCTCAGCATAACGCTGTTGCGTTGTGCCAGCCCACCCAGGGCTTTGAGGCATTGCTTCACGGCCCTGGATTGTATTTCTACCGCTTCCAGGGCCCTGAGTGCCGCTTGGCTTATCGTCATAATAACGAAGAGGTCAATTTTGAATGAATAATGGCGAGGATCACCAAAGCCAGTTAGTTTATCCTCCTGCTAAATAGTTGGATATAATTAATTGTTATCGTGTAAGTGGGACTTTGAATAAATTTGACGTTTAATTTCCAAACGCCATCTGTCATCTGTTTCGAATTTAATATAAACCACTCACAAAACAGTTAAAACAGTAAGCTCAAACTAAATTATTTTATAATTTACACGAGATTCTACGCTAACTTTCAGTTCTACAGGTGACAGAAGGCGTTTGGAAATTAAACGTCAAATTTATTCAAAGTCCCACTTACACTATAACAATAAATTATATCCACGTATTTAGCAGGAGGATAAACTAACTGACTTTGGTGATCCTCGCCCTAAAAATGGTAAACATCTACAAGGATTCTAAAATTAATGGTTGGATTGGCTGATAAACATTCGAATGATTCATATTTCGGAATCTGGGGGGGGGGTTATGGATATGGAACACCCTCATACTTTTAACGGTGAAAATCAGTAATATTTAGCTGAAGTAATAAAAATATTAGGCAGACTTAAACAATTTCAAAATTTTTTATATCTACCTCGTAGGTTGTTGATCTTAAAACAGACTAACTTTTATCCCAATCGTTGATAGGCAGGAAATTGTGGATTACAAGCTCGCATGATTGTCACCAGAGTTATCTGTCCTTAACCTTTCAGGCCAAATCGTCACATATATTTTGCCAACTTCAACTTAAAATTAGAAATTTTGCAATCATAAAAATTGTATTAATTATGTTGGGAAATCATCATAATATTTTCACTAATCCAACCATTGTGACATTCCAAATATCAGTTTTCACCTGGACGTGAGTTTTTAATAATTTTAATTGTTGACAACAAATTTATTAGTAAATTATGTTACACCTCTTTGCAGGAAATCATCAGATGTTGATAAACTTTTTAAATGAAATAAAATTAAACTTTCCGGCAATTTAATTAGGGAAGTAAAAAAGTTAGGACTTTTAATATTATTTTGGTAATCAGGTCCCAATTTTCAGGATCATATTAAGACTTCAAAATATTACTTAATTAAAGAAACTTAAAAAAAGTTTTATATTTGGCTGAATGGGTATTTTATAAAGTTTCCGATTTGATTTTTAAAAACTTTTCAAGTTGTAGTGGATTCTTGAAAAGTTTCTTCATGTTAATTATGAAAACTTTTTAAATTAGTGAGTTATGAGTTTTGTGAAAAATGTTAGAGTAAATATTACAAAGCACTTAAAAATTATTTTATCTCGGAGAGCCTTCCTTCAGATATACGTATATATTTTTTTAATCTTGGAAGTAGGTGAGTGGCAGAACTTGGAAAATATAAAGAAAATTAATTATTATGTTTGGTTATTTAACTACTACTATTAACATTTTACTATTAAGCGCATTTATAATGTTTTTAACGAGGAAGAACTCGACGTTTTACACTTGGATGAATTTACGAGAGGAAGTTGAACATATAAACCAACAAAGGATAAAGATTAAGAGAGCCACTAACTTAGGAGTTGTATAGCTACTAGTTTATTAGATGGGATTTTATTGCCAAGTGCCCAAAGAGTTTAAAACTATAGACGGTAGTTTGAAATATAAAATATCAATAACCCGGAGCTGAAAGCCATTCTCGTTTCCTTAACCAGGAACATTTGGAATTTCGATAATGGAAATTCAGGATAAATATTTTTAGGTAATTTCACAAATACACGGTTTACTACATCCGATAGGTAACAAGAATCTCGAAATAGGAGAACGAACGTTAAAGCTCTGCAATAACAGCGCAAGTACGAAGTGGAAATACAGGAAATCTGATATACAGTAGCCAGATTTCGTGCAATGTTTCGGAAAGATCTGCAGATATCAATTAAATACCAGGATAAGAGCTCTACCTGCTAGGATTTAACGATTATTACCTAAAAACTCACGGTTAACGACTCTTACCATAAAATTTTCAATCGACTTAACTCGTTCGTTGCAAAAACCCTGCAATCTCAGTATTATCGTGTGCACTTCTTATATTATTACAAAGCGCTCACGGAATTAGAAATTTTTCCTTACAGAATAGAAAATCTTTCAATACATAAAAAAATACTTACTTCCTTTAAACGTCAAATTCCTTATATTAAGGTTAAAATGCTGAAAGCAATAAAATTTCAGTTTTCCTTTAAAATTTTTACTTTTTTATTACTTTTTTAATAAAGTTTCAATTAAGCATATTACAACTTGTCTCACTTTTATTAAATATTTGTATAACTAAATTAATAGCGGCTTTATACACAATTAATAATTTATGATGATATATTACGAACTTTAATTATTTTAACGGTTAATCGCGAAAAATAGTATCCTTTACGGTTCAAAAGCTTCAAGTCGAACTTTTTCATAATTTAATTACCAGTTGCCGTATTGCATTTTAATCTAAAAAGGAAATTTTCATTTTAGCTACTAATTAACCCAACCGTGCATTCTATTTTAATTTATATGGTCGGTGCAAAAGCTAAGTCGATCGCAAATTTTAATATTCGACAATTAAAAATTCCACCTTACTTAAAATTATTATTTTTTTCATTTTATGCTTCTATTATTTTTTCTCAACGTTGGGTGCGTTCTATTTGATTCCTTCATTGAACTAAACCGTCTGGATTATTTAATTTTATTTCTGCTCGAGGTTTTATCCTTGTAGCTATCTGCTTAATTGTGTGACACAACACCCCATCTCCCTATCTCTAATTTAGCACTATCGTATATTTTATTGTGCTTATAATCTTAGTTCTCTGACGACTATTTTAATTCCTTACTTGGTTTTACTGCTAGGAGATTACAATAATTTCAGTGAACGATTATTTGCTAAAGCAGAATAAGATCAAATAGAATCGTAATGTGTGATCCCTAAAAGGTATAGGGTTGGAATCACTACAAATTCTTTCATTAATGTAGTGGCCCATTGAGAAGAGGGGGGGCGGATTTATAATAACGTGTAAAATAGACTGAGCAAGTGCAAACTGAGGTGAAATGTCCTTCATTTGAAAATTTGCTTTAAAAATTTCAACTGAATCAGATAAAACAATTTCCACAATTAAAATGTAGAAATTTAAATCTTTAAAAAACGTGAAAGTGAAAATACTTGTGAATATTGATTCAACTTTTTTTAATTTTCGTTTTTAATAAGGTCTGTTTGGAAATTTTTTAAATAACCTGCAGCATTTTTTATTTTTAGTCTTTCTTCGTACCTAATTATTTTCTCATCTGTTAAAATTGCGTCTCCTATAATTAAAATTTGATGTCAGTCCGCCTCTGCTTATTTTAGTAAAGTTAACTGTTTCTAGCTTAAATGAGAACGAAAGCTTAAAAAAGTTCAACCCGATTTGGAACCGATCCTATTATCTCTTGTGAAATAATTTAAATTTTTTTGACATTTTATACTTGCAAAATATAGTCTGTAATGGTAACCATTATGTAGTACTATACGTATTAAATATAATTTAAATTTAAGCTTGGATTAAATTTAAATAAAGCATCTGTGTTTTTAAAAAATTAATTTTAGATAACACGAACGAGTGTATGTTAACATGACAGTTTTTCTATTGTTTTTTTGGCTTTTTTTTGGTGTAACGACTTTCATTATAGAATTAATTCAGCGGTGTGATGTGATAAGTTGTTCATTTTTTAAGTATGTGATATTTTTTGAGTGGCATTTGTGATAGTATTGGTTGACACGCGTATGCAGATACACATGGTAAGATAAATAACTGTCAAAATTGTTCACACCGTTTACATTTATTTATTCAGTTGCGAGTCGGTTTTAATTAGAGTATGGAGTATTTGCTCCATGGTTGGTAGCTTGGTACTCCTACCGCGCCGCCGCTCCTCTTGTTATAAATAGTTTTAGGCTTAACTTTTTTGTGATAAATTAAGATTAATGAACAGTAAAAGCTAATATTTTTGTTTACTAACCGATGAGAGCATTGCTTTATTTAATTAAATTGGGTTTTTACTTTGACTAGAAGTTTACTTTTAGTTGGCTCAAATTAAACATAAAGTTTCGTCACCAAAAAATCAAATAAAATAATGTATTGCCGATACATCATTTTATACATTTTGCAAATCGCACTATTTGCATGAATGAACGGTGGTTGCTGGAGTGCCGTAATCCTCTGCTGGCATAAAACCATAATCCCCTAAGCAGCACATTTTTACATTATCACAAGCTGCCACCATACACATACACACACGCCATCGGTTCGATAGTATAAATTTAGATCCAAAAGACAAAGCTGTCAAGGCGAAATTACGATGCTAGTAATATAAAAATCGAGCCGATAATAAAATTTTGTTCCAAATTTTCTTATAACATGTAGCCGTCGCATATGGATTGCAGATACATAATAATAACTTTTTCCCAAAATTGTCGCGTAAGCTTCATATTTTATAACACTCCAACACAATCGTAAACCATAAAAATCTTTTATCTGACCGATTGGGGTTATACCAGACAAATGTGAAACATCATTTACAAGTATACAGCGCACGGCCGTGTATGGTTTGAAGTGTAGGGGTAAAAGTTACAGTTTCCGATGAATGAAAAGTCTTTATAGAGGTGCCGCCGCCGGCTTTAATTGAATACAATTTTTGGTAACTTATTTCATTGAATTTCATAGTGCGCAGGTTGTAGAGGAGACTTGTGAGATTTATATGATATTTAAAAGTTAATCTAGGATTAGCGATTGATTTATTCTTCATGGTTTTTAAGCAAAAAAGCATAACCTCTTCTTAATTTAACATAATTTAGTTCTCTTCTTAATAACATAATTTAGTTCTCTATCCGTATATTTTGTACCCTGACAAAAAAATTATATTATTTAAAACATAAATGTTATAATTTTGTACTCAAGTGCTCTATCCATGAATTAAGTTATCCAAGTGATTTCGCACTATTAAAAAATAATGTGTGATGAGTAGAGACAGGATAGTTAGGCAAAATAAAACCTCAAAAAAGGCAGGCAAAAAGGCATTAAAAACAAGCAAAAAAGGCAAAATAAAAGGCAAAAAGGTACAAAAAAGGCAAAAACGTTTTTTCAACAAAAATCATACAAATTCAAATTAATTCTCTTTATTTTTGTACCAACTTGTTACCAGAAGTTTTTCGATATTATCTACAACAGCTTAAATTTGTTCTCCTGTCACTCAAAATTTGTTTGAATGTGGAGAACGATCTCTCCACATCGCAAGACGTGATAGGGGCAAATTTGAATGAACTTATCTGATCTGGAGTTAGCTCTAAATCAATATCGTCATTCGAAATTCCTTGATGTGTTTTAGAAATTTCCTGTATAATTTTATACGATGGATCTTTTTCTAAAACATTATATTAATTTTTCTTTAAATTTTTTCCCTAGTGTCGATTCTCTGCTTCACCGGAAAGCTAACAATAATATTGAAGTCAGTTTGGAATTCGTCAAGTAAGCATAAACCGCCGCACAACGTCGCCGAATCGTAATTTGATAACGCGCTTCATAATCGAATGGAGAAGAGGTTTTGTTTTACTAATTACGTCTAGCATAACCTTCTTGATTATTTCAAGAATCGGATTCTACCGATTAGTAGAATTTGAATTTCCAAATTTAAAATTTTTATAATTAAGTAAATATAACATTTGAAATTTTTAAATAAAATTAAGAAATAAATTTTAAAAAAGCAAAAAAGAAATATTTTGGTTCAAAAAGCACAAAAAAGGCAAAAGCAACCGCAAAATAGGTGAAAAAGGCAAAATAGACTGGAACCCCCCCCAAAGAGGCAAAACAAAAAATGAATTTTTGAATAGTACATGCTCTGAAACGAATTTTAAATTGGGTCTGCCTGAAATATTTCAATTTTTAAAAAAAGGCATTTTGCCTAACCATCCTGTCTCTAGTGATGAGGGTGATAAAGTTTACTTCAACCTAACACTCTTAATTCCTTCTTCTTCTACTTTGGACTAGGATTTCTCCTATTTGTTTTGCCTTATTCCACCTATTTGTTTTGCCTTATTCCACCGACGAGGAAAACCAGCTTTGGGTTCATCTCTTGAGAGCAGGTTATCACGGTAGTCTCTTTCCCTTCGGTAGTAAACTTTTACAAACTTTTGCCAGTCCTCCGCTGTCTATATGTTCCACATGGCTATATTCAATTCTCTCTTCTTGCCTTTACTCCATTTCGTCCTATTTCTCGTCTTGTTCAAGAAATCAGGTTCATTTGGTTGAAAAGTCCTGATTTTTTAGATTTTCCGAAAATGTAACGAATTTTTGCAATTTCTTACATAGTACTACTTTTCATATCATTTCACAATATTTCTCAGTACGGTCCATCAACTTTAAAGTGAATGCAATTTTATATTGCAAACATTTGGCTGGAAATTGATTGCAAGTATCGGCTGGGAACGTTGGCGGATGAATACTTAATCGGGGAGTCTTGCAAGCTCGACCATAGCGAACGTAGTTGGTGCCTGGTAGTGCGTGGACACGTATTTTTGGTCCAGCGCAACTATTCATTGGTGAGCTATCGTATGAAGCAGTTGTATGGTTGTCATGTGGTGTTTCTGGTTCCTGTTTGTAAACATCTGGAACATGAGAGGCTCTTCACGCGCAAATCTATTACAAAGTTTTGTTGTGCTCAAGTCGTTGAAACATTTTGGATTTTCTGGAGTTGGTAAATCTTATTGTGGTTTGTTTTGGATAACGCCTGGGGAATCTTTTTCATCGTTTAGATGGTCCAATCGTGTTACCATCTCCAACACCACCCCTCACTGGTGCAGTTTCCATTCCATTCCATTCAAAGTGATTGAATATTTGAAAATTATAACAAGTTACAGATTTCACCTTGGAAGCCACACGTTGGGAAAGCGGTTGGAGACGAACGGCTGTCACCATTATAAATTATTGTAAGCTTATACGAGACCTTTTTTTATTTCAATTTTCTAATGTTGTGAATAAGTCTTTAAGTTTTAATAGAATACTCAATATTTAAGTAACCATATCTTAGCAAACAATATAAAATTATAGGAATGGAACAAGTTCGTTGTTTTCTATTTGAAGATCTATCGAATTATCAATGAAAATTCGCTTTTCGTTATCATTTCGAATCACTTGATAAATTTTAAGATATGCAGTGTTTTTTTTTCATAGTGACTAGGAGGAGCTAATGTGCAGAAACGAATATTCGTTATTTCGGGTCTATGTTGGTGTCAATTGGTAAAATCGAATGTCACACGTTCTCCCTCCACATCTACTGTGAAAGATTTTGGCTCCTCCTAGTCACTAAGGAAAAGATTCACTCTACCCTGTATATGTGGATTATTTTTACAAAGATGTTTTCATTCAAAATTTTAACTTTGCGCCCATAAGATTCTTTGCTCTGATTGGACAGATTATAGGCTGTGACTGTGACTACTGGTTTTTGTCTATGTCTATGCTTGGATGATATCCCATACCCCCATACCTCCTAGTGACAGAAACAAAAACTATATTCTTTAATTAATTTTGCTAAATTAAAACTACTCCAAATAAACAAAAACAGGGGGTCCCAGTGTCAAGAAATTAAAAATGATATAATTTTTAATTAATATATTGTCGTGTGCTTTTTGAGGACATAATAAACGGTGGCAAATGCGACCAAGGATGCCACAAGATTTTTCATTTCATTTTGATTTTGAATTTTAAAGAAAAGATGATTTTTCATATTTGGTGCTTGATTTTCTTTAGTGTTGAAACTTCCGACGATGTTCAAAGGATGGCATCAAGATGACGGGTCTTTGCTGCGCTGTTTTTTGGAAAGCAGACGGGCGTAAATTTCGTCTGATATTGAATTAAGAATTATTGAGTTTTCTGGAGTCAAGATTGATTCCAGAACGATTTAGCGATTATTTTACGTTATTTCCGGATGAGGGAAAATCACTAGTTATTTTCTAAGCGACAATTTGGAGATATGTTGATAGTGCCCTCATGGTTAACGATTTGCTCGATCATTGACACCGGAATACTACTGATCTCGCCTCTTTGAGACGTTTGAGGAAAGGACCTGGTATTTCTGGAAGCCATAATTGATGCATTTGCACCACGGACCTCTTAAACAAAGATGGACTGCTATTCCTTATGGCTGTAAATCCAAAAAAATGAAGCCTATATGGGCGCCGACATTTGTGGTGCAGTTCTAGGAAATTTCAAATATTTATTACATTGTCACGAAAAACTTCGTTGATTATAAATATTTATTGGCTTATCTTCGTACTAAAATTAGTGTATTACACGTTTCAGCCGTAAGATAACCTAAATCTTTGTTATAACCAGTTTAAATTTAAATTTCCTTCCAAAATCCTAAATAATGGTTTGGATGCGATTTGTATCCGTATAAAATATACAAATAGAACAAAATTTTAAGTTAATGATGATTAAGAATAAAAACAAGAAAATAAGAAACCAGCAGAGAAGTAAATCCAAACTCTTCTAAAACCTATTTTCACAAAAAATAATTGAACTTCAAAACTGACGGTAGCTTTTGAAAGACTGTATTGCAGTTCTCATTTTTCGTTTACCCATTCACTTTGATAAACGTTAATATTTTCGATCGAAAGTTATTTTCCTATTATTGTACCATAAAAAAAGTTTTTCAAATTTTCGGAACGAACAAACCATTAAGTTGTCAACAATTTCAAAGAGATTTGATAGGGCGAATTATTTCGTTGTAGGTTTGAATGTTGTAACATTTTAGTTCGGTTTGAAGAGCGCAAACAAAGAGATCTCGGGTACTTTATCATTAATTTACTTTTTTCTTATATATTTTTGATGTTTCTTAAAAAACAGAGAGAATACCCTCTTCTAGTTGACAAGTCGATATAAATCACGTTACACAATAAATATCTGTGAGTGGACGACAAACACAATACAAGAAAGCCAAATACAACTTTACAAAAACGGTCATTTGTCAAAGTCTTAGTGTATAGGTAAGCGATATTAAAAAGTACGTCTTATTTAAATGAGCCGCGTGTTTCTAGCGATGATGAATTGCGGGTGGGTTCAAGATGGCCGTGAGTTACTGTACATGACATACTCGAATACCTATTGAGCAAATTTATCATTTTTATTCCCCTAAACGCCTTGTTCTAACAATCAAAAATTATTTTCAAATATGAAGCATTGCTCGATTAAATCTTTAGTTTCAACTATTAATTCGCGTAGTTTTAACGCTGAAGCTGCTTCAAGCCAACATTTTTAAGTTTCAGTACGTACAAATCTGTTACGTTGCCTTTTCTAATTTTATTTCGAGGAAGTATGGAATTTTGTGCAGATGAAAACCTCAATATTTACAATGGTACTCTATCTCAGTATTTTGAAGTTCACAGAAGATAAAGAGGGAATAACAGATGGAGCACTAAATTCAAACAGAACATGAAAAGACAACACTAAAAGTATAAAATATTTTTACCTTACAAAAATGCACGACCTCACTAATTATATTTTTAAAATGGTAAATTGAAAAGAAAATTTGGTGAAGCTAAAACTTCGTGAACTGCTAAGTTTAAAAGTTAGTCGATAAGAATTGCATAGTAGTTGCATTTGTGGATGCAATTTAAAGTTTATTAAAAGTTGTTTTAACTAACAGCACTAGATGTAATTAATTAATTAAATCTAGCAATTTGCAAAATCGCAAAGTAATCAAACCAATGTTATTTCTGCCACTTTCTACACTTTGATAAATTGAATTCGTATTAGTATTTGTATTATTAATTTACCCGAGTTATGTAAATAGCAAGGCTATCAATCTACATTAAGTGAATTGTAAAGACATTTGTGCACATATTTCATAATTCGCGTTATTTACAATGAAATATAATATACAATGTCTTAATACATGTACAATGTAATCAGAAAATTATTGTCAATTTTGTTCGAACGAACTTATCCATTCATTCCGTTACTTTATCTAAACGATTTTACGTCACGATTTCGTCACGCAAATTGTTTTTGAATTCGTGAGTGTTAACAAATATTTATCTATAGGAAGCAACCTTCCATTTTATTATAAAAAATTAATACAATTCTGAAGAAAGCTCACGATAAGTTTTAAATTTTAATTATTATTTATTTCACGAGTTAAAATCACCCCCTCCCTGACGACGTAATAATAACAACAATTTTAATGTGAATCAACCGATTCCATTGCATGTTTGAATTTGCAGACAAAAAGCGAAGATAATGCAGAAATTATAATAAACGTGAAGCAAATATAATTTTCATACAAAACGTGACTTACTATAAAATATTCGATTATTTCAAAGAAAAAAGTAGGAAATTCTGGTAGTTTCATTGAAAACGACGAATTCGTATTCAATCGATTATAAATAACTGAGTCATTAATTGTTTATGTTACGTACATTTGACTTTCAAAAATAAAGTTAATTAGTTTTCTTTAACTTTATTATTAATTTTGTTTCGGAAAAATGAGGAAATGTGAGAAATATGATGGCAATCAAAATGAAAAAGGAAAACAATTTATGAACAAAAAAGTATTAAATGGAAAATATTGAAGTTTATTTGGTTTTGATTAGGGAGAATATTTGCAATACCCCAGAGGCAATTTTCCCTAATAAAATTTAAAAACACAATATTATACTTGTTTACATTTTGTATAATGTAAAATTGAATGTTACTATTGTGATCAAAATATAATTAAATTTGAATAAATATTAAAATTTCCGTTTCGTGTGTGTGTAATGCACATGAGAAATCAAATTCGAGTTCAATATTGAACTTGGCTAAGAAATAGCGCTCATTAGCAAAATTTTATTTTATTTTATTGATTTGGAGTGGGGATTTGAAGAGCCTGTATCAGAATTTTTCTGTTAAAGTGCACCTGATGCGAATTTAAAATACAGTCAGTAATTATCGTTCGTAGAGAAATTTGCTTGGTAATTACTCGAAAAAGTAATTTATAGCCGGTAATGCAGCAAGTTCGTAAAGTCAGAAAACCGAAGCGCCGCTATATTGTTTGCCTGTAACAAAAAGCACAACGACAAATCTCCATTTCGCGTTTTAAATTTTCAGCAGACGGTATTATAACCAATGGGCAAAAAGAATAAAAATTATCTTGCTCATGTAATTTTTAGATTACATTTGTAGAATTTCGTGTTGAGATATCCTTGAATAAAATTGTTTTAAATTACTTAAATGTGGCAATTTTATAATCTGGGGCAAAATAATACAATAACAAAAAGTTGTTGTTGGTTCAAAGTTTTGATAAAATACCAAATTTGTCTGAAGAGTTTTTACTTATTACTAAGATTTTAAAAGATAAGCTCGTACTTGGGAAGATGAGAAAATTTAAAATAAGTTTAGTTATACATTTAGTTTGGGGTCTTAAAGCTATTCAAGTAAAATACTCTTCAAAACATTCAATGCACAATCCTTGAAGATTAATTCATTACGAACGGCGTACAAGACGACTTGAATAAAACGGGCGAATTTTCTTTCAAAACTTTACATGCTACTCAAAACAATGCTTTACTCTTTAAATATTATCTCGTAGAATTTAAATTTTGTATTATATTTTTAATACCCATTTTGTCTACATTTATTTTTTTCTCTCGTCCTTTTATTTTCTAGATTATAACAATAATCGTTGATTTATTATACGTCTTTAAGGTTTTATGTTGTATTTTGTTAGATTTTATCAGAAAACATGAGAATGGGTGCATTAGTATCACTTTAGCTACAAAAAAATAAAACTTAAAACATAAATGATATTCAGGAATATTTGACTCTAATTTGTCGACCAGCTGGTAAGTAACGGTAGCGAGGGCCGGATTTCACCTTGCTTATTTACCCTTCTACAGTTGAAAATACTACTTCTGATTGTTCTGACAAAGGTCGAGAAAGAAAATTTTCCTCTTCCCCAAAAAATTCATCTTCACTACCCTCTTTCTTTCTTTTGTATATTTTCTCTAGGTTAATTCAATAGTTACAAAATTACAACGGCATATTTTTAATTTTCTCTTATTTTTTGCAAAAATGAAACTATTGTTTTTACCATTTCATGTTCATAACACTCGAATCTGTGAGATTTGCTTATGGTTATTACATGTTTGGGACTCAAACTTACTCTTCCCGAGTTTCACAACAGCAAATAATCCATCTTCTTCTTCTTCTTCTTCTTACCCTTTTATTCCCCCCCCCCCACTGTTGGACATAAGCCTCTCCCATATTATGGAGGAGTTTGGCCATAATTCTGCGCAGATTGATTTTGAACTATAGTTGTTTTACATCCGGTAGCAGCTTGCTAGGATAGCCTTCAGATGTGCCTGTAACCCTATTTTTTGTTAACGGTGACAATTCGTCAACTCAGGGGGACCACCGGCTTAACGGCTTAACGTGCTTAATATGAAGCACGGAGACTTTGTCATAAGAAAGTTTGACTTTCCGCAGATTTGAACCCGGTACCCCGCATTTGCATTCAACTGCGTTAGATGCAAGGCAATGACCGTCTCTTCTGACGAAGATCAGAATTCCATGAGAAATATGGAAATATTCCATACAAATCATAAACATAATATCGAATAAGAATCGGAAACCTCAAACAATCTTTCCTTCAATCTTGAGCAGCCCCGTGAGAAGTTTGAGAGTCACGTACCATTTGTAATCCACATTCTTTGGCGTGACCTTCTATGGGTTGCCTCACCAAAATTTGTACAGGGTCAAGAGTATATTTTATCATCCACCATATGGGTAAGCCTTTGATAATACGAAAATTTCAACCTGTAACTTCTGTCCTTTCTGTTTCTTTCAAAAGGTTATACTTTCAAATGTTACGGCATCATTAAATGGCATTGCATCTTCAAATCTACCAGAGAAGGCCACAACTTTACTTAGTAGGCAATCAATTCAATGGCCAATGGTCATATGAGATGGAATAATATCTGGAGAAATACCATCTGCCATGAAAAGCATATTTTCTTGACCATACAGTAGACACCATACCACAGGTTTCTTTCTGGAAGCAAATTTTTCACCTATTTGGAATCCCATGTGAACAAACTTAAATTTTACAAAATTTGCATCAGTTTTTGTTCACACTTATATCAGAACTTCATCAATGATGCCACTTTCGGTGTGCTTTAACATTTAACAATTTTGAACATTACCATCTACTTAGGGCCAATTCTACAAAGCAGGTATAAAGTACGAATAAGCTATACTGAGAATAAATCGCACAGATTGCGTTCTACAATTGTCGTATAACGTTCTTGTTGGTATAAATTGTGGTTATACCTGGTTTAACTTATCCCTCTGAAAATGGTCGAATACCTGCTCGGATAAGTTATTCTGGGGTTTTGTAAACTCCACTAATTTCGACCCATCTTAAGATGGGGCTTATTTTTTTTATAATCCTGGTTGTAAACTCCCCTAACGTCGAGGGATTACTAGGCAATAAGATTATAAAGCTTATAGATAGGCTTTAGGAATAATATATTGCTACCAACTTTGATGAATATAAGTAAGCAAATAAATGGAATAGACAAAATAAGTCAATTAATTAAAATGTTAATAATTGGTGTAGTCGTGGTTCGTTTTTTTACAATAAATTGTTACATTATGTAAGTTTTAGTTTTTGAGTTCATTATTGGCTATAAATGCAAAATAATGCTATGCAACAATGCAAAATAATGCTATACAACATTATTTTGCATTTATCACGTTTGGTTGTTTATAATTATTATGAAAAATATTTTTAACATTGTTTCAAATGTAAAAATGTTGGGTATCCATAAGTTACTGCTTCATGGGTTTATTATCTCAAGTTGTTCTTATTTTTTATGTACTTTCAAACATATTGGCCTATAGTTGTTGTCAACAGAAACTTCTTGTCAATGTGAAATCCATAGCTAGAAAATCATAGCACACCAGAGCTTAGGTTATTTGTTGAAATTCGCTCTTTTTTTATAAATTTGTGGCTAATACGAAATCTGTACAGGCAGGTTCGAAACATCAGAGCTTTGGGGTCGCCCATAAAAATATCTACGCCTAGGGGGGGAGGGTCACAAAATGTTTGCTGTATAACAATTTCTTTATTTTCAAACATATTGGCCTGTTGTTGTTTTGAGAAGCTTTCTTTGTTCTTATTAAAATTGTTTTATAATCAACAAATTATTGTTTTAAGAGCAAACAGTTCAATGCTACCCCCCTATAAGTGTGAATATTTGTGTTTTCTGTCATTTATTTCCAGGACGTTATAAAAATTTAAATAATAATTGCTAGCATTACAAAATCTTTCAACACTTTTTTATATAAACACGCTAAAGGAAGTTGATTTATTTATTGGAAAACCATGTTATTCGAATTACGCGATGTTCAAATAAGTAAATCAATTTCTTTTAGCGTTTTTACATAAAACAAAGTTGAAAGATTTTGCAATGTTAGCAATTATTTAAATTTTTGCGACGTCCTGGAAATAAATGACATAAAACACAAATATTCACACTGTATAGGGGGGTAGCACTGGACATTGCTCTTAACAAGAACTTCTTGTAAATATTAAATTCATATACAGATAAGTTTGGCACATCAGAGCTTAGGTTATTTGTTGAAATTCGCTCTAGTTTTTATACATTTGTGGTCATATACAATCTTTGGAACATCCGAGCTCAGGAGTTGCCTATGAAGGACATTTTATGCATACGGGGGGAGTCATAAAACGAAGATTTTCGTACGAAACTAGCTCGGAGGATTTGAAATACGTTTAACTTTGCAGAAAATGAAATTAAAATGATGAGAATGCAAGTTCATTTAAGCTCAAACAAATATCTATCGATAGACATCGATTATACAGCCCCCTCCCCAAGAATTTCGCGAATAACTGCGCGACTGTTGAGACTCAAACTATACTGAAACGTTTGACACCAATTTCAACCAAAATGTTCACTTAAAATTGAGGGTTATTGTACGGAACTTGCTCGGAGTACTCGAAATTTTAAATATTCGTAACTTTGCAGAAAATGAATGGAAATGGAAGCTCATTCAAGCTCTATCGATAGACATAGCGTTTTTCACACAATTATTTACCATACATGGATATTTAAATGGCCATTATGCACCTCTTGTTTTTGTATTTAAAACTTTAAATAAATTCAAATTTTTCCGTTTATTACACATTGTGTTTAATTTAGTTAAGCCCTTCTTAATTACCCTACTTATAATGAATTACATTCGGGGAGTTTACAACTAGGATTATTGGTGAAATCTTCAAAAATATGCTGTGCAATAAATGACCTATAATTGGTGCGGAGGAACTAATTCCAGGTATAGTTATACCGACCGTGTACAAGCATTGTAGAACGCAAAAGCTTTTATACCTCGAATAAGGAATAAGTTATACTTCGAATAAGTTATTCGGAGAATAACTATTCGGGATTTTATACCTGCTTTGTAGAATTGGCCCTTAGCCTTCCATATCAGCTATATTGATGGTTTTTTCTATAATAGTGTCGTTACCAGATCCACGTGTGCCAACGCATGTGATACCGTCGTCTTCTAGTTTATTGTACATTTCGTTGCTGCCTTTCATTCCCTCGTAGCTTTCTCTGGTCGGTTTTTCCAACAATTCCAACAAAATCATCAAAAAATCTGCAAACCGTGATGCCACCAACGGTTTTTAAGAATGTTCCTTAGTGTCTATTCAAACTTGGTAGTTTGGACTCTGATTATCTGGGAAAGATACAATAGCAGCTCAGACACCCAAAATCATGGAAGAATGAATGTCGCAATGCGTATACAATTTGCAATATATTGTGGTGGTATTTTGACCAATTAAAAGTGACAGCGAGCAGATAAGAGAGTAATTTTATTTAATTTAATTTTAAATTCAGTAGTCAGTCGATACGACTAACAAAAATAATAAGATTTGCATCAAAAACAAAAACCATCCCATGTAACGATTAATTACACATGAGACACAATTTGAGTTTATTTGTGAGACACAGAAATTTTGTAACACCCTGTGAGTACTTTTTAAATTTGATAACAGCCGCGGTTTTCTGTAAAACATAAGGTTAAAGTGTTAATATCAGTTTGGTGCGCGAGCAATTAACAACGTTGTGTTGCCTGCTAGAAAGACCATTTTGGTTACCAGCAACAGGATCCCCACCACAAAAGCAAATTTTGAATTTTGGAAAAGGAACGAGAAACACAGCAGTTCCCGGGTGAAGCTCAAGTAGAAAGGAGTTCTTGGGGAGACGTCGATTGAGAAAGTGTAAATTTCTCGATAAAATCCCAATTAAGGAACTCAATTGCGGTTCTTTGGTATAAAAAGACCAAAGCATTAATTTACTTAATTAAACGGAAGTAAATAAATTTACGGAATTCGAGTATTTGATGAAAGTTGTGTATTGCGTGCGTAATTGGATATTCGTGAATTGAATATCTGAAATAAAAGCAGATTACAGATATTTGTACAATCGGTACGATTTGGAGGTTGTGTTCACACGTGGTGAGCAGGTTAAGATTGGAAAATTAATTGATTACTTACCGAAGTGTAACTAAACACGAAGATTATTCAACCAACAGTTTTTCAAAAGTTGGTTAACAAAATTAAAGGATTGAAGCAGCACTTTTAATCACCAAATTTGGAACGCATTCACCGATCACCGGTAGCTGTGAAGACGTTAATGGCTTCCAACAGAATGGGCAACCTGATGTTTACCAACTGTTTTATGGGAACACACCAGATCAAGTAAAAAGTAACAAGGTACAAGATTTGTTTTATTTTTAATTAATCTAAATTATGAATCAATGAATTGTGTTGATTTTAGATTAATTAAAGGACTTTATTGATTTTAATGATTATAATTTGTTCACATGATTACACCAAATAATGAAATATCCAAATTTAGCTCCTAAATACAAGGATTTAAATGTAATTTGGATGCTTTAATTATTGCACAAAAATAACACATTGGTTTTAGACAAAATTGTTGTCCAAGTTAATTTGATGCAAATTTTTATTGATTCTTTATGCCACTTAATAAATTATGTCTACAACAAATTGCCCTCTTATTTAGTCTACTGAATCCACTGACTCTGAGGAAGAGAAAAACTCTACTCCGATAAAACGTTAGCTTTGAGGGTCTTTCTTTTTTTGGGGTGGTTATTCTTAAAGTAAGAATAATCATAACAATATGGATTCCTTATTTTCACGTTATGCTATTTTTATGTTATAGTAGCTATCACGGTACTTTAGCTCTCCAACGCCAACGTGGCAATATATTCCACTAGCCTGTAACGAATTTTTGCATTTCGTTACGTAGTACTACTTCCTCATTGAATTTCAATATTTCTAAGTACGGTCCTTGCATTAAATTTGAATGCAATTTTATATTGCAAACATTTGGCTTGTATTTGAATGCAGGTTATCGACTGGTAACGTTGGCGTATGAATACTTGACTCGGGGAGTCTTGCATGCTCGACCATAGCAAACGTACGCTGTTTTCACAACGATTTAGTTTACTGCCTGGTAGTGCTTGGACAAGTATTTTTGGTCCAGCACAACTATTCATTGGTGGGCTATCGTGTGAAGCATTGGTATAGTTATCGTGTGGTGGTTCTGGTTCCTGTTTGTAAACATCTGGAACAGGAGATGCTCTTCACGCGCAAATCTATTATGCAGTTTCTGTGTGCGCAAGTTCCTATTATTGTTTGTTTTGGATAACGCCTAGGGAATTCTTCCAATCGTGTTGACATCTCCAACACCACCTCTCACTGGTCCAGTTCCCGCTACCGATCTGCAAGTAGTGTTTTTTGTGTAGCGAATGTTCGATCAAGTTTTTTCCTGTGTAAATTGACAAGTTACAGATTTTCATCTTTGAAGCCACACGTTGGGAAAGCGATTGGAGACGGAACACCTGTCACCATTATATTGTAAGTTTATCTGAGATCGAGTTAAGCAATTTTAACTTATCCAATTCGTATGAACCGACGTGATTGTAACATTTTGTGTTCAATATTGGGTAACTATTAGAGGTTACTGTATGTCTTGGTGCTTGTTAATAAGCTGGGTGCACTTTTTGATTATAACACCGTAAACATTCATTGCTACTGTGTGTCTGTTTACCACAGTAATATAAAATTGCAATTGTTGGAACTGTGATGATGTGAAAAAATATTGTACATTGTATTCCATTATAATATTTATACTAAATGTTCATATTTGCACTTCCGATTACTGGAAGAATATGAAATAGAGTAAAGATCAAAGTCTACATCAGTGGTCAGCTGTATTATAAAGAGCGGTTCCTAACAATGTTTTTAACTATATAGAGCCCCGAAGTGATCAAAAACTGGTCGTCGACATTTTTTGTCCCATTTAATGGTGTACGATAAATTTTATACATTTAAATGGAAGAAATCATTATCATCACCATTTAGAACAAATAAAGCATAATAGTAAAAATGTATTTGAAAAATGCAACACAGTTACGGATTATAAAACATATGTTGAGAATAAAAGAGTATTAGACGAGTGATAAATCAGACAAGTTGCTTTGGAAAAATTAATCCTAAGCTTAGAAAAAGTTGAAGCGTCGAGAAATTTTGAGAGAAACATTAATGTGGTGTATTACACATTAGGAAAGGAAGAAAGGTGGTCATAAACTTGTACAATTGCTACTTGAAATATGATGTAAAGTTTCAAAAGCAATTAATTAGGAAAACGACTACCAAAAACAATATAAACAGTGAAGATAATTATGTGGTTTTGCGAACAATTGTCTAAAAAATAAATTTATTAACCAGAGCAATTTTAGGCTACACATTTATTTATCTTATTATCATAATATTTTGTTGCAACATTCGAGATGAGTTATAGTCGCAATTAAAAGAAAAATTGAAAAGATTATCGTATTTTAAATCAGTGAATCATTTCAAGTTCTATTAGGTACCTATTTCTTTGAACAAGAAGTGCACGTGTTTTGGACGATGGTAATACTGGTTACTTCATAACACACGTGCATGGTACATTTTAGACACTCATGTGTAAAATATTCCATTTTCCATTAGGACATTCATAAGTTTTAGTTCAGCTTTATATGGACGATCGTAAATATTTTTATTATTGCTTTATTTACAAAAAAAAAACTGATATTGATGTACTGACACTGCATACTTAAACATTATCGAGTTTTGTGTTTAAAATATGTGACATTCATGTGGCTTCTTGGAAGAATATTTTTGATGCATTTTAGTCTTCTGCATTGCAGTATCGAGCAGATTTATAAGTCTTCAAGGTTTATAAGTTTCAACTTAATGGTTCAAATTGTGAATTATTCTAAATTATGACCACTTTCTTTTCAAATTGAAAAGTCGTTTTTGAAAAGAAAAAATAATGACTGCATTTTTATTGGGTACTGCTCAACTTGAAAGCATTTAAGTGTTTTACGTGGTGTAAGTGACCCTTCACACCCACTCTTGACTAGCTAATCGATTTTTAATAAACTATAACAATACCAAACAAAACATATTTTTATTTTTCTTAATTTCGAAACGAAGTAGTGCATAAAATAACAACTATTGTTATATTGGTATGTAAATTAAAACCTTATTTATATGCCGCTCGGGACATTAATAATAATCCATTTTATTATTTAACTTGAATGAATAAGCGAAATTAATTTAGTTACTGTAATCACACTATAATTTTGCATTATTAACTTTTAACCATTGGCACTGACTGAGTTGGAGCGCGGTGTACAGACCCACAAAAGAAATTACACAGCACAACTTTGTCCACGAACTAACGAAGTTTGGAGAATTGTGGTGTTTACACAGAGATTGCAATTAATAGTTTTAAGAAGAAGATTCAACGTTTTTAATATTAACATCAGAAATACGTTATCGAGAAGTTTTCAATTAGGAGCCAGTCAATACGAAATTGCTGTGTAATGTGTATTTATTGTGCATTATTTTATAATTTAAAAAATGTTTCTTCAAGTTCAGGCATTCAATAATTTTTCACCAAAACAATAAAGTATAACCACTTTTCAACATACAATTGCGATCTAGAATCGAAAAATTGTCGAGTGACAAGTCATTCTAATCTTGCAAAGTTTATAACCCAATATAAATATTTACTTTCTGTAAATTGTAAATGTAATTTTCTGATTTTCTGTGAAATGGATTGGATTTCAAAATTTTTCACTAGACCAAAGTTGTAGTCCGTTAAATTTCCTATTTGTTTCGTTTAAAAGATACAGGGTTTTCAAAACAACCAAAAAAACAGAAAGCTCGAATTTTTCAACATTTTTTAACTTACTTTAATAATTCATAAATCGAATAACGATGATTTTAGACAACAAAAGGTTTAAATCTAGTTTATAGATTATTTCATGCTCTTTAATAAAGCACTAAACGATTTTTACTGAAAAATCAATATTTTCGGAGCTATGACCATGCGAAGGTGGAAACTTAAAAAAATACTTTAAAGAGGCCTAACTCTCGAGGGTTTGAATTTAGAAAAAAAATTTTGTTAAATATTTTTCTTAGAAAAGTATCATCTATTACCACCTAAGTTAAGTAAAGTGTATCCGGGAACACTCTGTATAAACCTAGGATGCTGATCCACCTGTAAAAATCTGTGTAACGACCTAATTGGTCCAACTTTATCTCAATTAATCAGATGATCATCCACTCAGAAAATTAAATATTAGACTTTTACATTTTCAATAAAAAATGTACTCGAATTAAATTATCATCATCATTTTTTTGAACGTGAGCACGTTTGAACGCGAACAATTAAAATTGTCAGTATAAGGAAACTATTCTTTTTAATGAAGCTCCTGAAAAGAGAGGTCCACCGGATGAGCTTAGGTTAGTGTTAGGAAACGATATTTGTTTAATTAATACCGCTAAAAAAGAGATCCACCGGCTAGCTACCCGTCCGTGGACCGGGTTTCCACCTAGTAAAGTATCCAAGATCTAAAAATGATCGAATGACAAGTCATTCTAATTTTCCAAAGTTTATAGTATATTTAACAATAATAATTTATTTAAAACATTCAGATTATTCTAAGCGACTTACATCGTATCACGAATCTTTCTCCATTCAGTTAGAAAATGGTAAAAAATCTCGGCCAGTTTACTCATAATAATTTTCCAAACTAGTATAGGCGTTATAACATTTTCATTGTTATCAGTAAATTCCATAATTAAATTTTGACCATTACTATACATCTTCGTTATATCTTCCACACCATTTATCGCAGCAATTAAGGCATTTAAAGACAGCTCAAATGAATTCTGGGTTTCTGAAGCAACTATTGGAATATTAAAATAATCCGTTAGTCGGATTCTTTCAAGATTCGTGCTCTGAATTTCAATGAGATTGTGAAGAATATTCTGCCATTTGCGCAGAATTTTGGATAATTCGCCCAAGAAATTTTTAACAGCGTCATACAAGGATATCTTGATTAGAAGAGAAATGTCTTCATCTGTTAAAGGATTATTGTCTAAATCCATGCGAACAACTATCGTTTCATCGGAATTTAACAATTTTTCAAAATTTTTTAGAAATTCGCTGAAGATTTTCACAAGCTGAAAAGAGCGTTCGATCTTATTCAGAGATGTTATTGTTTCTGTTCGGACTCGTACGTAATCTGTAAAATATTGAGAAAATGTCTTCAACGGAATATTTTCTATGTTAGTATCTTCGAATTTTGGACTAACTGAAATATTTTCAACCTTTTTTCGATCTAACGGACAAATAGGGTTATTTTTGGTCCAAGTTTTAAGGCAAACAAAGCAAAATTTGTGAGTGCAACAATTAGGCGCCCCAATTTTCTGATCAACTAATTTCCCTAAACAAATAGTACAGATTTCTGTATCATCTATTGTCATTCTTGTATTTTTGTTATTTTCCAAATTTTAGAATTTTTCTCAACGTAAATGTATTGAAAAGTTCTACTTATATAGTATAAATATAGTAAATTTTTCACCCTATAATGGGATTAAATAGTTTCAGATTACCATGACTACTTTTCAACACCAATAATATTTGAAAATTCCAAACAATTTCTTGATAAAACTTTACCATAAACGAATGAAGACTACGATCATAATATTATGTAATTTTTTTTATTAGTTATGCTCTAAATGCTAATTAATCATTTGAAACTTGTCGAGTTCCCCCGCAGGAGGAGCTTTCTAGCAAATTATAAAAAGAGTACCTAAATCTTTTTAAAGGTAATGAATTAATTTATTGTGTTAAATAAATTTTTTTTAAATTATTAGTACAGGGTGCAATTAAAGTTATAACAATAACTTTCATTCATATATTTGAAGTTAGAAAATAGTAGAATTGCATTAGTTTCGTGATTCCATTACAACTTACATCTACCAAGTCGCTTAATCCAAAGTTGCAGTTAAAACTCATTTCGTTATTAGTTTATTACGTGTGCAACGATGCAGCAAAACAAATTATTTCCTAGTTGAAAATTACATATGATGTCAATAATCCCAGTCATAGCATTTATCTGAGTATTTGATCTTCTTAGTAAGCAATAATTAAAATTTTATATCGAACTTTATAAACAGTTTTTAATTAATCTAGGAGATTTTATAGGTGCTTGATAGATGATTGTGACGTTTTAATAACCCATAAAACCATAAATATTAAAATATCCTTTTTTGCTATTTTTAATCAACCAAGTTAAATAATAAAAGTGCCTTATCAAGTATGATCGTGGTTAATTAAAAACCATAAAGTAGGATTAATAAGATGAAATTTGTTAAAAAAACTGTTAGTTATCAACTTCATATAATTAATTGCGGAAGTTGGTGTTTAGAAGTTACATACTACGTAATAAAATATAATATGAAGATGTACATTATTTTTATTTATTAATAAATGTCGGATCTTAAACTGATCTGTTTAAATTAAACAGTTGGATGGGTTAACTTTAATTGACGTCTCTCTTTCAGATATTCTAATAGTCCAGAACAGACATTCAATAGAGAGCTGCTTACATAATAATGAGAGTGATAAGTTACTTATAATCTGCCGAGTCAGAATTGCTGCTATATCAATTTTGCGTTTGATTATATTCCTTCCAAGATCTTCATAATACAAGGGTTGTTCAAACCAATACTACTTAATCAATTCATTTTAAGATCGGCATACTTTCTTGCTACTACAGACAATTAATTTTTATTATTTGAATTCTCATTTCTCACTTTTGGCTTCGTTTATCGATTAATGTCAAAATTTTCGATTGAACATTTTAGTACTCCTGGGCGATATGAAAACATTTGGGCTAGTGCCTAATGCGTTTTTGGTACTACTCTACGCCCCCAATACTAAAAGCACAAATTATACACTATTCATACTGGTAATACATGAATGAACAATATGGATCGATCACCTTAAGACTTAAGGTTAAAAAAATACTTAGATTTAAAAAAATTTGTTTCTCAACATAGTCTCCTTTCTGCTCGATACATTAATTTGGTCCAGCAACATTACAACTTTTTAAGCCATCCAAAAAATATGATTTGTAGAATTCCACAAATTGGTCTTCTGCGAAGACGTCCTCATTTGATGTGAACCACTTTCCACCAAGCCATTTCTTCATATTGGGAAACAAAAACAAAACGTATGGGGTCAAATGTGGGAAGTAAGGCAGATGTGGTATAGCAAATCGACCAGTTTTGTTGTTGCGATTGCGGACGAGAGCGCAGACACTTTATCATGATAAAAGATAGACTTTTCTTCGCCAAATGGGGCCGTTTATTCATCGATTCAGAGTCGAATCTTTCCAGTAAATCAGCACAATACTGCCCCGTGATTGTCCTTCGCTTTTCCAAATAGTTGGTAAAGATGATCACTCACAAATCCAACAAAATGGTAGCTATGACCTCTCTGGCCGATGGAACCGATTTCGCCTTCTTTGGACGACAAAGTTCACTGTTTTGATTGTTTTCTGGCGTATGGATCCCTGTTCCATCAACAGTCACGAAATGCAGCAGAAACCATCTTGGATTACGCTTACACATGTCCAAAAAATGCTCCGAAGTTGTTCTCTGATCTTCCTTCGGCTCAACGGTCTGCTAATGCGATTTCATAGAATTTGTTGTCCATATCCTCAATAGTCACCTCAATTGGACAGCCTGGAGTTCTTCATTAAAAACGGATGTTTAGTCTCGTTTGAATTCGTTAAACCAATGTTTAATCGTAATCATCGAAAGTACATGGTCCTCATAACCAGTAGGAACATTTACTTTGATTTCTGGATATTATTTCCCATCCAAAAGTAGATATCGAATGACTGCCCAATAATCCTCATTTCGCATAATTGCAAAGAAACGCGAACTTGGTCCTTTCAACAGCTGCCAAAACAAAATTTCTTGATAAATCTGTTTGAAATTTTGACAGGCACCGTTCGATAGATGATGCTAAACGACAAACTTTGCAAATTTCGAAACAATGGCGCTATCAGTCGTTATCTACCGTCTTATTTACGTCCATCCTGATATTTGTATCCTCAGTGCTTAATAAGTTTGAATTAGGTTGCAAATTATTGAAACTTTACATTGCTTGGTTAAATGTGACATCTGCAGCAATATTATTAATTCAGTTGCTTTCTGTGTCTTGTGTCTTCTTTGACAGATGTATACCACACCTTTCTTAAGCGGAGAAACTGAATAATTTGAATCTTTCCTACATTTTGTCATGAAAAGTTTAAAAGATTCCATTGGGTTGTTGAATTACCACCATTAATAATAAACCTGAGTCACAACGCGATAACCACTAGATCCAAAAACAATTTATTATTTGGTCATAGAACCAATAGTGACAAACATCTGACGTTAACACAGTTTGGAATAACAGATTGTGGTCCTAAATTAATAATAAGAAGATTATATACGTCAAACAGACAGACAGTATTTTATTCTTGACTCCCCTCAGAAGGCAATGGCAAACCACAGATATATAATCTACCTAAAGTGTGTGTGTGTGACAAATCTATGAAATAAGAACATAATGGAGGTACGGAGTGCCGGTGCTTGACGTCATTATCTCCTTCATCTAACATGTGGATGGAGGGATGGCAGATTTATGAGGTTTTGAATCTCAAATCGGGCTAAGCCATACGAGGGGCGATAATAAAATAGAGCTTGTACAATATAGAAAATTTTTTTTCTTACATTGCAATTTATTGGTATAAAAGGAAAATTTAAACCCTTGGAGATCAAGATGTTTCCAACATCTGATTACACTACTGAAATTTCTTAAATAAATAATTAATTAGATTACCTGACATTATTTATTTATTTGTAAAATTTTAAAATTTTAAAATTTTAAAATTGTGTATTTACTTGCGGTTAAAGAAAGTTTTACGAGTCAATATACATATTTGCTTTTACCGGATGGTAAGCGAAATTTAATGAAAACCACTCATCCCTTTATGATTAAATAATTCTACTTTATTTTTTGCTAAGCAGTATTTACTTTATTTTATATTTAATTAAGATGTAGGTTAAATTAATATTTTGTAAATATTTGTTCAAATTTTGTTTGCTTGCAGTAGCCTGTGCGATGTTTGTAATTTCGGCAATTTTTCATCATATTTGATTTACAATCCTTGGTTGATTCAATTTTTTTAACCCTAGTACATCATGTAATTGTTGTCGCATTAATTGACATGTAAAGAATCTTAAACGATAAACAATTATGTAGTTTGATGAGTAATTTTATGTTTTACATTGTTTTCAATTTGATGTGAATGTTTTACTTTTTATTGTCATGTTTCAAGCAGGTGTAGGGTATAATGCATTTACCACACTTATTTATTTATTTCAGCTCTTTGACTTTCGTTTACTGCAATTTTATCATTTTACTGCTTGTCGAATGTGTAAACTAAAGAATTATTAAAATTCCATTAACTTTTCTATCTGATTTTCTCAAGATCTACACCGCATTCCGTGAGCTAGCTCGGAATTATTAGAGTTGATGTTAATCAAAGCCAACTAACCCCTTGGATTTTTTTATTTCTGTTACAATTTCAGAACCTAATCCAGTTCTTTTCTCAACTCATCTTGAACTTTCCGTTAAGTAGTTATGATTTACAAACGTATAAATCTTGAAACTCGACATTAGCTATAACAATATTCAACAATAATATTGTGCTAACAAGTTAACGATTTTAGTTACTAGATTGCATACCTATTATTGCAAACCTAATAACCATAAAGTCAATGTAACTCATAATCATAAAGAACGACAGTGCGACAAGATGTGCTGGCATTTAATATTTTATGGTTATGTAAATCAAAATTTGGAAAGAGCTGAAATTTTGAATCTTATATTTTATTAAAAAAATGTTTTGATTGTTTGGACAATTAATTTGTGTTTACTGTATTTAAATAATTTTACCCTATTTCGTTTTGCATTCCGGAAATGAAGTGCATCCTGTGTTCGCGCAATGGAAACGCGTATGTATCGTTGGCATCGAGCATTTCAGTAATTGCTAGTATAGTAAAAATTAACGACGGGAAATGTGCATGAAACGTGAGCAATTGAATGTAACCATGCGCTGCCATCAAAAAAAGGGCACTTGCAATTGCAACGAATGTACTGCTCACATACAAGAATATGGAATGGATGACACAGACAGGCAAAACGTATTACGTTTTATTTATTGATAGCCCGCTCGTACGGTTTGTTTCAATATAAAACCTAAAATCAATATATCTAGTAAACCTTTATTTTCTTTTTAGTGTAAATCGGTGTAAATTGACAGGAACAGATTACAAAATGTTGTTCATTTATTTAATTTTTAGAATACTCGCTCTCTAAATGCGTGCCCTTACCTCCAAAGAGAAAACTTAGTTCAGATAATATCCCAAGGATGTGGATTAAAAATCCACTAAATTTCTTTGAACTTGAAAAAGTAAAATAAATCTTTTGATTAACTGTTAAATTGCAGATGCAAGGAAAAGTGGCTGATGGCAAAATAAAAATTAACAGAAAACAATGAACGATTAACAAAAAAATATACAAAGACCATCATAAAATGAAAATAAAATAATGCTTGAGTTTTTAAAATTAAATATTAAGAGTGGTGAAATGTGATTTTATTGAGTGGATGGTGACAATGCAAGCACAACGTTTTTTATAGTATATTATTACATTTCTGGGTTCCTATACGACTTCCAGTTTTCTCCTAAAATATAATAAAAAATTTTAGAAAGCATTTGTTAAGGTCTGCTAGCCTTAACTACCAGTTTCTGGAATTCTTCCAATCTCACAAGAAAGATGGCGCGGCTGTTTGTTTATAGGGATCCATCAAGTCAAGTAGCTTGAAAATCAAGTCAAGCCGTGAATCCCTAGTTTGTTATGAAATTATACAATTTATACTAAATACAAACGGCTATCCATCCACCCATATCAATTGTAAAGGAAAGTTGATACGAATGATTCGGAAATAATTGCAAGAATTTTATGTTCGAATCACGGATTTGAATTTTTTAACTGGACTTTCTGCCTCCTGCTCTTGTAATTTAAATTTACATAAGTTTGGTCAACTAACAAAACGTCAAGATGAAAAAGAGGAAAAGTAGTGCAAAGGTGATATATTCAAGGATCCTGTTATCCTGGCTTTTATACCGCTGAGCGGTTTACCAGTTCGCAAACGCTAGCCGATGCTGGCGTTTGCTTTTTAGCATTTTAAATATGTTTTTACCTATGCCGAGTCGCTAGCCCGACGAAGAACCCACACTTCGTGGGGAGAGACGGCCAGAATACTTCACCCGGAATCGAACCGGGCATTCAGAGTTCATAGTCAACTTGCTTGACCACTATGCTCTGACCGCCTTGATATATTCAAGGATGCCGATTACATTAGGAATCTAAGTTACGCATGTAAAACGTGGATGGTAAAATAATGAATATTATAATAAATAGTTATTATTCAACGAGTAGGTTATGATAGATATTACTCCTGATGATGTATTACTGGTTAGTGTCGCAATTCATCCGAGGGAGTAATAGCTATCACAGACCAATAGAATAATGTACTTTTTACTATTATTACGATTAAAGAGCAGTTTTATTATTCAATATTATAAATTATGATATATTATGCCTATAGCGCAATTGGTTACGCCCTTAAAACTTATAGTTATTACTCAATATTTTGAACAATACTATCATTACATAACTAAAAATGTATCTATAATGTATGGTAGAAAAACTAGCGGAATAAATTGATTACTTCTGAAACAACATGTTGCTGTAAAATTTTCTGATAAGAAAGCAACACTGAATACTATAAATATCAAAGTAAGGAAACGTCGATAATGTAAATTTACTGATTATCAAATTTAATTTAAACATTTTTATTGCAAGTTCTTAGGAAATATAAAATATGCACATTTTAATGGACCATTTTTGGAGCCTGGAGCAGTCACTTCCACGTTCCATTGGCATGCGGGTTAGGGTCAAGACGTTTATGATCACTTTTCTTCTGGTTATCTTCACTGGAGGATGGGAGAAAATTTTTAGCTACTTTTATTTAGCGGATGCCGGTTCCGTAAATGAGAACATTAGCGGCCTAAAATATCGTTCTTCATTTATTGCATACCAAAAGAAATTTCAAGATATCGTATGATGGCTAAGAGAAAGAAGTTAGATACCACTTAGAAAGAATTGACGAATACAGATTGACCAGAGTGGCAATGACGGGTAAACCCATCTCCAGAAGACTTCCAGGACGACTTCCCAAAAGGTGGTACGAGAGTTGGACTTCGGAATCTCAAGAAAATCCCTGACACGGCATAACAAGATATTGGGAAATACAGAACCTAGTTCTGTTTTACGAAGAAGAAGAAGAAAAGAAAACTAACATAAAAACAATTTACGATTGACAAACTTCGATGGTAATTATCTGGACAATCTATTCTATTCAGATAACTTTTATTAGGTTTTTCTGCATATTTAAAAATTGTATAACTTTTATTCTACTGATTCTGGAATGAATCACCCCTACTCCCCCCGATCTTGACACCACGGCATGATAATATATTGTCGTATTGTGAAATAGCTGAGCAACAACTGGATTTTGAAGATTGAGTTTGCCTGAAGCATTGTGTTCCCAGAATATTTTTGAAGCAAATGTGCTTATAATTAAAGGAAAATGGAGTATCAGCACAGGAGCAGGTCTTTTGTGTCGAATTGGTAGTTTTATTTCATTTCTTATTTTAATTTTCGACTTGTGGAGATATGAAAGCGAGGGCTCGAAATAATTGAATGTTGGATCGTATTTTCACTACAACTTAAAGAAAAACTGAATTTTCTTAATTTTTCCACGAACGATTTTGGAAGAAAGCATTTGTATTTGTATATAATTAACAGGAACAGTATTAATATATTTTGAGGTATTGAGCCAGCATAATTTTACATTATTTTGAATCGAATCCATGCAATTATTATGACCGAGCTAGTTTTTTAGAAAAGAGAAGAGTTTCTGCATTCCACTTTACTAAACATCCCCTAACTTCACAAATTGGCTTTCAAAATTTTTAATTTTGCATTAAAATTTATAAAATAGTCAAAAAAAAATCATAAAAGAGTACGAAATACATTTGGAACGGTTGCGATTTAATATAATAGAGAATTATACAGTATTATGTTAGTGTTTGCAACCGGGGGGTTTGGGGGGTATGGAATACCCTCCAACCTTACACAGAGTTACGGAGGTTTGAATTTGCTAAGTACACATAAAATCTGAATTAGTTTCATTCACTTGAAAGGTGAAAAGTATATTATGTTTTTTACCAAGTTTAGCCATCTATTGCGTGACCATAGAGTTGTTTAACCTTCGGCCTCACTTGGAGGGTTACTACCGTGTAATACCTAATTTAGTATTTTTAAATCAATACTGATTAAATCAATCAACCTCCATGTGTTTGGGATTCGAAGGTGCTATAGTAACAAGGACGGCATTTAGTGTTGATTAGATCGCTTCTGAATTTATTTTTCATTGATTAAGATACGCAAGAGCTGGTATTTGATTTAAAGTTCAGGATCAGGTGCTCACTCCTGATGTCCTGATTTAATTTCTAATCCACAGTGCAATTCTTCCAGGTCTAATTCAGAAAGCGTCAATTACCGTTCAGAATAGCCAATACTGATAACCTCAGGGCTGCTCCATGGGTAAGGCCGAATACTGAGCAGCGTTATAGTGAGGCCGGAAGTATTAAATGGTGTAGTGGAGTTAATTTTCGAGAAATGTACTAAAATAGATGCCTGTTAGTATTTGTGGCACGCATAAATTTATATATTATGCAATTTTGGTAATGTGCTGATGATTAAATTTAAAAAGCTATCAAAACAATATGCAGCCCTTAAAGTTGCAAGTTTTATATTTTATGGTTATACGCGATTGTCATAATAAAGCCATTCGCTTGATTACAACTTTACGTATATAACGCTTAGATAATCATTCGAAATGAAGGAGAAAAGCGTCAATTCTTAGTGATGTACACTAACAATTTTATTAGTTTGATACGCATTTTTATTATGCCATAAGCATTCCAGAAGTTGCACAAAATGTCAAGTGGTAAACATAAAATCGACGTTTGGTAACCCGTAACCGTGAAGGTATAATAAAAAGAAAACATAAACGATAGAGCACAGAAACAATAAATACATAGAATTGCATAAAAATTGCAGAATGAGTCATGGCTGAAAAACAAGAATTGACTCGGTCTTGGTTTAATTATTCACCTAGACTAAAAAACAGTTCACTTAATTCACGTTATATGTGTATTTTATGTGACCTTTCTCTTTCTATATTGTAAAGTTACTAGGAGAATGCTTAATGTGACGCTTAAGAAACGCAAATTGAATCTCGTAATAATAAAACAAGAGAACAGCTCTATTCAAAGTTTGTCGCTAATATATTTAACGACATGTATCTCCCGATCTAACTACTGTGTTACCAATCGTTAATCATCATTTTTGTTGTCCCGCTGTTATGGAATGGGCCACCAGAGGAGGGACAGTCACGACTTTCTATTGCCTTTCGTGTTCAACATATTTTTAACTATTGTGCTTTTATGTCGATCCTTTGAAAATTTTCTCGTTTCTATTCAGTAATTCTTTCAATACTTCCACAGTCGATGTTAATATATCGTTCAACTTTTTGTATTATTTGTTTAGAAATAAACAAGATGTTAAATTTATTGCTACTTTTTATTCCACTCGATAATATTTTTTACTAACTACACTCCAACTCACTTAAGTGTATTCGTTAAAATGTGCTGCATCATTTATTGGAAAATATAGGTGGATCGTTAAGCAAATTTAAGTGGCAAATTAATTTTTATTTTCTCATAACTTTTACAAACAATGCGCCAGCCCAAAAGGTTAAATCGGAACAATAAAAAGCCGAAGCTACTTTATTTCAGACATCCGACTTGTGTAAATGCAGAATGCAATATGACACGAGGGTTGAGATTTATTGTAAGTAATAAGGATGCCAGTCATTGGGAAATGGGAAAAGAAATTGTTAAATATAAAACTGCTTTAGTGTAAATTGAAATTTTTGCAATTTTAAAGGAATTATATTACGACTAATGAAAAAAATTTAAAAGCTTTCGATTTTCCGACTTTAGGGTAGGAAAGCTACACATTTCAAAAAATTAAATGTGAAATGCGTAGCAAATATTCACACTCAACTTAGAAAATAATCAATCTGAAGTAGTTTTTATCCAGTAGAGGGGTAAACATTTTCAGAAAATTTTTATTATGTTGGATGTGACCGCATTACATTCCAAATTATGGTTAAAGGAAAAATAGTAATGCTAGAAAATGAAAACCTAAAATAACACTGACGGTTTCTGAATGGAAGCTTGATTTGGAATTCTTTTTCTCATGGAAATCGCACCTAGCGTGAAACACCACAACAAACTCAGCCTCGTTGTGCTGCAATGATTACCAAGCTAAAGGAAAACGTCGAAATGTTGGAACTTATGTGGTCTAATGACTGTAAATTTTGCGACCGATTGGCCAAATAGATGGGAAATTCACCAGTAGCTGTCTAATATCTAATTAAATTATTGAATGGGTATTTAAATGGAAATATACTCGATTATCTCTGTAAATTATTGATGATATTGACTGGCATTCTTGAACTGGATTGCTAATAATTTCCTTTTAGTCCAATGCGATTAAAATCAGTGGGTTTCAACATCTTCAGTCTGTCATGCTTGTGTTTTTTAAAAGAGTTTCATTCTTACGTCTCATTGATAGCTTCTCAACGTACATCAGCCGCACTTGGGAGAATCGAACTTAATTCAAATTACAAAATATAGGGTGTTTTTTTTAGCTGCATGAGAACTTTCAATAGGGATAACAATTGAACCAAGATTGCTATGGAAACAGTTTTTTGACATTTGCGTTTAGCAAGGTTTGGCATTTGATAATGCATAGATTGACCATTGAACAACGCTACCAAATTGGGCTCACAACCAATTGGAAGTGGATCCATTTTTTTACCGTAAAATTTCGTTCAGTGACGAGGCACATTTCTGGTTAAATGGGTATGTGAACAAACAAAATTGCCGTATATGGAGTGAGACCAATCCGGGACATTATCTTGAGACTCCATTGCATCCATTAAAATTGACTGTTTGGTGTGGAATACACGCCAACGGCATCATTGGTCCATATGTCTTTCGAAATGAGGAAGGAGCTACCGTTACGGTGAATGGTGTGAGATATCGACACATGCTCAATACATTTTTGTTTCCAAAACTTCAAGAGCTAAACATTGACAACTTATGGTTCCAACAGGATGGTGCTACGTGCCACACAGCCAACGAAACCATCAATTTATTGAAAGGACAATTTGGTGACAACATTATTTCAAAACGTGGTCCTATCAATTGGCCTCCAAGATCGTGTGATTTGACACCTCCAGATTATTTTCTGTGGGGGTATGTTAAATCCATGGTTTATGCTAACAAACCAACAACTCTAGAAGCATTGGAGGCTAATATTCAGCAAGCCATTTATGAAATAAAGCCAGAAATATTGGAAAAAGTGGTCAAAAATTGGACTGAACGGATGCGCTTCGTAACCATTAGTCGTTGTGGTCACATGCCGGAAGTCATGTTCAAATCATAAATGCCTTTAACTGTACTTTCATAAAAAAATTATAACCAAAACATTCCGTCAGGTTTTTAATGTTTTATTTCATTTTGAAGTTCTCATGCAGCTAAAAAAACACCCTATATTTGTTATTAACTTATTAATTATTATTAGTAAGGGTTCGAAGGAGTTTATACTTTCCCACCTTACATAATGATAACACTGGAGGAAATTTGTTATACTCCCATTCCCGTAGTCAGACTCATTTATTGTTATATTACAGAAATAAAAACAATAGACGGTTTGGGCCTTAGCATTAAATGGATTTTCTTCTATTTTTCTATTCTAAAATCTACGATGCTCTTGAGAATGTAGACAACTGTAAATTTGTAACCCACAGGTATCTGTTATAACTTATAATAGTTACTTATGTTACAGGCAGAGTAGTATATTTGTTGAATAAAATATCTCTGCAGAATTGTAAATCTTAAAAGTACTAAGTTCATCTTTGTTTTGGCCTATATGGATCTACGTTATTTATCGTACGTTATTATCATTTATGTGTTCGTTTTATCGTTCATATTTACGTAGTTTACTGCAACCAAAACTAACCCCCTCTATTACCGGGAAAATATACTATCTTGAACTAATCATGGTAATGTGAGTAGTAATCGGCAATAGATGGCGCCACGGTAGTTTCGTGATTACTATACAAAATTATAAAACTAAAAACACCTTAAATTGATAATTTGGCAATTTAGATAACAGAACTTAAAAATTGCTATAAAAATGTTTGTCTCCCCTCCACCAGTGCTATTAACAATTAGGTCATAAAAGCGACATAACCTTTTATAATATAATACAGCAATTTTATAAAGTTTTTCGTGAAGGAATGATTAAAATTTAGTAATAATTTGCTTAGGAAAAAAAAATGAGACCACACTGAAAAATTATATTATTCTTATCTAAATAAGTAAAACTGTCAGTGTTATTGTGTGTTGGTTCTTAACTTTACAGCTATCAGATTAATTGTGCTATTGCATGTCAGACTCTTTTAAATATTTTTTACCGCTGGCTTTTACGGGATTGCTTTCTTCATTAAAACATTGCAACACAGCATTGTTTATGCGCTCTTGGGGGCTCGTACATTTCAACTGTACACGGAAAAGTACTAAACCGCGATTAATTCCACTATTTTTGTAGGTAAAGTCAAATATTTTTGCTGTCGCGCATAAAAAAGTAAAATTCGATAAGCGAATTTATTTGAAAGATATCTTTTCAAGAGTCCTTGGACTTTTTTTACCAAGTCGTGCATTACAAAAATTTTATGTGTCGCTGCGAATAAAAAGCACTTAGGCTTTATTTGTACGAGGGACGCGAGCTTTCAATTGTGCAAACTATTTTTCAAGGACCATAAGGCTATCGCAGTGTGATTTGTTAGCATTTTTCGTTTTAAAGTAGAAAACGGTTGATAGGCAGGCCGACCTCCACCTCCTTTTTCATATTTTTTAGGCTTGAAATAAGTCTTAACTTTAAGTCACCCGTAAGTGATACTTAATTTGTATCCAACTTCAACCATCATCAATAAGGACAACTGCTTATTTTTACGAACTCCTTCGGGTCATTTATTTAGTATGATTATATTTAATAAAATCTCGGTAAATGAGTCAATGATAATTAATTTACACATAAAATATAAATAATTAACGAGCGCACTAATAAACTATAATTACAACACTAAAATTTACAGTTATTTTTGCCTGCAATTTTGTAGGTGATTTAGGGTGTAATTGCAGTATTTTGATGAGTTCACTGACTGAACTTGTATTTCCTGACTTACGACCTTGGGAATCATTCTGCGACAATGGCCAATTTTATTTCAAGTTTATTTTTTGCAATCACTTTTTTTCATCGTGTATCAAGTCGTGGCCGTACTTACTTTTCGAAACATAAACGCTACGGCTACTAATAACGTACGTCATTCTGTTTATCTGATTGAGAATTTTTTTGTACAATAAAAAATTTATAAATGAGTTTGATGGTAATTAAAACTTTCTAGCTAGAAAAAAGATTGTTTTCACGGTTGGTCAATTATTTTCCTTATTTTCCTCATAGTTCGCTGCAATTATCCTATACTTACTGTATGTAATTACCTGAAATGTATCAACTTTTTCAAGTCAAATTGGTGGCTTTCAAGATGCACATATAAGATTAAACTTTTCTAGAAGTACGTAAAATTTTAGTAATACAAAACTTAAATACATATATGCGGCAACAAAGATAAGTTACTTATTATTTATATAGTAAAAGTTGAAGACAAACTTTTACAGTCAGGAATCAAGATAATAAATATTGCGCTCCGTATACAACCTTGGCAGGATAAATATAATTGAGTAGTCGCTTACAGACTAACCAATTGTTATTTTTTATTAACATTTCTTGCTCGTTACGAAACTAATATAATGTAGGTAGTTTTACGTTTTAATGGTTAAAGCTTTAAAAGCTCTTTATACAATTTAGTGACGCCGTTTACTTGATGCCAAGAAGCTCAGAAGATTGTATCGAGATTTTCTTTTAAGAAATTTGAATTTTCTTGTGTATGTGGGAGGTAACTTCTACAGATTATAATCAAAATAATTTATTTAAATTCGTAACTTTAATTTTAACCATAGTTGACATTTTTTCATTTTATGGCATACTCACCCATGCGAAATTTTCAATTTTAAAGTGAACTAAATGAAATTACTTAAATTTTCGCCTGCTAGCATCCTTCAACTCTCAAATTTTTGTTTTCTTGCCTAGATTCTTTCCGAAAAGCTTTCATAAACAACAAAATTTTTATCAAAATGTTTCTCGCAAATCTTTTTGCTACCACAATATTAGAGTTTTAGTAGATATTCACTTGATGCTATCTATCACCAAAGAAAATGCTTAGGAGGTAACTGCGGAAATTTATACGGAAAGTTCGGGTGGGCCAGTTCGGTGGGAGATTTGAAAAGGGTTTTCAGCATAACAACTTTTTACTAGATTCAAAATTTTCTAACATTTTCATATTATACACTCAAATTAGGATTTTCTGCTCCCCTCCATGCTAATCCAGAGCTTGGGGTAACACGTTTGGGGTTTGTTGAGTTTTTCAACGCTGCCTTTCAAAATAAAACACAAAGGTATTAAATTTAGACATTTGCCTTACGGAAATTTTCTGTAAGAAATTTAATTATCTGATAATTATTTCTTTTTCGATAAATTTAGATAGAGGTTAGGAAAAATATATCAAAAATGTGTTCGGAACTATTCTGAATTTTTGAATTTAAGTCCAAAAGTACGGTTTTTGAGAGATAATTTATGTTTATGGTCATCATGTGCCCTAAATGGTGTAATTATAATATTAAAGAAGATTAATTTTCTCTAAAAGAAAAAGGTGATATTCATATTTTTCTTCACGCCAATAATACTTCGTAATTTTAAAATTTATCATTGATTGTATTATGTCGTTTGCTTTATTTTCAATTTTAAAGATAATTTTTCGTCTATTTGATAAATAATTTTATAATATTTTTTAATTAATTCAATCGATTTGTATTTTTTTAAAGGCTTAACGATATTTTAGACTAAATTAGAAGAACTTGTACATTTTTGGGAATATTTTAAAAACTTCCCTTACAATAAATTATCAAGACTCTTAGCGACGACCCTTATCAATTTTTTTAAATTGCAGTGGTACTGCTTTGAATTTTGAGAGTATTCTTAAAATTGGTTTACTAGTAAATGCGCAAATTGCAACCGAAGGCCGTTATCGATTTTTTTCGAAATTCCAGCGTTATTGCATCGATAAGAAACAAAATATATGCGAAATAATTCATTTTGGGCTCACAGTGATATTTTAGGCTATACAACTAAATTAGTAAACTTAAAATATTGTGGAATTTTAAAATTAATTTAAAAATTAATTAAAGTATATCATCAATTTGAAACCGATGGCTGTTATGGATTTTGTTCGCAAAATTGCAGTGTTAATGCTTGTAAGGAACAAAATATTTGAGAAATCCTTCATTATGGATTTGGCGATATTTTAGGCAACCTAATAAATTAGTAGATTATATGTAGAATTTTTATGATATTTTAAAAATTGGTTGACAGTAAATGGTCAAATTGATAAGGAGGTGTATGTCACCAGCCCCCCCCCCATGTCGAATTTTGAATCCAAAATAGTTTCAATCGTTTGTGCATCGTTTGTGCCTGTTTGTGCAATCATTATTTTCGTTTGTACCCAAATAGTTTTCGAGATATTTCCAAATTTTGCTGGGAGGTGCTGGAGACATGCTAGCCCCCCCCCCCCATTTTAAATTTTGGATCCAAACTGGTCTCAATCGTTTGTGCTTCGTTTGTGCCTGTTTGTGCAAAAATTTTTTTCGTTTGTACCCAAATAGTTTTCGAGATAATTCAATTTTAAGTTGCGGGGGGGGGGCTGGAGACATGGGGTGTTGACAGTAAATGGCCAAACTGATACCGCAGGCCGTTATGGATTTTGTTCCAAATTGCAGTGTTCATGCTTTGGTAAGGAGCAAACTATTTCATTATGGATTTGGCGATATTTTAGGCCACACTAATAAATTAGTAGATTATATGTAGAATTTTTAGAATATTTTAAATATTGGTTGACAGTAAATGGTCAAATTGATACCGAAGGCCGATATGGATTTTGTATAAAAATTCAGTGTTAATTCTTTGATAAAGAACAAAATATTTGAGAAATATTTCATTATGGATTTGGTAATATTTTAAGCAACACTAATAAATTAGTAGATTATATTATGTAGAATTTTTAGGATATTTTAAAAATTGGTTGACAGTAAATGGTCAAAATGATACCGAAGGCAGTGACGTAGCAAGTCAAGACCGGGCCCTGGTGCAAGATCCACAGCGGGCCCCCTTCATTATTTTATTATAAAAAAAAAATTTAAATAACAATGTTATTGCACAAAAGACATCATGTAAGTGACAAAAAGGCATCATCGCAGATTTCCCTAGAAAGATTTTCTGGTGGTGCGAGATTTCAATTCCCCCCCCCCCCGGGGACTAATATGAAAATTTAGCACTTATGAAGCTTCAGGCACAATTCAATTTTGAGGCCCCCCTTTAAATAATTCAACCTCCGGCATATGGGGTGGGGAAAGCAGCGTCTTTTAGCGCCGCAGGCGAGTTTTTTGGAAAATACTACCTATTTTTCACCAAATGTTACTTACTATTTAACTAGAAATTCCCCATGAAATTTTGATGTTGCAACTGCGTCATTTGTTGCCTCGTAAATATAGCTATAATATTTATCGAATGAATTACATTATTCAATTTTTTCAAATATTTCTTTATTTTGGCGTTCCGCTCTGGGGCCCTCGCTGTGTTCAATGTGCAAACTTTCATAGATAATTTTTACAAAAATGTCTGTAAATAATGAAAAAATTTTGTCCGTATACCGGGCCCCCACGGGGCCCGGGCCCTGGTGCCCGGCGCCACTCGCACCACCTGTTGCTACGTCGTTATGGATTTTGTTCCAAATTGCAGTATTAATGCTTTGGTAAGGAGCAAAATATTAGAGAAATATTTCATTATGGATTTCGCGATATTTTAGGCCACACTAATAAATTAGTAGATTTTATATAGAATTTTTAGGATATTTTAAAAATTGATTGACAGTAAATGGCCAAATTGATACCGAAGGCCGTTATGGATTTTGTTCCAAATGGCAGTATTCATGCTTTGGTATGGAACAAAATATTAGAGAAATATTTCATTATGGATTTGGCGATATTTTAGGCCACACTAATAAATTAGTAGATTATATGTAGAATTTTTAGAATGTTTTAAAAATTGGTTGACAGTAAATGGTCAAATTGATACCGAAGGCTGTTATGGATTTAGTTCCAAATTGCAGTGTTAATGCTTTCGTAAGGAACAAAATATTTGAGAAATATTTCATTATGGATTTAGTGATACTTTTGGCTACACTAATAAATTAGTAGATTATAATATTATGTAAACTTTTAAATTGTTAGGAGTAAATCGTCAATTTTAAACTGAAAACCGTGATTGATGGTTTCAAAATTTCCTTGTTAAAAAACAGAATAAAATATAACGTGCTCTCGACGCTGGGTATAAAGAGTAGCTGCACGAACATCCAAAGTACGCCTTACAAATAATTTTGTGCTATTTAGGTGCATCGTTCTAGAAAAAATAGATACCTAATTGATTTTGTAAATTAGTTTTGTATGATTGAACTGAGAAAATTACCTTGAAGCTTGAAATCTGATGGTTCCAATCTCTTAAATCACATGGAGTAATAACGATTTTTAATTATCAATTGAATGAATCGCTTTTTAATAGTTTTATAATAGCATAATTTAAGAGTAAACTGAAAGGTTATAAAAAGACAAGGATTTATATTATGTGTGATATAAAACCACCTACAAGAAGTTGGTAACTCTGTTATAGTAATCAAAATTAAAATAACTTCAATAAATGTCTCCGGTGATTTATTTAGTTGAATTTTCCATGATGACGACACGAATGAATTATGTATTAGAGTTAGTAGAGCCTTGAAGATACTTCCGTATTTACATCTAATATCCTAGGTTGGGTTGCCCTAGCAAAACGCCAACGTATGTATAAAGCGAAATGCTTTTTTCCCCATTTTCCGATGTTTTTTCCGTTTCTTGCCATTTAACATTCGGTGCATTAATAAGTGGTGGCATTTATACATGATTTATCATTCTATACATGAAGATGCCTGAAAAGAGGCAAAAATAAAACGATCTAGAAACGGTTCCCACGTGAGATCACGGACAAGAGGAAATCGTAGTTCGTATATAAAGTAATATACCGGTTGATATTGAACGGTCATGTAATATGTATGAAATGGCTGTGATTCAAGCGTCTCTTATATAACATAACCGAGAAAGTATCTGTGCAGAATGGCCTAAGCTTATTTACTTTGACATATTATTAATTTCTTTCAGGATTCCATTTTCACTTTCGATTTCATTTGCTTTTCAGGTGTTGGATAATTCATTATTAGCATTGTGGTAAGTCCCCGTATAATCTCGCATTGTTGTTATTAATTTGAGCACAATTTAAATTGCCCCTATAAATAAGAAAACAAACCTCTAAAATATGTTTCAGAAATTGGGGTTAGGGTTCCAAATTACTAAAATGTCATTTTCTATTGTTAAGATGGTAAGATATGTCGCGTGCCTAGGACGATATGTCAACTAATATTAATAATAGAGCCTTTTATAACCGAAACCGGAAACTGATATATAACATTAAAAGCTTTATTTTACAAAATACCATTTTTTTATGTTACAAAATAATTATTATTTTGAAAATTACGAAATATAATATATCACTTCGAGACTAACTTTAATTTTTTTAATACTGGCAATTAAATATAATTAAATCAATTAAGTAACTCTCTACTTATATCGGCTCTTCCCTACCTGTTATGCAAATCACCAACCTGATAAAAAAATTTTAACCGAATCCTCTTAATAACTTTACGTGTGTATAGTTTTAAGATTATCGGGCAGAAAAAGACGGAGATCCGTCTTCTAGGAAAATATGTAGTCGCGTTTTTGTATAATAGCATTTTCTACTAAACAAAAAAATATTAAAAGTTTATATTTCAAAAATTTCTTGTCATAAATTTACCTAAGTTACTGCAACAATAAATCAGTGTTTCTGAGTAAATTTCAAAATAAAACATGCAACAATAACACAGCAAGGGTACTGACCAAACCAATGGTAATTTATATTATGCTCAGTAAAATATATCAAAATTGAAGTTAATAATTTTTTAACACGTTTAAAGTTAATCAAAGATTATTGAGTGTGATAACTAATATCGTTTTAATGAAAAAAACAAGGACTATTTTGAACAAGAGTCAATTTTCTACCAGAAAAATTACTGGATAAGTCCCAACTTCTCCCAACGAAAAATACTTACGTTTTGCAACCCAGACCTAACCACAGGTCGCAATGGAATTTAAATTGGGTTCCATTTGTTTCATAACACTGAAGAAATTGAATAACGACCACTAAAATGCCTTTCATTGTGTTCCAGTGTCATATAAAAAATAATTACTTAAGGTATCTCAATTAAATATTAGTAAAGGCAATTATAGTTTAATTTATTTATTGACACTGATAAATTAATATTGCTTACATTATAATTTTATTACTTCTCAAAGTAATCAAATATTACTCCTTAGTTTCATGCACTTGATTTACGAAAGCTGTTACTAGCCATGCAGTGGATATTTAAATGGAAAACCTGAGTCTTTCTATAGAAAACAAATTTTTAAATGAAATAAACAAAAACACCCAAAAAACTGTCGCCGCAGCTTTACATGCAAAATTCTGCGAGAACGGTAAGAAATATTAACAATTTGGAAAAGAACAATTTTGTAGGTAATTAAATTTTGCACAAAAAAGTTATTTACGGAATATATCGTACTTTAATAGTTTAAACGTGGGAGTCGTCCAAAGTTGAAAGTTAAAAAGGACAGTTGTAACCATACTTTGCCCGGTTGAGGTTTTAGTTTTAAAATGTAATATCGATACGTTGTGTTACGCAAAAATTCATGTCGAAACTAGAAGGTATGAAAAAACGTGATCTCGTCTGATAAGAAATAGTTTAGCCCAATCGATCCATACCAAATAATCATCCCAAAGTATGTTTGTTTGTAGCTTGGTAAATATTTCACAATAACGACACAAATTTGACACTGCTGGATACTAACTTCTTGTTGTGACATTTTGAATACAAATGATTAATAAAGTGGAAGAGACCCGCCTAGTGTGATTTGTAAAATTAAATTAATTTAATAAAAATTAAAGTAATTAATCGGTAATTTAAAATTTTTCGATTTAGTTAAAAATAGGGTGGATTCCTTAGTAATGAGCGCCGTAACATTGATTTAAAAATGATTGCAGGTTGAAGAATAGTTAAAGATTATTGATCAATAAACTGGATAACTATAGGTTTTAAGACACATAACATTAAGTATTAGTGAAAAAAAGAATAATAAATATTGTAGTATATTCACTTAAAGAAACCGCACCTTGATTGAATAAAAGGTAAAGTAACAGAAATTGTATTTATTAATAATAGTGATATTTCTACGTCTGTTTATAATATATACGGATAGGCGTTTGGACAGATAAGGAATCGACTCTCTATGCAAGTATAAAAAAGTAAAGTTCCCTAGAGGACTAAGATGGCGGATTGGATCCAACATTATATATTATAAAGCGCCACCACGTAGGCGTTTCAGCATTAATGAAATAAATTATCATTCTAAAAATCGATCAACTGTGACCATTTTAAAAAATTCTAGCAAATCATATCTTACTTTATGATTGCCCTCGCATTTTATTTTCAGTTCTGTCTTTTATTATAGTTGATTGCTTTGATTGCTATAATTTTGTTCTCCCCGTTTAGAAGCGCCCAACATTTCTTCTTTTTTCTGATATTGCTAGTTATGTTTATCATTTTTGCTTGCAGCTGTATTTTGATAATGGATGATTTTATGTCGTCCAAATTTTACGATCTTCTGCACAGTTCACTGCTTACTGCCTATAAAAATAAATTAAATAATTATGGTACAGAAAAAAATTGTATGTTTGTGATCTTCGTGACCTAATACCGACTTATTATATTGCTTTAAGTGCGTAGTCACGTCGAATAATTTTTTGTATTGACACGCACAAAATATAAACTTGTATAAAAAACAAATTATACATTAAAATTAATTATTATAATTGAATCGACGTGAACTACTTTACAGATATTCTATGTTATTAACGCAATTATTATCAACATCAACATCATAATAGACAAATTAACAGATAACTGTATAAAATTTACTTAATTGTTGAACTTTTTTGTTAATAAAATATCGGAATTTTTTCTGGTAGGCATGATTAATTTTTTTTTAATAACGGCTCAACAATTATTGTCTCACGATATTCAATATTTTTAAATTTTTTTTATTATTGTAAATTTACAAGAAAAACCTTTATCGAAATGTTAAAAGGAAATAATTTTAACTGTATAAAGTGGGTAAGATTTTGTGGTCTTGTTTCCTTTTGCAAAAATAAAAGGCTTAATATTAATTTGTTTATTCAAATCCTATAAAACTTTCACAAACACATCGGTTTTTTATTCGAATAACGAACTTGCAAAATTTATCTAAGAAGCTTCTTAGACTCCCTTAACCTTAACCCCCCCTCCCGCCAAACTTTAACGTATTTATTAGAAACTTATTAAGAGTGAGATCAAGTAAATGCTATTAGAACTCGAAAATTTGATTTGCTTGATCTGTTAAGATTTTACCATAACTCTTCAATAGATCAAGCAAAACGAATTAAATCAAACATTCAAGCAAAGCCATTACTTTTTTAATTTGTTTTCTTTTCAGTTGTTTTTCATCCTGTTTTCCATTTTCTTTATGTTTTAGCTGCCGAGTATTAAAAATAAATATTTAGTTTTCGAAAAATATGTAATTAAAATCCTGTAAAATTTCTGTTTAAAATTGCACGTTAAAATTGAATTTCTGTTTAATGCGAAAAAGCAGGCATATTTTGAAAAATGCAGAAGTAACAATTTTCTGCTGCAATTTGTCTTCATAAAGCTGCACAGAAAGTCGTACATTTTGAAATTAGAAAAACGAGCCAGTAGTTACACTGCTGGTATGTTCATTACGATGATAAATAGTAAGTCATTTTAAGATCTCAACTTTTTTGTAACCTACTTAACCTGTATGTGAGATGATGAAGTTTTTCTTTGCCAAGGTTGGTATTATTAGTTGTGAAAAACGCTTCGAGTAATGGTGAGGAAGCTCGACAGGGTCATTGTCGTTTACACAAGACATTGATTTAATAATAATGAATTTTTTGTTTTTACAGTTTCATTATTACAGCTTCAATTGTATCGGTTACATTCTTTTTATTAACTTTCAAGTGTATCTAATTTTGATGTAGAAATTTTCGTTTAAAGTAAAAATAAATTAAGAAGCGAAAAAAACCTTATTCTCGAAGACTTCAAAGGAAACTTTACGTAAATTAACTTTTTTCTTATTATGTATTAATTTAAAATGTTCATGTAAACTGATATTTTCAATGAAAACGACTTCAAAATTTATTAACTGATTAAATGGAAATCATGTACAGGATGGTTTAATATATTACATACAGGACTCCACAGGTTGTTTAGAAACAATTGTAATTTTTTTTTATAATAGTACACGGTATATTTTTGGTCATCAGACATAGTACATGTCAAGATGTAAATTTAGCAAAAATTTACATAATTAGCTTGCATGCAGTAAAAAAATACTAAATGGTTAATGGTATTTTAATAAATACAAGAATTTTTGAGCTCACAAGAGCATGAATATTTATATAGCTGCAGTGGAATAAAAAGAAGTGTAAAATATAAAAAGTTATGGAAAGGCACGATAAGTAAACATGTTCTTGTCTACCCCAAAAAGAACGATGCGGTAGTGGTGTTGATAAACAATTTTTTTTTTATTCTGTATTTGATTAATGATATTTTTAACCTTTTTCTGTAACTTAATTTGAAATTTGCTGCACGTGTTACGATAATCGTATAAATGTTTATTTAAATCCAAATCTACATGTACAAACAGATAATTTACAAATCAAATTATAAGGCGAAATAATTTTAATGATCGGTTATTTATTTTAATCAAATAATTTTCAAAGCAATGATTAGGTCGTTCATTGCCCTTATCAGAATCCAGATAAGAAAATGAACGCTTTAATCATCACATATGTTTATTTCAATTGTTTTTATGTTCACTTTAGTGGGTTTTAATGGCTTGTAGGCACGATGGGGCTTTTCTATAGCAGGTCGACTTTAAATAACTTCTATAGTCGACATAAAATGCAAACTTACAATCAATTCCAACTCAATAAACAAATCTAACCGAAACTTATTTACAATTCATATAAAGTACTTCCGTATTAAATTTGTTAAATACTCGAGAGAGCTGTTTAAAATAGTAGGTAGCACTTTGAACTTTAAATTAAAATTGGGACTTAAATTATGAAAATTTGGTTTATTTTTCTAACTAATTTTATTAGTAAAGCTCATTCATTGAAATAAACAATTAAATAATTATTTTAATAAGGCGTGTGGGCCTCACGTTGGGCACCACTTTAATTATGGTCTGATACCCACTCAAATTATAATTGCATTTAAATGCATTTATTATTTAAAAAATAGGGGTTTAAGAACCTCACCTTTGGGTGCCATTTAAAATATGCCTATTTGACTCTCTTGCTTATGATGAGAGTAATAATTTTTATTCAGTAAATAAATGTCAATGTTATCAAAAGTGGATCGATTCCAAAAATAATGCAGGCATTGTCCTTTCATATCAGACTTTTAATTATTTTGGATTCCATCTGCTTCAAGGTCGATAGCATTGTTTTGATATGTAATAACGACTTGTTTTGTGACATTTAGAAAATTTTGAACTTCCTTTAAGGTTACATACTTGTCATGGTTATCAATGATGGTCACAACGTAATCGTCTCGTTTAACCCACTGTTCTATTTTTTCGGAAAATTCACGAAGTACTTCTAAAATCGTCTGAAAATATTCAAAAGAATTCATTGATATCCCATGTAGGCGCTGTTGAGATAATTCTGATAATAAATATATGTAGTTGATAACCTCTAAATGAATGGTTCGTGTGATGGTACCTTGGGTATTGTCGAAAACGTAAATTTCTGTAAGATCCTTTCGGTCCAAAGGGCATGTGGGGTTTTCAGATATCCATTGTTTAATGCAATCAATATGGAACACATGGCAACAAACATTTAGAAAACCTATTTCCTTATTACCAAATTCATCCAGACATATACTGCAAGCTTCAGTTATGGAAATATTTGGAATGGTACGATTTTCTCTATTTTCCATATTTTTGGGTAAATAATAAGATAACTTTGTAGACTTTTTCGGTGTCTTTTTATTTGGAATATAATGTTTTATTTCCTTTATAGGGAAAAGTTGATGGGATTAAAGGATTACAGAAAGAGATTAAGTAATTTTCCTTCCCCATCAACTTCACAAATGGTTGTCCTGCGCAGTAAATAAATACGTACAAAATGGTCACGTTGGTCATGAATAAGGTAGAAGGCCGAACAACCACGAAATCAATTTCAATTATAGAATTTTAATGAAGATTTAATTGACAAAGATGAGACAGAATTGACACAAAAGCTTCCCGTATCAAAATTCATGGATTTGAATACCGTGGCATCATTAAAGAAGGATTTTTCACTCACCAAATGTATACTTGCTGGCCCCAGGTAACATTATAAATAATCTTAATGCTTTGCTGGTTTGGAATCGACGGCAACGTAAAGCAATAGGGCCCCATGTTCGTCACATTGTTACCTTGGAGTTACACTGTTATGCGTATAGGATAAAACGGTCACAAGCAGGGAAAAACTGGAAGCGTGTGAAAGCTAGGAACCCAAAAATAAAAGTTATTAGAGCTATAAAAGATAAGATAATTTTTAAATAAAATTTTTAACTTCCTACCCTGGGAGGTATCCCTGTATTCTACAATTGGAGTGGCTTGGGGAGTGCCAGGATCGGAGTGAAGTTAAAATTAGTTGATATTTATAGTATCCAGAACAGTTACAATGTTCTTACTTATTGTAAGCAATCAGCATACATAGATAGCAATCATATTCGGCTACATGTTCCGTATGCATGAAGCACCAGCCAGGTTTAATTTGTCAGTTATGACGTTTTGAAACAAAAACTACCGTCTGAGCAGCAAACCTTCATAAGAGGGTTGACCCAAACAGAGACCAGAATCCGTCAAAATCGGAGAAGACCTCTCCAGTTAGCTTAACCACGATGCTAATAAGCTAGCTCTCAATTTGTGGAGAGGCTAGGACGCAGATTCTGAAGAAAAATGGTAGTTTGGGGGAAGTCAAAAAAACACAAATGGCAATAATATGCTTTAATTGACAACATAACTTGAGAGATGCTAACACGATCTCAACAATTGCAATGTAAATTACTGTGCAAAACATACATACAGTGGAAAATTAAATAAAAAGTACACCCCATCTCAAATTTTACAATTAACCAATATAAAACGCAGTAACCTCTAACGATTACCCAGAAAAAGCCAAAAACACGTTAGTTCACATGAATTGGAAAAGATAAAATTGCCTACCTCGAGCTCTCGTACAAGCTTACAACTTAAAATGGTGCTCGCTTCCAATCGCTTTGCAACGTGTGGCTTCAAAAAGTGAAAATCTGGAATACTTGTTAATCTGGAATACTTGATCGACTTCGTGACACAAAACACAGCTTACAGATCTGATGTTGGCGCTGGACCGTGAGAGAGCTGTTGGAGCTGAAAAGCAAGATTGGATCATCCCGATAACAAAGGAATTCCACATTCGTCTTCCAAAATAACAACAATGGTCGTTAACTCGAGGTGATTGTAAACAATAACAAAAACGTCGCTAACCGAATGAAGTTGAATGCTATCAAACGACTTGCGCACCAAAAACTGCGTAGTAGTTTGCGCACAAAGAGGCTCTCTATCTCCAGATGTTTTACACAGGAGCTCAAAAACACTACACGACAGCTGGACTATTTGTTTCAAACGACTTGGCACAAGAAGCAAACATACAACATAACAATCGCACAATAAAGTTTGTTGGCAAAACGCAAACGATTTGAACCAAGCGTAGAATAAATCGTGTAACTAACCTCAAAATTTTGGTGAGTAAAATTATTCGATACAAATTTTAACGAATTTGAATTCTTTCTTCTAAGCATTTGATTGTAGGCACGTATTCGTCGTAATTACAAAAATCATTCGATCATTTGTCAATGGCGGAATGACAAATTTTCATCCACATGTGTGATATCAAACTTTCCAAATGTGCGTTTCCAAAAACGCTGCAACTTGAAGATTCTACTTCTAAATCAATCTAAAAACACTCGTCTACTCTAGACGACACTTCGCACTACTTCTCAGCTTGAAATACACTTAGTTTTCCAAGAAAAATCGAAAATTGGTCACTTTTGGTGAACCTCACCAAAATACGCCTTGCTGGCTTCACAGTCGCCGACCAAGTCTTTCTGGCCAACATCCTCTACCTTCTATGTTGAAAAACTTCAAATTACCAACACACGAAACGAAATTTTGAGCCATTCTGAACGTCAAAATAGGTAAACTTTCGCCGTTAAATTTTAAATGTAAATTATTAAATTTGTTCCTTTTTAGGTTTAGACGAGCAGTCTGGCGTAAATCAAACACGGATAGACTACAGAGTGGGAAACCCCGGTTCTAATCCTGATTGCGTCGGATATGTGCTGTGATCTAAAAAGTCCGAAATCGATCTGTGGACTATGGGGAAGGCAACGGGAAACCACCCCATTAACGTTTCCCTAGTAAAGTCTTCCTGGCTTAGCCAGGAAGATCGCCTACATCTAAAGAAGATATGGCACTAGAAGAAGAGAGGTTTAAATCGCCACAAAAATTTTATAAATCACTGGATTTCACTAACATTCAACAATAATCGTGTGCTTGTGTCAGCGGTAACATAAATCGACCTTTGATTACAAAACCGTGCTCGACCATGTTGTTATGGATAAAAACATCCCTTAATTTGTGACAAATTTCTAAATACAAAGCTGAATCTAATTCCGTTTCACCACAATATATTGCTTTCTTTCTAAAAACAAGACATTTTGGCATCCCGCATCTGTGACTTGGTGACAACGGAACAGCTTACCTAAAAGCGAGACTGTCCCGTTCAAAGCTGGACATATGGCCAGTTAACATTATAACTTTAAAATGAATTATAGTGCATTTGTCGATATCTTCCCCTAAGATCCGCACCGGTTACACATTCTTTTTTCATATTTTACCTATGACGCCCTACCGTAGTAAGGATACACAGCCCCGTCCTCCTAGCATGCCAACTTATCTAAGCTGATGAGACTTAACAACGCAGCCATTTAACAAACACCAGGACGACACTAAGTTTATATTGTAATCACACTAGATTAGGTTAGTAATAACTAATAAGTGAACCAAATATTCAGTCAAAAGTGTTACAGATTAGATCTGTCCAGAATACTCGATCGTAATCGAGATTGGGTTGGATAAACACCAATTTAAATATAGTTCCAGTGCGGCCTTTAGGCCTTTAGGCCGCACAGACTGGACAATCTAGTTTTTTATTGAAATAAGAAATGTACAAGTTGTATTCATTTTCAATATTTAATACAGTAATTAATTGTTTGGAATTCGATTTCAGAGGTGCGTAAACATTTTTGAGGTTGATAATAAATGAAGCGCGTAATTTTTTTTTTAGATTGGTAATAATGAAGGAACCACTTAGAAATTCTAAATAATGTTACAGGCAGAGAGATAACGTTTTTTTTTGTGACATTATTATGTTTGTTTATAGGGGAGTCTAATCTCTCCAGTCCTTACCATAATTGCGCCACTGAATAATAAATGGAATCCATAGACGAACGTGGAATTGCAACCACGATTATACTTAATGGTAGAATATACCAAAATATTTTTGTTTGAAACAAGATTATTACAAGTAGGAAAGTTTTCCTAACCCTAAAATGAAAATAACAGCGTAAAATTGGAAATTATCATTTCATGACACAATTTACTATCGCGTGTTTGGGTGGTTATTATATTATTTTGTATTAAGATTTTGTAGGAATAACGTTTTTACAGCAATAACTTTCTTAACATGCAATTGCAATGCGACTTTTTTAATGTGCTATTGTTTGCATCAAAAGCACTTTATTTATATTTTTTGCTAAAGCCCAACTATTACGATCTGGAATTTCAATGGCTTACTCGTTAAATTTAATTCGAGTAACAATAAGAAGGATGAGTTTTGAAAGAAAAAAAATTAAAAAGTGACGATGAGGAAGATATGAGAACGTAACTTTGTTTTTACGGAAGACTCATCTATATGCAAATTAATTTAGTTTTTGAAGTCATTGCATAAACTTCTTTTTAACGTTAGTTGCGATTTTATAAAGGAAGTGAGCGAGATGTTAATTTCCCAAAGTAGCAAATGAGTTGATATTAGTGCTTTTCTGACGCCGCTCCATTCCGACCAAAGTTAACTCTAGATCATTATCGGCCTGAAGCGAAGATAGCTGCTATGCTAATGTTGTTAACTAAACCATAAACAACCACCAAACTCAACATAATAGCTTATACATTAAACATACAATGATACAAGACGCATTTGCATAAGATGTAGGGAAGATGTCACTGAATTTCCCGAGAATAACAAGTTTTAGAATTTGTCTACGTTTTGATGAAGGAGCGATCCAACTTGGGATTTTGTGATTAAAAACAATTCAAGCGAACTTCAATTTGAGTTTCGATTTCAATATTAAAAAAATGATTCGGTTATTTTAATTAATTTTGCTTTTCGTTTCTTCTTAATAAGTAAATTAGAGTTTTACTTTTGAAACCCACTCTATTTTAATACAATAAGGAAATAAATACCCACACTGTTATTAGATAGATGGACAGATAGATAGTTAATATTAACAATAAGACAAAATGTTTATGTCATGGATTAGTTTGACCTAAATTGCTTTAAATCGTGATGGCACGAGATATAATCGAAATTATGTGTTTTATTCTTTTTTGTAAATTAACACGCCTATTGTATTTTTAATTATTTTTATTATTACATAATTATGTTATGAAACGCGAGGAAAGTGAAAAATTGTAGCAGTTAATAAGTTAGTGCGTGATCCGGAGGGCGATCGACGCAGTAGAAGATGAAGAAGAATGAATAAGAAATAAGATGGAGTAACAAATTTGAGTATAATGTCTGCGAGTGATAAATTATAGATTATCGACATTTACATCAGCTGTTGCGTTGTAGTAAATTAGCGTAATTTAAACTGTCATAAAATAACAAATCAAAACTGGCAACTTACTAATGTCCCTTACGCTAGAGAAACAGTTAATTCTCATCGTGAATCCACAAACATAAGTTAACGTCATATGATATATGTTAAACGTGCTATATTTTGAACTAATTAATAATACTTACATATACTCGATTAAAATTAATATAAATTGAGCGTATATTTACTACATTTATCATTACGTTTATTATTTATAGAATTTGTATCATTTTAAGTTAACGATATAAAATACTTCAAATCTACTCATTTATATCAATTATGTCAATTAAGATATACAATCGTTTAATAAAAGTTATTAAAACCATTAAAGGAGTTAATTAGAAACAGAAGCCGACGTCTTTAACTGTTAAAATTAACCACGATTTAGCAAACTTGCTCACCACACATCGTTGCTAGATAAGATTTTAATTTTAGCTCACTGAAAAACAAATTACAGTACCTAATAAATTGATCAATTAAAGTAATACTGTGATTTTTTTTTATTGAAAATTACAAAAAAGGTAATACCTACCCATAAATAGATTTTCTAATTTAATCCCAAGTGTTTAGTACAACCAAATTTTAGGCGACGCTGTTTACCGTTAGAATAAATAAGATTTCAGCAGAATAAGTTAACTTAAATTTTCTTACCGTTAGATCTGAACAATAAAATTAGAAATCTGTAAAATTCAAATGTGCAAATTGACTACAACTAAATACGCAATATAATATTTATGATATTTAAATTAATTTTCAATTCCGTATTGCAAAACCACAATGGTTTCAGTGACCGTAATCCACTGAAACATAGCAGACCTCAAAGAAATTCAAAGTATCTTTTTTTTTAACTTGACCTACAAAATGCATAAATTAAGTTAATAGTATTCGCATTGTGAATGTGAATAATATGATTTTGCTTAACGGTTTGACCGGTGATTGATTGGGAGTATTGGTAATTCAATTTAATTCAGTAAATGTCACATTTGAACCAGAGTTAATTTTTAAATACAATTAACGATTTTCAAAAATTCCATGCAAGCTTTTTAATTATAAACCCTCTGGTAATTGTACAAATAAGCCGTTATTGAAAAATATATCATTGTTTCTGTGTCGATTAGTGCGGGGGTGAAACGCGAGGGTGGAGCTGAATTTGTGAAATTACACAATTTGATAAGAAAAATAAATTTAAATAAAAAGTCAAGTTATTTGAGTGCCACGGGCTATTTCCTTTAACTTTTTAACCTTTCCAAAAACCAAAAGTTTTTAATTTTTATTTTTCATGCAGATAAAAGGATTAAGAAATTAAAATTTTGTACAATCTTAACAGAATACACAGAAAACAGAAAAATGTATATAGAAACGGAAAACAGCTGGAAAGTAAAAGTACAAAAGTGAAAAGTTGAAAAGTAAGAAATGAAAATTGCTGATTGTGCCATAATTTATTTATAAAATTTTGTTTTGAAAATTAATAATAAAAAAAACATTGTTATAAATTATTGCAAGTGCTGCGCATAAATGGATTAAAGAAATTCCATCTATCTTTAAGTATGCAGTTTAGAAGAAGCACGAAATAAAAATTAACCAGGGGGCATGCTGGAATTTTATTAAGGTTAACCTAAAATTGATAGATGCCGAAAACATCATCAACACTGTCATTGGGTATTATATTTGTGATAGTAGCATACAAAATAATTGTGTAGGCACTTAAAAGAATATTGATATATTATAATTGTCACGATATTTCCTCATTATTATGGTGGTATAATTAGTAATTTATATTTAGAAGCGTAATTAAATTTAAAGAGTTCAATATTGAAGATTAAATCAAAATAAAACTAAACGACGCGTTTTAACAAAAAATTGGAATTTTGTAAATTAACGAAATTTTATTGATAAAATATTGAGATAAGAATGAAAGAAGATAATTGTTTGAAATATAGTAAATTATAAGTCTCAGAATGGTTAAACATAACTTTCAAAATCAAGTGCATCTGTACAATTTTAATTGAGGCAGCTTCTGATGAAGTAATTAAAATCAACAAGCAGAAGAACGCTAAGACGTTTGATGATTAATAAAATTAGCTCCGATAGCTATAGAGTGAGGTTATGGATTTTCATTCATTCACAGAGACGTAGCTTTCGTCATTTAATTTGAGAAATTGTTATTTTATTTTGCACCACTCGGTAGTCTCTAGTTCGAAAAAAAATCTGACAGTAAACTGAAAAACTTATAAAATAAGCGGATGCTAATTGTAATCTTTGATTAATTGGTAGTTTGTGATGATTTTATTTGAAAGAGGCGACTTTGCTTGAATACCGTTAATCTAGGACTCCTCTTGCAAAGAAACGCAGTTCGTGGGATTTGTGGTGACACTTACTAGTTTGCCTTTTTTTACATTTTAATCTAACCGCATTAACTAAAAGTATAGCTAAATTACAGCTTGAGTAGTTAATTAATTTATTACATTGATGGTAGCTGCATAATTAACCTAACTATAAACTTGCCCCAGCGAAGCGATGTCAACGTCATCATACATAATTGATCAGCTTTACCCATTAATTACGTCGTAATATTTTGTATTAGATTGTCTTCACAAGAAAAAACGCTGACTAATTAAGTTTTATTTACAGACTTTTTTCGTGCTAAGGAGATTTGCAATGAAGACGAACCAACGACCTCTAGTGGTCGGTATAATTTATGTAATAATATGATTTTAGTTATTACCCACCTACATGCACATAAAATGGTTTTAAAATTTTTACTTGAGGTTTGTAACTGAAATCGTGTCGAAACACTCACCACGTACCTTCTCGAAGGTGCAATATTGTGTTTACAATGTAAAAGTCGTAACTATATTTTTAGCTGATGGAATTCATATCCGAATTGATGTTTCATTATAATTGCTGTTTGTGTAAAAATCAAATTGTCAAACTTAATATAACATTTCATTAACTTTACCTTAGTAATTGCCTCTGAAAATATTGGTTGTATCTACAAAAAATGAGATTCATTAAAGTTGCTCTCAATATAGAGGCGAATAGAGATCAAAATTTAAGTTACGAGCAAATAAAAATGTCACGCTGTTATCAAATTATGAATCATTATAAGTTTGCCCGCCCCCTGCTGCTATAATTACAGAGGGCGATCGCGCCTCGGCTGTTCATTAAAATCTATGAATGCCAACCCCTTTTACTCTGACGTAATTTAACGAAAATATATTTTTAGAAAAAAAAACCAGCCAAGTTGACAAAACGTTAATATTTAAATATTAGAAAAATGTTAATTATTACTTACCTCTAATTAGAAACAAAAACTATAGAAAAAAAAGCCGTAACGTTTAACAACCCCCTTTTAACTCTCACACTGATAATATCTTTAACGAACGAAGAATTTTGCCACACCCTAAAAAAACTATTACATTTATAACATTATTAATTCATTCAAACCCAACATTTTCGATTTGGACGAAAGTGAAAGTACTTTAAATAACTCAAAAGATCTTCGTGTCAATTCTACATTAAACACAACGAATTTTTAATATTTTACCCAACATAGGCACGCAAATAATTCCTACTATGAACGAGCGAGTTTTATTTTAATATAAAAATATACTGAACATTTTTGAAGCACCCTCGTATCTTTGGACCTTACGATATTTTAAATAAATTTTGTAATACTTAATAATCGATTATTTTCAGAATGATAACTTAACATTTGATATTCATGATGGATGGACTTGAGAGAGCCAAACCATTTAACTAAATTGGTAATAATTTTGAATGTGGCAGAAATATGAAATCAATTAGGCGATATATTTGGTTCATTTACTTTTAATTGTTTTAGAAGACGTTCGAAGAAAACTTATAATTTATAAGGTATTTTCTAAACGAATTGGGGTTGTTACAATATTCATCTCATTTAAATGTGAATTCTTTTAGTTTTCCAGTTCGTGAACAAAAATTCTGTTTCGTTGAATGAGTTTCAAAATTTATCGTGTATTTCCTGATTGTTGTAAATGTTGTGACATCTTTTACAAAATGTATAGCTTTTCACAATTCCAACATTTTAGTGTATGTAACGTCAAAATATCCGAGTGCATAATTTACAAAATTGAATTTATTTGCTCAATACCTTTTGCTGAAATTCGTTAAAATTTTACTGACGTTGAAAATTTTTTTGTAATATATTTTCAATTTGAAATTTGAATTAATTTGACATTAAAGAAATAATTTGATTATTATGCGGTTCCCACATAAAAGCCCAACCATCCAAAAAATATTCTTAAGAAGTTTTGACTCTATAAAATGAAAAGTCCTCGAAAAAAGTTTTGCAGGCATTTGGGTCTTTGAACTTTCAAAAGCATAAAACATTGCTTGAAATCCAACGAATTGATTTACTTCACTAATACACACAATTGAAACGATTAAATATTATAAAAAAAGTAAACTGCCAGATGGTTAATAGGATTATGATGGCTGTTGTATTGGTAAACACAAGGGTGAATGTAAATTACCAAAGAGTGCTTTTTTGCCTTATAAATATTAAATTGATAATTCAACAAATGTTTAATTTTAATGGTCTTATTTATTTAGAATAAACATTAAATTTACAGTGTAAGTTCAACAAATTTTTAACTTGGATTTCCACTTAATATTTCTGCTTGAATATTTTTACATTTAATAATTTATTTCCTTATTTCAGTAAATCTCAACCGCAAGGATACGAATAAAGTGCAAAATAAATTAATAATTTTAATATTAAAAATTTATTATATAATAAAAATTTGATAACACCATCTGATTTGATTTTTGGGGATGGGGGTGCAACGAAGTAATATGTAATTATTTTATAATTATCATTTGCACTTTAAATACAATCACGAACTCAATGCCCTCGCTTCCATCACCTAATAATTAGGTCCTCATTCACATTTTACTTGGGTTTAGCAAACTAAAATCCCGTCAATGTTAGGAGGGTATATTCTATACCCCCCCCCAACAGACCGAGAGGTCTGGGGGGTTGTTCCAGGGTCAGAAGTTTAATTGTTATACAATTTTGAAATTAATGTACTCAGTAAACTTTAAGTAAACATGAAAGTCATAATTTTGTCGACAAGTCCAACAAAGACGCAATGTTGCAAACTCATCAGTTTGCTTGTGTTGTCAAATATCCTATTGGCATACAAAATATCGCATTTCAGAACTAATCATAGCTATTAATTAATTGATTAATTACAGCAAAGCCAGGCAAACAAACAGCCCAAATACAAGACTTTTGTCGAAAATTGTGATATTCCAAATGTCTGTTTTTAACTCAACGTCAGTTCTTATCAATTTTTAAGAGTAATTTGGGTGTTTTTTATTTGTTTCATGGGTTTCAAAGTCTTAAACTGTGTTTAACTGCAATAATTTTTTTGATTTATTAAGCTTTAACTTTTGGAAAACTTGAAAATCACAGTGGAAGGCAAGCGAATATTAGTGGTTATTATTCTTATGGATTTATGTTTTCGTCACACCAAAAAAAAAAGCGGTGATTTGATCATCTGATAACGTGAGGCTTTTGTATGTGGTAGCCTTGCCAGGAACGCAATTTGAACGATTATGTATCACAAATTTTCTGCACGGTTCAAAAGTCGTTAATTTTCTTATTTTCTATTTATATTGTCTCTGGATTTCCTCTTACGATATTCTGAGTTTTCTTGTTTTGTTTGTCCTATACCTGATTTTGAATTATTAAACCTTTCAACTCCATTTATTATTGTTTAATTATAATAGGTTTAAATTAAATTAACTAAATACACTTTTATTATTTTGCGGTTTAGAATTGGTCAGTTGAAACGCCGCGTAATCATAAAATAATAAACATTGCAAGCTAAGTGCATTTATTTAATTTAAATTTCTAATTCAAAAATAATAGATGGAGAATTAGATTTTTTACTTTTTATTCAAAAAGTAAATCCAACTCTTCGATTCACTGTCTCCAGGTAATTTGTTTCCAACCAACGTGACCTAAGTTCGGGTACTAACTGAAAGGGGGGGGGGGGGTTAAACACCTACCTAGTCACTTATTCCCATCAGGTAGTGGAAAGGGGCGCAATTTCTCTATTATATTCCGGCGTTTGATCGAATGCGCTCTATCTTCGAAAGAAAATCACATTTAAAGTTTTTATTTAATGATACTTACATAATATGGAAACGAAATGAAGCGTATGAATGGATTAACGAGATCTCAATTTGTATTACTTGTATTTGTAAAAAATCCATCCATTCCATCAAAAATAGAAGACTGAAAAATATGGATTTTCCGTGTAAATTAAAAACTAAGAAAAATATAAGGATATCTTATAGTCTAAAAATGCAAAAGTTTTTAGATGTTAAATTATGTCATCATAGCAAGCTTGATAATTATTTTTATCAACAAAAAAGCAGCACATTAATATTAATTTGGTCGGTTGCAGTATATAGAGGTGATGAATGGTCTTTTAATTTAAAACTTCGCCAAAATGTTAAAATTTATAAAGCAGAACAAAACAAGAATTTCTATAGTGAGTACTAGCAAACGTTAGAAATTTGCATTAACTCAGTGATATCATAGGATTCCCCCTCTGATATTCAACCCTTCAGCAGCTCTTATAAACACTTGAAAATGGTTAAAAGGGGTGTTTAGTTATGATGGAGGTAGAAATTCCTCGCTTCACGTTACGAGAGCCAGCTTGAATGTATTCCAAACATTTTTAGCGCTCTTCAAATTTCCGCTTCGTCAATTTATAACAAGTAAATTTTAAAAAGCAACTTCATTCAAAATACACGCACAAATATTTTACTACCCAGAATAAAAAAGCTTTAGATTTGCGTTGAACTTTAAAAATCAGCTCAAATATATAAAACTTTCCGATAAACATCACTGTTGTAATAAAATTAATGTAGCACTTCTACCCCTGTTCCACCTTCCAAAATTATGTAAATTTAAATTTAATACCCAACTTAATTGACTCCAAAGCTCAAGTTTAGGGTTATTAATTAATTAAATGTCGCCGTAAAATTTTTCAAAGTTAAGTCTCAGGTAGCAACAATAATGATTTTGTGGCCTGGGGTGGTTTCTAATGTTTCGGTATCTCATCTTCCTTTTACGTTCAAATATCAAGAAAATATTAATTTTTTGCTTATTAAAAAAGGGGAAAACGTTGTTTTCTTAATTGCTTGTTTTCCACTTGCTATTTAAATATTTTTGTCGTTATTATTTATTTGTATGTAAATTAATGTTTTCCAAAACGAAACTAATATTTCTCACGAGGCTCTTAAATTGTGTGAGATTTACGAGATTCCACACTTAACGCGAAATCCAAACCACGATTCTGAAAGTTGTACGTTAATTAAATCAGTTTAGCAATACGAAATTACCTTATCAGGATGATAAACTAAACCAGTTAAAATAAATACACCTAACTTTTAGGTCTTCCAGGACAGAGAGACCTGGATCATTCCAATACAAACCTTTGATTGAATGCGGCATATTGAAGGGCAGGTTAGGAAATCCCTTAGGTTAAAAGTTAAAAACTACATGATGGAATTATCATATTATAAGTTTGCTTCCAGTTTTATGTTTTTGTACTATTGAATTTCGATTTTAAGTTACTTCGCTGTATAAATTAATTTTTCAAACCACACGGGAAATAACGATTGAGACGCTAATGTGAACAAGATAAAAGAATCGGTAACTCAAAACCCAGAGCGCCGTTGCACGTCAACCAGAAGACTGGCTAACGTAGGGATTACGACTTTAATGTTCTCTCCATTTATATTCAATATTGAATATTTTCAACAAGACACAATTTTAAGCTGCATTTGCAAATTGCGGTTTACAATTATGCTTAGAATAATTCCGAAGCCAATTCAGGATAAACCATTTGCAAATTACGCTTTAGTTGTGCCATTAGATTAATTACACTAAATGTTAATTTTGAGGTTGTAAATGCAGTTTTAGTCGTGATGATTAATGTTGTCAAATGTATGCAATTTGTAGACGATAATCGTCTGCTATTTAAGTAAATGGAGCCATCATAAAATCAATTTTCCAGGTTAGAATATTTTTAAAATTAAATCGTAATGGTATAAAAATTCATTGGGTTATCTATTATACTTTACGTATCGTTAATTTAGCTGTTAGCTTGAAAAATGTAAATTATTAAAAATATGACGTTCAATTTTGCCATGCTTTGTTATAGCAAAAAGTTGGCTGCAATGTAATTTTATGAAAAATGTCTGCCTCGTTTTCATAGCCTTTGATATGAAGTCTCCATTATAGTTTTAATATTTAAAGAGATCCCTTGCTAGATATCAGCCACTACAAATAACTAGTATAAAATTTTGTGAAACTATTAAAATGTAGTTAAAGTTTGCTTCTGCAAGTTAAAGTTACTACACTTATTAAGGTATTATATTCACTGTAGGAATAAGCAAGATTGGCGAGATTAGAATTTGTGTTGAAGTTTAATATCAGAAGTTAACTAAAACTCAAACAATATGTTCGTCTCTCTCGGCATTATAAATGCGATTACTCTTTCTAATGTTTTACTAAATCAACTCAATATAAACTTGATGGTAATAATAATATATTAGCTTACTTAGGATATTAATAAAATGTATAAAACACAAACAAACTTTGCCTAGTTTTCAATATAAACTTAAAAGATGAAGTGGTTCAAAATCAAACTTTGGGAAAAAAAATCTTTATACCTACCCCATAGTACATATTATACATACCACCCGGTTTAACAATTTTTTCGCCCCGTTATTTTAAGTAAGCGACTCGTCAAGTTGACATACTGACACTTTGATTGACGATTTGTTTTTCAAACTTTCGGCATTTTGTATATTGGAAATAGAATTTAGATTTGAGTGTTGATAAAATGTTACCACTAAAATAGACCTTTTCGTCATAGTGTCAATATTGAAACGACGCAACACCACTATTGCTTTCGAATATTTTGTAAGAAAATATGTCAACGTAACGCTTCAGCCCTTAGCCCAAATTTTAACAAAAATCAAAGAGTTGATCGAGTGATGTGCGTTCATATTTTTAACTAAAGTAAATAAAGCATGAAAAATATCAATAGAACTTGTATATTTCGAAAATTTTAATTTGACTCCGACTCGAAAGCTTTTTGTACTGGGATCGAGATGACAGACGAGATTAGGAAAAGCTTCTCTGCCATCAACGTTAATAGTACTTATACATTACCCGCTTTAATTGAATTAATCTATTATGCTTTACTCTCAGTCTACAATAGACTCCCAACAGTGGCGCTGTTTTAATGGAAAATATGCACTAAACCTTGATAATACCTACGATAATGGTTACGAAACGTCGCAAAATGCACCATTAAAGGATAATACAAAACGTAGTAATAGTAATTACAGTCGCACATGATAAAAGAACAAATAATTTAATTAAAATGCTTGTTGCAAGAGCAACAGCAAATTTTGAACAGAACAAAGCCAAAAATTAGATTATCTACCTATTTTCTATTATATAGAAATGGAAAATTCCTGAACCATGCTTTCCTAATTCTTATTGCACCAATTAATTGGTCGTTTCGCTGTTGGAAAATAATTTTGCCAACCCCTCCCTAATTATTAGGGAGTATTATATTATGTTATGCTACTTACAAGTATAGAAAATGTTTTCAGTTTTTTCGGTGAAAATAATATACAAAAATTTCCTGCGTTTTGCTCTTGGCAAAATAATTTTGCCAACGCCTCCCTAATTATTAGGGAGTCTAGGGAGTATATTGAATATTATGGTTATGTAACTTACAAGTATAGAAAATGTTTTCGGTTTTTTCGGTGAAAATACATACAAAAATTTCCTGCGTTTTGCTCTTGGCAAAATAATTTTGCCAACGCCTCTCTAATTATTAGGAAATGTTTTCAATTTTCTCGGTGAAAATACATATAAAAATTTTCTGGGGTTTAATTATTGCGTCTTGTGCGTAATGTACTTACCTAAAGTAATTAAAGACTAATAATGTAATTACATAATATTCAAATTATTTCATTATGTTTACTTAATTTGTCAGATTTTAAATTTTGGATTGGAAATGGAACTTCAATATAAGGAATTTTCTTAACAATTTTGAGATAGAAAACTTTAATCACTATGTTATTTCACAATTTCATGGGAGAGGTGGGAAGGGCTTGTATTTTCTAATTACTATCTCCTTCACTAGGCCATGCCCGTGTTCTGATTTAAAAAGCTGCACCAGTCGGCTCAGTACATCCACAAACTACCCTAAGTGTCTTACTGAGGCCAATTTGCCGCATACGCGAGCGGATAAAGGTTAAATAGCTTTGTTCCTGGGAATCCTGTGCAAAACATTCATAAAAGAAAGTTAATTGAAAGTTTCAAATTAATACTAACAATGGGAACCTACAGCTGATGATTAGCCAATTGTGATAATTTTTAAATAAAAACAAATAGGAAACAAATAAATACAATATGAGCAATGTTAACCTATCTAAAACGCAAAGCTTTTCATATAATGTACAATCGCCCCCCCCCACCTTACTCTCCGTATCCGGAAAATAAATATGCCTTAAATCTTAAAATAATATAAAAACAAAATTAGATACAAATTGTATATTAAATTTAAATCTGCAGGTAGAATAGTGGTTATCCTTCGAAATTTAGCTATGTAATCGTGAGCATACAATTTCTGTACGAGAACAAATCTACAGGGTTGGATCCTTACTTCTCTTTTCTCTGAGTCGCCAAAAACGAAACAAATGTGCGGCCTAACTACCGCACTATTGTCGTTAAATTGAAATTCCTCTTTTAGGAACAAATTTGCATGAATTGCCTTAATCAAAATGACTGTCTCTGCAGACAAAGCTACAAAACTAAACCGGGGTACGGCCCGTTGCATGAAATCAAAATCAAACGCAGCTTCGTACAAAATAACAAATTTAATTTTCATAAAATTAATTAAATTCAATAAGCAAAACATAGGTCGAGCATGTGATGTTTACGAACAGATTCGTTTTGGTCGTCAGTGTGTTAAATTGTGTGATAGGAGCCCTTAGTATTTGCATTTAAATTCAAATCAACCTCAAAATACTCCAGGTTCCTATTAAGGTGTAAATCGTGTGACATAAATAAATTTTATAAATGTGTACAAATTAGATTCAAAAATTGTTTATTTACCAGTTATAATTGCACTTGTCAAAATTGTTTGAGAACCACTGTTTTCTTGCTTCATAAATTCCTTACCTTGCGCTTGCATCCGTCATACGGTGGCACCTGTTCACAGTTTCCAGCTTCTGTAATTTTGTGGAAATTTTCCAAATAAGTGAAGTGACTTCTTCACATTCAAATTCAATATCCAAACCAAATCGATCGACGAACGTAATAAAAAAGTACTTGTTGGCAAATTTCAACCAATTTGAACCAAACATAAAATAAATCGTGCGACTAACCTCAAAATTGATACGTAAAATTATTTAATTCAAATTTAACGAACTTGAATTTATTCTTCTAAACCTTTAATTGTAGGCACGTAATCGTCGTAATTACAACTATCATTCGATCATTTGTCAATGGCGGACCGGCAACTCTTCCACATGTGGGATATCAAATTTTTCAATGACGCCTTTTCAAAAACGCCGTAATTTGAAGATTCTACTTCCAAAACAACTAAAAACGCTCGTCCACGTCGGACAACACTTTTCACTAATTATTATCAACTTGAAAAACATTTGGCTTTTTCAAGAAAACTGGAAAATTCGTCGCTTATGGTGGACCTCACCAAAAACACCTCCAGTTGGCTTCACAGTCGCACGCCAACGTTTTCTACCTTCTATGTTTGAAAACTTCAACCTACCAACCAAAAATTGAATTTTGAGCCACTTTGCACTTCAACAAAAGGTGAAATCTCGCGCTAAAATTTCAAATCCCAATAATTAAATTTGTTCCTTTTTAGGTTTTCACCGCCGCAAACAACTTTATAATCATTGGATTTTAATCAACGTTCACCAATAATTGTGTACTTGTGTCAGTGGTAACATAAATCGATCTTAAATAACAAAATCATGTTCGACTATGTTATTTTGGATAAAACATCCCTTAATCTACGACAAATTATTAAGCACAAAGCTGGGTCCCAGTTCGTTTCACCACATTATATTTTGGGCATCCCCAGTAATTAGCAGAATGTTTGCCTTTTGCTACAAGGTGCTTGCTGGTGAATTTTACATATTTGGCATCAGAGATAAATTTAAACTACAGGTTGGAGAACCGTTGGCATCTGAAACATTGCATGGCTTCATGGTTCATTATTATTTACTATTAGTTACTATTACATATTATTGAAGATATTATCTTTATCATCTGACAATGCAAGGCGACATGGGATGGTCCATAGGGGTGGGGTTCCTGGTTAATAGTTCTTCCTGGGTGGCATCGGGTGAGGTGTAGCATTAGTCTTCGTAGTACAGCCTCAAGCGTCCTCGGGTGTTTTGTATCATCGGTCCTATGGATGATCATGTCATGATTGGTGGAGATCATCTCTGGTGTGAATATAAGGCAGTCAGGAGTGGGTTCATCTTCTTCATACGTCGAGATGCGACAAAAAAAAAGAATGCGACTAAATAAATTTGGATTGCATTTTTTTGCGGAGAAGTGCGGAAGAAAGTCTTGCGTGAGCACCTGTGGACGTCATGTGGATCCTTAGAGACCTGACAGTTGTTTAGATCGGCTCGGGGTCGCTTGCAAATTCCATGTGTGATTTTAGGATTTGTTGTCAACGCTCGTGACGTCTTCCTTGTCAGTTTATGCATTTATCTCTTGGCTGGAGGTTTCGCATTGGTTCGTCATAGCGTCGAGTTTGGCTACAATGGAACCATTTTGGGAGCGCATATATTCGATAGGGTTTGTCCTCAATTATATTTTGTGGTTAGCGGTTTCTCGAACCTTAAGGTCCACGGAGAGTGGGCTAGGCGGGTGTGGTCCATTTCGTTCAGATTTGAAATGGTTGATGGATTCAGGTGCATCGAGTGTGGCGTAAAATCAAGCTGTAAACCGATGACTGCAAAGCAACGCTGAAGGCACCAGTTTTCATATTTTCAAAAATAACAACTTAGCACATAAAACTGTCCTACAAGCGGAAAGTTTTATTTCAATCAGCCATACATTCTTTGCTATCTTGCTTTGCATTATATGAAATATATTCGTGATTAAATTCGTTCTCTATCAGTGCTGCCACCATTAACAATAAGGACACATTAAAATTAAGAGGAAGAAGATTTTATTATGGTGTTATCATAACTGCCAATTATTTTCTAAAATGGAAGGAAGATGGCTTACGTTTGAATATATTTAGAAACATTCTGAGCATATTTTAGGGATCTCTGGTTGCCCTTAAAATTTAATTGGCCCTGGCAGAAACGACAGTCTCGAGATCAGCACAATTGTGCCAAACAATGAAGAACATTTCAGCCAGGACTTGAAATTTTATATATTTAAGTAAATTAAATGAATTTTCATTTTAATACAATTACGTAATTAAATGAACTCCCGGTATTGTTTACATTACAAAAGTTTTCAGTTTACAAATTACACGATCCTTGACATCTCATCTAATTTTGAATCAATTACTCATCCGTCATTAATCTTTCCAGTCGTAAACGTCATGTCAGGGTAGAAAACTTAAACTCTCTTGAATATCGCAAAATTTCCATAAATCAAATTTAAAAAATTCTACCGAAACAACTAAAATTGTATAAAGTAATTAGAGTATTATTGGAAATAAGAACAAATTACGAAGTCGAACTCAGGGGCTACAACTTGACAGAACCTAATTAACCAGATTAACATTGCAAATTGCAACATTTAAAATGTAAGTCGTTCTACACGAAAAGTACCTAACATAATAAGAAAATTTCCTAAACTTTATCATCTACCTTTTCGTTTACTTTTAATGTTTAAATGAGAATTAGTTCCAATATTTTCTAATTTTAGTAATGATGCGTGTAAGTAGATTTACGATATTTAAGTACTATTGCAAACGCGCAAATGTAAGTTAAAAAAAAATGATAAACGCATTTAATTTTTGCCCAAACGGAGGATAAAATTAACTTTATAATTTATTTGCTTACAAAATGTGTCGTTGATATTCCTTGAACGTTGTCAAGTTTCCGTTATGAACGATAACTAATACTTGGTAATTTTCAATTTCCATTCAGTTTTCTATGTTATAAAAAATGCTATTGACCTTAACAATGCGTAATAATCGATTAAATTAGGTATGAAGTCGCTGCTTACTGATCACCTTGAACTGATGTTAATCACACCAATCAAGTATCAATAACACAATCCTGATTAGAATGCAACGAACGTTGCGGTATTTATTATCTGTTTTTCCGCAACAATAACTTACAGTTAAGAAGTGGGAAACCAATAAAATGGCGACACGGAAAAACACGTTGTCTCATAGATCCAAGGAAGTGAAAAAACTTAAACTAATTAATTCGTCTTAAAGAAGCAAATTTTAATTAAATATTTAACATAAATATTAATTTTTATAATCCGTTACGTTTCACATCCTATTAAATTAGATGGAAATTATAAAGATAAAATCTAGTCGCGACAATTTTTTTGATGGAAGTTTTCAGAAAAAGTCTAGTAAAACAATGAAGCAAAAACAGAGGGATTGTGAGTTAACCCGGGCCTGGCAAGTTGGGTTAATTCAATTTAATGATTTAATTACAGGAATTTGACAATTAAAGTTACTTACCGGAGTTGTAGAGCTTTGTAAGTATAGACTCAGTTTTTTAACCAGACTAATTCGGTTAATATTTTTACCCAACATCATTAAAAGTCGTTAGTCGAGCAGTAATCAAATAAACCATGTGTAAAAGTTGACTCCAGCCATTAACATGATTGTATCGATCATTTTATTTGATCTCTAATTAGATTCCGCCCGATTGAATGTTATTTGTTGTTCAAAAATTAAATATAGCCGGCTATTGTGACATTCCTTCCTATTCGGTCCTATTGCAATTTAGAATGCCAATAATTAAATCTCTCGAATTTCACTGTACAGATAAGACTGCTTGAGTGAACCTAATTTGTTCATCGGATGAACAATTTTCATCTAGGACATTTTTAATGCAGAGTTAAGGTTCTTAACTTGGCGTAAAATTTATTGGTCGTCTCCAAAGCACTAAAAAATAAAAAATTCACACAATAATGAATAATGCGTTGTTTAGCAAAAAATACATCAGAAACACTGATAGCACTTTAATAAAAAGCAGGGCAAAGTGGATTCATTCAACCGTGGCAGTTTAAACACAGTCTACCGATTGCTGAACGGACATCCATCAACATAGTCGACTCGTGAATACAGTCCAATATAAAAACAAAGTGTAAGTTTCTTCTACTTAGCCCATTCTCTTCGTACTGGATGTAGCAAATTTGCAGAAAAAAACTCAAGCGCTGGGAGATTCTACATATTTTTATAATTGTCGGACCCGAAGATCAAGCGAAATGTAAATTTGAACCCGTTCATGTACACTTTATCGTTAAACAAATATGCGATTTCATTAAACGCTTTGATTAGCGTCGTTCGAAGCTTACTAGACCATGTGTAGATTTTAGATTTTGCAACGCCATCACGACTGAGCGTTTTTTTTGCGTTCGTCCCGTGCACTTTGGTCGTGTTTTTATTCCTATTATCCGATTGCTAGCAAAAACTAGGAGATTATTTTTCCACGGTTTTATCGAAGCATAAAAATTTTATGCTTCCCCTACGCTTCGGTTTCGAAAAGTTTTACTTTGCAATTTACTAATCGTAATTTAAATTCCTTCAAAGTAATATAATAATCATTATGGGTATCATCCAATTGTGAACATAAATTTCGCATAAATCAACAGCAATCACTTTAAAATAAATAAAATTGTCTATAAAAAGTAAAAACCGGAAAATGGTCACGATCTCTTAGGTTAGTGCTCCACAGCAATTTTACGTTTCATCTCCTTTTATTCGTTTATTAAGGTTACGTTGAAAAAAGATGGACAAAGTTGTTGGTTATGTGTAAGTAAGTATATGCCCTGATATGAATGCAATATTGTCGATTATGGTTATAAGATTTGTTCCCAGATATGTTTAGTCATGGTCAGTTTTACCTTGAAAATAAGTTACGACTTGCTGTAGGAAACGTACTATATACGTTGTTGCAAATTGTCCATAAAAATTGTAGGCATATTTAGTGATTATAGATAATAAAAACTATTAGAATTGCAGTATATGGGGGACTCCAAAACAGTGCAATTCTAATAAATTACAAGGTTTTACTGGAAATATTTATGTCGTTGCCCACTTCCTTCCTTATATTTCTACTTTATGACTATCGAAAGGTATTTAAATTCCTTGGTAGTCCTCTTATATTAATTAATTTCAACTTTAATTTTACTAACAACCCAAACCTGTGTTTTGTTTGTCGTAAAAAACAGGGCTGCAATTCAATCTTCTTATTTGGGTGCCATGCAGTTTCGCCTAGTTCGTAGGCATCTATCCTTCCTGTCCTTGTTGTGCATTGGATGCTTTATTATGTACTGTAATGCCATTTCTCTGGCCAAATATATAATAAAGCTGATTAGCAAATCCAAGAATTGACGTTACTTATCGTAAGTCTGACTATGCCAGAATATTCTGCGCCCCCTGGTTAACAGGATTGTCAGCATATTACAATTCAATACCTCTAATTGCTTCTTGAATTTAATAACTAAATAAACCAATCAGAGTGTTCAATTTTAACTTAGTGATAACCCTGTCCACCAGAGGCACAGAAAACCAACTGTGGAATTAAAATGTTTGTAGAAAATTTATTTCAATATTGATAATGGTAATTTCAATATTGTAATGATATTTAATCTGTTAAATTAAATAAAAAAATGTCATAGCAAGGAAAATTTAACTTCAGTAGTTAAGATACCTCTTTCGGTACGGTCCTTAACTACTAATAAAAATGTCAATTAGTTTCAACAATTTCACATGTAAAGGTCTGTAGGACAACTAAATTTGTAACACCCTACATATTAATATATTGGCGTAAATTTAACTGCCACCTTGAAATACTTTTAGGAAGACCGAGAAAGTTATGGCGCCACAGTAAAATTGAGTGTAGTTTCAAAAGCTGTTTTCACTGTAATTTAATTAGTCAGGATCTTCTGCTTTACCAGTTACGCTGGTATGGAAATAACTGATAAATGTGTTTAATTTATATTTTTTTAACCGACTTCGAAAGTCGCTTGCTCGTTTGACCCGATCTCAATACTTTTGGATTAGTTAATTTGGATTAGTTAATTTTGGATCTATTATGGGAGAAGCAACTTATACGTGTTTAGTTTTTTTTAAACAAATTTTATTTTTAAGGAACGAAAAATCACCAAGTTTCGTGTAACTTCTTGATTTGAAGTGAATTTCGGTTTTAGCATTCCCGTAACTTTACATGGTAGAGTCTTGGAACATTTGTTACTTTTGATAGGGTTGTTAGAAATTATTTTGTGTTCCGGTTTATCGTTCATCAATCAATATATCGTATATTACGAAATGTAATTTGTGAGAATACTTATGATTGCAGAAGTACTTGTATTTGTCCATTAAAAGTTTTCGAGTTCAAGTAATCGTATGGTTTGGTTATGAAACAAAAATTACATATTACGAACAAAGATTATTATATAATTATATCCCCAATCCTGATATCCTGAAATGGCTTTAAGTTTACTCTGAATTTTATTAATTTATTTTGATATCAATATCGATAAATCGATTAATAATTTAAAAAACGTATCTTGTATTTTTTTTTAATTGAAAAAGTGATATTAATTGTTTTAGGACTACGTTTGTAGATTACTATCCCTTGTTGATAAATTAAATCTTAACAAGGATAACAAAATGTGAAAAAACGAGATAAACTTTTCACTCACCCTTATCCGGTGTCAAGTTGAGAATTAAACTGGATTGCTACATACTCCGAAGGAAACACGGGAATTTGTAAGGTTTTTAATAATAAACAAAATTTTTGTTACTTAAAAAAAAACATTCGCCGTATTGTAAATTTTAAACAATAAGCGAAACTGTTCGAATTAAAACTTTTAGCAAACTTCAAAATTAAATTGCTTTGTGTGTTTCGCTTAGAAATTAGAGATCGTTACAGATTTTGGTTGTTATAATAGAGAAGACGTGTTGTTGTGTTTTGCTACTGCAATAAACACATTGATCCCGATTAAGGTTCCATGTGACCATAGAATTACCAAAAACCTTTGCATCCAATAATAATTAAGGTAATTTTTTATTCGGGTGTCTACGATTTTCTTTAAACGCAAGGTTGATCCGCTTAATCATAATTTTAGTTAATTTTATCGTAAGTTGCCTTTTAGCTATCTACGTGTGGCAAAGTCGATGAATTGAAGAAGTCCCAGTTATAGGGGTAGTTGAATAGCGTTAGGGATGAATGAGGTTGGTATCGTAACGGGAAGTGGATTGTAAAGACGAGGATACGACACATACTACGACAAAACTAGTCCAAATCACTAGATTGCCTGCAAATTGTTTTCAAGATAACTCGGAGCCGTTTCCATTTACTGAACCGTCATTAACGGAGTTACATTATAACTATCGTGATTAAATATTTTTAATTCCAAAGAAGACAAACGACCTCTCTTGAATGTTTGGATCGGAACTTGCTGATGGTGAAGTGCACGGAAATAAAAGCAGAAGTACAAAGGATTTGTAATATATCGTTCAATTTGAAATCTAATCTGTTTCATGAAATTGACAAGACGTAACGAAAGTCGAGCCAAAATGTGGTGAGTAGATGAAATCAATTGGTTATCAAGGCTTGGTCGATACATCAGCATCCTCTCGGTCTTAAATCTTACCTCTCACAATTGCGAAATTATTTAAGTTTACTATAAGAAAAAGGTAACTTGAGACAAATTTGGTTTAAAAAAATTACATGATTCGGGATTCGTTTTCATAATTTTACATAATTGTGCTGGCGGAAGAAAACTTCCGCTTTAAAATTGACAACAAAGCTCAAGTTACAACTTTTGAGATTTTCTCGATAGTGCTTTTCGATATTAAATTTTTTAACTAAGCTCGGAGCAGGTGTACCATAAAGAGGTAAAATTTTTCCAAAAACCATTATTTTTTAAATTTTCAATTTTCCTATAACTTTGAATGCTATTTGCTTTATTTTCCATCATATTTTGTACGTAACGGTTGGCTTCATTTTAAAAAATTGATATATCTGAGTTTCATCGATTAAAATTATTATAGGTATTATGATAAAAGTTATTTTGAAGATGTTTCTAAAAATGTTGTGCTGTTTAAAAAATAATAAAGTAGATCTAGAAAGCACTATAAATCTCTCAATTTTAAAAAATGATCAGACAGTTAGGTAAACATCCGATCAAACGAGCTCTTACTTAAGCGAACTAATAGCATTACTTCTCAGTATTTCCCATCAAATATTGAAATACTCTCCACAAGCGGGAATATAATGTGTATTGACTAAGTAACATTTATTACATCGTAATGCAGGATTTCAATAAAAACCATCAAGATAGAGTATCGTCGACCGTCTAGTATCGAGCAGCTCATTAATATCGGGTTTTTAGCTTTTTTCAGTTAAAGTGCTCGTTGAAGATAAATCAAAAGTTAGCGAGATTTATAAAGAAATGAATTCAGTCTACGTGATGTTGAGATTGCTCGTTTATATGTACGCGTGATGATTTGTAAAAATTCGACGCATTCATATTAGCGTCACTTTTTTCAATTGTATTAACATAAAATCGATTCCTCAAAAAATGAAGGCCTAACTCTTAGGCTCACGCTCAGCAAACTAATTTAATGTAATTACAAGATAGTTAAATAATTATTGAATGGAGAATATTGATTTCAGGTGTCATGCTTTATTATTAAATTGTGTGAAAATCAAAGGCGAAACCAAAGCTTTCCTAACGAAATAAGTTTTTAATGTGCCACCACAATAAATTAAAAGTCCATAAATATAATTTTTTATTTATTTTGTGTCACAGTGTTCCCCGGACGGATTCGGGCATAGTTTGGGGACCCTTACTATAATAGATGAATTATTATTTATTTAAAAAGAAGAATTTAAATTATCGTCCTAATCAAACATTAAAGTTTTGAACATTTGATCTTTTTCTTATGCCATCCAAATTATCCAATTTTGATGTGCAGTAATCTTCGAGGGATAAAAAAAACTCAACAATAATTTTAATCTATTATTGTGTTTTTAGTCACTTTTAGCGCCAAAAATCAATTTTTCTCAAGGAAAAATCTACAATCCTATAGCTGATTTCAATACACTTTTATGAGAAAACCGGTATATCTCTAATTATTATTGTCTAATTATCCCCTTTTTGGACAATTTTTACATGATCCTCCCTTTAGTTTCAAAAAATTTAAAATAAAAATGGTCACATCAGAAGGTTTAAAATTTTGAATTTAAAACTAATTTCAATTCAAATATGACCAATTCGCTACGCTTATATTAATGGTCATATTTATATTTGGTCACAAAACGTGACCCTTCACATGAAACCCCATCTTTTGCATTTACAAGAATATTGTGTTTGAATATTTTCCAATATTATGTACATACGCATGATTTTGAAGAAATAAGGGGGAATCTTTGATTTGTGACCATCGAACGTTCCTTGGACGACTGAAGATTATGACCAACTTCGACAAAGTGCATTATTTAAAATTTCCATACCCCCCAGACCCCCCGGTCCAAATACCATATTATTTTGAAATATCCATTTGAAATGGTTGCGATTTACTAAAATCATTACAAAATACACTATATTGGTCTCTTTAACCCTTTAAGGCGCAAAATTATCAAGCACAGGTTTGCTTCAAACAAACTAGCGTTCAGGACAAAATATGTCACGAATGTTCTACAGAGAATCTGGAGCGCTGCTTACTGGTGTGAGGGTATTACCAGAGAGCTTTAAAGGGTTAATTGGAGGGTATAGAATACCATTCAAGCATAGATACAGTATGGGGTTTGGGTTTTTCTAATCCCACGTGAATTCTGCACTACCATTCCCAAAATTTGAGACTAGTTTTTCCTATCTATCTTTTTCTTTTTTTAACCCTATTTCATTATTGAACTTATTGGATCCCTCGCCTACATTTGTTCCAAGTAACATGCGTCGACTGGTCAAACGCGCCTATTTTAGCACCGGCACCGGTCGGCATTGCACTCCCTGCATGTGGCTAGTTACGCCACTGGATCATACTCTTGACAAAAATTAGTAAGACGAAGACGCCCCACGGTCCGAAGGACACCGGGAAATTTTCCGGTATCTCTGCTCTTATAAGTTAGATTTGGCCCTTTTCCCAACTTTTTAGCAAGCCGAACACCGCCTGTGCAAGCTAAGTTTTCAATATTGTCTACAATAATTTAAGTTCATTTTAAAATTTGATTTTGATTCCTATACTTGCCAAAATTTAATCCGTATGTGTAGAGAAAGGGGGTAAAATAACAAATAACGAAACTGGCAGATTTTAAAAACTCTGTGTGTCCATGTGGAATTTTTTTGGATTTGACTAGAAATTATCTAGAAAAATCCAAATTACTGATCAAATTTTGGTTAAAATCCATCCATTCTAACTTCAATTTTTTCCATTTTAAAGATAAAATTTGTTTTTATGATAAGATTATCTTTGAACCTACAGCAAAAACGAGGTCTTTGTCGTCAAAGGACCGAAGAGACGAATAATAAATGTCGTGAGTTTTTTTCGTAAAAAAATTACTTTGGAAGTTATTGGAATCTAAAATTACGGACGAGTATGAATGGATTAACGAGCTCTCGCTCCAAATAATTTTGTTTTTGATACAGATACCATTACAGAACGTAGTTGTATCTAATAAATAAGAGCGGATCCACCAAAAGTTTTAAAATGTTTGCAGAAGATTGCATACTGGTACCAATTTCCAGTTACGCCACTGTTAAATGTTTTTAAAATTATTTCAACATAAATTCCTATTTCAATTCCAATACCTAACCTAAAATAAAATTTTCGTGTTGTTGGTGACAAGAATTGATGTCATCGCTGCTTTGACCAATTTTCTAATTTTACTTGATGTGTCTCAAGAAAAGCAGTTGTACCTTATCAAACTTTCTTATCATTTGTTGATCAAAATTGAAATTTTGGACCCAACTTGGTTACTTTGCTTGTACAAAATCTTCCTTTCGCATTCTCTTAGTCCTGCGCGTTTGCACTGTCTCCAACTTTTGTTAAAATCGACTTGGTGTGAGAATTGAAATTATTTGTTGGACATTTTCCGCTATATTTTTAACTCATACAACATTTATTTCTAAGTGAAGACGACAGAAGTATGGGACGCCTTATCGCTTTTTTGTGATAATTTGAATGAACAACAAGTTTTAGATTTGCTACGCGAAAGTTTGAACATTCGCGATGCTTGTATGGAAGAAATAAAAAGTTTTGTGAAAAATTCGCTAGCATTGTACGGCAAATTTGGTGTTTTTATCAAAATGAATTACATTTTATATGGAGATGGGTATTCCCCCAAAGACGATGAAAATTTGCTGGATTTCTCGAGATACCAATCAGATATCGAGGAAATTACCAAGAGATGGTGTCCCTTAAACGTAACAATTCCAATAGAAACCGAAATAATACTCAAACGCTTAAACTTACCAATATTCCATCCCATCTAACAGCTAATAGTACGGGAGGCAGCGTAGTAAATGAAAAAGAATTTGATCAGACACAATTTTTGTGTTAAATGATAGTTTGAATATAGCTATTAATCAAACCCTGCGTCAGCTGTTTCTATCTTGTTGCAATTGGCTACGCCGAAATTGCAAACATGTCGAAAAACAAAACAAAAATAAACTTATTTGATCAGGCTTGAAAATTTGTAAATCTTTAGTTTAAATAATATTAAACATAAAAATAATCGTCAGCTGCACTGAACATGATGCCTTATACGTCAGCTACCCCTATATATGAACCCGAAATAAAAGTGGTGGTGAAAAATGATTTGATCCCAAACCAAATTTTTACAGCGTGTTTATTATGTTATTGAAATGATAAAAACAATAATCAGCTGAGTTTCCAATAATGGAAAGACCGTCAGCTTAGTCCAGTCAAATAAGCATTTAACCTTGGAATGAAAGATAATAAGCTGAAAATTTGCACAAGTCTTTGTTTGGATATTATAAACGTTGGCCCAGAGATCTCATAAAATCTTGAACCGGCGTCTTGAGATATTAAAGGTCAAAGGTCACGAAAATCAGTTTTTTACAGATATCTTGTTTCCTTTGCTCTAAATGACATTTTGGGTTATTACCAAAGTTGTAGAGCATAAAATTCTCTACAACTTTGGTCTTAAACAATATTTTATACAATAAACCGTTATTGAGATAGAGCGCAATAAGTGGGAAGCGCTTAGCTGTGTATTACGTATGTAACAGCGCGCTAGGTCAGCTGTGGAAACCAATACATAGTACGGTTTATGTGGTTATTATTATTTACTAAAAATATTATAATTATGAAAAACCTTAGTTATAATGCCTTATTTATGAATATTTAAAATTGGTGTATTATTAATTCGTGAAATTAAATATGTTTTATTATTAATAAATTACGAATTAAGGAATAATATTTAAAGTTATATTTGAGCTTTCGGTCTTGCATTAAAACCTTTGTCAGAAATTGTATTGTATTTTTTGTAAAATTATTTGTAATTTCTGACGAAGGTCTTAAGGCACTAAAACACTGTAAAAATAAAAATAAATTTTATTTGTTTCTTTTTCATTTTCTTAAAGATGCATTTGTTAAGAATGCTCTCATCAAATTTTGTAAAGAAATTCGTAAAATTGACGGAGATACAGCATTTTATGTGAAATGCTATGTATTGTTATGATATTCATCCCTTATTGAATAATCATCCCACAAAGGCCCCTATAAAGCTAGTGTATTATCGGAGTAGAGTTTTTCTCTTCCTCAGAGTCAGTGGATTCAGTAGACGAAATAAGAGGGCAATTCGTTGTAGAGTTAAGGGACATCAAAAGTTGCACTTAACAACCCCTAATTTATCTACTACAGCTCCGCGTTAAAGGATGCCAAAAAGTTATGCCTAATTGAACCCAATAAAGCCCCACTTACGGTGCCCATCAATTAATTAAAAGAGACGAAATGAAAAGGCAGTAATTTATAGCAGACATCAGTTATTTAATGGTAAAAGAAAACAGTAAAAATTTGCATCAAATTATTTAAGACAACAATTTTGTCTAAAACCAATGTGTTATTTTTGTGCAATAATTAAAGCATCCAAATCACATTTAAATCCTTGTATTTAGGAGCTAAATTTGGATATTTCATTATTAGGTGTAATCATGTAAACAAATTATAACATTAAAATCAATAAAGTCCTTTAATTAATCTAAAATCAACACAATTCATTGATTCATAATTTAGATTAATTAAAAATAAAACAAATTTTGTACCTTGTTACTTTTCACTTGATCTGGTGTGTTCCCATAAAACGGTTGGTAAACATCAGGTTGCCCATCCTGTTAGAAGCCATTAACGTCTTCACAGCTACTGGTAATCGGTGAATGCGTTCCAAATTTGGTGATTAAAAGTGCTCCTTCAATCCTTTAATTTTGTTAACCAACTTTTGAAAAACTGTTGGTTGAATAATCTTCGTATTTAGTTACACTTCGGTAAGTAATCAATTAATTTTCCAATCTTAACCTGCTCACCACGTGTGAACACAACCTCCAAATCGTACCGATTGTACAAATATCTGTAATCCGCTTTTATTTCAGATATTCAATTCACGAATATCCAATTACGCACGCAATACACAACTTTCATCAAATACTCGGATTTCGTAAATTTATTTACTTCCGTTTAACTAAGTAAATTAATGCTTTGGTCTTTTTATACCAAAGAATCGCAATTGAGTTCCTTAATTGGGATTTTATCGAGAATTTTATTCTTTCTCGAACGACGTCTCCCCAAGAACTGGCTTCATTCTCCTTCTCTTTCATATTTGTCTTTTCAAAATTCAATCTTTTACTTTTATGGTGGGAATCGACGTTTTGTCTGCCAATATCACACTTATTTTCAGGTAACATGGAATTATTAATTGCTTGTGCACCGAATTATCACTTTTACCTTTTGTTTTACAGAAAATCGCGGCTGTTATCAAATTTAAAAAAAAAAAACACTCACAAGGTGTTACAAAACTTTTGTATCTCACAAATAAACTTAAGAGGAATCTGCTATACCTTTTACAAAGCTTATAAACAGACCGCCGTAAAGTGACGATTGCATGCTTATTATTCAAAAAATGTTTACAAAAGTATACATTTTTTGAAAGAGGACACTTGAATGCATCCCGCCTAGTCAAGATTTTTTCAATATACAAAATAGTTTTTTTGTAATCTTCGAACAAAGTTACCTTTACTTTACTAATTAATTACGTATAAATAAAATTAAAAATTAAAAAATTAAAAACAGGTCGGTGTGACTTGAAGCTTTTTATATTTAATTTCAAAATTTCATGCATTTTGCTACTGCTGTTTCTTTGTAATTACGACTTTACAAACATGTGTATTTCATTAAATTTTAGAATTAATTTTAAATAATTATGCAACCAATATCACACGTTCAAACAAAATATTAATTCTACATTTATCCATGTTGTTGAAGAGAGACAAGCACAGACAGTAATAAAACATACTACAAAAATTACAAGTAAGCAAGTAATATGATACCGCTTCAAAGATTATGTTCTTATCAGTTACATTTATTAACATTATATCACTATGACATAATAAAATTAAGTATGCACTTTGCGTTTAAAATTTCAATGAATCTACATTACTTTTTTACAATTTTTTAAAATTGCAAAAAACATTCGATCAATATTATTAGTAGACTTACAACATATTTATTACTCTACTAAAAGAGCCAATGTACATTTTTGCAACATTTTTCGAAAATCCTTATAAAATTATCATTTTTATGAAGATGGCAATTTTATAGTGATTTTCAAATGTTGCAAAAATGTAACATACATTGGCCTTTTTAACACCATGCCAATCATAATTAAAGTTTTATGTACCCAGGGAAGGACTCCTCGTTCCTTGGCCTTCTCGTTATGGACATTATGTTGGCCCAAAATGCTCAATAATTGAGTAGTACACCCTAAAATTTTTTGCTTATTTCCACTGGGCTCCAATATAAGTTAGCCCAATTTTAATCGTCATATTATACAGGGTGAATGAGAGCACCCGTATCAGCAATTTTTTTCAAAAACGGCTAGTCGTAGAGAGTTGGGTTAAAAAAATTTATTATAAAAGCCATAATAAAGAATCGAATGGTAACATTATTATTTCTCGGAAAGGTCGGCGTCCCGGGTAGTTTGCTCCAGAAACTCCAGAACTCCAGAATTTTAAATGGTCGAAAATTGTATCGTTGAAAAGATCTTGCAAAAATAAGCAAGTTTTGTAGGAAAAATTATTTTATTACTCCCTCTCCTTTTCGGTAATATTCGATTGCATATGGGTGAATGAGACCACCCGTATCAGTCTTTTTTTCAAAAACGGTAGGTCGTAGAGAGTTGGGTCAAAAAAATTTATTATAAAAGCCGTAATAAAGAATCGAATAATGATATTATTATTTCTCGGAAAGGTCGTCATCCCGAGTAGTTTGCTCCAGAAATTCCAGAACTCCAGAATTTTAAATTTTATAGGTTGAAAGTGGTATTGTTGAAAATATATTTAAGAAATAAGCAAGTTTTGTGGGAAAAATTATTTTATTATTCCCACCCATTTTAAGTAATGGTAGTCTCAGTCACCCATATGCAATCGAATATTACTGAAAAGGGGAGGGAGTAATAAAATAATTTTTCCTACAAAACTTGCTTATTTTTGCAAGGCCTTTTCAACGATACCATTTTCGACCTATGGTGCCATTTAAAATTCTAGAGTTCTAGAGTTTCTGGAGCAAACTACTTGGGACGCGGACCTTTCCGAGAAATAATAATATCACCATTCGATATTTTATTATGGCTTTTATAATAAATTTTTTTAACCCAACTCTCTACGACTAGCCGTTTTTGAAAAAAATTGCTGATACGGGTGCTCTCATTCACCCTGTATATTATATAAAAATCATCTAGTTCGTAATTTTTGTAAAAAAAATTAAGAAATTTATCAACTGATAGTAAATTTCGAAGTAGCGTGTTAAAACAATTTATAAAAAACAATATTTTAAAATTTCGAAGAGCAATTACATCCGCAGTAAAATTTAGGAAAAATTGTGACGGGCAAATGACAGAAAAAATTACATTGCTGAAAAGTGATATTGAAAATAGTGTTTGTCACATAATTTGGTGAGCACAGTAAATGTGATGCTTATTTTTGCCAAAAAGCAGAGAATGCAAATAATGATGACAGTCAATTTAAATTATTAAAAAGTTATCCCGAAATCCTTAATAGAATAAATTACATAATCAGAAGTATCTCATTGCATGCAAAAAGTTTATTGCTGCATCTAAATAGCAACATAGTGGAACAATTCCATTCAATTGTGGCAAAATTTGTAGGTGGTAAAAGAATAAATTATTCCAAAGGTAGATCGTACCAATCCCGCTGTTTAGCTGCTGTGGTGAGTTTCACCGCAGCATAGTGGCGGTCGCAGCATAGTGCTAACGCGAGTTGACTATGAACGCTAAATACCCGGTTCGAATCCGAGTGAAGTAAGAACTTTATTCTGACCGTCTCCCCTCGGAAGGCAATGGCAAACCACCGAGAGTAATATGCCAAGAAAAATCCTTAAAATGTTAATGAACTAAATAAGTCCAAAATTGATCTGTGGACTAAGGGGAAGGCAAAACCACCACCCCATTAACATTTCCCTGGTGCAACCTTCTTGGCTAAGTCGGGGGGATCGCCGTACATCCGAAATCGGATAGTCACCTAAAGAAGAAGAACAAGAAGGTGAGTTTCAATTCAAAAGGTAGAGCTCACTCGGTATTGCATAAAACAATACTTGGGAAGAGCCCGTCAAAAATTAAATCAAAATTTGAAGTAAAACGATTGAAGAAATGCAAAAGATCTTTAAATTTTAGAAAAGTTTATAAAGCACCAAACAAAGAATTTCACCAAACTTCAAAAGATTACGTTCCTGATTATGGACTATTTAGTCAACAACCCGACATGCCAGAGGAACATTACGAAAATAAAAAATTGATAGTTTTAAATGGATTAAGAAAAACCGAAGAAGAGAGAACCATTTTTGAGAGAAATACAATTTTGCAATCCGAATGTGCCCTATGGGTCGAATAGAGACGAAAGCTGCTGACTGCATCACATTTCTACGACGTGTGTTCAAAGAAGAAAACCACACATCGTGGAAATTTGGTTAAAAATATTTTATATGGTATTCCGTTAAACACTCCCGCCATAAACCATGGCAAGTGTTACGAGGAAGTTGCTATAAAGCAGTTAGAGGCACAACTCGATGTAAAAATTAACAAATGTGGAATGTTCATTGACGAGATGGCCTTATTGGAGAGAACACAATCGTAGAAATTAAATGCCCGTATTCTTCCTTTAATAAGCCGGTAGATCAATCAATCGATAATAAAAAAGTTACTTTCTGGAAAAATGTAAATGGTGTTTATGAAGTTAACAAAAAACATAAATGGTATTACCAGATTCAAGGTCAATTCATCATCATACAGTCGTTATGCTTCTTAACAGAAGCGTCGTGATCCTTAAATGTTGGTGGGGTGGTTATTACGCTTCCCCATAGTCCACAGATCAACTTTTGGACCCTTTAGATCATTAACATTTAAGGATGCTCTTGGCATATTACTCTCGGTAGGTTGCCGTTGCTTTCCGAGGAGAGAACGGTCAGAATAAAGTTCTTACTTTACTCGGATTCGAACCCGGTATTTAGCGTCCATAGTCAACTTGCGTGACCACTATGCTCCGACCGTCTCCGTAAGGTCAATTACATATCGCCAAAACGAAAAAGTGTGTTCTTGGAGTTTGGACTTCCAGTGATTGCAAATTAAAGACAGAAATCATTTTTAAAGACGATTCTTACTGGTCGAAAAAAATGGAAGAAAAACTATGCAATTTTTACATGAGCTGTCTTCTACCAGAAATAATTGATCCACGGCAATCAAGAAACATGAAAATTCGGGATCCTCCTGATTCTTGCTGATCGCCAGAAAACGAAAAATAAACCATAACATTTTACTGTCACTGCTCGGTTGTTATTCTTTTCAAAATGACTTCTTTGTCCACAGCACACCTTTATTAAGCCAACCTCCAAGTTATTTGCTAAAACGTTGCAAAGACTGAAAATCAGTAAAGAGATACTACTACACAAGTCCAGTCATTATATACATTTGAAAACGCAAATGAACCGAACTGGCTGATTTTTATATATTGTGTAGGGGAGGCTTAGAAAAGCTTAACTTGAAGTTTTCGACCAAGATTTCCTAGGAGCTTCCTCCGCCACTTTGAAAAAAGAGATAAATTTTGTTTTCTTGCGATAACTCGACTCTCCGTCATGGTACGAAAATTGTGAATCAATACTTTTTTGTTAAGCATTTTATACTCTACAATTTAGTTTATATGCATTTTTCCCCTACCGTTGATCGTTGTTGAGGTATCGAACGTGAAAGTAAAAAATTAAGTGCTTGGAACTTGTATTTTGCCATTTTCTCCTTTCTCGTAATACATATCGAAAAAACGTTCATTATCAAACTTGTAGAGCATTTTAATATCTGCAATTTAATTTTTTTATTTTATTTTCAAGACAAAAATTACGACTTGTAGTACGCCGTAAAGTTGGTAAATCCGCGCAAAATTGTGATTCATAGCTCACGCGCTTTTATAGATAATCATACAGTTATTCTACGAACGAGATAATGATAAAGTCGAAAACGATGCTACCCGGAAGCAAAAAATGGGGTCGTGTGGAAGAAAACTTTCTAAGAAAGATAGCGCTTTTTGCATCGCTCTAGCTGGTGTAGAACATAACCTAAAAAATTGCACAAAGTCGAAAAAGCGTTTTTTTGCGATTTAAGAATAAACGAAGCATCCTACAAAAGAATGTCAAATTAGAAAGTTGTAGACAATGAAAAAACCTATCGAATGCGACTATGAGGATAACAATTCGTTATTTATTTTCCGAGAAAATCGAAAAATAACGGTCAAAAATTGTTGCATGTTTGCCCACTGCAATTTTTGGAAATAAAGGAACAAGCCCTCTGCTTTTCTACACCCACAGGCAGCTCCACATTTTTCCTTGCACTAAAAAATAAATTGAACCACCTCTCACTACTTCCACCAACGAAAAGCGTAGCACGCCAGCATATTATTCCGTACATATCACCAGGTGCAAACGTGGCACGGATTTTACATGGATCCTAAGGAATGGGATTGGCGACGAACAAATCATGGACTGGAACCAGTTATGATCACAGTTGAACCCGCGCCACCTGAGCTTTTAAAGCTCATATCGTGCAAGTGCAAGAAAAAATGTGGAGCTGCCTGTGGGTGCAGAAAAGCAGAGATTACTTGTTCCATTATTTCCTTAAATTGCAGTGGGCAAACATGCAACATCGCCAAAATCGATATCCTGCTCAATGAAGATTATAGGGATAATTGGACAATCGAAGAATCATTTTATGTGGTTAGAAAATCTCCACAACTCGATGAGTATTCCGAACAGAAAGACTGTGAATCAGGACCATCGAAAAGAAGAAAAATATAAGTATTAAGAACGATCCTCCATTCATCTCCATCTTGTGCTGTACAGCATAAAAACATGTATTTGAATAATTAATTTTATACATAAAATATGATTCATAATAAATTTTGCTGCTTCATTTTATATTGTTTTATAAAATCGCGCGAGCTATGAAATCACAATTTTGCTCGGACTTACCAACTTTACGGTGCGCTACAAGTCGTAATTTTTGTCTTAAAAATAAAATAAAAAAGCTAAATTGTAGATATTAAAATGCTCTACAAGTTTGATAATGAATGTTTTTTCGATATGTATTACGAGAAAGGAGAAAATGGCAAAATACAAGTTCCAAGCACTTAATTTTTTACTTTCACGTTCGATACCTCAACAACGATCAACGGTAGGGGGAAAATGCATATAAACTAAATTGTAGAGCATAAAATGCTTAACAAAAAAGTATTGATTCATAATTTTCGTATCATGACGGAGAGTCGAGTTATCGCCAGAAAACAAAATTTATCTCTTTTTTCAAAGTGGCGGAGGAAGCTCCTAGGAAATCTTGGTCGAAAACTTCAAGTTAAGCTTTTCTAAGCCTCCCCTACACAATATATAAAAATCAGCCAGTTCGGTTCATTTGCATTTATATGCCATTTTTTCGGACATAATGACTGGACTATCCGGTAATGTCAGTAATTGATTTTTTCAATGTGTTTTGACACATTGACAAACTTGATTTTTGTTAATTTTAAAAATGTTATTCAAGTTTTGACACATTGACAAACTTGATTTTTGCTCATTTTAAAAATGTTGTTCAATAATTAGTGTTTTAAAATTTCGATTTTTTACGATTTTTGGAAAAATTTAATACAAAATACGTCAGGAAAATATCTCACTTTACTCGGAGCTCTAAAATACTCGGCACAAAGTGCCTCGTATTTCAACATTGCTCCTCGTCAGTAATATATCATTTTCCTGACTTTCATGTAAATAACTATTACCTAACAATTATTATAATAATTTTATTATTATTTTCAAGCAAATTAGTTAGCGAATTAAAAAAACGGATGAATGGTTAGAAAGCCTAGTTTTATACCTTCCGTAGATTACAATAATATAAGATATTATTACTTTACAGTTAGTAATCGTTTGTTTAAAAATTCTTATCTTGAAATGGAAACTTATCATAACAACTGCATTATTTTTATCGCATTCTCTATCCCAACCGAAATAGTCTACCCGTCTACGATTGCTGCAACGGTTGTATTTGCTATTACGAAAGCTAATATTCTATCTTATTCCGTGCTATTGTTGTCTCTTTCCTCAAAACGAGATTATTTTCAACGATTCGTCTTAAATTGTGTCTCATGTGCAATTAATCGTTACATGGGATGGTTTTTGTTTTTGATGCAAATCTTATTTTTTTTTAGTCGTATCGACTGACTACTGAACTTAAATCATAAATTTACCAATTATCTGTCTACCAATCCATCTGGATCTCTTAAACAAGGAAATATCACTACAGTATGTTGAATTATCCTGCAGCAAAACTTTGAACGCGTTTTTATCGAAACTACATTTTTCAACCTGGTTGACAACATATTTAAAAAACTATTAATCCGATTTGCATGTACCAAAAAATGAAATGTTCGCAAATCAAGTCTCTATGGCACCACGTAGGGATTTTTTGATAAAGGGCCCCCTTCTATTTCTTTTTTTTCATAAAAGATGAAAATTTTCTGTAAATATGGGAAATAAAATTCTCTGGTCCGCCATTTTTTTTGTTTTCTAGATATCGAAATTCCGCTACGTGAGGCTATAAACCTATATGTCTAGTTTATAAATATATTTTTTTGGTATTTTTCGGATGAACCGTATGGCTTAATTGCTGTCAACCACTAAGCAGCAGAGTGTCATTTGGAAGCGGTGGACACCGTAAACTATTCTGAAGATTCAAATCAAATAATTTGTGTAGTGTCTTCTATATGTATATAATGAATATTAGTATCTATAAATAAAAAACCATTCATCGTTGGCTCGAAAAAAATTATTAAAAATACACCCTCATACCGCTCGCGCACAGTGTTTTAGTGCCTTAATGCAAGAACGAAAGCTCAAATATAACTTTAAATATTATTCCTTAATTCGTAATTTATTAATAATAAAACATATTTATGAATAATATATTATAGTATAAATATTATTTATTAATTAGTAATTAAAAAATTAATACTAATAATTAAATAAAATTAATTAAATAATAAATAACAATAATATTAATTTTATGCTCTACAACTTTGGTAATAACCCAAAATGTCATTTAGAGCAAAGGAAACAAGATATCTGCAATAAACTGATTTTTGTGACCTTTGACCTTTAATATCTCAAGACGCCGGGGCGAGATTTTATGATATCTTTGGACCAACATTTATAATGTCCAAACAAAGACTTGTGCAAATTTTTAGCTTATTATCTTTCATTCCAAGGTTAAATGCTTATTTGACTGGACTAAGCTCACTGTCTTTCCATTATTGGAAGCTCAGCTGATTATTGTTTTTATCATTTCAATAACATAATAAACACGCTGTAAAAATTTGGTAAGGGATCAAATCGTTTTTCACCACCACTTTTATTTCGGGTTCATATATAGGGGTAGCTGACGTATAAGGCATCATGTTCAGTGCAGCTGACGATTATTTTTATGTTTAATATTATTTAAACTAAAGATTTACAAATTTTCAAGCCTGATCAAATAAGTTTATTTTTTTTGTTTTTCGATGTTTGCAATTTCGGCGTAGCCAATTGCGACAAGATGTAAACAGCTGACGCAGGGTTTGATTAATAGCTATATTCAAACTATCATTTAACACAAAAATTGTGTCTGATCAAATGACTAACCAAAATACTACGCTGCCTCCCGTACTATAAGCATGGAACGGAATACAATTGACTTATGCCTGTTTTCACCAACAATTTATTTAAGAATTTCCTAGTAAAGAATTACTTAGCTAGGATTCCATAAATTTGATTGGTAAAATTTGACGTATGAGTTTTTTATGTCAATACTATGTCAAATTTCACCAATCACATTTATGGAATCCTAGCTAAGTAATTCTTTACTAAGAAATTCTTAAATAAATTGTTGGTGAAAACAGGCACTAGAGTCTCAGTACTAGTAGATGTTTGGGTAAGTATCACTTCTCCCAAATTTAATTCTTGGAAAGTTGTCTTGTTACTTAGTTACGGCGCACACTGGGGCAGCAGAGCAAAATACCTGCTATTAAATAAAATACTATTTGAACGGAATTTTAAGTTAGATATTCCTTTTCAGCGATATTAGAAGTATCTAAAAATTTCATAGATAGAAAGCTCGAATAGGTTTTATTAACCCATATGGGTTAATAAAACACAGAAAACTATTGCTTTTGAAATATTAAATTTTTTCCTTTGGTTGTTGGTCAGTTTATTAAGCTGAATCACAGAAAAATATTAAAAAAATTCTGAAAATGTTGGAAATGGCCGAAACTTGGTGTTTCTTCATAAGTAAATTATTTTTTTTTGTCAAATAATTTCATAATTTGGACAAATTATTTCAAATTTATTACATAAAACACGTTTATTGGTCCTTTATGTATCCAAATTTGATATACTCTAATCAAAACTGCTAATAACAACTTCAAAAAGTTACTTTGGGCCCCCCACCTGTTCACAGTCAATTTATAAAATTTCAAATAAATTTTTTCTAATAATAATAATAATAAATTAATGATCTGCTACTTTTCAATCAATTTTTTTTTAATTTTACAAAATCAAAATCAAAATAAACACTTGATATTTGCTGTTATAATTTTTGAAAATGTAGAAAAATAATTAAAATACGCGATTTTTTAAAAAAACAGACCTGCCTTGGATATTTCGTATGCTAAGTTTATTGTAAAACAAAAGCAATGCCATTGAAATTCAAATAAGGCGACTAATTAAATTACAATAATTTTTATATCGCCCTGTATGAAAAATATAAAATTGTGTTTAGCAAAAAAACTTTTCAAAATTCGGAAAATTTTTAAACGCTATTTTAATTTATAATCAACACCAATTAGAAAAAAACAAAAATTAAAACTCGGACTGCTTCGGAACATAACTAAAATGACCAAAACGCTAAAACGCTAAAATTTTCGTCTTCGTGTTTCCGTAGGGTACTTTTTCAAATTACATTCCGTTAAACACAAGTTTAGAATTATTAAAATGTCGCTACATAATTGAATTTCAAGGTCTCTTATAAAAAAATTTCAATTATTCGAAAAAGTTCCGAAGGAGAAAATTCGCTCTGGTAGCGATCAGGGAGAAATTTTTTAAAATCTAACACTGTTATAGTGTGTGTGGGTTGTGAGGTATTGCAACGACATGAAAAGAAATCCGTAAATAAAATTTTTAATTTTGATTTAATAGCAGGTTTTTTGCTCTGCTGCCCCAGTGTGCGGCGCTGGGGCCATGATCAGAAGCTTGTTCGCAATTTTCCCAGGATGGAATCGGATACCTTTAACCCAAGAAAATCAGATTAAGATTTTCAATAAAAAGGACGATTAGAAAACAATTTGACTCGGTCCAATAAATTCGCGTATAGTCTCGTTGAAAATTATAAAATTGGCACAAGATAATGATCTATTTAGTAGTATAGCTTGATCTCAAGCTACCACTTCAACCAACATCAATTATTATTGATTTTCCTGCGACAGCCGGCTAAAAATTATGATGGAATTGGTTTTTAATTTTGAAAAAATGGTGGTAGTGGCTTGACATCGGCAATATTTATTCTCCGAGTCCTGCAGATTCCTAAAAATAATAATTACTTTTGTTCACTTTTTTAGATTTGTAAAAATTGTTGATCCTCTTTGTTGCAGTATGAGAATCTTCTTCGATACAAGGAAACAATTTTACCGACCCTTTTTTTGTACTTAATGATCCAAATGCAAAGTTATCTTGCTAAATAATTTATTTATTTAATTTTAAGTATTTCCAGTAATTGATTTTCCAGATTAATGAATTATTTTTCTAGCTTTAATTGTGTTAAAGTTAAACTCATCTAGAAGTAATTTTCTATCCCTAGCGCAACTCCACATTTTTTTTTGTGTTCGAAATAAAGGCTAGCCCTTGAATCATGATTCATGAGGGTTATTAGTTGAGGTAAAATTAATCAAAAATTATAACATTTACAAAATTATTTATTTATTTTTACATTACGTTGCCCCACCGCGAAGGAATGGGTTAGAGAACGACAGAAAAAAAATGGTAATGTGCCAAACTAATAATTATAGTAAATGAACAGTGTGGAAAGGGCGTAATACCGTCAAGTTCGCGATTCGAACCAGGGATTTTTGCCTCGTAACTCAACCGCTGTTCACACCAAGCCACTACTAAGTGCTATGCGAAAGCAACCAATTTTGAACTATCTAATTCATTGTTTCTCAAAGAGAAAAAATATATAAAAATAGCTCGCAACCTCCTTAGGTCCTTAGGAACAGAAACGACCTTGTTTTTATCCCTTAACTCTTAAGAAGTTGAGAAACAATAGCTGCCTTTAGACACACGCGATTCCTGACGCGATTGGAGCGGACGCGACTAGTCGTGCGGGTTTGGAGCGTGTGTCTAAAGGCAAAGTTTTGAAACGCTCCAATTCACAAAGGGCTGCCGACACGCCTGGTGTGTGTGTTTAAATAGGACGACGTTCTTGGAACGGGGCGTTCCCGGCACGTCGGTTTTCGCGTCGTTCTTGGAACGTCATGAATCGCGTCAGGAATCCCGTGTGTGTAAAGGCAGCTAATGAATAAAAATTCTAAACATTTGATTCATGAAGATTATTCTCTAAGCCATCTTTTTTGTACAAAAATGAAGATAGCAGAAATATAATTTAAATTTAAAGAATCTGCGTAACTAATCAGCACAATATTTTAAATACCATATCAAGATTAGATATCGTGACTGCGTTATAATTAAACAAGAATTACCGTAAGCGAGTCGTCAAGTATTACGTTAATTTGTAATTATGGCAATTACTTGTCAAATTAAATTACAATTAAGAATTGTTTCAAATAGTAAAATGCAGGAAATGAATTTTAGTTTGTTTTGTTTCTGGTGGCAGGTTAATTTGCGCGGAAATCATGGATTTTTCTATCCGAAACGTTACAGTTATCTAAGGCCAGACAACAAATCTACCGTTTCCGACGTCGTTTTCGTCTCGCTATATTCTCACATTAATGAAGTCGATAGGAAATAAATAATTGATAGCCGACTTGGCAATACAGTTTGCGAACGCACAAATTTATGTGGCTTGTTGAAATTTTTCAAGAGCATTAAGTGGGTGTGCTATTGGGACTTGCTGGAGAGGAAAGACGTGTTCTTCGGAGATGCACTCAACCGAGGGCCAGTCATTTGCATTGGGGTCCGTCTCAAGGCCATCAATGCACTAGGGCATTCACTTCGTCCTCTTCCATTGCCTCCTAGGACGACGAGATGTACCGGGATACATTATGCAGGTGAATCGCACACCGCACGTTTCTTGTTTACTTATTTTATTTGCTATAGCGTTACAGACAAGGTTACGCCGCCAGTGATGTAGTTAAGTTGCATTTCCTTGCATATCGATAGACATTAATTCCTTTGACATTGCAGTTTGCATCGGTAATTAAGCAACACGAACGGGATGGTTTGTTCAACCATACCACTAATTCTTAATGATGGAGTAGACAATCACATGAATTAATTATTAGCACTAGGCTTAACCTTCCAGTTAGTAATACCAACTTTAAAAGCGCCACTTTTTTACAAATTCAAAGAATGAATCAAAGTCAATTCATAAGTATAAATTGAATTCAAACAAACTTTTGCTTTGAGTAGAAAATTTGATGACTTATGATCAAGGAAACTCTTGAAAGGATAAGTTATGCTTTTGTATTTAATGTGGCGCCGTCGAGTTAAATGTTTATTCAAAACATTAATTTTTGCACAAATTAAAAAAATTTTTCTCTAAGCAATTCATTAATAAATTCTACCTAATAATAATGTTAAACCCAAAAAAGGTTTACTTTAATAAATATTATACCGCAATTTCGAGACTTTCAAACTTTTGATTAAATTTGCTGTTCAAAGCTTCCAATTATTTAATTGAAATAAGTTAAAGTTCAATATGATGACAAGAAAATTGTTTGCTTTATATTTTTTCCCAGTGAAAGTCAAGATTTTGTTGGTAAAATGTTTGTTATCATTTTTTTGTCCCCTTTGAAGAGGCAACATTTAGGATGACTAAACAATCAATTTTTAGGTAGTACGATTAATTTTAAAAATTAATTAATTTTTTTCTTATTTGAAGCTAACGTTCAAAGAATATAGTAAGGTATAAAGAAACAAGAGCGACATTTATTTGACATTAAAAATCCAATAATTTGGTCCACAAATATGTTTCGAGAAGATAAAGCCCTTGTTAGCTTGAAACGGGTAATTAGCCTACCCCAGATATAGAAAAGAAAACATCAAACACAAATTTTTCATCTAAAATTTCGCCAAAACACTTTGTATTTACAATTCTCTTTTGAAAACATATTTGTTAATTAACTCTACAGGATATAATAAAAGTCAGTCTCCGCATTATATTCGTCGCGTATAATATTTATACGAAATATTTTTGCATGTGCTGTTTAATTCTTTGTTGCCGTTAAGCTATCCGCTGTAGGTTTTTGCAGAACGAGGGATAAAGCCACTACTGCATACAAAAATAATGAAATAATAACAGAGCAATAGTGAATTTAACATTAATATTATTATGCCATAGCGCAGTTTGCAAACATTGTTTGTGGAATAAGATAGGGCGGGGTAGTTGCATTTGATGATAATTTATGTATGCGTTAATCGAAAATGAACGCCCCGATGACTGATCAAATAGGTTAATTACCATACTAGTCAATCAACATGTACCCCCTGCGTAGTTCGGTTTATTGATTTACTCAATAACCAAATTAATTTTCGGTTTGATTCGACTAGAAAAAGTTATAAGCTTTTATATTGAAAATGTCTGGTTTCATATCAAATTTTGCTTTCTGATATTCGCCAAGATTAAATTTTTAATTAAATGCGTAAAGTCAAACATACGTAGATAAGCCAAAAAGAAGAAAAGATGACGAACAAGAAAAATACAGAGGAATCTCGAACGCAACTCACAATATCTCAAGAAATCTTAATTACAAAAGAGTTTTCCGATTCGAATCACCTGAAAAATAACTAATAATCTGAAGTTAGGATCTTCTCAATTAATTTTATTACATATCAGCATGCGTAGATTAGGTCATAACAAGAATTTGAACTTAGCAGGGATAGAACATACAATTGGTTATCCAGATACAATTGGCAGAATAACGGGATTATCAGAAATAATTTAAAAAGGTTTTAATCCATTCGAAACCGCAAAATTACCGTTTCCAACTTATCTGACAGTTCTGTTCTGTTCGAATTGGATGTAGTGTATCCATAGTCTTGTTATGAAGCGATCTAAGAACTATTATTAGTAGATAGACATATTTTATCCACTGCATAACGACATATAGTTGTCCATGTCTGCAAGTTGTACATCAAACTATAAAATTAAATTTTTTTGTGTTCATACAAGCATAGATTAGAACAGTCAATGTTGTAATAAACTGAGTGTGCGTTGCACAAATGCATTTATCTGCAAGTAACTAACTTTATGGTTATTAATCTGTCATTATACACCACTACAAATTACAATATTAACGTTTGATTTAAATCATAAATCAAGTATAAACATTGTAGCCTTACAATTATTGGAGTCTCGATGGATACTCGATAGCAAGAAAGAGTGTTTCCTTGTTTTATAATATATTTATAAACAAATTATCGCGATAAATTAAAACAAGTTTTTAATTTAAGGTTTGAAAAGTAAATGGAAGCATGAAAGAAAAAAAAAACTAAACAATTAATACGTTCGATGTGCTCGAGTGCGAAATAGAACCGTGAAAAATTACATTTTTATAATCGAACATCTTATCACCTTGACATTTATTTATTATTTATAAATGTCAATAAATCTATTATGATTATTAAATTAAGTTTTAATAATTGCAAACGAATTCAAGGCAAAGTGTATAATTTTCTAGTTTATTAGTTTAGTAAATTGAAATGGCACACTTGGATATCACTAACAATTAGTACTGATAGGGTCGGTGAATATCCGACCAGTTTCTTACATAATTATTATTAAATTTAATTAGATAATATTTATTTACTACTTTTACACCTTTACTATAATAATTAATTTTGATTACACTTTACGTGCACAGCTACCTAACCGTAAAACATAAATTTATCACTATATGCAGCTAAACATTTAATAATTATCTTCTCTAATTAACGTTTTCTGTAATAATTATTATTTAAATTTTGCTTCTATGAAGACCGAGATTTTATTCATTTATACTTAGACTAAGCGAGCCGTTAATAATGCACCTACAAGGAATAATTAAAGAAAATCTGGAAAACGTTTTAACTGCTTTATTTTATTATTTAAGCAAAATGCCTCAAGCAAAAATTTTCACAAAAATAATTTTTCTATTTTCATCCCCTGACAAGAAAGAAGCAAAATTAAGCATTTCATTTGGCGTTTGTTTATATATAATTGTATTTCCCACAATATTCACCATGTGTACCCTTATGGAAAATTAGAAAATAATTACATGAACTCGGAATTATTATAATAAAAACTTTGAATTTGTTCATTACTTTACTATGTCAAGACCAACTTATAGAAAAGGAAACTATTTTCATCTAACTAAATTCAATATATATAATAATAAATATAATTTTAGTAATTTTATACGTTTTATAAAATGAACTAATTTTATTCAAAAAATAATATTGTTAAGCAATGAATTTTCTGTAAAAATAGTGGGAGTGAAAATCTCCTGAATTTTCCAACGACTAATCTAAATAGCACTGCAATATAAAATTAACTTTAAATGCGTTTCTTTTTTTCAAAATAGGGTACAGTAGAATAAATTAATGCTGAGACACTTTTAAATTTTTTTTAAATTACCGAAATTGGGAGTTCATCAGCTGCAGGCAGGCAACTTTTGTCAAATTTTTGAAAAAGTTATACTTCGCGTGGTATAGAAGTCAGAAATGCAAAAACCACAAACTACGATAACCTACGGTTATATTTCCTATTTAGGGAAATATTCCTTACGGCACAGATAAATTTGGTAGTTATCGGGATTCGAACCTATGACCTTTGGATCTATAGCTCCACTCCCTAACCACTACACCAAATTACCTATTAGTGGTAATTTGAAAAGCAGTTTCTCGTGCTTCAGTTAAGATAGATTACAATAATTATCATATCACATCCACTAATTTACATCTGATGCTTCGGATTCGTAAATAACTACCAAAAATTTGCAAAAATTTGTTTCAGAAAACGAATTTCAGGTCTTTTAGATGCTCTTGAAAATAAAATATCCACGAATTGTGCAAGGATTGAATTCGTTTACACTTTACAGTATAATTGTATATTCCTAGAGTTTTACCTCTCTCAAAGAATTTAAGAATTATTAAAATAAAATCTTTTAGTTCCCCTTTAAATTTAGCCCTCATCAAGAAAGATAAAATTCCAGAAATATATTTTCATATTTTAAAACTCAATCCCTATAATAAATATATTAAAATATAAATAAAAAGGGGTAATTATAACAATAAAAAAGAAAGGAAACCCAGAGGAATGCAATAACTATAGGGGAATTACACTTTTGAATACTGCTTACAAGATTCTGTCAGCAATCCACGAACGACTTACTAAGTATGCCAATGAAATAGTTGGGAGATATCAATTTGGGTTCAGAAAGGGAAATTCGACAGTGGATGCATTGCACTTAATTAAGCAAATTCAAGAAAATAGTTACGAGCACGACTTGGACATGCATCTGCTGTTTGTAGACTTCAAGCAAGCTTTCGACAAAATCAACAGAAGGCAGATGAAAAAGATTATGAAGGAGTTCAAAATTCCACCCAAATTGATAAGAATGACATTTGTTACAATGGATGGATCAAGCGCCACAGTAAGAACACCTGAAGGCGAAACGGAGTGTTTCGAAGTTAACAGTAGAGTGAGACAGGGTGACGCCCTGGCGGCGACCCTGTTCAACTTAGTCCTTGAATGGATAATAAGATCCACTGGCTGCACAGGATCAATAATCAATAAGGAAACACAGTTGGTGGCCTATGCGGACGATGTCGTTATTGTATCAAGAACTATCGCAAGAATAATGAATATATTAAAGATTATCAAAAGAGATGCAATTAAAGTAGGTTTGAGCATAAATCAAGATAAAACCAAATATATGAAGTGCACAAGAGAAAAAGATGTTAACAGGAACGATTTAATAATTGATGGCTTTGTATTTCAAAATGTAACGGAATTCAATTATCTTGGAGTTCAGATCAACTGCGGAAACAATAGAAATATGGAAGTTACTGCAAAAATACAGGCAGGAAGCAGAGCTTATCATGCCAATAGACATCTGTTAAAAGATAGACAAATATCAAAAATGACTAAAATTAAGATTTATAAGACTTTAATAAGACCGGTCATCACGTATGCTGCAGAGGTTATTTGCTTGACAGGAAAGGAAGAGCTAAGAGTTTTTGAAAGAAAAATTTTAAGAGCGATAGTTGGATACAAGAGGATAAATGGTCAATATCGTAGTAAAACAAATTCTGAACTTCTTCAAGAAATTGATGGGGAAGATATTGTAAAGTATGTAAAGGCGCAGAGAATAAAATGGTGAGGGCACTTAATGAGAGCTGGCAGTGAAGAAATCGGAAGGTCTATTATGTTGTGGAAACCCGGGGAAGATAGAGTCAGAGGAAGGCCAAAGCTGCGATTGAGTGATGGAGTGGATGGCGACCTAGAGAAGATGGGTGTGAGTGATCGGTTGAGAAAGGTGAAGGACCGAAAGGCATGGAGAAAGATTCTGCAAGAAGCTAAGTCGCATAGAGAGTTATAATGATTTGTTACAATGAGGATTAATCCACCTCAAAAAATGGATTTTGTAAGTCCGTGAGGACAGTCATATTCTAATGTAGAATGTTGTGCTATTGATAATAATATAATAATGAAAAAATAAAATAAAAATAAATGAGATTTTTGCTGCAGGAAGTCAAAATTTATGAGTTTGAATTTATTTCTGAAGCGATTTTCATCTTTGTAGCTTGTAATATTTTCATTAGCACTTGGTAAGGCCTAAACCTTCAAGTCCTGATGATTGAGAGAAGAGGCGTGTACCTTATATCTAAAAATGGATGTAAATAAAAACGCTAATGAAGAAGAAGAAGAAGCTTCAAAAAACATTTTTTAAAAGCTTTACTTTTTCTAATTGAGATTTTCTCGCTCTACAACTTCAATTATGAGCATAGTTAACAAGAAATTAGTCGGTTGGCATTTATTAGGAAGCCAAAGCGTGATATGAAAATTGGTGCGCTACATGCTATTTTAAAAATGGCTACCAATTTTGTTCCAAGAAAAATATGAGACGGCCTCCCAAAAATGTTCCTTACTATTTTGTATAACTGTACCAAAATTTAGGCTTTTATCATCAGATGCACATTATAGCTAATCTATCTGCAGCACTGAAGCGCGATGAACCAATTCAATTGTGCGTTTTATACCGGTCTTTATACCTCGCGAACTATAGCTTTTACGTCAATCTGAGAAAGATAATTTTTGTTCACAATTTTATTGCTGTTAATTTTACCTATTTGCTATTTTATGTCAATTGTATATTTTTCACCATTAGAACAATTTATTTTGAGTTGTTTAAATTGAAAGCATTCAGTGGAATGCTTTCTTATGTCATCTACTAGTCATATGATTTATTGAATGTTTGTTGATAACAGATTGTAAATTTATTTAATAATAAAAAAAAAAAATTTTACCTATGCCCGTACTAATAGTCGCGGATCAAGCCGAGATCAAGGATTGACCCTCGGTTAAACCGTAACCGGGTAACTAGATAGAGAGAGAAAACCGAGGTTCAATCCTTGATCTCGGCTTGATCCGCGACTATTAGTACGGGCACTAATATAAAATTTGTTAAAGCAATGCACCGTTTACGAAATAATTTTGACTTATTTTTGCAATTGTAGAAATATTTACTACAAACTATAGTAGATTTGTACAAAAGAATTTTGTTTAGGCGGTTAAAATAGTTTAGAATTGACTAGCAATAAGTACAAATCTGTAGTAATCTTCAATAAAATTTTGTAGCAGTTTTTGTAGTAAAATTTATTCCAAATTGTAGTAATTTTTAATATTTACAAATTTTTATTAAATATTATTACACAAATTGTGTCAATAAGTGCATTTATAATTTTGTTGGAAAGTTTTACAATAGATCTGTTTCAGTTTGTATTAAATATTAAAAATTACTAAAAATTGTAGTAATTTTTACTACAAGAATTGTCTACAAAACTTTGTTCATTATTACTTGTTCTTTTTCATAGTCTATAGATCGATTTCGGACTTGTTAGATCACAGCACATAATCCAACGCAATCAACGCAATCAATCAACGCAGAACCCCAGTCCTTAATTCTAATTCCTTATTACTACAAATTTATAATTATCACTAATCAACTACACTTTGCAATACTTTATAATACAATGATTGTGGTACAAATTACTATAAATCTTGATGCAGTTCTAGTGAGGCCTTCAAACCGCACAAACAATAAATTGAAATATTCAAGAAATATATTACCTATTTAAAATATTTAGTTAGTGATGAAGTGATGATCCTTTAGCTGCATATTTGCAAAAAGAAGACATTTCCCTAATTCTTACTCTTTCTAACAAATTTTAAAACGTGATCGAATTTTCCCTAAAATTGAGGCAAGTTCATCACAGATTTTAGTTTTAAAACATTTTTGTTTGAAATGTTCAACAACAAACTCAAGTTTGTTTTCAATGTAATACAATAAATTATTATTATCGGCCATAGATAAATAATAAGGTCATACATTTTGAGCATGTTTGGCATTACGAAAATATTTTGAAAAGTAAAAAAATGTTTTCGGTAAAATTTGAATTAAATTGCTACAATGTAACTACTTTTATTATTAGAAATGTAAATTAATAAAGTAATAACAAATTGGTTTATCAATTGTTGACCTTTTGTTAATTAAAAAGCTGCGGTTTGTTGACTTTAAAGCTATAGTAAGCGTATATTTTAATTGAAAACTTTTTAATTCATTTTGTTAATAATATGAACAAATACGAAGACTGTTAATTGGTGCTCTATGCATATATGGTCTTTTCGTATAGAAAACAAATTTCCCAATATAGCCTTTCTAATAATATTAATTACTACAAGTAAGCATATACATAATGCATTTAAAAATCGACACAAATCTGTTACAAATATTCCTCTATTAAGTCTATTGAACATGGATTTATATGTTTTAGTGATTTCACTTTGTTTAAGGTTGTAAATCTGCATGCAAATGTTCTCGTGTGGGCATAATTCAAAGAGATGTACAACTGATTAAGTCAGTAAAGAGTTGTTCTCCTTGTTATTCCTCCTTACAAGAAACGGAATTCAAAAAATTATTTTTAGAAACCCTTTTATGCAAATCAAGACTCGTTTTAATTAAGTTGCTAAAATTTTCATCTGCAATTCAACAACTCGATCGCTTTTAAAATTTTTTCGAGAAAATTATTCAATTAACAAACATTAAGTCCAAATCGTTTTCTCGCAAAATATATCATTAAAAAGCAAACTGTAAAAGAAACCCAAAAGCTGTGACAAGAGTGCAACTTAATTTTTTATATCCCTTTAACCTAAAAGCTCGCAAATGTACTATCATTGATCATTTATAGACAGAAGAAGTTGTTAGCTTTAGCTTTTCTTGTTCCATTAATCTGAGTTCTACTGCAAGCAACATGAAAAATCTTCGACTCTAATAAACACAAAAAACTGACAATCCAAACGAAACGAATAATGAATTTCACCTTTCACTGTTTTGTTTTTTTTTAATTAAATGCGTTTTAAATGTAAATTTTCGCCTAGTCAGATCGCCAAATCGAGGAAAATTCGAATTTCAGCGGATTTCGATGAGAAGATATTTTCATAATGTAAAATCCAACTAATTTGTGAAAACTGGAACAAATGGAAGCACTTCTAGAAACCATTTAATTGAAAACGCTTTAATTATAGAATTAGGTGTTGGTATTTCGTTACAAACTCATTTGAAACGTAGATCTGTTCAACAAACTAAAAGTTTGTTTTCAACTTAAAGCGCTTTTGGTTTAATCAAACTTGTCTTTGTTTAAATTTACGAATTTATTTTAAGCAATCGTACGACTTTGTTGATTTTAATTATAATCAAAAATTAAATTATAACGCAATGAAATCGAAAGTATAAAGTTTCTTTTTCACTATCAGTACCTGCAGGTTTTTCTCTCGGTGTACCACACAAACACGAAATTGAAAAATCATTGACTTGTTTTTTGCGAATCTCTTCCAAAGGATAAGCAAGTTTTATATTATTATGCATTTAGAATTTAAAACCTGTAATTTTTTGAACACATCGAGACGGATTTTTTCTTAGTTTTTTAAAAAAAACGTAACAATTAAAGTTGAAGTATCAAATTCTCGCGTCCAGCAGCTGACGTCTACGTTTAGTGCACAAAGAGCCAAACTGATTAAAAAATATTCAAAGAAAGTTAACGTTTAACGAGAATAATGCAGGGTTATTATGTTAAGGCAAATAAGCTATCATTTTGGTAATAATAACAGCAATTGATCAATTTTTTCGTGAAACCCTTTAGAGAATTTAAGCGACTTCGCATACACAACAGCATAATTAAAGTAAATTTTCTTGGTAAGGTTAACTGAATTCGGACAATTGAGAGGATGTCGCATTCATTTCCTTTGGAATAAAGTCAAAATGTAAGTAAGGGAATTTAAAAAAAAAAAGGTTAAAATTGTTGATATGTTCGTTTAATTTAAAAATGAGCGAAATGAGAGTGCGAAGTGCAAAAAAAGGTTTTTTCGCTGAAGGCTGCTACACTAACCCATATTTCATATCTAGCGCTTCATAAAAACCGTTAAACCGTTTGATAATAATACGAAAAGCTTTGGCTACAACAGCAGAAGTCGAAAGATTAACCGACGTTGTTTTTATACAAGGTTTATATAAAGACGAGTTTAATTTCCCGGCATCGTCGAGTAAAGTTGATAAATTAACTTCATCAATTAGTGGCGCCTCCCATTTCTGCTCTGTTTCTTAAGTTTCCCTAACAAAATAGAAAATGAATGTTAGAATAACAAAACGTAAAAAAATCCATTAACTGAAAATATCGCTATCTATCTTAAAATATTCAAATTCCTTTCTTAAATATTTGTATTGCAAGAAAAACATTTTCCCTCACAAAAAAGAAGTCATCTGTAAAAAATATACGAAACGGAGTACCCAAAAATTGTTGATTTATAAATTATTCTCTTTTTGATTAAAAACTTCACATTTATTTTTAATTTTGAAATGTTAGGAAAATTTCATAATATTGTTTTAGCAAAGTGGAAAACGTGAAATTATTTAGATAAATGCATTCTTTGTTGATCTTTCCAAATCACTTCAGTATAATAGAAAATCTTAATAATTATGTTACTAATTCCTTCCAGAACCTTAAAAAATATTAGTGTCGAGGCGTGGTTAGGATTTCACGTTAAACTTCCTTAAATTTTTAATTTTGCGCTTTGGAGCAGTTCAACGTTTGCAGTTAGATTTCTGAACTTTTAAATTCTTTTTGTATTTCAGTAATGTAGCAAATTCATAAATTACTTCGAATTTAAATTTAAACTTTGTTGAAGTTTTTTTACATTCAACAACGTGGAATGCACTATAATATAATATTGTTGTACTCGTACTCTTTATGTATAGGTATTACAAATATTTTGTAAAATTATTAAATAACTGTTGCACTAAATTTCAAATTTTCTTCGCTAACATTTTTAGTAAAATGATAGTTTTAACAACAAACATAAGAACGGACGAATTATTTCGAAATAAATGAGATATAAATTCAAAAATGAATTTTACCTATTATTTATTTTAATAACCATTATTTTCACTATTAAGTTGGCAATTTTTGTAGTGGCAAGACTACCAACCGCAAAATAGTAAAGCGGAAGCGTAAAGTTTTAATGGAGTTTTTAATTAGTTTCATTTGATTGAATCTTAAAGATGGACCATCTTATGACTTATTCAATTATAGTCAGTAGTTTGGTTAATGTTTGGATAAGTAGCAACTCCTGGTTTATTTAAAAACCCCATATAAAACGTATAAGGTTTAAAGGTGTTAAATATTCTAGCAATAATTTAATTGAGCCATATGAAATCATTATTTAATAATCATTAAATAATTGGGTTTTAAAATTTAATTTTCATGGAAGAATTGACATTTAAATTATTAAATTTAAGCATTGTCATAGAATGCGAGTTTATTTGAATTTTAGAAGCACCCTGTTTATGCAAATGCTGATATAATAATAATAATATTATTATAGGTACCTACCTACTACATATTATTTCATCTAAAAAGCTAACTCTTCTTAAAAATTAATTCCTCATTTCAAATTCTCTCTAAATTGCAATAATAATTAATATGCTATGTTGAATAAATAAATTACAAGTGAAAGAACAGCCAAACCCTACAACGAATGTTTTTCTACGTCTGTATGAAATATTTGCTTGATGCAACTGGGATCTTAAAATCAACAAATTGAACAGTCAAATACGTTTACATTACACGAGGTAGTACGATAACACACAATATAAACAGAATAAATTTAAAATTGTTTACTTTAAAATGCTTTTTTTAAAAATGCAACTTAGCATCGATTCAGCAGTCAATATTAGTTTTTGAGGAAAAACCCCACAATTAATAACGAATGTTTTTGTTTTCACCTTTAAACCCTCATATCAGCATACATGGCTACTTTTAAGATAACATAAATTTTGTAATTGCGTATTTGAATGACCGTAGGAAATCATTTTATTCTCGATAGCTTCGCATTTTTTGTATTTTTAATTACACCCCCTGTGCAACAAATATAGGTTGACTAAATTTGCAACAAAATAAACCGTTCTAAAGAAGAATAAATTATGCAATGATTAAGATTTCTTGAAGCCTAAATTAAATGTTTAAAAAATAATTGAGACAATTCAAGGTTAATTTCCTTCGTGATGATTTAAAATTTGTGATTTATGTAAGAGGTAATTTTATTTGCACAATTTAGTATCTACAAAAATTATATAAATCACAATTATAACGTTTCAATTTTTATAATGGGTTCTGTTTGGGATTGTCTTTACCTTATTTAGATAGCAATTAAGAATCTGTAATCCTACGCAAATATTTTTTATAATAGAAAGCAAATAACAATTTTGTAATAAATATTTTTCAAGAGGTGGCAGATAGAAATGAGTAACTAAAATCAGATTAGCGGGCTTAATGCTTCAATAAGTAATTAGTTAAATAATAATATGCACTATACGTAATTGCAGTGTTAATGCCACCATATTAACATAATATGATTTGTTTATACGTACCTCGCTTATGTCTTTATCGCTCACTAAAATTAAGTAGACCAAAACATAATAAAAATGTAATATTCTGAGTGAGAGTTTCTCCGGTTAGTTGCTATGCAAATGACTCGGGTGGGCTTAGCTTGCAGATGAGCAGCTCTTTAGACATAATACCTTGGTAATAAAAAGAATATTACAGCGTGTTATTGTTCAAGATATTTTCAACTTCTTACCTAAATGTTTAGTTAGTTAGATCTCTTATCTTTTCGTGTAATTTTGCCCTTATCTTCCTACGAAAACGATTTTAATTATTTTCTTTTGCTACTTTAGGCTTCAGCCTAAGCAGAAAATTGTCTTGCAGCTCGTTAAAATTAATTAATAAGCCTGATAATTTGATTATGTGATGTGCGAGAGCTTTCATTATTATTTTCTATTAATCAACTCACATTTTCACACTAATACTCTCAAATTTAATTAAAATATTATTCTCGAAGCAAATCGCTGATTCGGAAATAGAAACACTTATTTTTCTCTGCGCGGTGTGAGGAAAAAATTTATTAAAAAAGTAATTCACATTTTATTTTAAATATTTCTTGTTTAAATTAAACAATTTGTTTTGAATTGAACGCTTTAGAATCTCGTGTCTCGTTAAGGCTTTTACAACGCACTTGTGCTCAGAAATAGCGTTCATTAAAATTCATAATCTTTTTCCCTTTCGTTTTCCCATTTGGAAGCTTCAAAACGCTATTTCACTTACTTGATCACTAATTAAGAAGTTATTCTACTCTAAAATAATTCTTGTAATTACAAATTCTATTTTATAATATTTACGTAATCATTTCCTAATCTTTTACTAATTTTTGTAAAGTGTGAATATTCACACTACCGCAATAAATATTTAATTATCTTCGGCTTATAGGTGCATTTACTTATTGTAGCTTTATTGCCTTGGATTAGCCAATTTTTAATTGAAAAATTGTTTCATAAAGGAATAAATGTTTACAAGGATGTAATACGTAAATATTTCATAATTTTGATTCGGCTCTACGCATGAACTCTCGATAATTTAAAAAAATTTTAAATAAGTGTCGTGCTAATACTTTAAATACATTGCCAAGTTAATAATCATTAAGAAAAATAATTAACAAAGCTCACCAGAATGGTGGTTGTTAGGCCGGAAGTACAGCCTAATCTGCAGTACATTGACGATTTCTGAATTAAAAATGTTATAACATTGAACGTCAAATATCGATTAATTTAGGAAATATTCGATTGTTAAGTTCCGATTTTTCAAGTAAGAATTGCCCATTAGCTCCATTCTGTTGGATATCCGTGCACTTCACGTAATTATTAAGGTTTATTAAAGGGCGGAGCCTATTCCTAGCCTAATTCGTCTTTTTTCTTATGCCTTTTGGTGCTTTTTTGACAATTTTATGCTTATATGTCCTTTTTTGGTTCTTATTGTTTCAAAATTCATTTGTTTGTAAAATCCTGCACGAAAAACGTAAACATGGTCTAAGAGTCAAATCTTAATTGCATTTATATATTTTGGTACCATTTAATCACATTTTACCAAAAGAACGTAAGAATAATTTCAATCCCAGTTCTGACCACACGCCTGGGCAATTTATTCTATGAATATATCTGTTCTCCTTAGCTGTCTCTTATTTATTTCCATTCTATTATCCTTACTTTCCAATTCAATAATATTACCCCACCCCGCCTTTAGAACCCCCTCCCCCAGAGGAAAGAGGTTAATAGCTATGCTATTTTAAAATATACGTAATAAACTTTTTCAATTAAATCTGAATACAAAAAATTATTTAGGTAGTATGAATCTACCCTATTATATTATTATCATTGCTGTGGTTTTTTAGCATTGAGCCTCACATAGGGGAGAAATAATGCGACCATATTAATATTTTTTTTGTTCTTTGCCACGTTCCACTACGTGTCCAAACCTCTAAGGTACGCGAGGTTAAGCCAGCTTAATTCCAGGTCTCCCACCCCATAGTAATTTTTATTTTTGACAGTGTGACCCCCTTAGGTCCAAATGTTTCAAGAATGATCCGTAAATATCCATAGAGATTTACTTGCGCATCTCAAGTTCAAGCTATTGCTTTGGATTCGATCACGATTCGACCAAATTTTCGTCATTTTTTCGACCTTTTCTACCTTCCACGCCATGCAAGTCTCCTTGTCATGTGCTAAGACCGTCGACCTCTTTGGTGTCCATTTAAGGTTGCTTAAGTAAGCCAAGTGGACACGAAGGCACCCACAGTCTGTAGGTAGCAACGCAAAACAGTTCATTACTCAAGTTTCCAGGAGTTTCCTTCTAGGACTGACTTCCTGCGCCACAAGATCTCTTAGTAAAGTCTTAGCCTGACGGGTCATCCTAGCTGCCGCTAGGGTATAACCTTCCCCATCATGACACAGGTCATGTATTAAGGTCGTCACTATTTTAGGTTATAGAGAATACCTTCTCTGCCTCTTACCACCATCATCACCAGGAAGACACATAAGTTTACACCTCTTCTAAGGTCACTAGAAAAATAGTCTTCGATTTTACATAAGGCAACTGATGTTTTCCCATGCCCCCCTCAATGACCTATTTTAATGAAAAGCAGATAATATAATCTGGTTGACATCAAAGGAGGGTGATTTTCTTTCATGCCGATCTCCTGCACCCTCTAAGTTATGGGTTGAAATCATTGCTTTCAGGTCACCAACGTTCGTTCAAGGCTCATCCAAGTTTCTTCAAGGTATAGTCATCTGCGCCATATCATATACTACAGCTATCACCTCGTTGGGGTGTGAATTAAAGGAGGAGTTCCATCAAGGTTATAGCCTTCCATATCAAGAGCTTAGTCATGAGTTAAGGCCATTTTCTCCTTTAGGTAGTCCTATTAGAGCATATTGTGTCAGCTTTGGCCAGCATAATGGAAGCAATAATAATAATGATCCCAGAGTTCATCTCTTTGATAGCCTGGTTAGTGACAATTACTCTTTACTCATGCTGACGCTAGCGCGCAGTCAATCCTTGCTTGAAGCTATTATTTAATAGATATTTCCCCAGCTTCCAGCTGGCCAAGACTGAGGATTAACCTACTGCGCCACGAGCAAGTCGCGGGTTCAGGTATCGATTCTTCTGCATGTTATGGACATCATGAGTTAAGGTCTTTGCCCTTTAAGACCCGGGTGGCTAGCATCTATTACACCAGATAGCCGTTTTTTGATCAGGTCTTGATCAATAGGAGACAATAACCATCCGGGCTCTGGTCTTTACCATAAAAGTGCAGCGTCGACAATTGAAGAAAAATATGATGGCCAACATCCTAATAAATAAAAAATGTTATTCAAACTCTGTGATATCCATAACAGCGTCAAGATTAGTAACTAACGTTGGGAAATACTTTTTTGGATTGTTGTACAACTACTTTCAATTTTGAACGCTAGATGGGGCATAAAATTATTTTGTAGTTGTGCTGTTTTGATCGCATAAATAATGTATACATTCCTTACTTTAATTAATTGAGTTAAAACTGTTTAAAAATTTCAATGCGATAATAAATCTACTAACAAGGGATTATTTTAAAAAAACGAGATAATCATCGCATAAATTACGATCATTTTAAGCGGCTTTTTGTCGAAAGGTAACATTCTGATATTTTACAAGTTTAGATTGTGTAGTGGTTTTGTATTAAGTTTATCGGTGTATTTACGTTAGTTTAGAAAATTAATTTATTCAAAAGTGGTTTTCATCGTAGTAGAGAACTTACTTTTCGTTTTGCTTTTCCGCGCTCCACATACTGCTTAGTTGCACGTGATTTGCGAGAACATTAAGCAGCTGGCGCAATTGCATAACCACTACGAGAGGTGCTCCTTGTTATGCTTGGCACAACACGGCGAAAGTTACAAGAGAGGTCAATGTCAGATTTGCTTGTTGCTGCTGGACGCAATCAGTGTAAATTAGTTTTACATTAATATGATTAATGAAATGACTAAGAACTTACTTGACCTGAAAATGCGTTTATAATTTTTAATTTGTACAAATCAGTAAAATTACAGATTCGCTTTAATGTTTCATTATATTTTTATTTTAATGCGGAACTATCGCAAGCTAGCTTCCAGATGGCGCTACAAGTTAAGCTAATTTTTTGACGAATCAAGATCTTTCCTGAGCAACGCATTTCCTGACGAATATGAATGTTATTAAATAATACCTAATCAGAATTAAAATAGAAAAGTGATTTACATTAAGTAAACTAATTAGATAATTGTTAAATTTATGTCGTGTAAAATAGTAGTAGCAATAAAATAAATTGTATTTAATTCATAATCTATTGCGTGTTAATAGGCGCTATTGTTAAATTGAAAGTAGATTGTTTAATTAAAAATGCTTGTTTATGGACAGCTCAACAATATTCTGAGCCACATGTGTAAATATATTCAAGAAATTATTAGAGCGCGAAAATTTTCATAATATTTATACAAAGTCTTTTACATAATATTAGCTTTTTATATGTCTATTAGCACTACTCGAGCAGGGGCATAAAACTCACAATTTAACTACTACTTCGCATTTACTTTTAACTGTATTGCGAAATCGTAAAAAATTTAACGGGAAAAGTTTTTTCGTGTCGCATCATCTTAAAATAGGTATATTAAAACGACCGTTTTTCACATAAAGTTTGTTGCAAACTGTTTATGCCCTCTTTATAACAACAAACATTCAAAATTTTATTTTAAAATTTTGAAGAAAAAAATTATTTCGGGCACTTAAATATATTTTATATCTCCAAAAGTTGCTACAAGTGTATGGCCATTATTCTCCAGTAAAGCTTCAGCTGTGCATAATTTAGCAATTGTTATTCTGCCGTTATTGTGGTATTTTATGTAGTGGTAAAAATCCGCCCTCGTAGAAAAATTCCTAAAAATAAATCATCTGAAGCAGCGCCCTCGTCTGCCTTCGTGACAGAACGCCACTGGTATTTGTGACAAAGTGTAAGAGAGCTGTATCTGTATCACACCGTATATAATTATTTATTTTTAGACAAAATAGTTGTTGTATTGAGTGTTCAGTCCCAATGCAACTACCCGCACTAATTTTTCTATGAAGAACGTCACTCTTTAAATATTTAAAAGACTGTTAGTGCCGGTCCTGTTTCCTCCAATTTCTTACAATTTGCATGGGTTAATTAGCAATTCGCAATTACGTGAATTAAAAATATAATTTACTTTAGTCGTTGAAGATTTTTATTTTCTAATTCAATTTTGTCCTTCCAAATTTTATTAATTTTCTTAACGTTAAAGACAACCTCAGAGTTCGTCGAATGTAATTTATTTAATTTACGTTTATTAACAAAGCTTGAAACTTGAATCATCAAATTAGAAACCTTCAGTTTTCACCATTACTGTATTATTACAAGTTTTATGAGTTAAACATAAATGAAGTTAAATAGTTCTAGGATTATGTAAGCTCGGTTAAGCAGAAGAATGGCACAGATTAATTTTTTTCTTTGGTGGATGAACTTGAAAGAAGAATTAGAAATACTCGCGGTTTGGAATGCAAATTAAGAGGAAGATTTTACTTGTTTTCACTTGTTTACAAGATAAAATGGAACGATTGATTACTCTAAACCAATTTACAGATTTAATTTTTTAACAGTGTCTCGTTTAGCTACTGATGGTAATGGTAATTTCGTCTACTAAAAAGTTGGACCCACATTTGTTTGGTAATTCTCTTGCCTTCAATTATTTTATCCCTTTCTCGGGTAATGTCATTAAGTAAGTAATTCAACAACTACCAATTTAATTTAGCTTTCACCCCAACTATCCAACAGTAATAAATGCCTTCATGTAGGATGTTCTGATGAAAATTTGCATACTTCAGAAAAAAATACACCCCCTCTTTACCAAAAAAATGCAACTAATCGTTACGTTTCAAAAAGTAAATTTTAGAAAATGAAACTTTTTCTCCAGTCAATTAAAAATTCATCGAGTCATGACCGTAACCCATTTTATTATATGAAGTGATTTTTATAATTTCGATTCTAAAAGCAAAAGGAGTGTTTCAATATGCGATTACCGATTAGGTACTACTATACTACGAGAGGTAGGAAATGAACGTAAATGTTCAAATGTCATTGAATGTATGTCAATAGGCGAAGTGTAGGCGCAGTTCATTTGATATTATTGTTACCAAAGACGCGTGCAATAATTAAGGTTAACTTGTTATCACTATTTAATTGTAATCAAAAGTAAAAGGTTCAAGACCATTTTTAATTGCCCAAAACAAAAATTTTGTCAATTGAATTTTTTTGATATTCCAACGCATGAAAGATGGAGCTATTAAGTACCTAACCCATACATAAATGAAGGCCAGCGACTTTCTTTAAATGGCAATATAAATAAATATCGGTTAACAAACCATGTATTAACTAATGAATTGCAATAATAAAAATATGCAATACTTGATGAACGAAAGTTATGAGGTGATCACTCGTAAAATAATTGATGAACAAGAAGTACAACCAACGCAAACGGTTATTTCAAAGAAAATCGATTGCATTAGAATAGAATGAAATTATGTCAATTTACTTTATCGTTTAGTCGCTGACGTAGACGTCCAAATCATGAAGAAATCTTCGGGGCGGAGGAAGAGTTGCATTACCCTAGCTTTTGAAAACTTTTGGATACAAATCAAGAAAATTAAACATTTCAATTCACTTAATTAACAAATTGCTAATTAACCAGGTAACATAACACAACCAAGTTATCAACCGAACTCAAAAGTGTATCTAGTGACTAACTATCACAAGGGTTAAAAATTTGAATTGAAGTACAAAAGGACCAACATGGAAATATTTTCAAAATTTTTAACTTTTATAAATTAATTGGCTAAACTTATGAACTTGGTAGTCTCATGCCTGTTTTCACCAACAATTTATTTAAGAATTTCCTAGTAAAGAATTACTTAGCTAGGATTCCATAAATGTGATTGGTGAAATTTGACATAGTATTGACATAAAAAAATCATATGACAAATTTGACCAATCAAATTTACGGAATCCTAGCTAAGTAATTCTTTACTAGGAAATTCTTAAATAAATTGTTGGTGAAAACAGGCATTAGTCTATGATGATAGACTTAAATTTTAATCTGATCAAATTGGAACGGATCTGATCTACGACCAGTGGCGTAACTACCAGTGTGCGCGGTGTGCGAATGAACACAGCCCGTAAAATCTTAGGGGCCTGAGATAATGTAAAGTAAAAAATAATGGCACCGCGCCAGTCTTCTTAAACAAAGGTAAACAAACGATCGAGCTTAGGTTAGTATTAGGCGATTGTTTTAAATGAGGCGACCATTAAAAGAAAGATCCGCCGGTGCCGAGTTCTTGCGTTTAACAATGCTTTAATAAGAGGGCTGTATACCTAACTTTTAACGAATACCCATATAGCTCTTTTATTAATGTATGGAACTTAATGCGGTTTGAAGTAAATGATTAGAAAAAGAATCTAGTTTCACGGAAAGTCATTAAGAACTTAAAAAAAAACGATTTTCATTTTTATTATAATAATTTATCACTCCAGTGGCCTGCAAGTGACTTTCCATGAATATACAAATTATTTAAATTATAGGTACTATTTTTAAAATATCTATGTATTTAAGACAAAAACCCTTATATATTTGCTTTTTATTAAAGTGCATTTAAATCGTAAAATTTGGTTTACACCCATAACATTGCCGGATTAACGGATGTATTTAATTCAATTATGAGTGTAAACCAAACTTTATGTTAGGTATAAAGGTCCCTTAATTGATTTTTTTATAGAAAAAAAAACCTTTTGCTTGAACGGGCCCGGGGGGGGGGGGGTTAGTGCAAATTAAACCGCTTGCCACGGGTACGTTTTTATGTTTTTAAATATTTATCTCTACATTTAAAACCATTGTTAAAGTAAAACAAGTTTATTCCTCTGAAATGGGCGAGAAACCGGGGGGTCTGGGGGGTATGGAATACCCCCCAGAACAAGGAAGGGTACACAACAACTCGGCGGATCTTTTTTAATGATCCCCTCATTTTTTTCATAGATGTGAAAAAAAATGGAAGGATCTGTAACAACAAAATTGAAAGTAAAATTTTACATTTACTTATCAAACCCCAATTTCATTGGAGGGTATTCCATATCCCCAAACCCCCCGGTCTCGAGCATCAATATGTTATAGTAATTCTCTCATATTGATTTAATTAAATTGCAACCATTCCAAATAGATATATAAATATGATATGGTATCGGGACCGGGGGGTCTGGGGGGTATGGAATACCCCCCAGCACAAGGAAGTAACGATATGGCTTTTGAAAACTGATAAAGATATATTTTGCATATTACGGCTGGGGGTATTCTATAGCATCAGGTTTTTCAATTGATTACTTATAATTAGAGACAGGACAGTTAGGTAAAAACAGATCGGGCTTAGGAGAAGACCTAATATAACTCATCGATAGAGAGAGTTTATTAACGCTAATAATTATTGGCGCAAGTAGGGTCAAAAGTTTGGGGGGGGCTAAAACAATATTTTCAAAAAATTTTTTTAAGGAAGGGGTAAAAATAACGAAAAATTGGGATATTTTGGGGGGGCTAACCCTAGTTGCGCCTATGCTAATAATATAATGATAGGGGAGAAGTGGTATGAAAGAGCAAAGTTTTGAAAGAGCCACTTGCATTATTTTGGTAGTTTAAGAACGGATTTTTTTGGTAATTTATTTTTAAGTAGCAACACTAATTTCCCGCCACCCACAAACATTTGACAGTTCGCCCAAAATCAACGGACGCCGGCACATCGAGTCAAAGTTTTTTGCACTCAAAAGTAAATATTTTACTTCATTTAAATTGTTTTTTGGTATTTTATTGTAAACAAATATAGGTAAATGGATTGTAGATTGAGTTTGTGAATATATTTAGCCTTGCAGCTGCGTAAAAACTGAGCTGCAAAAGTTTTGATATTGTTGTTATTTTGAAGGTTTTATATTTTTTAAGAATAAGTTATGAAAGAGTCGGGTGATTTAACTATGTTGTTTTTGATAGAAAATATTATTTTTTGTTTTTTTTAATTTTCGAAATTGTTATTAATAAAAAATATGTTAAGGTGGCCGTATAGCGAGTGGGCGTATATCAATGTTAATTATATGAGACAGATCGCTCATTTGTACGTACTAGAAGTGCTTCAATTTTCACTTTTAGGGAATTATTTTATTATCATTTTAAAGATAAAACTTGGCTCTTGGACGTGATCTAATTTTTATTAAAATCGGATAATCAGAAATATTGAAAATTTTGCTGCTAAGTTACTTGAAAAATCGAGTAACTTTGCAGCAAAATTTTCATTATTTCTGATTATCCGATTTTAATAAAAATTAGATCACGTCCAAGAGCCAAGTTTTATCTTTAAAATGATAACAAAATAATTCCCTAAAAGTGAAAATTGAAGCACTTCTAGTACGTACAAATGAGCGATCTGTCTCATATAATTAACATTGATACGCCCACTCGCTATACGGCCACCTTAAGATTTAACTCTAATATGTTAAGATTATCTATATAATTGGTATGACTGAATAATATGTTAAAATTAAAGCGTTTGTTAGAATTACTTAAAATGACTGATAGAATTAAAAATTTCTTAAAAATGTCATTAATTTTTCTAAAGGATTTGTTAGAATTGTCTTTTTTTATTTTTTCAATATTGTAATTATTATCATTTTGCATAATTTTCACAATTACACTTTATAATAAATACTGGCTGTTTCAATACCGAAATGTTATGAAAGAGCCAAAAGACACATTTTTTAGAAATGATTATTTCGTTGTTTTTTTTATAGTGTTTAAGGGTTTTTCGTATGAAATTACCTACTTTAATAAATAAATAACAATTTAAGAAAAAAAAATAATCATTTCTTTCATTAAAAGTATTTTTTTTTGCTCCGTTTAGTAAACTGGCTCTTTCATGCCACTTCTCCCCTATATGGAGCTTATTATAGTATAATAATTGATAATATTTAATTTTATCTAATTTTGAAATGTTATTCCTATTTTCTAAGGTGGATATAAGTCCACTAAATACCCTAAAATGTAAAGAAATGAGCTTGCAACCGAGGGTCTAGGGAGGTATGGACAGTGGCGTAAATACGGGGGGGGGGGAAGGAATGGTCCCGGGCCCAATGCTTTGGACTCCCTTAAACTGCATTATATTGTGGCCAAATTTTTTTTTTAATCGCACACCTCTCAATTGAGGGGCCCGTCAAATCTTTTGTTCCCGGGCCTAAAATTTGAAGTTACGCCACTGTCTACGACAACCATAAGCCATATTTTGTACTACCAAAGATTGTAGACTAGTAAAATATCAAAATGCAAAATTTTTAACCTAAATTAAGGCAACCACCTGGTTTAAACTTAAATAAATGTAAATATTCAAATGCATCAACCATTCTTCGCTTATTTATTTTGAAACTTGCTGGAGGATCCTCGATATACGCCCGAAACTATAAAAATTGCCCACAGAAAATCGCATTTCAACTCAATAACCATAACCTTAGACTTTCAAATAACCTTTATTGTGAAACCGTAAAAAATTCCGCTGTCATAGAAAATATGTCTGCAACCAACTTCGTGCATTACAAACAGATCCAACATTTAAACGACTTTCATTGTCAAACCTGTTAAATCTGAATGTGAATCCGCCATTTTCCTAAATTGATTATCAAAGTTTCGCTACAGTATTGCAATAAAATGTCTGTTAACAGCATTAGTTAAACGAAGTTGACTGATCGGTTCGTTTTAAAATTATCTGCAACCAATTTCCTTTATTGCGAACAGATTTGAACTATTATTAATCAGCACTAAATGAATAATAATTTGCTAGAATCCTCCTCCTCTACAACTATGGCTTGCACGTATGACCAAAGACACTATTATATTTATATTTATTAAGATTTAATTCTCTCTGGTCCTCCAGGTTGGGGGTTCTACGTCGGGCTTGCTCCTCGTCTAGGTAAAAATGTAAAATGCTAACAAACCAAACATCAATTCGCAAGGTTGGTAGTTGGGCTCGGATAACGTTGTAATGCGTTTCAAAAACCGATTATATCACAAGATTTAATTAAAAAATTACCTCTTAACTCTGCGGTGGGGGGAAATAACCCCTCATCCTCCAACCTCATGAGACATCCTCCAAACATAAGCGGACCATTAAATATTAGATACCATTTCTAACTTCAATTTTTATTAAGATTTAATTGGTGGAATCTCCAATCTTAGGTGTCACATGGTGGAAGCATGCTAAGCACAAGTAAAATTTTATTTAGCTCCCTCATTCGAGGTTTTGTATGCTAATAGCAGCTTGTATTGCTGAATTTGTACCCGAAATTTGATAGCTGAACTTCGCCCTTAATAGAAACACCGATTTCAAAATTTAAATATCCAGAATAATAATTAGGTGGAAAGCACCTCCTCCATGTCGTTTATAGATGCTCCTTTGTTAATTACTTTATTTTTTATTGCCAAACAAAAATTTTTTAATAATCTAAAAAAAGTTTACGACCTATTGCATCAGTTGGTGGCTCTATACTAAAATATAAGATACCTGAATGTAATTATAACCATTTAGTAAAAGTTAAAACAAAGTGCATTTTCTTTCTAAACTGATTTTAGCTTTTAATTCAAATCACTATTGGTTAGTTTTCCCAAAGGAAAAATCTACTTAGTCGACGTAAATGTAACTTTCAGTGCATAGCAGGATTTCGTAAGTATAAAAATGCATTCCAGTTAAATAGAACCGTTAAAGTTAAAAAATAAAAAAAAAATGGCCACTTTATTTTACTAAGGGATTTGATTAGTTCCAATTAAAACTTTGGATATTTTTGTTACTGTGTAACTTTCTTGAAAGCGTATTAGCATTTTTATTGTGAAACTTGAAGTTATTTTTAGAAAAGTTATAAATTTTCATAAGCGTAAAAAAATGTTCATTTCGTCAATAAATTTCCACATTGACGTTTTATTTTGTTAGGTGAAACTATTGAGATAATTTAGATTAGAGGACGAATCTTGGTTGGTTTTTAAAATGTATGGGTGTATGCAAGTAAGTATGGAAGGGCTTTTAAGCGATAACTGCTTAGTGAAAAAAGTTGAGTACATTAAGTTTGTTTTATAAAGTGAATCTAGTACACGCAAGTAAGATTATCTAAACGAGTTTTACATCGCTTCGAAAGTCTATAAAGTCGTAACTAAATTAATGCACTGTTCGTTTTCAAGTTACAATTATCGGACACGGATGTACATTTACACACAATGCGTAGTTAGAGCAGGTCTTAGAAGTGGTGGGTGGATCTCGTTGAAGTTTCTGATGGCAGGATAGCGGAAATAACGCGTTACGCCCGTCTGGATATTCGGCCGCTTAATCGTTGAACCTGCAAATGGAATTTATTGTTACTCTTCTGTATAAGCTACCAAGTGTAACGAAAAACGAGTAATTTTTTCCCTGTTCTGTCAACAATACACCTGATAAAGTACAAAACGTACAAAAAGCAATTAGAAGAAAAGTTTGAAACACAAGTTCGGTTTTGATTAGAATCAAGAAAAGAATTGAAAAAGAAGCCGACTTTGGGTGGAAGGAGAGAGGTGGACGTGGCGTGGCGCCCGAGGCCTCCTAAAATTTCGCGTTTTAGTAACGACTGAAGATAAATTTTTTAATTGTGTCTCTCTAGCCTCTCATATCTCTCACCTTAGCATGAGGAGCAGCCTCGCTCCGTCCAGTCACTAACTTGAACTTGCTCCGAGACAACTTAAATTTTATACAATCGTAAAAATCGTGTTCAATTTATGTTGTATAGTTCTTTAGTCATTACTTAACTGAATGTATAAAAATAAGACAATAACAAATTTAAAGACATGAATAGCTGTATAAGTTTTACAGTTGGCCATAAAATTTTAATCATATTTATTTCCATTACGAAGCAGTGCAGTAGCATGAACCTTATAGGAGATTATTTTTGAGAGAAGTCGTAATGTGGATTATCGATGACACGGTTCTATAGGAGTGCAAGCATAAAAAGCTGTCTTAATCCTCTTAATAATATGTGTTCTTGGCTCCGCGTAAGACGGTGGCACAACTCCGTGTAAAAGATAATCACGTCTTTTCTTTCTATTCCGATCGTCTCTACCTATGAATACCCACCTCACATCACACTTGGCTTAATTTCAAACGAGTTTTCCTTTGATTCTCTTACCCAATTCTTCTATCTTTTTACTTTTTTCAAACCGTATTTTATTCAAACCACTTGAACATCTGTTTATCAAAACTTCAATTGAGTCAAACATACAAAAAAATTAATTAATCTTCTTCTCTCCTCGCAATTTAATTTGCCGAATTAACATCGTAATTTGATTGATATTTTTTTAATGCGAATAATCTTTAAATACGTAATTAGTGAACAAAATTAGTTCGGTACCCGTTATTTTGTAAATTTACTCAAATTGAAAGACTAAGTACCATTTCGACCATTATAATATCGTTAGTTAAATTATTATTGAGTTAAATTTTGTTGTAAGGGTAATTACACCACAATCAATCACAATCCACTTAAATAAAAATATTCCGACTCACTCTAATAACAAATTTGTGTGACTTTTCATGTAACAGATTTTTAAATGCAATGTAATTCGACCAAAATGTCAATAGGGTTGATGGTTTTTAGGGGGCGATAATGTAACGATTTCTTTTCTAATAGTTTAACCTTGCTTTATTTACTTTGCCTATATTCAATCTTTTACCATATACTACAATCCTTCAGGACTCTTCGGGATTAAATCAATGGTTCATCGAGATCACGATTATAACTTATAAGATGTAAGAAATATTTAAGTAACACTAAAAGATACAGGGTGTTGTAGTGCTCTTAACAAGATGTAGTACTTATTTCAAAAAAGTGATATACTTCTTCGTACAAATTGCTCAAAATTTTCACCACTGCCTTGATGGTCCACGAATCATGTGGTGGACAGGTAGCTGGGGATTGAATCCCCTTAAGTCACAAAAGCTCGAATAGCAGGTTCGTGGATTTTTAATTCACATGAACCTTCACGTGTAGCATAAATAATTTAACATCGCGTAGATAGAAGAATCCTTTACATTGTACAATTCGAGGGGGAAACCAACTTTACTTAACTTTTAAGCCAAAAGCCCCTCAGTATAGGGCATAAACTACAATTACAGGCAAAAGCATGGATTCGAGCAGAGCTTTGATTTGAGTTTTCTTATCTTCTTCAGTGTGAGATCGTCCCCTCTTGGTGACGGCAGAAGAAACACCGTTAAATAGAGTACACTATCAGTTGACAGAAGTCATTCAACTCGTGAAATAAAAAATAATTTTTTCCTAAAACATTCATCTGGTATATCTTCACTTGAGAAGGGGAGGGGTAATTTCTCTGAGGTATTTGGCACCTCCAACCCCTTGCCTAAATTTCCTTATACTGAACCCACAAATACATAAAGTGATTGATCCCCCCAGGAACAGGAATGTCCTTTTTCTACCCCTTAACCCTTAAGAAGCTAATAAAAGCTTATACCAGTTCGCAACTCAAGGTTGAGAAATGAAACTTGGTATAAGTAGTTCAAAGGGCTGTCAATAGATGTCACTATTACATTGGAAGGCATAATATTTTTGGTTTATCACAATACAAATCAGAAATTACAATAATATACCAATTTAGATCTTGGATACGATTTAAAACTACTCACATTTTGAGGGTGTAATATTATTTATTCGAATGATATGAATCATTAGCTTTGGAATGGCCACTTTTTAAACGAGTGAGAAGCACTTCTTCAAATCATTTGGTTATATTTGACGTTTGATACTCCTAGTTTGCCAGGTGATTTTATTTTTCCATTTTTAATTTGTCGCAATTTGTTATTTTGCAAATTGTTCCAGGTAACAGTTACATAATAGTTTATTTTTATTTTAAATTAAATGAAGATTTTCAATTGTTGCGATAGCATCTCCGCCTCGTCGTAGCCTTAAATTCCTACGTATGATGGAATCCATAGGAATTCTACCTCGATATCAAAAGTTCGCAGTGAATAAGTTATATTAACGTTTCAAATATTGCTGAATCAATAAAATCGCATTAAGAATTAAGTTTCCTTTCCATTGCTTCAGATGAGTTAGTTTCCACTGCACTGGATGTGGAGTTCTCGAATTTTGAACTTTTGCAATTCTTTTCGGATTATTTCAATTTTTAAATCCGGTGATTAGGTAATTTCTTAATTAGATATCTCCAAAAGTACATTTAAAAAACCATACAGTTTTCTTTCTATCCAAGAGCCAACAATCTCGGACCCACCTTGCAGACACTTTTGGTTTTCCGGGATGGTCGTAAAAAATATTTTCTAAGTAACCACTAAATATTTTGAACTCTTCGGTCTTTTATTGCAAAAACTTCTACTAAAATCCAAACATGGATAATCTTCTTTCAACAGGGCAAGAAAATAATAGACAATAATCCTGGTAATCCCCATTTTTCCATCCTTTTAAGCAATTTTATTACCAATATCTATAGGTAGATACTAATTTATTGCTGGAACTGAATGCCTAATACGAAAATAATTTTTTTGAAAACTTTATTTACAATATCGCTATTATTGTGCTGATAAAAAATAAAACCATGGATGACCATACCAGATCTATTCAAAAACAGACCCCAAAATTTGCTCAGTATTTAATCGGAATCTTATCGTTTCCGGACACTTAGGTCAATTTTCTTTTCTATTTATTTATTTCTTCAATTTAATAAAATTAAATCTATTTATTTAATTTCTATGGTGAAAAATATTTTGCAAAGCAAAATTTTAATTTTTGAAAGGGCGTGGGTGAGATTTTAGTTTTTCCTGTTTAAAATGTTATTGTGGTTGAGTTTATTGACTTTAGCGTTAAAATCCTTGGCCTTTTCATTCCTCATAAGATCCAATAAACAAACTGGTATTAGAATGTAATCCCGACATTGTAATCTTGTTATTTTGATAATTGATAGATTGAACTGAGAGAAATGTGATTCTAAGTCTGCTATGCACATTGAAAAGTGACATTTTTATCAATAAGCGATAGCGGTTTGCTAATTGGATTTTGATATGTGTAAAATTGAGTATTATGTGTTAAGTAGCCTTATGTTATTTTTATACGGTCTTGCTCACTGATTAAATTAATTTAACTGCTTAAAGAGCAAAAAAAGGCAAATCTATTCTCTGCAGATGATCACATAATATTTATAGGTAATTACTTTTTCTTATTTCTTATTTTCATTAAAATGGAAATAATTTTTAGGGTCAGGAACATTTATCATACGTTACAGCTTAACGTGGAGTTTGAATCACGATACAAATTATTAAAATATAATTTAAAATGATTAACATTACAATTCAACTATAGTAAAAAAAATACGCTAATTATCAAAAACAAAATTCTAGTTGAGGTATTGAATTAATTTAGCGTCGGTTAAATTATAATTAAAGTTAATCACGAAGGTCTTTAGTTTCGTTTGGTCTAATTTAACTTTAGATTACATAACAGAAATAGTTTTTCTGCTTAAATTTAGAAGTTAGACTTCTGATAAGTTTAGATTTCTAGCTTTTGATAGAACAATTATGTAATTAAACCGTAATTAGTGACAATTACCAACATAGGTAGTTACTCGCTTGGCAGCAAATCTTGAACAAACAATTTATTGTTAAAAACTTTTCAACTAAATTTGAAGTTGAATAAATTAGAGAAAGTCTTACGGGAAGGAAGTAATTCTAAAAAAAATCAGTATGTACCCAAAAGGCTACTCGAAATAATTTTGATTAATTGTAATTACCTCCGATTACATAAAACCAAATTACTGTACATTTTGGTCAAAATTTAAGAAAATCGTTGCGGTTTGGAAAAGATGTCGTAATTACATTTCAAAAATTATCTAAACCTAAAATACCAAGCGAGGTCAGTTACTTTATTACACACGATGGGCTGATTTGGACCCACCCTGCGCATTGGTTGCTAACATTATGATTCACTCACCGCATGTCAATCTGATTAGCAAAATAGCGCTTTGCTAATGAATCATGCCTTGTTCGGATGATTTGCTATGCAAGAAAAAACTTCCGGCTTTTGCAATATATTTATCATTTCCAGTTCCAGCCAGGAAGAAGTTCATTTGATAATCACAAATACGATCTAAAGGAAGAATCTAACCATGGGATTCATTTGGCTAACTATGACTTTGTAGGAATTTCTGGGGCGCTTTTTCGCGTTCCATTTTGTAGGTAGAGGGGTTTTATGTGTAGGCCGATTTCTTCACCTCAATGAAGTAAAATCTTTTTGGGCATCCGGTATATCCACTATAGTTTTCCCTAAAGGCAGGCAGACGAACATACGGTCAGGTTATATTTAAAATAATAAAACATAATATTATAAAATGTAATCATTACCTTAATTTGTGTAAATAACATAAAGCCAGTCATGAACTTTCAATAATTGATGCTTCCAAATGGTTCTGAGAATAATTTACTCACCTGAATGTTGAACTTTGATCTTACTACATCGGGAGAAAGAGGGGCTTCTGCCATAAAACCAATTATTGGATTCAAATTTTAATAAACGAATCTTCCAATATATTGCAGTTTTTTTAATTGTTAATTAGCTTACAAAAATAGCGCTCAAAGCAAAACAGTTGATAAATGCGTCAGCTGCTTCAAAGCTGAAGACCTAACGATCCTGTTTTGATCTTATGTAACTAATTTTGTTCTTTGACTAATAGGAAAAATAATGTCACAAATTTGAAGACCTTCTGTTGGTGCTAATTACCTCGCGCAAGTTCTAATAAATATTTTGACATGACAAAAAAAATTTAATGTAAATAATAATTAAACAGCAATATAACCGAGGTTAAAAAGGGGTCTTTGGAATTAGTTTTCCTCAATGTCAATGACAGTGACCTCTCTTCCTGCCGATTATTTATATACTATAGCTAACGCAGAGATTTTCAAACTGTGGATGTTACTGATGGTTATATTTTCTAAATTTTTCGCAGGGTCTAAATATCACGTCAGGGTCACCCAACCGTTTTAAATCGCAAAGTGAAAAAATAAGGAAAAGTTTTGGAATCTCTGCACTAGAAGAAGAAAATACCGATAGCTCGGAGTGTTAATTTAAAAAAAATAAAAGTAATACTTCCGTGGCGCCTTTCGAGCATGACCTCCTTTCTTAGCATCGATAATTACATCTTCTTTTTTATTCACATAGTACGAAAAACTTAAGGCATTACGCCTTCAGAGACAAATAAGTAGCAACCCATAGAATATAGCATTTTAAAAAATATTCACCTTTGGTTAAGTCACGATTTCAAGTTTCTAAGAAATTCAATTTAAAAAATTGGTTTGAAAGTACGGAGTATTGGTAAAATTTTTGTAATGTTTATACAATACTGATATTGTTGCAAAATGTTTATAATGAATACGTTTTGTAATTCAACTCAAATAATAATTATTTTTATATAATAGACCCTCCACAATGAATTAATGACGGTGTTGTGTAACTAACGCGCTTTTTGATTGTTGACATGAGGTTTCCAAGTTAGCACCAAACTAAATAATAAAGTTAATTTTTGGTTTTAGAATTGCGTAGGGTGTGGATTCGAGTGATTCGATCCGATCGTGATCTGGGAATCCATGATCTAATCAGCTTCATATTGTGCTATCAAGGTCGATAGCGTGACGTCACGCCTCGCCTATCGATTGATCGCCCATTAAATCATTATCTGCTTGGACAGATCGACCTGTCACTGACCTTTACAATAACCCTTTATCGGTTTCCTTATGCAAGTCTTTTCTCAACCCAGTATAATCAATACTTTTCTTATTCAAGTAATTGTGTATTGTCCGGACTAGTTTAACTAGTAATTATTCCATTTATGAAATTATAATAATTTATAAACTTGTCCGGTAGGAATACATAAATCAACTAAGTAGTGGTTAATTACTTACGAATAAAAATTTCGAATTTCCGTAGATAAATAAGAGGTTGACTTAATAACTCTAATTTAGAAGCGAAACAGGTAGAAAATAGGACTGATGATGACTGCACGACATTATGGAACACTTATAATTTATGTTTATGTATTCGAAAATGTAAGCGTGGGAACTACCAACTCAGCCCGGTGGCTTCACGTTTCATTACCCTTAATTTTTGTAAGTGTATTTAACGAATTTTAGAACCTCATCCCATTTATCCTAACATTCAAAATTTTTCATTCCTCAAACGCATCAAAATGCACTGGGTGTCATTTCAATTTTGCTCTCTTCAGCCACTCTAAATTTGTCCTGTTTCCATTGCTAGGTGAGGAAGAATTTTCGCTTCCTTTCTAGTTTTTCAGTTTGGGTCATGTGGGGGTCACCTAATTGCAACTTTTTGTAGACATTCTACGAAGTAAAGTCAAAATGGGTCCTGCGTGCAATATTATATTAAATCGAACGTGTTTAAATTTAATTCGCAGTCCCTTCAGGCTTTACAATAATTTCAATTGCTCGATACTGACATGCCAATATTACTTGGTAGTTTCTCTGTCATTAATGTGTTTTGCAAATTGATTCTCGTACTTAAGTAAACATAAAATGATCTTGGGATAATATTTACAAAGTAGTCGGTTACTTCCTCCTTATTGGTGCTGATCGAAAGCTATGGTTCTTTTAGTTTAAAAATTATAGACATTTTAAATTCTTTTGGGAATGACCAAGTTTTGGTTTTTGTGTTTTCAAATGAAAACTAAGCTTAATAATCCATTTTTGCTAAGCTTACCTCATAATTGGGCCAAAAGAAATAAATTTAATCTGAAGAATTATATGAAGCTGATGAGGTGAGTTCAATTGCAATTGTTGCGTACATTAATGAACCTATAGGTACCTAACCATAGGCTAATTTTGGTTGTTCTTTTTAAATCAAAACACGAAAATTTTTGATAATTAAAATATACGATTTACCTATTGATAATTAATTAATTATTAAACTTTATTGAAATACAAACTCACCCTTTATAAAATTATTTTAGCTGCTTCTTTAAGAGTTTGCCCCTTTCACCATCTCGACTAATGCTTCGCTCTCTCAAGATGGTTTTTCTTGTAACGTTTCACTTTTCACTTGTGAACTTTTCACTTTTCTATTTGTATTTTCTAAAAACAGTCAGAGCGAACGCTAAATACCTGATTCGACTCCGAGTGAAGTAAGAACTTTATTCTGACCGTCTCTCTGGTCCTCCAGGTTGGGGGTTCTTCGTCGGGCTTGCTTCACGTCGTAGGTGAAAAATGTACAATGCTAAAAAATCAAACGCCAATTCAACGACTATAAGTGTAAATAAACTTTCCATTTATTTTTTGTTCTTATAACGCGCCTGAGGCCTCATAAATCAAGGGGGCCTCAAGAATCAACTTCCTTCGAAGTTCCTACCGAAGGACCTTCGGTATAGTGCGTACCAGAGTAAAAAACATGCCCGTAAAATGCACACTGTATGGGCAATGAAAATATTTCGAAGGGGGCTCCAAATTGAATTGCGCTTAGGGCCTCTCAATTGGTAAATCCGCCACTGGCCACAACCCTGAGATGGATCGGGACCATTATAATATTAAGTTTTAATATTAAATGATTTTCATGGTATTGTATATTTTTACCTAGGACGGGGAGCCAGCCCGACGAAGAACTCTCAACCTGAAGGACCAGAGAGACGGCCGGAATAAAGTTCTTATTTCACTCGGATTCGAACCGTGTATTTTTAGCGTTCATATTTATATTTTTTAATGAGCAAAAATTTAAAACGTTTCTTATAAAATTTAGTAACAGCAAATTTGATACTATGCTATCAAATTTAATCTGTATGACATTCTATTTTTTCTAAAACTCAACTAAAATTTTAATTGCTTTTCCAATTTAAACTTTTCAGGGGTTTGGAGAGTCTAATAAAGATGCTATATCATAATTTTCTAGTGAACTATGATACGCCGGTATGCAAAAAACAAACATTTTTAAAATTTCCTTGCTGCATCGTCTAAAATTACTTTAATTCTTTATTAGTTTAAAAGAATCTCAAGCTTGTATTGATTATTTAGAGCTTTGTACAGGATTTTATTATTTTCTGTTGTTTTTCTCTGCTGCTTTCTAGTTTATTCACAAACTTTTTCTTCTATGGTATTTTTTTTCAAAAGTGTATTCGTAATTCTAAATTTTAAAATGAGAGTCTAGCAATCTTACAAATATAATTTCACATTTATGTTACTGGAATTTCTACCTAATACCTTTAAAATACTGGGAAGACACACTTGTGCCATGCACTTGTGCCTTATAAAATTATCTGAAAAATTTACAGTTTCTTGCTAATTACTTTGCATAACAGAATCCATTTTTGTACTTTTACTGATGAAAATTTCAATTCAAATGCACAAATTTTACGATGCCTTGTTGAAAAAAGTATTTAAAGTTTACCATTTGTCGATTTTTAAGATGGCACAAATCTCCAAAACCCTAGCTAAAATTTGAACCCAAAATTTCACACATGCAGCTTCTAAGTAACATCAAAGTTTAAAAGTTTTCATTTCCTATCCAAACAAGAGCGTCAATATTTTTGTAAAACATTTCGTTTAAAATAAAGCTTTGAATTAATTAACATTTTTTTGCATAATTTAATCCATACAAATTGTATTACATTTTATTCAATTTTAGTTACAAAAATTATTTGGTGTGTTCTTTTACCATCTAAATGGGAACATGCAGTAAAACTCCTGGACCTATGATGGATAAATCATCGCAATTTAAGTTAAGATAATTAAATTTAGTTTTTAATTTAGAAACTGAGGTTCAGGAAAGGAATTTCACTTTCAAATAAAAAATTTGAATAATTTTGAAGTTGTAAACAATTGGTAACCATTGTCGACCGTCCATACGTTCTCATACCTTTTTACCGAGTGTAAAGCATGGTTCATTTAATGCTGAACAAAGTAATAAATGTTATTTCATCATGACAGCAGGAAGAACTATCTTTAATTCTAATTTTATGTAAATGTTGATTCAAACAGTCGTGTCCAGATAGAAGACTAAAATTAGTGATTGTCGTAGTAGTTGAAGCATATCGTACCAACCCACCAACGGACCTCGACTGGTTATTTCTATGTTTTGCTGATAATCACAATTATTTTTGAACTTGTCAGTCTTCGGCGATATTTTTGCAGTTCAAAACATTTTTGAAGACACCTTGTACCTAACACAAAAAGAAAAATTTAATACCTACTTTCCAGTAATTTAAAGATTTGAGTTGTTAAGCGAACTAAATAAATAAAATGTGATCAAGTGGGTAATAAAAATTGTATTAATTTAATTTTGGTAACTACTTGGGAAAGTTAGAAAATGGTTTTAAGTGATTGGCTCTCTTCGAAAATACTTGAAAATAAATATATAATTTAAAACCTCAAGTTGGATAAATCTCATTATTTGTTTTCGTTACAACAATAAGTTTAAATTTATTTCGGGGTTTATAGTACAAAATAATTAATTTAATTAACGAATTTTTGAATTTTGTTATGTTAATTTAATTGTAGTTGTAAATTACCATCAACACTTTCGGAGATAATGATCAGATAATAAGTAAATTTTTAATATTTTCCTGACGTGCTATTACCACTTTATTGCATAATTTTGTAATTATCATAATTAAATGGAACCTACTACCCAAATTCCACAAGTTTAAAAATTAAGATAGCAGGAATCTTGCACGTGCCTTTAAATTATCCTAATTAATAGATATCAGATATCAATCAAATAAGATATTCTAGATTTTTGAATAAGATTTAGCAGTAGGTAATTTGCGCATAATTAAGCTATGGATGAGTGTTAATTTGCAAAGCAAAACGTCAAAAAAATGGAACCGTTTTCTAAAGTAAACTTAGGTTTGAGTAAAATAATTCATGCTAATTAAATCCTATTTAGAAAATTTTCCATATTATCTTTGAAGTTGATTATAAAGCCTTATAAACCTTCGGTGGGGTTTATTTTCCTCTTTTGGAAAGGAAGCTTAATGAATTTTTAAAATAAAGTAATAAAAAGGTTATTTTTTTTATTACCAGTCGGTTGGTTTATAAAATTTTTATCAAGGTTCGGTTAGTCAATTAAGTACGTTTAAATAATAAAAAAGAAAGGATGTAAAAATGTATCGAGAGTACACTCGTATAATTTAATTAATAATTGTTATTGTTATTAAGCTTATCAAATTCGTGGTAACATTTCGTAATGGATTAAATAGCGAGAGCTACATAAATGAGTGTAGCACGAGAGTGGTGCAAGATCGTCGAGCAATCGGTCACGACCCCTTTTTCCTAGTGATAGCCACTAATGACAGGCTCTTTGCCTTACCGGACTTATCCTCTGGTCACTGACCAGCTAATCACCCACCGAGTTAGTCTTCTTCGTACGAAAACCTGTGATGTCCAAATAATAATTTGTATTGTAACAAATGTAAAATTATACGATCTGTGTCAAAAATCGCTCATGTCCTTTTATGAAACCTTGCCATTTGCACGCTATTTTGTTCAACGCACTCGTTAATTTTATATTATTTTGCTCGCTAATTTGTTTAGTATAATTATGATTTATTTCTCTCTCTTTATATTGGAGGACAATCCGACTCGCATCAACACAATTTATCGAAATCATTCAAACGATTTTTTATAACTGATAGTTAAAATCAAATAAAGGTTCACTCACATCTGGTAGTAAAAATATGCTTGCATCCTCGTTTCTCTATGCTACATGGAGAGGACGTTTCTATCTCTACAATTTAATCCAGCCATCTGCTAAGGAGTGATTTGCCTCTTGGCCCTCTATTTTTCTTTACACCACCAGTTTTCCAAATTCGGCATCGATTCATCTTTTTTCATCGCTGTTGGATCAGCGACAGACGTTCCATTAGTAATTAGCCGCTTACCTGGCAACCATTTGTAGAAAAAATATTTACGGGCGCCAGGCAATTCAATATAACAAAGAAGAAAAAGTGCTGGATAGTCTCTTTTTTTAATAACAAAAAGAAATAGGTTATCTTAACAGCTCAAATTCATACTTCTGCATTTCAACTTACAGTTAAAATTAATTTGTTTTTAACATTTCAGTAAATTTATACGCAGAATTTGTAAACAAAAAAATTGGTTCACGTAGAGATTGGAATTTTCTCGTGGGCAGTTTACGAATTTTTGCATGATACATTTTAATTTTTTTTAAGCAGTGATCGTGTACCTTATTCATTAGGTCTAAAGGAATGCGATTGCTTCATCCTATCATAATTTATAAAAACTGGCGCTTAATCACAGGGTCTTTAAAACAAAATTAAATGGAGACGATAATGTCTAAATACTCTTTAATGACCACATACACATGTATACTTAAAAATAATTAAAGGTAAATGTACAACTACCAGACACACGTGTTTCCTACATAATTACGCTACTTGCTAGAAGATTTGTATTGTGCGGGATTAGAAATCCTTAAAAGTTGATAAGTTATTTAGAAATTAGCTCTATGATTATTTTGTAAGAAAATTTTTATACATAAACGGTTACGGTATTTAAATACTTTTGATATGTACATAATAGTATTATCACGTTTTTATTTCCATGTTAGATTGAAATTTTAACTATAGAAATTTGAAACGTATTATTGCAATCGAAATTGCAAATCGAAATTGAATCACAGTTGTTCAAATTAGGACCCATTTATTTATATCGTGGTTAGGATTCCACGTTAAGCTGTAGATCATTGCTTACGTTTAATTTAACTAACTTGTAATTAGGCATTGCGGGCATATCCTGATTGAAAAACGGTTTATGGGTAAATTAAATTAATGAAACTTCAGAGATTTTGCTACGATGATTTCGTGGCCATATTTGGTATATAAATGACTGAACTTTTCTTTGTTATTTATGACCCGATTACAAATTTGAAAAGACAACTAAAAAGAAAATGGTTACGGAAGTAAAAGGAAGTGCCAATTCTATTGAGCAGCGCTACAACCCTGATGGGTCTTGGCTGACCATTTTAATATTAACTTTTAATATCAAATGGCTTTCACTGCATTGCATTTTTTACCTACGACGGGGAGCCAGTCCGACGAAGAACCCCGCAACCTGGAGGACCAGAGAGACGGCAAGAATAAAGTTCTTACTTCACTCGGATTCGAACCGGGATTTAGCGTTTATAGTCAACTCGTGACCACTATGTTCCGACCGTCTCTTGGATGAGACGGAATGAGTAAGAATGAAGTTGTTAATTTAACCATTGTTTAAAAACTTGTTTAGTTTTCAGTTCAAATATCTTGAAAACCAATCTAGATTCGTAAATAAGGATTCGCAATGGTTTTGTAGAGCACGAAGTTCTCTGCAAAATTATTTATTATGAACATTCCCGTAAAGTTAACCATTTAAACTCTGCACGCTGTCAAACTTAAGTTTCAACTTGTGGAATAATGCGAATTTCTTAGGAACTCTGACATTGTAAATGTAATTGCGACAATTTTTAATTAAATTGCAAAAATTCATGTGCAGCACATCTCAACATACTGTCAAGTATTAGTACAATATTTAATCAAAAATCGTATTTTGCCTTAAGTTTATCATCCAATTTAATACATTTTGGGAGTAATATTAAAAAAATCAAACGAATTTTATAAAAACACGATAACAAAAATAATCAACGGTTCTTCCGTTTCAACGTCCGTCGGTGTCATCAGCTATCCCGCGACTACTTGAGATGGAATGGTGAGGTGGTCGATGGAAGTGTGCATTGTTAATCAAAACTATTTAATACTTATGTAAAAATATTTATTTAGAGGCTTCGCCAGTGAGGATATCAAAACAGCTATAGAGGAGAAGGTTATGATACAAAATATTTTAGTACCATTATGTATTTTGATATTTTGAAAGCCTCACTGATAGTGAGATAGTGGTCTCGTGAGAACAAAAGCTAACCACTAATAAGACTAGGGCTACTCTATGGATAAATGAACGGCAAAGGTAAGGAATCTAACCTAGATCTAGGTTAGGTTAAGTTAGGATCCCATATTTACTAGTTTGTATTCATTTTTCTTCCTTTTCTTGTATTTATTAGAAAGCCAATCACATTCATCTTCCATAAGGTTCCTTCCATGAAATCGCGATGCTTCTATCATGAGGCAACCATCAAAGAAGAAGATGATGGTGAAAACTAATGGGTGCATAAATTTCTGGTAGAGTCAAAGGCACGTTTTTGTTTAGAGAAACAACGCCAACAGCTAGACTGTGATCTACTGATATTTTTAGACGTACGACATGAAACCTAGAACTAAATATGGAAAATTTGATATAATCAAATTGGAGATTTGGTATGTGCAGATTCGCAATGAAAACTTATAAGTAACTACACTACTAACCTTGATTTTTTGTGAAATATAAATTCAATTAAGCACCTGGTAACATGATTGAAAAATTGTAAACTTTGTCAAATTATGTCGTAACATATAATACCGATGAAGGTCAGTGCAATCAATTAGAAACCTTAAATTTGAATTAAATCCCTCTAACATTTTTGTAGCTTTATAACAGTACTAAAAAAAGATCCTGCTACCCTACCATAATAAAAATTCAGGTAATTCTATCAAAATTCTCTGTCATCTTATCTGCGATTCCGGTTAAAGGAAGAACAAAACTTCTTATAATATCGTCTGATATGAAATTGATAAATAACCGTTTTTACATTTTTTGCGTACGTATAAGAAAATTATTTATAAATACATTTTAAATTAAAAGAAGTAAATAAACAAAAATTTTGGATTTTCCTTTTCGTGCTCTTCAAACTGTAACGAAATAGAATAATGATTTATAAAAATAAAAGCATGCTAATTCGTTTAAAATTAAATAATAATTTTTTATTGATTTAAAGACGTGCAATAAATTAACTCGTTAAATTAAGACAACGAGCGCCATCTAAGGATTACTTTTACTTTCAAATTCACTTTTAGTTACTTTTTTAATGCAAACATTTGTGTGTTTAAATAAAAAAACAATTCTAATTGGGTACGAAATTAAAGTTTAATTAAGATGGGATAGTTAATTATACGCTAATTAAGATATTTACTGTCCATTGCACCCTTATAATATCCTTAACGGATGAGTTAATTTTTATTCTTCTCGTTAAGAGATTTTATTTATTTTGTTTCAAAATTTAAATGGTTTTACATATGTTAATGATTTTTCATTATCCATAATCGAATGGCATAAGTAAGCATTGGATAGGTTGGTAAACTCGATAAAATAAGAGAAATGTAACTGTCGTATATACGAAGAAATAAAATTTTAACTACTTGGTTTTGAAAATACAATCCAAACACGTGTAGTCATTAAAAACATACCTGTGCTTTTCGACTGATATGGATGTCAGTTCTTGATTGGGTATTCTTATTAAGCCTCATTCTATGTACATATCTTTAATATGAAATTTATTAGTCCATATACACACAGATCAATATGGCCATTGAAATTTCCCGATCACTTAACGATTGCTTAAGAACGCTCATTATTACAACCAGTTTATTGTATGAGTTCAACAGCTTTACCTTTTTACTGTCTTTCGTTAATATTCACAGTACGTGCATATTTTTGCATATTTTTTTACATTTCATTAAATTCTTTATTACATTTCTTTATTTACTTCCTTTAAATTTGTATTATTAAGTAAGTGGAACAGTTCTAATAATTAACTACACATCCTTAACTAATTAAGAGATAGCTTAAACAGGATCTAAATTTACTCTAAGAAATGTTCGCTTTTCGTGGGTGTAGTAGTTTAAAGTTCATGCATTATACTTGTCCCGTAAACGAGACAAATGGGTTTGACTACCATAGGGGGCGGAAATTTTTTCTACCTTATTTATCGATGTATTTGTATTACCGTTAACTATGCTATTGTGATTCATTATCGTAATAGAGAGTTTCTAGATTTTATCAAGAAAGTCCACGAGTTCATTACCTGATACATTTTATTTTAACGTGTCAACGTACGAGTCAAATTAGTAGGGCACGTTTTCTTATTCAAAAAAAAATATAATAAAATTCAAATTAGTTTGTACTTGGTAATCAATATTTGGCTGACGATCAATTGGAAGGATCAGAGTTTAAGACCGGGGATCTGGGGGTATAGAATACCCCCAACATAAGAAATTAACGTGATGACTTTTCAAAATTAATAAAGACGCAAATTTAATTCTTGAGAAAGCAAATTATTTGTCTTATTTGCGGCTGGAGGGTATTCCATACCCTCCAGACCCACCGGTTTTCCGATTGTATTATAAAAATTTATTTTCGTCGTGGTTCCAGTTTCACGTTAAACTGTAGGTCATCTCCACCATTGCTCCTGGGTCCTTAGTTCTCTTAGCGTTGAAATACGTGAAATATATACGTGGTGTGTCAAACGTGGAAGGTTAAATCAACATCTTATGTTTATTCGAATTTATAGTTGAAAATGAAATCAAAATGTAGTTCTTCTCACGATTTCTGGAGTTATTGTATATTTTACCTTTATATGTATGTAGATGTTTCTTAAAGTTACAAGTCCTGTCAGCTTGCGTATATTGATTTTGCTTACTTCCAGAATCAATTTAACTTAAAGAAAAGTTCAACATCCCCTAAATAAGATTTTGGTGGAGAAAATTTCCGTATTTTTTATGATCTATAATGGTCACCGTAAGCTTTACTGATATTTTGATTATGCAAATTTTGAAAATACGTACATATTTTTTAGATTAGCTAAGGAGACTTTGTAGATGTAGGTAATTTTCTTCAAAACAATTTCTACTGTCCTGGAAATCCTTCTTCACATTTTGCTCTACTCTAGAAAAGCTTTAGCCCATCCTAGAAAATCGAAAAACTGTTTAAAAATATACTAAAATGAAGAACAAACCTGGAAATTTTCTTAAATAAATTTTCCCGGGTATCGGTGGGCCTGGTGTAAAAAATTAGGCAAAAGCCAAGAATGTAACTTGTATTGTGATCAGTGATCACTGTTGGAAAGTTTTCTTGTTGCCTACTTACTGCTGGGAGTTATTCCATGTCTTATAATAAAAGATTTCTACTTGATTGGAGGGGGGAGCGTATCCGGATTCAAATCCATTTTTTCGGGCGTAGGCGTAGAAGTTTCTTATTGTAATTATTATTATGATGATAATTGAAATAACGTAAGATCTGAATATGATGAATTTGGCCCTCTAAATGATCAGCATCTAGTAATTGCAAAAATGTGACCCAATAGAAACTAATTTTCAATTTGAATAAACTTCGGAGTCAGCTTGCCTCCAGACCTTCTAGCTTAACTGGAAGTCAGGCTCTTGTAAATCGAGATATGATGTTAGAATACAACTTTTTGAATGCTTCCGAAAGAAATGCAAAGTTTTCTCAGGAGCAAGCAATAAGTTAGATCAAAATTAGAATAAGCCTCGTTTGTATGGTCACCATATCACCTATACCAAGAGATTAGAATCGCTGGAACGCAAGATTCTCAGGTACTTCCATTTTAAAAAATCAATCCAGCATAGAAGAACGGTTGCAGACCTTGGTTTTGGTTATAATTTATAATTTATATGAAATTCTCCATTACAATTTTGTGAGTCATCGTCAATATTTTCCAAGTTATTTTGATCTTACCAGGAGCGTAGCTACCATAATAGTTCTAATTATTGTAATGCTATTATGAAGTCCCGAACGTCAATTTCAATACTGTGCATGCATTGCTATTATTTAATTTTATTATTTAAGTAATTACGTATGTATAGTAATTTATGCATTCACTTCTGAACGATTGATTAACTTCTTTTATTTGTAAAAAAGGATCTGGTTATACCATACCACGTTGACTTTATGATCTATGAATTATTATAATATTAATTGTATTTTGATGAAGTTCCAGAATATTTGAAGAGATTTTAATTGTTATCGAAAACTTTAAATCAAAAATCGCATTAATAAACTCAAAATAACATTAAATCTAAGGCAATTTAGGGCTTACAATTCTATTGTTATTTTTCCTGTGTTTATTGTAATATTGTTAGTATTTTGACGAAGTTCCAGAATATTTGAAGAGATTTTAATTTTAATCAAAAACTTTAAATCGAGAATCGCAATATAAACTCAAAATGACCTTAAATCTAACGCAATTTAGGGATTACAATTTTTTATTTATTTTTTCTGTGTTTATTATAATATTATTAGTATTTTAATGAAGGTCCAGAATATTTGAAGACATATTCATTTTTATCGAAAACTTTAAATCAAAAATCGCATTAAAACTCAAAATAACCTTAAATCTAACGCTATTTCGGGCTTGCAATTTTTTTGTTATTTTACCTGTATTTATTATAATATTATTAGTATTTTAATGAAGTTCCAGAATATTTGAAGAGATTTTAATTTTTTCGAAAACTTTAAATCAAAAATCGCATTAATAAACTCAAAATAAACTTAAATCTAAGGTAATTTGGGGCTTACAATTTTTTGGTTATTTTTCCTGTGTTTATTGTAATATTATTAGTATTTTGATGAAGTTCCAGAATATTTGAAGAGATTTTAATTTTTATCGAAAACTTTAAATCAAAAACCGCATTAATAAACTCAAAATAAACTTAAATCCAAGGTAATTTGGGGCTTACAATTTTTTGGTTATTTTTCCTGTGTTTATTATAATATTATTAGAAATTTGAGAAAGTTCCAGAATATTTGAAGACATTTTAATTTTTATCGAAAACTTCAAATCAAAAATCGCAATAACAAACTCAAAGTAACCTTAAAACTAACGCAATTTAGAGCTTACAATTTTTTGGTTATTTTTCCTGTATTTATTGTAATATTATTTATATCTTGATGAAGTTTCAGAATATTGTAAGAGATTTAAATTTTTATCGAAAACTTGAAATCAAGAATCGCAATAATGAACTCAAAATAACCTTAAATCTAACGCAATTTGGGACTTGCAATTTTTTGGTTATTTTTCCTGTGTTTATTATAATATTATTAGTATTTAGATGAAGTTCCAGAATATTTGAAGACATTTAATTTTTATCGAAAACTTTAAATCAAAAATCGCAATAATAAACTCAAAGTGACCTTTTATCTAACGCAATTTAGGGTTTGCAATTTTTTGGTTATTTTTCCTGTATTTATTATAATATTATTAGTATTTTGATGAAGTTCCAGAATATTTAAAGACACTTTAATTTTTATCGAAAACTTTAAATCAAAAATCGCAATAACAAACTCAAAATAACCGTAAATCTAACGCAATATAGAGCTTACAATTTTTTGGTTATTTTTCCTGTGTTTATTATAATTATTATTTGTATCTTGATGAAGTTTCAGAGTATTTTAAGAGATTTTAATTTTTATCGAAAACTTGAAATCAAGAATCGCAATAATAAACTCAAAATTACCTTAAATCTAACGCAATTTCGGGCTTACAATTTTTTGGTTATTTTTCCTGTGTTTATTATAATATTATTAGTATTTTGATGACTTTCCAGAATATTTGAACACATTTTAATTTTTATCGAAAACTTCAAATCAAAAATCGCAATAACAAATTCAAAATAACCTTAAATTTACGCAATTTCGGGCTTACAATTTTTTGGTTATTTTTCCTGTATTTTGATGAAGTTCCAGAATATTTGAACACATTTTAATTTCTATCGAAAACTCTAAATCAAAAAGCGCAATAATAAACTCAAAATAACCTTAAATCTAACGCAATTTCGGGCTTACAATTTTTTGGTTATTTTTCCTGTGTTTATTATAATATTATTAGTATTTTGATGAAGTTCCAGAATATTTGAACACATTTTAATTTTTATCGAAAACTTCAAATCAAAAATCGCAATAACAAACTCAAAATAAGCTTAAATCTAACGCAATTTCGGGCTTACAATTTTTTGGTTATTTTTCCTGTGTTTATTATAATATTATTAGTATTTTGATGACTTTCCAGAATATTTGAACACATTTTAATTTTTATCGAAAACTTCAAATCAAAAATCGCAATAACAAATTCAAAATAACCTTAAATTTACGCAATTTCGGGCTTACAATTTTTTGGTTATTTTTCCTGTATTTTGATGAAGTTCCAGAATATTTGAACACATTTTAATTTCTATCGAAAACTCTAAATCAAAAAGCGCAATAATAAACTCAAAATAACCTTAAATCTAACGCAATTTCGGGCTTACAATTTTTTGGTTATTTTTCCTGTGTTTATTATAATATTATTAGTAATTTGATGACGTTCCAGAATATTTAAAGACACTTTAATTTTTATCGAAAACTTTAAATCAAAAATCGCAATAACAAACTCAAAATAACCGTAAATCTAACGCAATATAGAGCTTACAATTTTTTGGTTATTTTTCCTGTGTTTATTATAATTATTATTTGTATCTTGATGAAGTTTCAGAGTATTTTAAGAGATTTTAATTTTTATCGAAAACTTGAAATCAAGAATCGCAATAATAAACTCAAAATTACCTTAAATCTAACGCAATTTGGGGCTTGCAATTTTTTGGTTATTTTTCCTGTGTTTATTATAATATTATTAGTATTTTGATGAAGTTCCAGAATATTTTAAGAAATTTTAATTTTTATCGAAAACTTGAAATCAAGAATCGCAATAACAAACTCAAAATAACCTTAAATCTAACGCAATTTAGGGCTTACAATTTTTTGGTTATTTTTCCTGTGTTTATTATAATATTATTAGTATTTCGATGAAGTTCCAGAATATTTGAAGACATTTTAATTTTTATCGAAAACTTCAAATCAAAAATCGCAATAACAAACTCAAAATAACCTTAAATCTAACGCAATTTCGGGCTTACAATTTTTTGGTTATTTTTCCTGTATTTTGATGAAGTTCCAGAATATTTGAACACATTTTAATTTCTATCGAAAACTGTAAATCAAAAAGCGCAATAATAAACTCAAAATAACCTTAAATCTAACGCAATTTCGGGCTTACAATTTTTTGGTTATTTTTCCTGTGTTTATTATAATATTATTAGTATTTTGATGACTTTCCAGAATATTTGAACACATTTTAATTTCTATCGAAAACTGTAAATCAAAAATCGCAATAATAAACTCAAATAACCTTAAATCTAACGCAATTTCGGGCTTACAATTTTTTGGTTATTTTTCCTGTGTTTATTATAATATTATTAGTATTTTGATGAAGTTCCAGAATATTTGAACACATTTTAATTTTTATCGAAAACTGTAAATCAAAAATCGCAATAATAAACTCAAATAACCTTAAATCTAACGCAATTTCGGGCTTACAATTTTTTGGTTATTTTTCCTGTGTTTATTATAATATTATTAGTATTTTGATGAAGTTCCAGAATATTTGAACACATTTTAATTTTTATCGAAAACTTCAAATCAAAAATCGCAATAACAAACTCAAAATAAGCTTAAATCTAACGCAATTTCGGGCTTACAATTTTTTGGTTATTTTTCTGTGTTTATTATAATATTATTAGTATTTTGATGAAGTTCCAGAATATTTGAACACATTTTAATTTTTATCGAAAACTTCAAATCAAGAATCGCAATAATAAACTCAAAATTACCTTAAATCTAACGCAATTTGGGGCTTGCAATTTTTTGGTTATTTTTCCTGTGTTTATTATAATATTATTAGTATTTTGATGAAGTTCCAGAATATTTTAAGAAATTTTAATTTTTATCGAAAACTTGAAATCAAGAATCGCAATAACAAACTCAAAATAACCTTAAATCTAACGCAATTTCGGGCTTACAATTTTTTGGTTATTTTTCCTGTATTTTGATGAAGTTCCAGAATATTTGAACACATTTTAATTTCTATCGAAAACTGTAAATCAAAAAGCGCAATAATAAACTCAAAATAACCTTAAATCTAACGCAATTTCGGGCTTACAATTTTTTGGTTATTTTTCCTGTGTTTATTATAATATTATTAGTATTTTGATGAAGTTCCAGAATATTTGAACACATTTTAATTTTTATCGAAAACTTCAAATCAAAAATCGCAATAACAAACTCAAAATAAGCTTAAATCTAACGCAATTTCGGGCTTACAATTTTTGGTTATTTTTCTGTGTTTATTATAATATTATTAGTATTTTGATGAAGTTCCAGAATATTTGAACACATTTTAATTTCTATCGAAAACTGTAAATCAAAAATCGCAATAATAAACTCAAAATAACCTTAAATCTAACGCAATTTCGGGCTTACAATTTTTTGGTTATTTTTCCTGTGTTTATTATAATATTATTAGATTTTGATGAAGTTCCAGAATATTTTAAGACATTTTAATTTTTATCGAAAACTTCAAATCAAAAATCGCAATAACAAACTCAAAATAACCTTTAATCTAACGCAATTTCGGGCTTACAATTTTTTGGTTATTTTTCCTGTATTTTGATGAAGTTCCAGAATATTTGAACACATTTTAATTTCTATCGAAAACTGTAAATCAAAAAGCGCAATAATAAACTCAAAATAACCTTAAATCTAACGCAATTTCGGTTTTACAATTTTTTGGTTATTTTTCATGTGTTTATTATAATATTATTAGTATTTTGATGACGTTCCAGAATATTTGAACACATTTTAATTTCTATCGAAAACTGTAAATCAAAAATCGCAATAATAAACTCAAAATAACCTTAAATCTAACGCAATTTCGGGCTTACAATTTTTTGGTTATTTTTCCTGTGTTTATTATAATATTATTAGTATTTTGATGAAGTTCCAGAGTATTTGAACACATTTTAATTTTTATCGAAAACTTCAAATCAAAAATCGCAATAACAAACTCAAAATAAGCTTAAATCTAACGCAATTTCGGGCTTACAATTTTTTGGTTATTTTTCCTGTATTTTGATGAAGTTCCAGACAATTTGAACACATTTTAATTTCTATCGAAAACTGTAAATCAAAAAGTGCAATAATAAACTCAAAATAACCTTAAATCTAACGCAATTTCGGGCTTACAATTTTTTGGTTATTTTTCCTGTGTTTATTATAATATTATTAGTATTTTGATGACGTTCCAGAATATTTGAACACATTTTAATTTCTATCGAAAACTGTAAATCAAAAATCGCTATAATAAACTCAAAATAACCTTAAATCTAACGCAATTTCGGGCTTACAATTTTTTGGTTATTTTTCCTGTGTTTATTATAATATTATTAGTATTTTGATGAAGTTCCAGAATATTTGAACACATTTTAATTTTTATCGAAAACTTCAAATCAAAAATCGCAATAACAAACTCAAAATAAGCTTAAATCTAACGCAATTTCGGGCTTACAATTTTTTGGTTATTTTTCTGTGTTTATTATAATATTATTAGTATTTTGATGAAGTTCCAGAATATTTGAACACATTTTAATTTCTATCGAAAACTGTAAATCAAAAATCGCAATAATAAACTCAAAATAACCTTAAATCTAACGCAATTTCGGGCTTACAATTTTTTGGTTATTTTTCCTGTGTTGATTATAATATTATTAGTATTTTGATGAAGTTCCAGAATATTTGAACACGTTTTAATTTTTATCGAAAACTTCAAATCAAAAATCGCAATAATAAACTCAAAATAACCTTAAATCTAACGCAATTTAGAGCTTACAATTTTTTGGTTATTTTTCCTGTGTTTATTATAATTATTATTTGTATCTTGATTAAGTTTCAGAGTATTTTAAGAGATTTTAATTTTTATCGAAAACTTGTAATCAAGAATCGCATTAATAAACTCAAAATAAACTTAAATCTAAGTTAATTTGGGGCTTACAATTTTTTGGTTATTTTTCCTGTGTTTATTATAATATTATTAGTATTTTGATGAAGTTCCAGAATATTTGAAGACATTTTAATTTTTATCGAAAACTTCAAATCAAAAATCGCAATAACAAACTCAAAATAATCTTAAATCTAACGCAATTTAGAGCTTACAATTTTTTGGTTATTTTTCCTGTGTTTATTATAATTATTATTTGTATCTTGATGAAGTTTCAGAGTATTTTAAGAGATTTTAATTTTTATCGAAAACTTGAAATCAAGAATCGCAATAATAAACTCAAAATAACCTTAAATCTAACGCAATTTGGGGCTTGCAATTTTTTGGTTATTTTTCCTGTGTTTATTATATCAATATTAGTATTTTGATGAAGTTCCAGAATATTTGAAGACATTTTAATTTTTATCGAAAACTTCAAATCAAAAATCGCAATAACAAACTCAAAATAACCTTAAATCTAACGCAATTTAGGGCTTACAATTTTTTGGTAATTTTTCCTGTGTTTATTATAATATTATTTGTATCTTGATGAAGTTTCAGAATATTTTAAGAGATTTTAATTTTTATCGAAAACTTGAAATCAAGAATTTCAATAAAAACTCAAAATTACCTTAAATCTAACGCAATTTAGGGCTTACAATTTTTTGGTTATTTTTCCTGTGTTTATTATAATATTATTAGTATTTTGATGAAGTTCCAGAATATTTGAAGACATTCATTTTTATCGAAAACTTTAAATCAAAAATCGCAATAAAACTCAAATAACCTTAAATCTGACGCCAATTAAGGCTTACAATTTTTTTGTTATTTTTACTGTGTTTATTATGGTATCCGGACTTTTGATCCCCGGACGATTGATCCCGGACGATTGAACCCCGGACGATTGATCCCAGGACGATTGATCCCCGAGCGATTTAATTTCTTATTAGGTTGTTAGTACGATGCATAGCTAATGAAGTACGACACTTTTCCGAGTTGGATGACCCTAGGACAGTGATTCTCAACCACTGTGCCGCGGCACTTTTGTGTGCCGCCAAATTCTAAAAGTGTGCCGCCAAATTTTAGATATATAATTATTTTAATATTATTGTTATAGGTAAGTAAATAATTTTGTGCCGCCAAAGTTTTGAAATCGTTAAAAGTGTGCCGCAACAAAAAAAAGGTTGAGAATCACTGCCCTAGGAGGTTGTTTTTAACGAGTATAGTGTTGCCAAAATGGCTCTGGAGCGCTGCAAGGCGGAGCGCGGCGCGGAAGAGTCAATTTTGGCAACACATCCACCTACGACCTACGAGTTGAAAAAAGCTAGATTCACCCCCTTCCCAGTAGCACAATGTGCCGAGTTGGAAGGCCCTAGGGGGATATCTGTCTGCAACCAATGAGTAACTACGGGCAAAATAGAAGCGATACAGAGTGAATGAAAAAACCACCAAAAACGTAATGGAATTAGTTATTAAGTTATTATTAGGTATATTATAAACAAAATAACTGTATTGGTAAAACATAATAAAATAAAATAAAGAAGATAAAGATTAGAATTGAACATATCGATTACATTATATTCATATTCAAACCAATAATAATCATTATGGAAGGTCAATCTTTTCAAATGAAAAAAATGAACGTTGGGGATCAATGGTCCGGGGATCAATCGTCCGGGGATCAAACGTCCGGGTTCAATCGTCCGGGGATCAACCGTCCGGGGATCAAACGTCCTAGAATTGGTAGTGGTGCAGTGATTCTGTATCGCCTGCTAACAGCGTTGCTTGACTTTCGTAATATGACAAGAGTATTTGTATTTCATTACGTCATGGTTCTTAATTAATTAAAATATAATTACATACCTGATTTATAAAATTATTTAATAGAAATATGTCCCTCTTTCTGTGTATCAAATTCGTTAACTGGAAATGCTTGCAAGGTTCTATTCTCCCATATCTAAATACAACAAATAAATATCGGTAATTACTGGCAGTCTAAACCTGCGTTTTGCTTGTCACATTGTTATTATTTTACAGTTTGGTAATAGAATTATTGTTATTAAATTTAAATAATGTCCAACTCAATGTAAAATGTTAAAACTTGAAGACGGAATAAATTATTATTATTATAAACTGTATAAAGTATAAACTATAAGAAGGTATCAGATGAAGTAGGAAGTTTGCTTTTATCTGTTTTTATTTCATAAACTTTTTTAGGATATTTGTTAGCTTATCGTTTTATACTGTAAAAGCACTTTCAATAAATTTATTTACGTTTTTAAAGTTATCAAACCTTTATGCTAAATTTGAATTAATTAAACTTTCTTACAATTTCTTTGGGTCGATTAATCATTGAATAGGAAAGCAATGGGTTAGTCATTTCAAAATTATGTAAAGGTAATGAAATGAGGAAGTAATCTCGGTAATGATCGAAACAGTTATTTGTGTTCTACATAGATGAATCAATTTAGTCACCCCGATAAGAAAAGGTCAATTTCGATAACAGGTAAAATGCTTCACTGATAGAAAGTTTTCCACTACCTTACGAAGATAACTCTTCTTATTAACTTAAAGATTCTCGTTTAAAACATTTTATTGTTTTAGCTTCGGACGAATTCTTTCTACTGGAAGATATTGAAATGGAAAAGAATTCGAAATTTAACTCGTTTCAGATGTACATGTTTATCGTTTACAATGGTCGTAGAAAAGCGTGACTGAAAGATAAAGATAGATACGCGAATTACGAGTATTAAAATCTTTTATAACATTCAAATGATTGCAAATGTGAAAAATACATCAACTTTTACGTTTATTGTATACGTTAAACTTTACGGTAATAGTTTCATTTTGGTAATGTAAACTTTGTAAAATGAATTTTTGAACAACAAAAATACAATAAAAAGATAGAACGAATCGGTTGTGATTGATCGTATGTGCATATTTTACAATTTTAAAATTTAATTTTAAACAAAAGTTTTCACAAATATTTATCATTTTGGGTCGTTACTTTTACAAAAAATATACTACTACCAGGGTGGTTCAAATTATCATCTGACGTTCTTATCGTTCCTCTTTCACACTCCGAGTTTGAGTCTTGTTAAGGACCCTAATAAGGCGAAAGTTTTGCCGTCCAATTATTTTTTTATAAGTGAAAAATAAGGCGATTATGAAGTAAACGATAAAAATGTATTTGTCAATAGGGCATTTGGAAGGGCAGAGAAAATTATATTTGCTAGTTGGGAAGAATTTGTCAAATTCAGCTGGCGATTCCCACAGGAGATTTATACATCAACGACCTTAATCCGTAAGAAATCAACTGAACGCAATTTATAATAACATGAACTTTAAGCTTTCAATCTTGAAATAATTTATATTTGTTGTGGTGGATTTGAAACGCAATTAGCGAACAGCTGTTTTAGTAAGGCTGATTCATGTAAAATAACCGAGTGTATTGCGCATTTGAAACCCTTTGTTGCTAATTAAGTAGATTTAGCGCGAGTTAAATATATATTTTCAAAAATTTGTGTTTTACGAGCAACGTTTGGACATTTGCTCGTAATTTATAAAACGGTCTCTTTTACTGTGGCTCTTCACCAGAAGCAATGAACATATTTTGCGGAAAGTATATTAATTCTAAGCGGTGAAGGCCGTCCACGACGAAGATAGAAACTTAAAATATGACAATAAACCGAGATACGACTTCTACATGCAGAAATAATCCGCATACATTACATACGAAAGACAAGGATACGAAATTGAGCAGGTCAGGACCTTCGCCGTAGGTGTTCATTATAACGTGCAGTAAGAATCACGTTCGTGCGATTTGCGAGCTATGTTTTGGCTTTATATTTTTTATTTTCTTCATCGTGTTTGCAATTCTGTGATCCTTCGGGCACGCGGTTTAATGCCTCCAAGTCCCAATAGAAAATAGAACTTCTTATGGAAATCTTAAACTGTTTGCTATTTTGTTTTCTTTAATCAAATATACCCTTGTTTTTCATACAATTTACAGCTTCGACTTTCTTTATTTCTTTCAATTTATATTCAACTTTATTTTTAAAACCTTACTTTTTGCTATAAAAAAAGTTGAAATGTTATTTATTTCTTTTGACTGGATTATTCATAAATCGATATGGAACAATAAAACATTTTTCTAAAAAAAAATGAACGAAATTTTAGGTCAATTTATAAAAAAACAACGTGAAAACCCACGGAATTTCTGCAATTTTACAAACGGCCGTGATTGATAGTTCCCTGTGTTAATCTTTCAAATTGCAATTCATTGGTTGATTTATGTACTGTTAACTAATTTTGCAAAATAGTATCAACATAAAAAAATTACTAATGTTAGATTTAAACCAACGCGCCTTAGGTGGTTAATTATAAATTCAGAAAAAACTTCGCAGTACTGAAATTGAAGCTTTACCTTTAAATTATGGTTTTTCAATTACTAAGTTTATAAAAAATATAATTGTTATGTAGGTACAAGATTTTCAAAACCTGTTGCTTCAAATTTTCTGTATAAATTATAAGACTGTGTTCCAGAGATCCCGAGGCAAATTTGAATTATTGTATCATTTTGTATAAAGTGCAACTGTGCTTAATTTTATAAGAAATTGAAAAGTAATGCAATTACTTGACGAAAATTTTCGTAATGAAATTTTTACAACTGCATAAGTTCAAAGAACAATTTAAAACTCTCCAACAAATATCCAGACTTTTTTTTATCGGGGACTGAACCCTAGGTGACTCTAGGAGCTTGAACGTCAGAGACGATTAAATATAAGCTTCTGTACCAAAAATTGCAGAGCATTATGGTGGAACGTTTATAATATCAGAAACATTTTCTAATAAGCTTATAAAATTATTATTATAATTATAATTAAAACTTCTTTTTCGTCTATTTCCTGCTACACCATAAAATTTTATTGCCTGTTCTTTGTTTAGTTATTTTAATTTCAGATCCATTTGCAAAGATTACAAAAATTGCATACTTTCCGGTCTAGAAAGTTGAATTCGATACCTTAAAAGATGCTTGTAGTAACCAAAGTCAATATATCCAAAAAATCTACCACCATATTTTATAACTCGGACCAATTTTCCAGCCAGCAATTCAAGTAACGGTTGGTGAGAGTGTGAGAATTGGCCAATTAGGCTAACTGATCATTTGACTTACTTTTGTTATGTTTATTGTTTTAAAGAAGTTCTTAGCATGCTACCCTATTTTTGGTTTTCTTTTTTGATTTTCTTTAATTTATGGGTATAAATTGGATGCAAGTGGCCCAGGATAGGAAAATTGGAAAACCAAAGGGGAGGCCTATGTCCAGCAGTGGACGCAATTGGCTGGTTGATGATGATGGGTATCTGGCGCCTGACAAATAATGACATCTGCCCCAATTCCTTTTGGGATTTGGTTAACAGTCCCTTAATTGCTTAAGTGTCACACATCATTATAGAAAGACCCAACTCCAGTACTTGGGGAAGATCTAGTTAGCAGGACCATACAAATAAACTGAACATGGCATGGCGCGAAATTATCGGTATATTTTGTCTTGAAGAAACTTCTCAAAAATTGAACCGTTTAAAAGTTTACTGCGTGGTATGCATATTAAAAATTGTACCTCCAAGTTTTAATTTTCTAACCAATGGGTTGGTTCTAACTTGGCTATTCATTTATTGCCAACTTAATTTATTCACCAAAAGTTTACTAACTAAAAAGAGACGAATGTATCTGATTTGTTGCAATCTATCGCTAGTACGGCAGTAGGCCGAATAACTACGGCATTCACGTATGGCCGCATTTCCCATGAGTGAGGCTGAAAAATGAAAATCCATAGCAACGATCATATCTAGGTTATGGAATGCCCTCTAAGCATAGACGAAGTTATAGGGTATTGATTTGATAAACACACGTAAATTCTAAACAACCATCCCCAAAATTAGGAGTAACTCAGCCTAAAACAGTAATAATGACTGCAAAATTCAAATCTAGTATAATACGAGTACTTTAATAGAAAGCTACTCCACATCCATATCTAAATTTTCTGAATAATCCTATTATCAAAACGATTATCTGATATCATTTGCTATACAGGATGGACCTTTGAAAACGAAACAGACGGGATTGTGGCCAGCAGAATTTTTTTTCAAGAAATGCAAAAACACGTCAATTTTATCAGCGAGGGGGACAACTTTTGCGACCAATGTCACTCCCGTATTATTTCATCCCTGCGCGCTGAGATGACAACCCCTGAAATGTTAATAGGGATGATATGTCAAGTGACACCTCATTTGAAAAGTCTTACTTCCCTGAATTCAGCGAAATAATCTTTTTGTACTTTAATCAATTATTCAACAACAAAATTGAAGCTGCAACAATGCGAAATAAATCCGATATTTCAAGACATTTAAGAATAAAAAAGTGAAAAACGCTTGGACAGGTTGATTTTAATTTCAAGGGGGCTACTTTTACTGCTATTCATAAACATTGACAGTTCAACCCTGAAGGTAAGGGTTAGTGTGAACTCCGCCAATTCGGCAGGTAGAAAAAAACAAAAAAGTGTGAACTACGCCAAAACCAAAAAGGTCGACAGTAATCTGAAATGTAATCCACGCCAATTTTGGGTGGAGTTAACATACGGGCTTAAGGGATTTATTTAGGGAGGGATTTATTAGTAAATTTATATTTAATTAAAAAAGTAATCGTTTGTAACAGTAACCTACCGACGCATCCCTGTTTTTACCAATAATTTTACTTTTAAAAATAACAAAAATTTATTTACTTATAATAGGGGTACCGTAAAAGGAGACTGCTTTTATGAAATCTAACCGCGAAATTTCTTTGTTATTATACTTTAACAATTGCTGCTCAATAACTTTTTCTTTGTTTTTGAAGTAACTGTTTTGTATAGGTGGTTTTGCAGTACTATTTAGAGCAACGTATGTTTTGTTCTGCTCTTATTGAAGAGCATGTACGAATTGGTAGATATTCGGATGAGGAGAATTAAAATTGCGTTTAAAAGCTGCATTCCCAACACCAATCTAGGCTCTACCGGTGTATCTACATTTTAATGACGTTCTCTTAAAAAAAAGTCGAACACTAACACTAACCTAGCCTCAACCGGGATCCACCTTTTAATCGGGTATCTCTTCTTAAATACAAGTCGATTCCCAACACCAATCTAGGCTCTACCCGTGTATCTACATTTTAATGACGTTCTCTTAAAAAAAAAGTCGAAAACTAACACTAACCTAGCCTCAACCGGGATCCACCTTTTAATTGGGAATCTCTTCTTAAATACAAGTCGATTTCCAATACCAATCTAGGCTCTACCGGTGTATCTACATTTTAATGACGTTATCTTAAAAAAAAAGTCGAAAACTAACACTAACCTAGCCTCAACCGGGATCCACCTTTTAATCGGGTATCTCTTCTAAGTCGATTCCCAACACCAATCTAGACTCTACCGGTGTATCTACATTTTAATGACGTTCTCTTAAAAAAACATTTACGAAAAATTCACGCATTTCTATTGGTATGATTAAGCCGTCCTTAAACTCCAATAACCATAATCTCAGGCTTATGATATATAAATAGTTAACACATTGTTAAATGGCTGTTGGCGGAGTTCACATTTTGGATTACTGTCGACCTTTTTGCATTTGGCGGAGTTCACAACACTTTTGGCGGAGTTCACATTACCCCGAAGGTAAAGGGAAAACCACCCTTACAGTCTTGAATGCAATGAAGAATTGAAACAATTCTTCCATTGAAGAAGCTGGTGGTGAACAATTTGAATATAATTTGATTAAACTGATCTTTTTATCAGACCCATATTTTCATTCAAAATTCTAAGAGTGGTTTGCCCTTTACCTTAAGGGTTGAACTATCAATGTTTATGAATAGCAGTAAAAGTAGCTCCCTTGAAATTAAAATCAACCTGATCAAGCGTTTTTCACTTTTTTATTCTTAAATGTCTTGAAATATCGGATTTATTTCGCATTGTTGCAGCTGCAATTTTTTTGTCGAATAATTGATAAAACTTCAAAAAAATTATAGCGCTGAATTCAGAGAAGCAAGACCTTTCAAATGAGGTGTCACTTGCTATATCATCCCTATTAACATTTCAGGGGTTGTCATCACAGCGCGAAGGGATGAAACAATACGGGAGTGATATTGGTCGCAAAAGTTGTCCCCCTCGATGATAAAATTGGCGTGTTTTTGCATTTCTTGAAATAAAAATTCTGCTGGCCACAATCCCGTCTGTTTCGTTTTCAAAGGGCCACCCTGTATAAGGGGGAAAAAAATTACTTTAATAATATAAACATGTTATGAGCTATTGAAACGTTTACAAATTACAATATGGACGACCAAATTAACAACGAGAACTTAGAAGAGGCCGAAATATGTGGTATATGTAGGGAATTACAAAATCAAGATACAGCGACTCTTAATTGTTGCTCCCATAGCTTCTGTGCCGATTGTATCAAAGCCTGGATAATATTGGATCCTATTTGCCCATTTGATCGCAAACGTATTAGGAAACTATGTGTTACCACATCAAATAGTTCTACTATAACTGAGATTGAGGTAAAAATCATTAAAGTTGTTGATCACATAAATCAGGTTATAATAGGGGGAATATTTTCATTTAGTTGCCCAAATTTATTATGCCATATCAAGAACAGATACAAAATCCTTTACAATTATAAGCGGATGTTACCAGACCTTTTGTCCCCTAAAGAAAACTTGGTCGTTAAAGTCGTAGACGATAATAATAAGTTCATGACATTAAACCGAATTTTAGTATACATTCGTACACTTGCTGAGATGATACACAGAAAAAATAAAATCCTACCTTAGTCCTTGAGGAATTGACAGAAAAAGAAAAAAGATGGTACAATCAGGAATCAGGTCCGTGCAAGATAGGAAAATGTTAAAAAAATTATTGAATTTCTATTGAGTTATTTTCATTTTATATTTTTTGTGGAATTAAATAAAAATTGTATTGCTTAATAATATAATTGACACCCCGTACAAAAATTTTTTATTAGAATTTATAAATCAAATGATTCGTGATTTTGTATTGAAACTTGAAGGTGAAGTTCTAAACATTTAGCATAAATTAATAATTTATTTTAACACACAATCTCCCCAAAATTTATAGTCCAATATAACCAAAAATTTCAAATAACACAGGAATAAATACTAAAGAATGTAACCTAATATTCAAGGATCGGTTTGGTCTTCTTCCAACATTATTTTGCACAAAACTTCATTGCACCTCCTCACTTCTTTACATATCACCACTTTCCAAAATTTAACTCTGATTCTCCTTTCCACCTTTGCCTTTTATGTGAACGGAATATTTTTTAATTCCACTTTCCCTTTAACTGGATTAACTTGACTCGACTTCTCACTATTTTCTTTATCGAAGGATAATCAAGACTTGTTTATCACAAACCTTCCCTTTTTAGGGCTCAAAATCAACTAACAACATTCTCCTTAGAAGGATAATTCAAGATTCGGTTTCACAACCTTCCCTGTCGAAGGATCTTAAAATATTCCCTTCTTTTTGTTTGTTTACTTTCCATATCAACCCCTTTCCTAATTACCGCTTCCCTGGATACCCTTTATTATTTTCAAAATGTCTTCTTCTGCTTCTTTAATTAATTTCTGGTCCAGCCAAACCGTTTCCTGGATACCTAACTGGATTCACAGTTATAAATACAAACAAATAATTATTTTCATGGCCTTGTGATTCTTTATTACCTTGGAAACATGAATCATGACAAAGAAAGCATGCCCTCGGTGACGAACTCTTTTCAAAAGGATCAATCATCACATAAAGGCTTTTCTTTTCGTTTACTTTTCGACTTTGGTTTTTAACTGTGGTCAATCATAAATCCATCATGTGATTGCCATTTCCTCTTTTAATTTTACAGGTTTACGTGGGTTGACCTTATTTTGATTATGGTCGCAAACCCCCTATTTTTGATCAGTTATCACCCCAATATATAAATATCCAGGACGCTGAGACAACCTAATTGATCTGTTTCACCGCTGATTCGCCTATATTAATTTGTCCAATAACCAATTTTTATAACTTTGCGAGCAACAGCATCTAGCTGAACTCCAATAAGGAATCATCAGAAACTGGAAAGATTTTGAGTGTGTTTTAGTTTTTCTGTGTCGGATTTTTTATTATTATTACTTTACAACTATGCAACCGAACCAGCGCAAATTTGTCTAGATTATGCTAATTTATAATGTGATGAACTGAAAAGCTTTCAAACCGGATGAAATGCAAAGGCAAGATCAGTCGGTCGAATAACTTGTGGATATTTGTTTTGATTTAACATTAGGTTAAAATTAATATTAGTTAATTATTTGAAACGGTATGAAATTGTCACTTGTATGAGTCGAACTTTCCAATTTTAGGCTGCTCATGTGTCTGACAGTTTCAATTCATCTCAAACTTTTACATAAACAAAGATACCTACTATTACGATCGATTCTAAAACCCAATATGTTAACTTAATTAAAAAGAAGTGATGTAAGTTTACTATATGGATACACATAGGCGCAACTATGGGGGCCTAGGGGGGCTATGCCACCAAAATTCAATTGCCCCCCCCCCAATAAATCCCCTTACCTTCTTAGTAAACATTGAATTTTCACAGAAATTTTATTTTTGGGTTGGCAATCAGTCACCCATTTAGGTGATTTCTATAACTGCCCCCTTATTTTTCTGTGCTTAAAACTGATTTTTGAATTCATTGAATGGTTATTTTCAAAATAAATAAACAATTAACAAATTTTAATTACCGAATATGCTATAATATTTGCAAAAATTGTTTTTGTTATTAAGATACTTCAGTTTAGTGGGGAAAGAAACTTGAATTGATTAGCAAACGATGAGGTTAGCGTCGAAGTTTGAATAAAATGATCTCATTTTTTATACAATTTGCAGTTTTCATTAAAGATTTCAATTAAAAATGTATAGTGCATACAATTGGATTAGGTCAGGGTCTCGAGAAGCTTATTAATTTTCCAAAAATAGTTTTCTGCCCTGGAATCACAAAAATTGGTACAAAACCATCTGTTTATAATTTCTACCTTCAAATCTAAACTCTTTTGACCTTTAAAATCTAAATTTTTATCCCTGCGGCGCAATTTTTCACTATATTTGTCCCCCCCCCACTTCAAAAAATTTGTTTAAAGACTTCTTTTTAGCCTCCCAAGCTTTTAACCCTAGTTGCGCCTATGCGGATACAAGTTAAGACGTAATTAAAATATAACTGATAAAAAAAACGTTGTTAAATAATTTACTGAAGATAATATGAAATGTTTTTCAAGCAAGGGCGGATCGAAATATATATAGCTGTCTTATTGCGGGGGGGGGGGGTCAGATCAAATATTTTTAGTTTTTGAGGTAAAACAATGGAACGTAGCACATTTTCCGTAGCGAAAGACTTTTGGCCATTTAACTCCTTGGATTAATATCTTCGGAATTGTCGCGAAATTTTCTTATGGTGCTAAAAGTATAAAATCTTCAACAATTTGGGTATTAGAAAAACAGAAGTAGGTAAAATTATTAAAATTATAAGAAAATCGCTGTAATGAAGGACAATTAATTACATAATAGTAAAATTGTGTAGATTTTTGATCACGTACTATGTACAAAATATATTTTATCAAAAATGAAATTAAAAAAATTGATAAACAAATGGAAGTCTTACCACAAGATTATTTATAAACAAGAGCATCTGTTCAAATTCGTTGTCAGAAACGTGCTACTTAAAGGTCACGTTTATTGCACAATTATCGATTTTTTCTACTTTAATTGATTTATATTGTTATCATTGTAGGTCTCGGATAACACTTTTTATTCTAAATTGGCATTTTCAAAATCTTTTGTTTGCCTTTGTTGGTGAGGATGTGTCATAAAATTAACAATAATGCAAGGACATGTATGCTTTTTATGCTCACTTTATCTCTAATATGCAAAATTTCTAATTGAAATTCAAGGTAATTAGTATCGACTGATAAAGCGTTTCATGCTTAGAATACTTTTTCAAAACTAATATTGCAAATTTGATAATTATTTCATTCTAATTGCGATTTTGATAGCCAAATTGTGCCAAATCACGATTCTTCAATTTTTGTAATTCACACAATCGAATATTAATATTTAAATTTTATAATTTGCTTATTTTGTAGGCGTACTTTACACGCGACTTGTATTAAGTAATTTAAATTTGGCCTTGTTTATTTAAATTTATATTTGTTTTCCATCCTTGTTCTAGCCTCAGCTGTTGATAAAAAGGCGACAGGCGTTCTGCAGCTGTGCCTGATAACAGATATCAGTGACGATATGGTGCTTATTAAAAAATTATTAAATGATCAACAAAGTGCGCAGCTATTATATTTGTTTATTGTCGTTGACCTCTGCTTCTTAAAACTACTAATTGCTTTGATAAAAAAATTTAAAGCTATTAATTACTTTTTTACCATACAATGTTTACTCATCACTTATTATCGTACATCAAAATGTGATTTCGAAATTAGGCCCCAAAATGTACATAATTATAGTTGTACTTATATCTTATCCTGGTTACCAAGATTTTTAAAAGAAAACAATTTAGTAGTGCCATAATGTTATAATTTATAAATCTTCCTGGCATTAGACGTTTTCCAAAACTCCATAGTTTTGTTTGTTTTCGGTGTGGATATAGGCCCATAGGTTTAGGCCTTCCCTAAAGGGAGCTTTGGAACTTTTGGAACCTTTGGAACTACAAAAATGAATGAATCCCTTAGTTTATTCCACGGAACCCAATTTGGGAAACCCTGGCATAGAATACTCCCCGTGTTTTGGTATTTAAGAATGTTATCTTCCTGCCAGATTATATCAAACGCATTTTCTATCAGCAATTTTGTTAGTGGTCCAAACTACATTGTTTGTTAGCATTTAGCCATTAGTACAATTGAAGTTATCGACCTACCACTAAAAAAATGTATTTAATCACACAATACGAAATCCAGTTTTGATTCGATGCTTCGATAAAAATATTTGACATGAATAAATTTAAATATAAGTTCCATTAAAATACAAAATGGTCATTTGTTGACGGGTATTTTAAACATTTCACCCTTTATTAACGTGTCATTTATCGGCCCTTATCATACCTGCGTGCTTAAAAAGTAAAATCAAGTTGGGACAATAATTTAACAGTCATGCTCGCGATAAGAATTTAAACTTCAATTAATAAAAAAAAGGATTCTAAATTTGCGTTTTTTGAATTGCTGTATATTTTTAATTTTTTGCAAGTAACGATTAACTGATAACGGTTAAAAAATTAACGTCAAAATTTCACCAACACATTTTTGACCTAATTAGATTTTCTAAAATTATTTTTTCCTGTGGTGGTGGAGATTGGTGTGAGTGATAGGAGTAAAGTATCCAGGAGGCGACATCTACCGATTAAAGCACCAAACTGTTTTGAAATCTGGTCCAAGCTTTTTTTAATCAAACTGGAAACAAATAAATTGAGCTTTTTAATATTATGCAACTGGTTAGTAGCTTGTTGATAATAAATCGTGCTATAAAGTATCGTTCGCAGAGGATATTTATTCTTCCAGCAAATAAGATAAACAAAACATAAATTTTATGGTAACTGGAGACAATTGTTTATCTAAAGACACATTGCAACAACTTGAACTTTTTTCCCCTTTTTCTTGTGGTATTTTTTCGTCTGGCTTTATTCTATAGGTAAGCGGTCGGTGTTCGTTTCTTTGACTTTCAGCACTAAAGTGTCGACGTGCAACAATCTAATCTAGCAGATCTGATCAGGTAAGAGTGTAAATATACATCATTGGATAAGCAGACAATTGTTCGCAATTTTTTTTCCAATAAAATAATTTATTTTGAAGGCCAAATTGGAAAATGGAGGAATTTTCTAAACAGGTGGGTTTTTCTTATAATTGTAATGGAAAATAACATAAGCTCTTGGCAACTAGCGAATACAAGTTCCAATAACTTTTTAACCTTCTGGCAGTGCTTGTGGTGTACAGACCGAATATGCTATTACTAACATTTAGCCTTGGCCAGTTGCCTCATGTTCAGCGTCAAGCAGTCTAGCTCATGTGAGCTGATTAAATAATAGTTTCAATTTTTTCGACTTTGTTGCTCACTTTTAACGATTCCAAAAATGTTTTTCTTTAATTGGATAATGTCGACGTTTCGTGTTCACACTGCGGTTTTGATGGATGCATTTTAAATTACACATGCCCATAATGCCAAACATCATTGCATTATGATTTTTTTTTTATTTTCCATCACTATAATTTGCCGAACAATACTAAAAATATTATTTGCTTAGCTATTAAGTTAATGATACTCTAATGTTTTAATGGGATTGTAATGTCACAGGCAAAGAAAATAAGATGCACTATAACGATAGGATAACATTTACAGTTAATAAAATAACCAACGCTAAATTTATTTAAAAAAATTTTTATTTAAAGCACAATTTAGCAAATTAGCCGAGCGTGTCTATTCTATTTATTTAGACATGACATTAGTTTGACTTTATTATTAATAAATCATTAGAATGTTCTTCAAATCTTAAGCAACGTTTCAATATTTACATAATAATTTCATAACGATAAAAATAGGCATCCAACGCCGATTGTATCTATTTTGAGTGATTTGTAATAAACAAAATTAAATCTAAAATTGTTAGCTCAAATGTATTTTTTTTTTTGATGCCAATAACCGAAAAATTATTATTTTTTGCGTCACCCACCTTAAACAATTTCAATAATGACACAAGCAATTTCGTTTCCGTTTTTGGACCTACACGAAAGTTTGACCTTTTTAGCAAATCCAATTTGTTGCTAATCAATTTTTTCTTAATTGTGTACTTTCAAGGTTTTGCTCAGAAAATATCGAAATAATTTTTATTTAATTTGCTTTTCAGAAAAAGTTATTATTTTTATTAAGTTTGGAATAAAAACTAAAAATTTGGTAATCATGCAAATTTTTTTGCTTTCGCGTTAGATAATCGTTTTCTATACAGGCCAAAAAAATGGTATAGTACTTTCCATACACCGTCAAGTATCATTGACTCAATTTCCCCCTCTATTTAATTTCCACCTCCATTAAGTTAATCATCCTTCAATTGATTTTTAAATTTTTTTTATGTCGAACGTTAGGTAATCGTTTTTAATAATAATTAATCAATCAAAATTCTATTACTTAAAGTTGGCCCCCTATAGTCGACTTTTTAACTTTTTTCTCGTTTGTTTGATCAAGTTTTGGTAGTTCATAGTTAGGGGTAATTAATTAATAATTAAGTTCGAGCTTTGCTTATACCTGCACATATTCTTCACTTAACTAATTGGAATTAATCCTAGTAAATTCAAAAATAGAATTCTGTGCAAAGAAGAGCTTGCTCTGATCACTTAACCACTTAATGCACACATTAATTGTGGGTGGTCAACGTTAAACAAGAGCAATTCAGTTGTGAGCATAGTAGGTAAGTTTAAAAGCTGCTCTATAGGTGCAAGACATCATTTCAAGAACATGTATTTTTTAGCAAGGAAAAAAGAGGTCCGAAGGACCTCAAAAGTCGTCAAGCTTAGAGTAATATAAAACTCTCTCGGCTCAGTTTCGGACAGCCAAGAAAACTTCTATTCTAAGTTCAGGAGTCCGTTAGTACAGTTGCTAACCTCGCTCAGAGCAACATCCGTAGGTAAGCAACTGATGATGCCTGAGGCGCTTAAACGTGCTGCCGCTTTCGGGAATTACATTGTCAAGGTCATCAGTATGTTAAAAATTGTTGTATACACTATAGTAGTTTGCATTGTCACAGTTATTTAAAACTATTCGTTTGGAAGCTGTCCATCGTAACGTGCCAAATGAAATCTAGACTAGGTTCATTCATTTTTTATTATAATTTTAAGTACTTAATTACTGTGCACATTATAGCAACAGTTAGAAGCTCATACATTTACTTGGTCTTTTGATTTAAAAGGTGAGTCATTTTGATACTGATGGTTCTTTTTCGATGGCGATACCTGGCGATAAATTACATCGATTCATCCCACCTCTCTTGCCATATCTGATTGATTGGATTGTTTCATTTGTGTCGTATATTTGAAAGTGTTTTTATTTTAATGTAAAGGTAGTAAAAATAAAGGTCATTCCTTCTCGGCTTAGGAAAAATAGCGTTTTTAGTTAGGAAAGGGTAAGAAAAGGGTCATTCAAAAAATAGGAGGGCCCCGCGCTTGTTTAATCCGCCACTGGGCGCATGATGAGTTTATATTGTCGATGAAAATACCGAAATATTTCAAGTTTTCCATTAACTTAATTTTTTCCCTGTTTAGCTGGACATTCCACATGTAGTAGTTCTTCCAGATGGTGAAATATGATTTTGGTCTTCTTTTCAGGGAGACCATTTATTCATTTAATCCACGAATTTTTTTAGTTTTGTCTTCACTTCTCTTTGGGACGAAACTGTGACTATTTCCGCAATGTATTTTGACCACCCTATTTAAAATTTGTATCTCTGTCAGTAGCGGATTTAGCATTTAAGAGGCCCCAAGCGCAATTTAATTTTGAGGTCCTCCTCCAAAATCCCAAGAAACGGTTTTTATAGATCTTCTAAATATTTATTATTCATTCTACGCGCACGTTTTACTATGTTTTTTACACTATTACCTATGATCTCTCAAAAAGCTGAATTTTGAGACCCCCTTAGTTTATGATGCAAATCCGCCACTGTTCAAAAAGTAATCTGAGTTGTTATGAGTTCTTGTATTTTATCTCAGTGAAGTCAGCATAGATAGAGAACTGGCAGTGGTCGTTGAGTCAGAGCTTCGTATCCACGCGTATTTAAAACTGTGGAAGTTGCTTTAGCCCAAGAGATGGCGACAGATTTTAGAAATCCTACATGGTTTTAAGTTATATCGGTAGAGGTTCTCCAGGTCTGATAGGGGGGGGGGATTTGTTAACTTAAAAAAATTAGTAACCCCCCAAATTAGTAGCGCCACTATGCAAATATAGAGGAGAAAATTAATAACACCATATATTTAGGAGGGAAAAAAGCTACATAAAAATTTGTATAGTATTTTCCATCCTTAGGGGTAGAGTGGGGCGAAACCGCCAGTTTTTTGGTTGTCGAGCTGTAGGGCACGTATTTTTGAAGCTATCGTCAAGTGCCAGCCCATTTTGGAAAGCTTGATTCTTTGGCTACAAAATCGCCATGGAACACTTTCATGTAACTTGTGTCCGTGCTGAGCTACAGTCGTTCTACCAAAACCTCTCAGTTGGCTTTTTCGCCCCAGGGGGTGGGGCGAAAAAGCCAGTCGCTTTATGGGACAGAAAATACCACAAAAGTTGTGCTAAACGCAGTTTATTGATTCAAAAAGTTTTTATTTATGTCCAATAGTGAATTAAGAGTATGAAAAACATTATATGAGTTGGCCAATGTCGAAAATATGCGGCCCAAAAATCATGAAATGAAAAAAATTAAAAATAAGAAAAAATTATTGTTCTTCAGCTTCTTCGTTGTATTCGTCGTCTACATCCATGTCTTCTTCGTACGGATCAATTAGGCAGTGGGCACACTTGTAAATTATGACTTTTCCGCAGCATTTACGGTGCTTGGCTTTTTCGCCCCACCACCACTTTTTTAAGAAAATCACGATACACGAATCAAATGCGAAAAATATCGAGAAACCAACTAAATATTCGTGTTCAGCACCCTTTCTTACATCAGAAAACACTCACCGGATTTTTTTTGTGTGTAGTTTGAATGCACTTTATTCAACAAAGAAAGCAGAGAAAATATTTTCCTTGAACACGTTTTTTCACGACTGACGCTCTACAAACTACGCCATGACAGCTCCGACAGTGAACTGACTGCCATCGCTGCGGACTATCATGGCGACTCTACATTACCGTAGACGCGAGATTTGAAATATTTTTCTTGAAATTACATTCAATTGGCTTTTTCGCCCCATGGCTTTTTCGCCCCACTCTACCCCTATAGCTCTTATATCGTCATTAAAAATTTTTTAACTAATTTTTTTAAATATTATGTTTATAAGTTTCTGTAATGAAAAATACATAATTGCCTAAAAACCCCTAAATTCTTAATTATTGCGCCTATTTCAATGATTTTTATAGCCTAAAATTACGAACAAAATTCTGGTTGTATCCCTTCAAATAGAAATAGGAAATGGATGTGTAAATTATACTACTTCCTGTGGTTCGGTGTCCACGTTAAACTACTATATCCATGTTCTGCTTGTTTCTAATCTTTTTCCATGTGCAATTATGATGCATTTTTGTGTATCTACCAATTTTATAAATTTCTTGACCACCAGCACCATTTACCATTTTTTATTTAAATTTTCTATTAAATTTTCTCCTTAATTCCCTACCTAATAACTCAAAAAATAATTAACAGAGGAAATTTCGATAGGGGGTAAATAATTAATTTTAATTTATAAATTTCTCGTTTCATTATTTAGCTGTTAAGAACTAAAAAAGGTAATCTAATTTTATTTTTAGATTCTTAAACTGTGATAAAGAAATAAATATTTAGTTCCGATTTCTAAATCAAATTTAGCGGGCCCGATTGCAAAGCCATTATGTGTCATTTGTTTTAAAGAGCCGTCCATGCAAGTCATTTAATTGTTGCTGTGCTAATTTTAAGTAACAAAATAATGTAATCAATCTGAAATTATGTGATTTTTTGAAAATACAGTGTGTGCTTTTGTGGAAACCTAGATTTGGTTTAAAATTCAGGATTGGTGTCTTTGGGTAAGTTTAATTTAAACAGCAATAATAATAGCCCCTTGGTGTGCTTGGTTTTTGTTTTAAATTGTTATTCTATATGTTTATTATATTACATAGTGGCATCCCTTAAATTTTAATGATTTTAATAGTGGTGGCATGCAGATTATGTATTTTTTTTGAAAACAAAGAATATTTAAGTCAATAAAAGTATGTACAAAATGAAGCAAATTGATTAAGGCCTAATGCGTCATTCGTTTTAACAAGTCGAGTCGTGTGCAAAAAGATGAGTCACTTATATGGCACATTGCAACTTTTATTTTAAAAATAATGTAAATTCGTAAACATAAATTGAATATTTACCCTTAAATAATATTAACTAATAGTAAATTTACAGATAACTATTTTTTCAGATTTTTGGCCGATTATGTCACGCGGAAATCGGGAGTTTCGTGATCGTGAGTGATAAAAAAAGCTAAGGAAAGCTTGATAATCAACGTGGTTGTATTTTGCTTTAATTCTTTAGTGCTAAGTGTTCAATTTAAAATTTTTTGCTCTTCGAATCGTTTAATTGTTTGTGCGTGAGTGACAATGGAACGGATATGGTGCACGACGAACAAATGGATATGGTCAACAAGATTGACGCTTAAGAACTTCAGAAAAAAAGGTAAGGTAATTTTCTTTAAAATGCTGTTTTTGAACATTTTTAAATATTTTACTTGATATAACGGATGTCCATATGTCCGGATGTATATAAGTCCGTTTTTCCCACGTTCTTGAAAATAAAATTTTGTACTCAGCTTCCGCTCCTAGTGGCTGATTTTGTTTTTGAAAATTAATTGGAGAAAAACGATATTACGCGATTTCAAAGTATAGCAGATTTAAATTAGATTCAATTCGGTTAATTTGAGTCGATTTATGTGCTCCCAATAGGAGGCGTTTAAGTTACACAATTTTTAAAATGTGCGCCCTTACTCATAGCGATTATGACAAATCAGATGCCCGTGTGTCAACTTTCTTACGGTGGTTAACTAATTTTGTTGGTAATGAACGAGCGAACCAATTAAAGGCGCGTATAAATGGCACGATGGAGGAGATTCCTAGTAAATTATTATACCCCATGTCATTGTTTAATGTAGGTGTAACTAATGCGTGTCTCGCATTCATGTTTAACGTTGACCACCTACAATTAATGTGAGAATGCAGTGGTTAATTATATATAACCTTATAATTTACAGTTTCTTAATTAAATATTTTACTATAAAAAATTACCCCTATAGTGCTTAGAATTTCTATTCGGTATTTTAATAAATATTTTGGAGGTGGTTTAGTGAATTTTGGTTTTCTAAAATTTAAAAATAGTTTATCTTGGTCTCCCTTCAAATGCTTTAGTTCCAAAAATAATTAGACTACAATAATGGGACTTTTTTAAATTACATTTCCCATTATATTAGTTAATTTTTAGTCTACCACCCAAATGTACATATAAATTTTCCAAACTAAAAGCTTCCAAAAGTAAATACACAAAATACTTCCTGGATTTTCCAAATTTTATGAGGTCAGTCCGAGCGATTATCTATCACATGATCTTGTACCTTCCAATAAATTTCAATTTTTCAAACCTAAATTATTATAGTATTTATGAAGTTTCCCAGATCAACTTTTAATATATCCAAATTTTCTTCCGTTCATACTACTAAAAAATCTCTTTTTCTCCTTCAATCCCCACCTAAATTCTTAAAAGTAGAGGCATTACATAAATTATTAAAATTAATAAAATAATTAACATATGTCCATGGGCGCCACAGCTTAGGGGGCGCCAAAATGAAAAAAATAGTTAAATAAACTCCGGCCCCTGTGAGTCTCCAGACTCTCGATACGAGAAGGGGCGCAGATTTTGTGTCTTGTCCCCGGGCGCAAATTATCATAGCTACGCCACTGCCGGGGGGTATGCGGGGTATGGAATACCCCCCAGGTCAGTAGATCAAATTTATATAATTTTTAAATATATGGAGTAAATTTTTTATATAAATAGATTATATCGTTCCACTCTTGTGGAATTCGACCGTACCTGTTTGCCACCTTTGTGGCCTCACTTAGGGGGGCCGAGAAAAATTTGATACATTTTTTGTGAATTATTATTAGGCGGTAATAACTTTTTTTATTAAATTACAGAAAAAATAGAAAATAAATATAACTCAAATAGAAATTCAATGCATTTTCTCATTAATTTATTAGCTGACTGTGGAGTCCTGCCATTGATATGCTCTTGATATGACCTGATTCTACCATATCCTGCTATTTTCTGTTTCTGCTAATTCTAAGGACTAAGGTAAAACACCCAGCACTTGAACACCGCAAGAAATGGAACTAGTACTTGAACAGATTTTTGAAATTGTATCAATGCAAAAACCGAATATTCATAATAAGTAATATCCGTATTTTATAATTACTTGATGATTTAGCAATTGATTTCTATAAGTTTTTTTAAATTATAAATCGAAATAATTATATTTTTGTTAACTTGAAAGTTGGCATGTGGAATAGCCGATATAAGCATGCTACTTTTTCCATGGAAAGTTTGTAAACCGTAAACCGCGCATCAGTTTTTAGGTTATGAACTTGAACTCGAAAAAACTAACATAAAATGATCACGTTTGTCCATTACGTTTGTCATACATAAATAAATCAATGTTGCCAAATGTATCTTTAGAATATCGATTGGATTTTTGTTTGATTTTGACTGATTTTGACTATTTTCACACGTGTTCAAGTACACCACCACCGGAGTGTTCAATTACGGCTGCGATTCAAAATAGATTGTTCAATTACTGCTGCATTTGAAGTATATTTTAAAAACCTTGTAAAAATATGAAAATTTTATTAATTATTACTTTTTTCTTTGCTATTATATGCTAAACTATCTATATATTTATAAATAATTAGAGTTAAATAGGTTTCACTTTCAAAACTGTACAACTACTGGGTGTTTTACTTTATGCATTTTAATTTTATTTTTTTAATTGATATTATGCTCTGAACAGCTCTTTAGAACATCATCCGGCTCATCTCATAAATCAAGTTTATATTTGAGTTAATTTTGGTTAGCTCTCCATGGATTCATTATTATCGTCTATTAATTTAACAATGCAGTTTTCACTAACCAAAAACTCTTGAAAGCTCAAAAGCAAATAAATTTTGATTTATATAGAAAATTATATTAGAAAATCGTTTTCATAATCCAATCATTATCCAGAAAATTGTTACTATTGTACTAAAAAAATGAGGCCTTTGGTCGAGTTAATAAAATTAAATGACCATTTAATAAGCACTAACATTATTTTAAAAAAGTGCAAACATTTAATATATAGTTAGCTGGCGAGGCGCAGCCGAGTGTGTAAATTTCCGCGTAAATTTGCAAAATATAATTGGAGCAAGCCCAAGACGAAAAATGCTTTGAATTTTGAGAACTTTTATAAGCTATTTTGTGCTGTACGTAGAAAGCTATAACATTAAATAAAATTAATTTGCTTTTAAATATTTATAGGATAAGAGGAACTTTGTATGTAAATAATATTAAATGGACTCGATTAATTTCTAAGTGAAAAATAAACACAAGATTGTAATATAATTAAAAGCCATAAAAAATAAATTAGATCTGCGCATTTATGAGACAAACGCAGTCTTTGTTTAAATATCTCTTTACATGCATGTGGCGACCTTCTTGTTGGTTTTATTATCTAATCTGGTTTGTGCACTTGGTTTATAAATTCTTCAAGTTGAAGGCGACATGCAGTCTGAACTAATAAATGCATATCCCACATTATTTTTGTTGTAAACAAAGTTTCGCTATTTTAATGTTTGTCGATTGCTCAAGGGTTTTACCCCGAAGTAATAACTTATAAGAATAGAAGTTTATCGTTTTGACACCGCGTGGCAGGTGCCTTAATTATTTCCAACGAAATTTTAAAATGCGAATATAACGAAATGATTCATCGAAACATAAACATAACAACAAAGTTCACAATAGTGCATTCTTATATGCAAATAAAGTTGGCAGAGAGCAGGACCGTACTCGATCGAAATGAGCTTCTAGTGGAACCAAATTTTTACTTTGACTTGAAAGTAAAGACTAAGTGTTGCCATAAATTACAGTAGAAAAACGAAAATTTGTATAATTACAAGTTTTTCTCCAAAATTGCCGGGCACGTTTGCGAAACAGTTACTTATTAAACCGATTCCATCTGAATTTTTTTAAATGTATGTTCCAAAATTGAAATAAATTACAAATATCTTAACTTAATTTTACATTAAATTATGTGACACTCAAATTTATTTACCATGTAATATTTGCATGCCTAATCTCAGACTTTTATCGTCTGTAATTTCTTTGTTTAGCTACAATTTTATAAAATTTACATGTTCATGCTTAATTTTAGACAGCTAATATTAATTTTAACACTTTTTCTGTAATTTTTATGCAAAAATTTCCGTACGCCGAAACGAAATTATAATTTTGGTCGCAAGAATTATAAAATCGATTCAGAAACTAATTTTCTGGATGTTATGGGAAAAATCAACGAATTTAATGCATCCAATCGACGACGGCTATAAATCATATTGCAATGATACTTACGAACCATAAAGCAACAAAATTACAAAAAAATCATAAATAACTCGAAAATCACGTTTTATATTTTATATTCATGAGATCCACCATACAAGGTAAACTCTATCGAAGCACAGATAAACTAATATGGTTGGAAAAAGGCTAGAATCCTGCATACATTTCGTGTGCAACATTATTTGCGAACCCAGTAGTGCGTATTTTATGCAAAAGTAACAGGATTTCTAAATATGGGTCCACCATATATGCAAAACTAAACATACAATACAAACGAAGTAGAAATTGATTGTGACTTTTAAAGTAAAATTTAACAACAAAAATTTTCTATTAAAATGTTAACGTTCAATGGGTTTGTAAAGTCAATAATTAACTCTAGAAAGAGAATGTTTCATTAAATACAGGACGTCTCCCGCACAATAACCAATGCATCATTATACATAGTAGATAATTCTGAAACTTCGGTCACACATTAAGGTTAATTTGAATTTATGTTACAGCTACTACTATCCTATATTTAATTTCGAATTTGTAAAATTTAACTTTCTCTCTCAAACTTTAATAATTTAGCAAGAAGGACAATATGGTTCTGATGAATCCTTATGTAAACCGTCTCTTACAAAGATAATTATCAAAGAAAATAGAGAACTCCAGAAGTTTGAAAAGTACCATCAAGTTTAATTGAGAATATGTTCATCTAATTTTTGACGCTGTCAAATACTTACTAAATAGCATCAAAAGTTAAGAATTACCCTTAATACTTCCAAACTTAATTATGAAATATTAACGTTCTACTTTTGCTTTCAGAGCCACAAATCTAGAAAGTTTGTACGCTCGTACGAGTTCCAGTAAGATTTTGCTCAAATTTAACTTATAATAAAAAGTTATGTTTCTTAAAATTTAAAATATCTACCGAAATTATCTCGACATTGAAGACCTCGAGGGAAATAAGTGAACTTATTTGCCATATTTTTGAAAAATATGAATTTTTATACAATTTCAAGTCTTATAATGTTTACAGGAATCGAATAAAGCCATTTAGGTTGAAACCAATAGTTGCCATCGATGTAGTCTAAAGATCCTTTGTCAATAACAATAAAATTTTCATTTAAACTACAATGTGTGCAAAAATCGTTATTACCCCCTAGCCCTTATTCCAATGATTTCCATATTCGTTCTTGTTAGAGCAAATATGGAAACTCATTTCTTACATATTACACACCTCTACATTTTATAGAGGAAATTTTTATGAACTAGACTGCTAAACGGCCAAGGAACTTTGGTGTTACGTCTTCGTACACCTGATCGTACATAAACACTACCATTGGTCATGCATCCAAAACAACTTCCATGATTGGTTGGATTAAAATAAACTCGATAAAATTACAATCAGCTATCGAATAATTTGATCAGTTCTCCAATCTTAGAGCAGCCTTCGTTGTTTTAATTGTTTTCTCGAGACCGGTATAACTTTGGTGACCTTCTTTTGACTCAAATAAACTTCCAGTCCTTCAAAGAAGATAGATACGCCAGGTGGGTAGCCAATTATTGAAACTAGTTTCATCTACATATTGTTCATTTCCGGGTTATGGTGGTTTACATTATTTGCTCGTGCGCCACTTGAAATTTCGGTATTTGAATTTCTAGGATGGGGTGGGGGTGTTTAAAAATTAAACTCAGACGTCGGTAATTACTAAAGCATTAACGATTGTTGTTTTCGACAACTGATTGATTGATATTAAATTAAAATTGTTAAAATAGAAGAATTTTGAACGAATCCTTAATTGCTATTAGAAGACAATGTTTTCGTCAGAGGAATATCAAGGTGAACTTTAAACATAGTTGGGTGTTTGTTCTTTTGCGGAAATAAAAAATGCAGTCCACTTAAATCTGTAAAAGGCATAATAACTCGACTAGTGAGTGATTTAGTTTCAACCTTCTTCGTTCCTTACATTCTCAGTCATGAGATTTAATTGAACCTTGATTGCGATGCAAAAATATTGCGGTTTTCTAAGTTTTCGGGAATGCATTTTTTCTTCTGTTTGTTAGAATTTCATATTAAATCATTAAAAACTTAAATGTTTTATTTATTTTTATTAAGGCAAGGTTGTTAAATAATTAAGTATACATATTTATACAATTTGAATTGTAAAATTATGTACGCTTTGATTTGTAATAATGGGTACCTCGTAAATTTATGGTTATTAGTTAAATTATACAATTTAGACAAGTAAATTTATTTTATTGCTTCACCAAATGCATTCAAGTGACAAGATAAATTAAGTTAATTTTAATATGAACAGCCAAAAAATTCATTCCTGTTGCAAAAAAAATTTAGTTTCTAAATTTATAAAATTACCTTAACGAAATAATACTTAATTTGCACAATAGCAAAAAATACAGTAGCATATCTTATTAAATTTTTAAATTACTGTAATTTTTTTCAATTTACCAAGCAAAAGGATGTAGTTTTGCAATGTTAATTAATTGACTCAAAATAATTATTTCAGTTAGTTTTTGTAGAAGGGCAATTATTTCCAACTTTACTAACTCAAATTATTTTTTGTTATAACCAAATTGCTATAATTTTACGGTTCACCAAAACAAGAAGTGATAACAAAAGTTTTATCTATCGTCCTTCGTTTAAAATCCGTTTATTCCAAATAAGGGAATCTTGGGGAATGTCAATGAAATGGAATTTCAATTTACTATGATGGCTTAGTTATTTGTCGATTTGATAAATAAAATAACTTGAATTGACCAGTTTTTCCTTGTTTGTATAAGGCAAAATACTACTAACACCTGCGTTTCATAGGCAAATTTAAATTATACCGTGAGAAGGTAGCGCAGAAAAACTAATCACCTTTATACTTTTTAATTTGATTTTAAATTTATTTCTGATTTAATGGATATCGCAATGTACTAATTATTTTGATTTATGAGGTATGTCCGTTTCCTGTAATTCTTTCTGTATCGGTCATTGTATTTTCCTTGGGTGAACCTTACTTGGAATTGGAGATGTAGTTTCCTACGTATGTTAGTTTTTTCAACAACACCATAAAAGTCTAAACTTAGTAATAATCAATTTTCTCAAATAATATTTCGTATTAGTTTCATTTTTGACTTTTGGGCACTTACCGCAGCTAAATTTTGGAAAGGTATAAATAGGACACAAAAGTAGATAATAAGAGTTGGTTGAAAATTAAACCTTAATTCGTATATGTACCTTACTTATCCAAAAGATTTACCCAGTAGATGATCATTTGAAATCGTTTGCCAAGATGCGAGATACAATTTAAAGGTTAGAATCCCAAAAGTATTGTTAGAATACAGCATACAGCATCATTGTAATCTTAATGAATTATGATGAAATCAAAAAGTTGGTAATAAAATTATTCTTGTTATAAATAAAATAAACTAAATTATCTATAAAATAGTTTTCCACATTTATATTAATACAAACTCAATTATAATAATTGGACTACTACCACTACAAAATAATATGTAATATAACTCCATTTAACTTAAAGCTATTCAGGCACAACAATTTAACTTTTAAATTACGAATTACTTCAAAAGTCATGGAAACTTAAATTATAAATTGATACAACAAATTAAATACTTTTTTCTTCCACTGGGTTTACAGTATGTAAAATAGTCATATCACGTCAAGTTTATTACTATCAGTAGTTATGACTTCAAAACGCCTACATATAGGCCAACCAAACTACACGAGATTGAATCAGTGTTTAAGCATGTGGCCATTAACACCAATTCAATTTCGTTGAGTATGAGTATCCTATATCTATAGCGATGAATAATCTAACTGTTTTGATTCCTACTTGACTAACTTCTTCCATAAGGTTATTTTAAATCTTCAACAGAACTAGGAGGTTTGGAGTCTTGGATCTTGAGCCATTTTTTGAGGGGGATCAGTCCTCTTGTCTTTTTCTATTGCTCTACCTTTCCTTTGCAATCTTCCACGCTCTTTTGCTTCTTCTACGACCTTTCTCAATTTTTTCTGTCTTGGGAAATCTTTCTCCAGTTCTCCACCTTCATTTCCTTAAAGTCTGCCAAGAATTTGTTCTTTCATCTTGATCCAGGTCTTCCTCTTGGTCTATCCCAGTCTGGTTTCCACTTCATGAGCTTCTTAATTGCTCTTTCTTTCCGGGTTTCCCAATCTCATTACCCTCGCTTGCTTCATAATATCTCTTCCCTCCAATTCCATTTTTATCTCCTTATTTATTTTTATTTTCCAACGCTGCTTTAGATATCTTTATTGTAGGATGACTTGTGCAAAAAGGCGAAGAAATTAATATGAAACCGGGGGGTCTGGGAGGTATGGAATACCCCCCAGCGCATAATTCTGGGTAACAAGTAACCAGAAGACTTTCCAAAATGAAAACAATTCAAATTTGATTGCTTGAAAAGTCGTCTTTTTGCTTATTTTCGACTGGATGGTATTCCATTTCCCTAAGACCCCCCATCCCTTAGATTTCTAGGAAAATATGTTTTTGTAAATCTTTTGATCCCTGATTCTATCGAGCCATTGGAACCCCGTTACATCCCAGATTGAAATATTACAAAAATAAAAAAAGGTAGAACGCTTTCCGAATCCTTTAATTTGTCTTGACAAATTTTGCTAATAATTATTGGGTTCGATTTTAAAGCAGTATAATCGTTTTTATAGATCGTCTGGTTTCTAGATCAAATTATTATACCCCAATTAAAAATTACACAAAGCAAAAAAATCAAACAAAAAGTGCCGATAAAATAGAAAATTAGAGTCCCATTTAATAAAAATTTCTATCTAACACAATAATTAATTTGTATTTATTAACATTTGTTAATAATATTTTCATAATTTCAATCGCAGCTTCCCACAAATCAGATATTCCTTTATCGGTGTTTGTTGTACCGCCAACAGTAATTAATTCAACTAATTATATATAATTATAAATTATGCAAATTGTACGTATAGATTTTTAAATATAAGCCTTATAGATAAAAATGAGGTAAAATAATATTGAACGTAGATCAGCTGACTCAAAAGTAAATTACTTTAGTTCTTGGAAACATCACAAGGATACTCATTATCAATGATATCATCGCCCCAAGTGTAAAGACCGCATTGCGTTTTTCTGTTATTAATGTGAACACTTGGTAATTAAAATTATTATTTTGTTAACAATATTCAGTCATCATGAAAGGATTTTTTCATTTTTATCTTCCTTATTTGATTTGACGCAACATCAGTTTGCTCAATCAATCATCCCATTTTTATTGCATCATGGAAATTTTGGACTGCTTTCGGTGGATCGACCATCCTGCTTTACCAAGCTTTCTCCTTCTTCAAAATGTGCGTTTCAAATGGTTCTTCCATTTTCTTCAAGAACCTTAGGCGAAGAAATTCAAATTCCTGATGAGAAATTACAAAAATTTGTCATGACTTATTTAGTTTTCAGAAAATCGACTACTTGTTTTTTATTCGAAACTTCACTTCTGAAGAAGCTGATATTTGAGATAAATGTGAATAATTTTTCACTATAATTACACAACCGAATGGCATCACAAAAATAGCCATTACAACTTTTTGATTATTTTTGAATTTGTGTGGTAAATAAAAATAGTCTGTTAATTTGAACTCGAGGAGATGCTTAAGTTTCTCGTCGGTGCATTAATAATTTTACCGGGAATTTTGTTGGTTAAGCTTCCGTATCTAATGATTCAAGCTGTCAATTGACATAATGTTCCAGAACACATTAACATTAAAAACATCGTACCTATTTCGTAAGGATGGGCCATAATAATATTTAATTTTATGGTGGTAAATAATTTCGAAATGCCGGCCTACTGTTTATTTCCTACGATTTCCTCTATGGACCGTTTGTTATAAAAATATAATGTGCTGTCCCATTGTTTGTCTAAATTTTATTAAATTTAATGACTTGTTCATTTGAGTTTTGGTTGGGGCCAGAACAAACACGTTTTTAACCCAAATAAAAAGTTTTCGGTTTTGCCAATACTGATTCCGCCATTTTGGTACATAGCTTTTCCCAAAACAAAATTTAATTGCTCAACATTAACAATTATAATTTGCTTATTGAATTAGCTTCACATATGTACATGTTGGTTACATAAAATTACCTTATGTATGTATGTATGTATGTACTATGTAATTATACCATAGTTAATTTTTTTTCATTCTTCGTATCTTGTCGCGACTAATTTCCGCGAAATGAAAATTTGTGCAAATTTTATAAAGGAAATCATATAATTTTGTTCCGAGTAACTAAATTTTAATGTTGTGATGGCTATCGCTGCAGTTGTTTATGTTATTATTTATTATTTTACCTGTACCAAATAAAAACAAGTTAAATGCAGCAGTTTGCAATGCTTGGTTAAATACATTATCTACAACAATTCAACAAATTAACACGCATTTTAGTTTTTAATATTACAATTTATTAGGATTAAGGCAAGGTAAAGAGATAATTAGTACATTTTTAAATTTTGAATTTTATTACTTCCATTCCTAATTGATGCTTTTTTGGAGGTTATGATTATGGGTGATGGAAATGCCTTTTAAAACTACGTGGAAAATGCGGAAATAGAAAACAGTAATTCCAAAATATCAGCCAACTTTGTTGAAACTGTTTCGATCCGTGTTGTATCGAAGCCGTGTTCTCACAGTGCCGTGTTATATAAGGGTTGACTATATGCACAGAATCAAATCAAATCTTGAAATTAATTGCTTAATTATTGAAACGGTTAAGATGCAAAACATTTTACTGTTTGGTAAATTTTCAAAATTTTGAAAAGATTGAGTCAAAATAAACTTGGAAATCTAAAAGTAATTATAATTAGGAATTTCAAGATGTAATGCCTTAATCGAAGGAATTCTAACTAATCAAATGCTTGCGTCTATTTCGTAGTTTGTAAACTTCGTTTTGGTTAGTAAATTTTGGAGGATGATGATGGGATTTCCTATCTTGGATTTTAAATTTTGTAGTCTGTTTCGTTATTAAAGGCGGAGTAGACTCAAATTTGGGATGTGCTAATACAGCAATACAGACGGATATTTTGAGTTTGAGAGAATAGCAGCAGTCGAGTGCGCGAAGCCAACGAGAAAAGACCTGTGCTACGATGAACATCTGGTTATTGAATCTTGCAAATGCATTTAGCATTGCTATTCAGTCATTAGCTCTTAGCTTGGTCTGCCAAGCTTAACAGCTCCACACGCCACACCTGGCTTGTTTCGTTAACCCTACTCAAAGTCTGGACGTGATGGATTGGACACGGGACCCAACCCGCCTAGTCCAATCCCAGCAGACTACAATGACCATGTAGTCGTCACGCAAATCGTTGACCATGAAATCACAATGCTGAAAACTCAGTAAAACGATGCACGATGCTATATTAGAAACATTCAACGAATTGATGGAAAATTATAAAGTGATGAAAGCCCATGCTTCTACCACCCGCGAGATTAGCATCCAACCCGACGATGAAAAAGACCAAAGCGTTTGGTACCATTTACAATGATGACATGGAATCTGAGCTACGACACCCCCAACGACTCCCACACGACTTCTACCTCCTCTTCTACGAAAACCAAGCTGCCGTGTAACTCTTTCCACAAAATGACTATTGATATGATGATATGGACAACCATAAAGATCTTTCCACCCGTCATACTCAAAAACGTCGTAAGTGAGAGATCTTGACCACCATCACACCTAATGAAGCCTGGAATTTAGACGGCTCCACCCCCTGATGCTCTATTCCAATACGACCCGAATCGTCGACGTCCGTCTAAGCGAATCTGAGAAATAAAAGCCGCTTCTTGTCATACTACGAAGACTCTTGTGCACGTCCTTACCGGATACCATCAAGAATGATCTTCTAATGTTTGCCAATTGCGCCACCGCATTTTCCGCCGCCCTATGCCGCTTTTTCTGATCAAACCCGCTACAACTCCTGAAGCCAATACCATCTTCAATGAGAAGAAAATTGCTAACACTGATGTCATTGTTGAAGTTAATCAGCAAGGAAGCGCACCAGCTACCCACTGTTACAGATGCCAAAGGTTCCTCCAAATGTGTCAAGGGCGTTGGCAACCATCGTTGTGCGGATCACGTACGTGCTTCAACACCACTTAACCTACATAGGATGCACTCAATACCCCCTACCCAGAAGAACCTACCTATCGTAACAAGGAAATCCAATTGTTTCCAATTGAATACCAATTGTCGGTTTAGCGTATTTTGGAACAAATTTTATGTTATTTGACCAAATTTTGAGTGATTCTGCCAACTTCTTCCAACTTCCTAAAATATTGGGGGAGCCCCCCCCCCCCACTGGACACGTCATGGGACTGATCACAAGGACCACTGCAGTTAAACCCCCTAAAAAGCCTTTTCTTGACGACCATGAACCGAAGCTAGGCCTCACCTTCAAAACCACTCTGAAGGCCCTCCTCCGGATATAAAGTGATGCTACTGAGGAGTTCATTTATAAAGTCTTGAAAATTGCCACCACTCACTATGATTCTCAGGATCCAACATGCCAAGATTGAGAAGAAGAAAAAATGGCAGATTGCTATTATTCGCCATTATTTCCATCTATATTTGTTATGCCGAAACGCATTTCATCTGTAATTGTTATAGGTGAGAGTGACACTTGATATTTTTAACGTTTCTGTATGATCATTTTTTTCCTTTTTTAGTCCTAAGGATGGCTAAAAGTAAACAAAGCCGAAACGTCGACCGACAATTTATTTTGTTTCTATTGTGCGTATCCAAAATCCTGCGATGCTATCGCAAAGCAATGATATCTGTTGCAAATATTTATCAATATAACATCATGGTACTATGACCGGGGGGTCTGGGGGGTATGGAATACCCCCCAGCATTAGGAGGTATAATATCTAGCTATAGAGTATGATAACATGGCAAAAAATATATAATTATTTACAAAAATGCAACGGGATCTGATAATATTAAAATGAAGCGTTTAACCCAGGTATGGATATAATATGTGCAAGATCGATCAATTTAGGATAGAATCGATTGAAAGAGCACCTCATTCTGTTGACGGTACGTACACTTGACGTAAATGCTTACCATAACATTTGTTACAAAAAACACAATATAAAAGTGTTTTCTCAGATTCGAAATTAACTGGAAGATGGTATCCAAGGCTTAAATTCTAATTAACCTTAACGCGTGACCTGTTTTGGTTTTATCTGTTTATTATCATGAAATTAAACTTCTAAGACCCATTATTGGTGTAATAAGAAAACATAATTTAACTCACCTCGTGCAAATAATGCGAAACTTCTTCAGACCTAACCACAACAAAATGTACTTCCGCATCAACGATTCCAACCAATTACCTACTTAGTTGTGCTTTATTCGTTAGAAAATAAAGTCAGTATGGATTAACAGATGCCTTATAAAGGACGCTTACGCAATCTTCAATAGTACATCGTTGCGGAAGCACATTATATTAAAATTAAAAACCTGATTTTTATTATAAAAAGTTTTAGTTAATGCTAATGAAGCGTGCCAAATGAGAAACAACTGAGAAGCTTGGGGGCTCCACCCGATTTAATATTGCAAAAAATTGAAGTGGACGAAAAAAGTGGTACGAAATTGATTGAAACCCACCTGAAGATCTGATTGAATGGTATTAATTATTATACAATATTTTCGTGTCGATGCAAACCTTGATATTGAAATTTAAGACTCATTCTCTACACAAATTTTGTTGCTATGCAGCAGCTGGTAGGTAATTCGGTAGCAATATTTTGGAGGAGCTCCTCCGAAGAACCAAAATACAATAGTCACAATAAATCATAAATCCAAATAATTAAAGCAATTTAAAAAGATAATGGGGATAACCTCGCGTAATTTTTCAATCTGTTAACACTTCGGAGTGGTAATTTTCAATAGCAAAATTCTCTTCTACGATAAATAAATTGATTTGTGTATGATAATGATGGTGATCAATGACACGATATGTTTTGCTTATATTAATTATTGGATTGTTTAATTGTTTATAAACGTGTATTATAGCTTATTAATATTTTCAACACGCTATAATCTTGTCATTTTTTATTAACGTTAAAACCGCTCTAATTTTATAGTTGTAAGGTCAACATGCTCTCAAAGGTGACTATTGTTATTAACATTCAGGGTCAAAATGAATTTAAAAACAATTTCGAGATGATTATCTTTTTGTGCATAATTTATTTAATAATTTATTCTTAGTATTGACTATGCAAACAATCCGAGGGTCTTATTGTTTATTTTGTATTTTAATGGATTATTATAATAGGCGTCGCGTCGGGTATAAATTGAATCCATTCTGGCCTAGGTATTCAATTTTGGATCTTTACAGTTAAATGCTGATACCAATAAATTACTATTGTGAAATTGTCACCGTAAACCGGTGATATATTGCGCCAAAACAATGTTTGGAATTTTCATTTTAATTGCACGCAACAGTTCCCGAGCGATGGTTAGCAGAGGTAACGAACTAAAAATGTCATTTCATATAGAGAAACAACATTTTGTATAAATTTAAGTGACCATAAACATTTTCAGTTCAATAAATTTTGATCGGATTAAATTTGTGAGGCTAATTATAATGGTAATCCTTCCTATACAAGCGATTAGACTTATCTGACAGAGACACATTGTAAATTCATTCTCACCGGAAAATCTGAAATCGGAATATAAAATACCGAAATCATCTCAGTAAGTCGCTATCACATTAGGTTTTATCTTTTTGCTCGCTTTCCCGCCTGCCCCAAATGCCAAAACCGAGAGAGAGAAAATGGGTTTACCAGTAGAGTAATCAGGGCTATAGTGTAAATTTATGGAAGCAAAGCTGGTGGAAATGGATATAAATGTAGGCAATAATGTGGACTATGCATCTTGCGAAACCTTAATGAAGTCTCCGTGTACGACCGAAAAAAATCTGCTTTATAGTGGCATAAATCTAAAACGACCGATTAGAAGTATGCAGATGTGAGACAAATTCAATTTCTTTTCATATAAAAAATTATTGTGTTTACACGTGAGCGGTGAACATTTAAAATTTTTGCATATTCGTGCCAAAAACGCGTTGCGTGGTTTGCTCCAATAAAACGACTCATACACACATTAATATTTTCTTACGTATTCTTTAGATCGCGTTTCCAAGCACGCCAATTGAAAATTTATAGAGATTCAACTTCAACAACTTGATTGATAAACACGAATAACAATTTTTAGTTCGGAACGGGTGGCGACATCTCACCTAAACAAATTATACTACTAAATTATTTATGAATTTACGTAAAATGAGTTCCCGAAACTTTTTCTATTTTAAATATCGAACAAAAAATAAATATCAAGGTGTCTGTCTACTTTCAAGGTATTTTCCGTTTGAAGATTGCGGTAGCGTCATTCGAAAATTTTGGTTTTGCCAAATGCGTCCAATTTGCTCAAGTAACGGTTAGAGCTTAACAGATTTTTGCCATCTTAACGATTTTAAAAATAACGCCGCCTTAGCGCATATAAAATAATTTTAGGTAATTAAAAAATTAACAACCGAATCGTACAAAATGCAAAATGATGCCATAAAACGTGTTCGTAAACCAGAAACACTGTTTAAACGATCAAGGATTTATTAAATACGGATCAGCTGTTTTGATGTTAAGTGTAGTCCGTTCACGATCACAAAATGCAAATTATATTATTTGCAATAATAATAATTATGTTGTGTGTCTGCATAAATAATGATAATGAAGATCGTGATAAATGGCTCGCTTTATGAAATCCGTTCAGTGCATATTTCATTGCACTTAATTAGTCCATTAAATGCTTATCAAATGTGTTTACTTTTCATATTATTAATTATCAAAATGGTTAAATTGGATTAAATTAATTTTTTCCCACAACTGATCCCGATACCCTAAGTTTTGGATTCCAAAAATGGCTGATCGTACTCAAAGAACCCTTAATTGGAGAAATTATACCATTCCGTACATTTATGGTAATTGAAAACTCAAAAACTTGTGCGGGTGACGTACCTACTGCTACTGTTGGCCTTGCTGTGTAATATAAGGTCTCAATATGATTAATCTTTCGCATATTAATGCAGGCGAACGGCAAAGATCACATTCTCCTTCGCCTGACTCATTACATTTTTCGGACAATTTTATAACAGAACATAAAGGGGTCGTTAATCCTTTTTTATGACTCTCGCTTGGTATAAAAAATTAGTACACAGTAAATACATAATATGCAATAAGTCAATAACATTAAATGCCAACAAACAGTAAATACCGGTCAGACGCAGCTGATTAATAAAACTGTACCAGTAATCACACCGCCGGTCTAGGAGTTACAGAATACCCCCCCCCCTAGCATAAGAAAGTAACGAAAAGGCTTTTCAAAATAGATAAAGACCCCAAAAACAAAACCCACAAAAACATCTGTAATCCTCTATCGAATGTTTTCGAAAAATATGGAGAACTGAGAGGATAGGCGCAACTAAGAGGGGCCCAAAATTCAAATTACCCACCTAAAATCCCAACATTATTAGTTTTTAATTTCGATATTATGAAGAATCGATTAATTTAATATTCGCAACCCTTACCTTCTTAGTAAACACTGAATTTCCACAGAACTTCTATTTTTGGGTTGGCAATCTGTCACCCACTTACGAAGTTGATTTCTATAACTGCCCCCTTATTACTCTGTGCTTAAAACTGATATTTTAATTAACTGTTTGGGAAATTACAAGATAAATGAATATTAACAAATTTTGAGATTGAATAAAATGATCTGATTTTTTAATACAATTTAAAGATTTCAATTAAAAATTTGTAGGTGTATCTACAATTAGATTAGGCCAGGCTTTCGAGAAGTTCATTATTTTTAAACAAATTAGTTTTATGCCCCTGGAATCTCAAAAATTAGTACAAAAACATCTTTTTATAGTTTCTAACTTCAAATATAATGTTGATCTTGAAAATCTAAATTTTTCGCTATTTTTGGGCCCCCCTTAAAAAAAATTGTTTGAAAACTTTTCTTAGCCCCTCCAAACTTTTGACCCTAGTTGCGCCTATGAATGAGAGCATAAAGCGTCTCTCTAGCCGGATAAGTATGTCAAATGTGCACCTTCGAAATTTTTTTGTGGCGATTTTCTTTATAAAATTTGTTATGGAAAACATAGTCGTATGCAGTGGCGGATTAAGGCCTAGGCTACCTAGGCAACTGCCTTGGGCCCGTAATTTTTGGGGCCCGAAATTAGGTTTTTAATTTATTTTTGAGTTGGCAATCAACCCACTTAGTTGATTTTTGAAGTAATAGTGTGGTAATTTTTGAAAATAAATAAATATTAATAAATTTTAATTACTGAATATGCCTATATGCCCCTGAAATCCCACAAATTAGCACGAAAACATCTTTTTATAATTTCTAACTTCAAATCTAAGCTCGTTGACCTTGAAAATCTAAAAAATTTTGCCTGCGACGCAATTTTACGTTATTTTTACCCCTCCCCTTAACAAAATGTTTGAAAATATTTTTTTGGCCCCCCAAACTTTTGACCCTAGTTGCGCCTATGTATGCGTCATGACTGAAAAATAGGCTCGGAATTACAATGTTGCCTAGGGCCCGCTTTAGCCTTAATCCGCCACTGGTCGTATGTAAAATTTTAGCCTTTAATTCCCGTTGAATAATTAAAGTTGATCAATCTTTATTTCATTAATAATTGCAAAGGAATCCCAAAAACCAATTTTCATATTTTTGGGATATATTTTGAATTTCCCGAATTTTTTGAGATTTTTCGGACGTTTTTTAGTATAAGAAAAATGAAAAAACTGTTTTTTCTTCTAAAGTTAACAGGAATTAAATTAAAAGATTGAAATTTTGCACGCGACCGCCTTCTTACATATCAATTAGACTAGACCCTTAAATGTTTTTATTTTTTGGGGGTAAATCACCCCACCAGTTTTCAACATGCTTCTATAATAAATTACGTTTGTTTAATAAAACACAATTTTTTGGTGGGACAATAGGAATCTCGTTAATCCAATCGTGCGCGTCTTTAATTTTAGAATTATTGCAATAACTCTCAAAGTAAATTTTTTACGAGAAAAAGTCAAGACATCTTTTTTGTAAGTCTCACCGTTCCCTTGACGACAGTAACCTACTTTTCGATGTCCATTCTGTGATATTTATCAAAAGTTTAAAGAAAGCTTTTCAAATTTCTAGAATTTGCTAAAAATGGAAATTATAAAGGGGAGTATAACATCTTCAAATATTTTAATTTAATTTTGGACTTTGACTTAAATTTATTTAATAGGAGAGGGGCATGATTTTATATTCAAATTTTCAATTTCATAAAGTAATCTTTTCAATTCTTAGAGAATTAGAAGAAAATTTTATTAATTTATTCATAAGCAGTCATTCAAAATTTCAATAATTTAAAATAAAGGAATATGTTTTATTCGTAATTTATTAAAAATAAAACATATTTAATTTCACGAATTAATAATAAACCAATTTTAAAATAAAGGAATGGAGAGGGGATTAATTCGCAATCAATCCAATGTTTCATAAACAATTTTTAAATTTAATTTGGTGGTTGACTAAAATTTAATTTATGGTACCTAAATTGAATCCAAATTATTACTTTCTCATAATTTCATAATGAAAATCTTTCATTTTCTGTAATTTCGGGCAAAATTAAAAAATGTAATTCCAAATTGGTTGGGAGAAGTAAAAACTTTTGGATTCATAGTTAAATTTCAATTCTGAGATTTAAGTATATCATAATTTGAGAAAACTTTTGAAATTTCAAGATTTTGCCAAAAATAAAAATTATAGAAGGGCTAAAATCCTACAAATATTGTAATTTAATTTTGAATTTTCATTTAAGTTTAATTAATAAGAGAAGGGCATGATTTTATATTCAATTTTTCAGTTTCCTAAAGTAATTTATTAATTAGTTGGGGTATTTATTAATTCATATAAAGATTCAATCAAACTTTCAAGGATTTAAAGAAATATTTTGAATTTTTAAGATTTACTAAAAAGTTGGGGACAAAAGAATGGGGAGAGGAACCCATTAAATAAAAATTAATGATTCTCAAAATTTTATAAAAAAGACATTTTAATTTTTTAAAAATGTAGTTCCAAATTGGGTTGATAGGGGCGGGGATAAAATTGTTGATTAATTAATTTCCATTAATTAATTAATGGAATTTTCCAAAAGTCCGTAAATAGATACATTTTTATAATCCTCAATAATTTTAACAAAATTTTATTATTAAGGAAGGAGTAAATTTATAATCAATCCTTTAAAATTTCATAAACCAAATTTTGTTGGTTCTAATAAAAATTTAATTTATGGGTTAATTAAGTAATTATTAATAATAAATAAATAATTATCATAATTTCGTAATGAAAGTTTTAAACAAAATTTAATTTGTCTAGTTTTTAATTTAATTCGGTGATTTTGATAAGAATTTTATTAATATGATTACAAAAAATGCACTAAGCTCCATTGATCAGAAAAATGATAAATTCTGTGATTTTTATCGAAGTTATAAAGTCAAGATTTTGTAGAAAATAACAATTATAGAAGTGCGCAAGGGCGTAAATCCTTCAAATATTTAAATTTAGTTTTGGATTTCGATTTAATTTTAATTATTATAATTTATAATCAATTTTTCAGTTGCATAAAGTAAATGTTTACTTCTCAAAGATTTGGAAAAAGATTTTAGTAATTCGGGTACGGGGGATTTATTAATTCATAAACAATCAATCAAAATTTCAAATGATAGAAAAAATTTGAAGTTTGGGTGATTTCAGTTTTTAAGGAAATTATATTTATAATAGGAAGGGGAGGCTAAATCAAAATCTCTTCTCTCAGAATTTCATTAAAAAATTTAAATGGTTTAGATGTGGGAGTCGTCCGAATCTGAAAGTTATTTTGCCCGGTGGAATTTTTACTTGTAAAATGCGATAGCGGTACTTTTCGGTTACACAAAACTTTGAAAAAATTCATGTTGAAACTGGAAAATACGAAACAACTTTCGTCATAATATTTAAAAAGTGGTAATTTAACGTCCATTAACAAATTTTATTTTCTGCAAAATCATCTTCTCGATATTTTGTCGAAAATTTAACGGTTATCGAGTTAGATTTAAATTAGTTGTCAATTTCCATTTTTAGTGCAATTATCAAATTCGATAAAAATGTCACACTATAATCGAATTACCTAATCACACTATAGCAAAATTGTCTACTTTTTTACTTTCAAATATTATTTCACTCATCATTCTAGCCCTTCAATTGTTTAAGAAGCTTTCTTACGTTTTATCCTATTTCAATTTGATATAAATAAAAAAATTAAAATATATCAATGTTTTAATGCAAAAAGTGGAATAAAACAAAAAAGAAATGCTTGTTTGTTATTCGTAAGACGAAATAACAAAAGTGACAGTTCTTTGATAAAATAAAGCATTAGCTGCAAAAACTTCTAATTAAAAATACTCAAAAAGAACTTTTAGGTTTTTAAAGACTAATCAGTTTAATGAATCGTGTTCGAGTGATTATCTCAGCGACGCTCAATTTACTTTTTGTGACGAAATGGAAGTCATAAGGGCAATTTGGCATATATCTTGGATTATTGTAACATTAAAAGAAAATAAGTGCACATCTGCTTTATTAATTTTGATAAAGCGTTTTGAGAGGGTAAGAAAATGAGAACCTTATATCAAAAACTTTTATTTTCTTTAGGTTCTTTATTAACGAAACCAAGTTTTTAATGCAGACCGGCTTATACACTTTTAGAGTCTAATTGCACTTTCAACCATTATTTTCAAATTAGAAAAGGCAGTAGTATTATTTCGAAAACATATTTCATACGTCACGTGACACTGTTTTCTCCATTCAAATTAAAAATTTATTTGTTTACAAAGCTTCTTGCTTTTTAATTATTATATTCTCTCGTTAAATATAACACGTGTTACGGTTAATAATCGTGAAAGCGAAGTTGATGGAGATTCAACAGTAAAATCATCGGTAAAGGATAAGCAGCGAAGAATCGGAATCAGGCAATAGTAGATTAAAAAAAAAAGAAAATTAATCTAAATCCAATTACTACAGATTTATTTGAAATCAAAAATGTTAATTTTGAAATAAATCGAGTGGAAGAAGCAAAAATGTTCTACCACAAAAGACTATCAAATTGAACTATCTATCTTACGATTTATCGAGCTATCCCATATAGTTTTACAACTTTTTCCGGTAGCTTACACTTTCTAAGCTATGGTCGTTTATTGTAATAACAGAAATCTATCAAATTAGGAACGGTTGTAATCTATCGGCATTTTAAAAAAAATATGTAATAATTTAAATAAATCGCCAAATTTTTCAAATTTGTTTTCGTTTTAAGCTCAATAATTTTATTTTTAAGCTTCTCGAGCCTAATTGTGAAGTTTTGTTTTGTTCCCTTTGGTGATTCATCAATAATTTTATTTTAGTGCTCTTTTACTGAACAAGATATTTTTACTAATAAGTGGAGGTCATTATATTTGAAAAAGTGTGGTTAGTTGATTATATACAGGGCGTTAGGTAAAACACATTAATTGATGAGGATAAGATAACTGACATGATTTGATTGACACCTCGTTTTTCCAGTAAGTGGTCATCTACCAAATCGCTTCAGAATTGTTAGGTTAAATAGAGAGGGAAATTTGAAAGCTAATTGCAATATTACAAAAGTTTTACTATTGATGTAATAAACTATGTTCAAACTTATTTTGTTTTTATATTCTCTTGAATTTCTTTTACAACTACCTTCGATTTGTCTTGTGTATGATTGCTTCTTATTTGAGTTTTTATTGACTTGTTGATGTTACACAAAGTAGAAAGGTATTTTATTACAGTTCATGAAGTAGATCATTTTGTATAATTTGAGTGACTTCAGATAGAAAAAGTGATGAAAAACAACTAAAATCACACGATTTAGATCCTGTGCATGCAAAAATCAATAGATTATTATCATCTAAAGGTAACAATTTGAAGCTTAGAAATTATAAAAGAAAATGTATGCTATTACAGCCAAAACCAATAATTTGGCTTGGAAAATATAATAAAATAAATTTGACGTGACACAACACATGACTAACCCATTTTAAAAAGTAAAAGTAAATAGTAATAAATTAAATTTTTTAGTCTCCCTCCCAGTCCATACTTAAAAGTTTTTATAGGCTTCGTCTTTTCTTCTTAGTACGACTAAGAATACTCCTTGATAGAAGCGTCGTGATATTTTAACATAGGTTTCGAGTCAGATTACACCTCGGTGGTTTGCCATTGCTTTCCGAGCGGAGACGGAAAGAAAAAGATTCTTATTTCGCCCGAAGTTGAACCAGGTTTTCTGCATTAGCAGTGGGTGCGCTAATCGCTATGCTAATAACCGTCTCATTGGCTGGGCTACTGTGTATAAAATGTGAAGAAATGTATGTGAATCTAGACTACCCTTCAGAAAATTGGAAATTCATTTGGCAAAAAAATTACTTATTTTAAATAATTTTGGACGTATATGTGGACTGCACCGATGGTCATAAATAAATCCTTTTTTTTTTTGGGTTTCGACCGAGGGTCACATGTAGATTCCACCGATGGTCAGATGTGGATTGCACCTATATAAATAGTTAATTCTTGGAAAAGGTTGTAATTGATTTAACGATGATGGATCCGAATAGGATTTGGTTGTCTTGTCTGTCTAAATACAATCTGAATTATTTACGTACCTCTGTAGTAAATTAAATACCTTCCTGCTTAAATTAAAAAGCTTACTTATATGCTTAAACTGACCATCGGTACAGTCCACAACGTACCCTAACCGAATCCGGTGTAATCCACTTCCATATGTAAGATTATGAGCCTCTCCCTTCTTACGTTCCTAAACCAATTGTAAGAATGTTCATATTTTCAAAATTTGCTTTGATTTGACTATAAAATTAATCAAGAAGAAAACAGGGACATCTTCTAATAAATTGTGGTCATGGTATTACTAAAACCCACCAGAATCTTATTTAGGGTTGATTGTTGACTGATGTTTTGATCAACAGCATAACTTCCAAAAAAATTGTTTAATTTTATTATGTCACGTACGACCGACTTTTGTACGTTTTATTATTTCTATTTTATTTAAAATTTAAATGCAATTAGAGCGTCCCGACAAACCCCAAGTGAGTTATTCCATAATTTTGGAAATTAGGCCATTTTCTTTTGAACAAATTTCTTTTAGTGCCATGTAAATAGAAGACTGCGTAAAAGATATATCCCTATCTAATTCTCCCGTTTTGAAAATGTCTAAAATCTCACGATGATTTTTAGTAAATGTTAAACTACGTATAATAATTGTCTAACTAAGTCCATTGAAAAATTGCCGCCAGCCGACATTTTAATCAAAATATATTTGCCTCTCTCTGCCGAACTCTTCTAACCTCTTCAACATTTTCAAAATTTTTCATTTCAGAAGAATTGGGTTGGGCCTTTCGAGCTCATTAGGATTATCGAAGTTGAACTATGCTTATTATTATAAAAATAATTTTAAAATATTTTGGACATGTAAACCATCAATAATTGTGAAATGAATGAGAAATGACCAATATACTGCTCATTTTGATAGCTGTAACTCTTCAACGGATTGATTAACAAACAGAATTATAAGAGATTTTTCGTGGAAAATTTAGTCTACTTTATTTTGTGTATCTATGATAATTTATTCTAAAGTGAATCCAAACTGAAATGTTCACATTTTCGAATGGCTTTTACAATATCGAGGTCAAATTCGAGATTGCTAGACCGTACAAAATTTATAAGTCTTTTTTGAGGTCCAAATAATGGTAATACAATTTATTCCATATCCTTACCCTAACTATTTTCACAATAACATCTTTTTCTATTATGCATTATTTTCAATAAATTGCAAGTTAATTTATTACATTGTTATTATTATATTATATAATTGGTATATTTTAAATAATTTTAGGTACCAGTTAAATAAATTAAATTATATTTTAATAAAGCTTTCATTTATTACATTAACATTAAACTTGCAATTTATTTTAAATGATTCATAATATAATTTTCAATTTTCAAACAATATTTTATAATATAATATTTTGAAAGCGAAAGTTTGAGGGTAATTTAAAATAAGGTTAAATTTGAGGTTAATTTTAAATAATAGACGAGACAGCGCCAGCGGGGCAAATCCAAGATAATATAAATACTAATTTGCTCGAAAGCTCATCAGTGTCATTTTAGGCACTGATTGGTTACAAAGCAGTGGCGGATTTAGTACTTGAAAGGGCCCCAGGTGTAATTCAATTTTGAGGCCCCTCTCTAAATATTTTTACTACCCCTATACCCTATAGAGGGCATTCTACGCTCAAATCGCTGAAGGTTACCGATTACGAGTTGCGTTGGAGAGGTATATCATAATTGGTCTCCCATGAACCTTCTCATGCAGTAGATGGTTAAATACTACCTGAAGTCGTCTGTGTCAAATAGTAGTAAGTAAAATAATATCAAATTTAAAATTGAAATTAAATTGTATGACATGAAAATTAAACTGCAGTGCAGATTGATTGAAAGTATGCAATAGTTGCACTGCAATCCACGTGGTAAATGTCCTAGCTAAGTTCTCAATAATAATAAATTGATCCTAAAATAAATTTTAAAAGATACAACATTTGAACAAAAGAATAGGATCAATTACCAAAATTATTTGTAGTAATTAGGAAAATTAAATAAAATTAGAACTCCCTGTATACTTGAGGCCAGAAATCACTTTAATTTTATAGTACATAATAGCAATAAATGTTTTATAGTAATTCAAGATTATGCAATATTATTTAATTTAATTCCATCATTTTTGAATATTCATGATGTTGGAGTTTTTTCCACTTGAAGAAATAATATGCTAATTGATGCCAGACGATGTGAAAATTTTGTTTTCCATTAGGAAGACAAAAATGGCAATTATGTATTTCTGTTTAATACATATCTACGATATATTAATTATAACTTTACGCCTGTTTTATTTATAAATTATTATGAAAAACATTTTTTTAGAATAAGTATATAAAATTTCTTGTACTTTTGCCTTTCTGACATGGAATTGTCAGAAAAGGGTTATTAATTTTTTTATAACGATTTTTACATCTAACAAAGCTTTCGCGTTTTCGACTTATTAAAATTTTCCAAAAAAAAATATATAAATACACTCATTATTTCAAATAGGTTTAAACGAAACTTACATCAATAATGTTAAAGTTTAATTATTAATTTCTTTTTTATGATTCCCAATTTGATTGATTATTCTTCGCAAAAAAACAAATGTGTTATTCAAAATTGCTGGATCGCCTTGTAGAAAAAAAGTGCCTTTCACAATTTACACTGTTTGCATAGTCAAGCCTTAAAACTAAAATTGTAAATATCAATCATGATGTGCCCTTCTACGTCTTCATTTTCTCATCCGTTACATAAACAGATACGGGGGTTGTACCAGTAAGAGACCACACATGAAGAAATTAAACAGATAATTACGATTAGCTTAAAATAATATTAAACAGATATTAAGTCCAGAAATATTGCCTAAAGGCACCCATCTGCGAAAGAAAAATGTTGTGAGATGAACATCAAAGTTTAAGGTTATCAGGGAATTTAACTTATAATTTTTTGGAAATTTAGAAAATTTGGAGTCTCACGGGAATAGATTTGTGTTAATTAAAAGTTTTACTTCCGTTAGGAAAATAATCTTGCAAATCGTTACATTTCAATAATTTATTAGATGAAGAATCTTACAAATGCACATAAAAAATGTTATCAATATTTTGCATAGAACCTTGACGTGGTTAACAATGGAAAAAATGCATAAACTGATTGTTAAAAGTCAACATATTTACGATATCATCTAGCAGTATATTAAAATCTTGATAATGTGATATAAAAATTATCATTTATAATTAATTTATACTGACACGTACTTCAAGTTTTTTCTACACCTTTGCGGGTCCATTAATAATTTATAAACTAATTAACATCCGTATTATATTACCCGTGTTTTATTCTATTCTATTAACTTAACGACTTCGTGTAACGTCAGTTTTTATATCTAGATTTATTACATAAACCATTTATTTACCTGTAAATACTTATCTTGGTGTCGTAACACGATATTTGGACTCATTAACGGGTGCGTTCGTCTTTAGGAAGGACGTCTCATCCAAAACGAAATATATAGTCATTCTTGACAGGCATCACTTCTTCTTCTTCTTTTTTACTGCCACTACTGGAATTCATCATCTAACGCGCGAATTATTAAATTTAAAATATCACAAGCGAAAACGCCTTAAACCTACCGTGTAATATTAAATATCTCGCTTAAAATATAATAAAAAAAATAATTTGCTTTTTATGTTCGTTTGCGATTCTCATACGAAACAACACGCTCGATGAAATTAATAAAACCAGAGAATTTTTGCCTGTTTTTCTTAATTAATTTTATGCGTACTACTTAAATTTTAGCGCACTCATAAATGGACGTAAAATTTTATCTTTTAAATTATTTAGTTAAAAGGCAATTTTACTAAAATGTGCAATGGCTTTTTTATTGTCATGTTAAAATTTTGTATTTATAAATTAAAATTTTAAACGTTGGATGCACTTTTATCTTACACTTCTTCATATTTTCACCTTTTTGAATTTCCTCATGACACTTCGCATTACGAATACCATACCATTCTAATTTATTATATTACGCACTTTGTTTGTTTTATTGTTCTAAACTATTAAATTTTTCGCTTGGTTCCTTAATATCGCACAATTTATTTATGGAATCATATCCACTTAATTTGCGTGAGCGGTCGGTAGCGGGAATGTCGTTAATCCATTCATGTCCGTCAGTGGTGGACAAATAACGAACAAGCTGATGCACGGTATGCTAATAAAACATTGTAATTTTTACTACCATTCAACAATTACCCATACAATTTATTATACTTTGATAATTCAAATTAAACAAAACTTTACTTTTTGACTTACACCACTGTAGTCCGGCATCCCTGATATAATAACAGGCAGGGAGGACTGCTTTCATTTTGATGATTTTCATATAATTTGAATTACTTTCAAAAAATTTCAATGATTTTCAGTTATTGGAAATAACTTAATCAATAATTATTTTACCAATTTACAATAAATTTTAAAAATTTTATAAATAATTACAATGATTTACAAGAAATTCTAATGATTTCGAAAGAGGAACAACCACTTTACTGATATCTAAAGAATATGCAAACTTCAAAGAATTTTAGTGACTTGATAAATTTCAATAATGTTTAAACTTTTGTATTAATTTCTTTAACTACTATTTATCAGAAATTTCAATGATTATTACTTTAAATTCCATTGATTTCTAGAAATTTCGGTATCTTTCAGATAATTCAAATTATTTTTAAAGAATTCCCATGATTTCTACGGATTTTTAGTTAATTTTAAGATAATATGATTTAATTAATAACCGTTTTTATTGATTTAAAAAAATTTTCAATGATTTAGAAAGAATTGCAATGATTTTTAAAGAGTTCTAATAATCTAAAGAAGAAGAAGAAAAATTACTTCAGTGATTTCCAAGAAATTGTAAACTTAATGAATTGAATAAAATTAAATGAATGTATTGATATTTTTAACGATTGTCAAGAAATTCCAGTAATTGAATTTTCATGATTTCTAAGATATTCCAATGATTTCTAAGAAATTCCAACGATTTCCGATTCCGAAGAAGTTTAGATCATTTTCAGATAAATTCGAATTATTTTCAAAGAATTCCAATATTTTACACAGATTTCTAGTTATATTTAAGAAATGATTCAATAATTTGAAGTTTTTACTGATTTAAAACAGGGAATTCTAACGATTTTCCAAACGTGGAAATTCCAAACTTCAAAGAATCTTTGTGATTTTTAATGAATTCCTATAATTATTAAATTCTTATAGATTTTCAAGATATTCAATGAGATAAAAGAAATTTTAGGGATTTTTCAAGTATTTTCAATGATTTCCCAAGAATTTTAAAAATTTGTGTCTGGAAATGGATTTATAGCAGGGGTCGGCAACCTTTTGTTGTACGGGGGCCAAATATTTTACTTTGGGATTAGTGCGGGCAGCACTTCTTGGAAAATCCACTGAAAAGAGCTTCTATTTTAAAAAAAGGTAATTTATTTTTGAGTCCGCGGGCCGCACCAAGACCCATCGGGGGTCGCGGGTTGCCGACCCCTGATCTATAGCATCACGAGATCCAGAGTTTTTCTGTTGATAAACTTTTTCTTAAATTTCTGTTAAAGGGGGTTGTTTAATTTTAAAATTTATTTTTAAGCCAAACTTCCTTAAATTAGTGGTACCTCTGGAGGGGGTTAATTATTTTCATTAGCAGCATTACACTGCAACGTAACTAGGAGGTTTGAGGTCCTATTTCAAGATTTAAATGCTGCCCCCTTCTCAGTTAGAATTACTGTTACTCTATAAAGTATAAAAGAAATTTTTTTTGGCCAATATCAGAGGCGTAACTAGCCTCATATATGGTAGAGGTTGGTGCAGTCCTTTATTTTAGGTTGACTTTTGTAAACTGTGAAAAAATAAATGAGAAACTGGGAAACCTGGGAGTATGGAATACCTAACGTAACCAATTATTGTTTGACTCAAAACGGGACCCCCCCCCCTCAGTTCCCACTCATCAGTAAATTGGCAAAAAGCATTTTTGTTTAAATTGTAAAATATTGTAGAGATATTTCCTACGACCCTTAACTTTTTAATAATTATTTATCTACCAGGACAATACCTCAACACTATAGAGTACCGTGGCAGCTATGCGTCGGTTCACATACGATTTCTGTACGGAGACAAATCACAGGGCTGGGTTCGCTCTTCTCTCCTTTTCGGGTCGCCAAAAAAATACAAAATGTGTGGCCTTGTAGACGCACTATTTTTGCTCAAAAGAAATTCCTCTATCGGGAACAAAATTGCATAAATTGCCTTAATCAAATTTATTGTCGTTATCTACAACGCTAAATAACTAAATTTGGGTACGGTTCGTTGCATGAAAATAAAAATCAAACTCAGCTTCATATGAAATGACTAATTTAATTTTCGTAAAATAAAATCAATTTTAAAATAAGCAAAACAGGTCGAGCATGGGCTGTTTACGAACAGATTCGTTTTGGTCGTTAGGTGTAAATTGTGTAAATTGTTTGTTGTAAGTTGTTGTGACACAATTACATTTAATAGAAACCCTTCGTATTTGCATTTACTTGCAAATCGAACTCAAAATACTCCAGGTTTCTATTAAATGTAATTGTGTGACACATAAATTTACAATAATAAATGGTGTGATAGAATTCAAAGTTTATTTACCAGTGACGCGGTACTTGTTGTCGACGTTTTAGAACCGCTGTTTTCTTGCATTCGACACCTGTCATTCAGCAACCTGTTGCATACTTGAACAGCTGTGTTCTTCATAAAAATCGAATTGTGATTCCAAATCTTCGCAATTCCTCTCAAAATATCCAGATAAGGACAATCGGCGATCGTATAATAAAGTTTGTTGGCAAAACGCAAACGATTTGAACCAAACGTAAAATAAATCGTGCACCTAACCTCAAATATTGGTATGTAAAAATTATTCGATACAAATTTTAACGAATTTGAATTCTTTCTTCTAAACATTTAATTGTAGGCACGTAATCGTCGTGATTACAAAAATCATTCGATCATTCGTCAATGGCGGAATGACAAATTTTCATCCACATGTGCGATATCAAACTTTCCAAATGTGCGTTTCCAAAAACGCTGCAACTTGAAGATTCTACTTCCAAATTAATCTAAAAACACTAGTCTACATACTTTAGACGACACTTCGCACTACTTCTCAGCTTGAAAAACACTTGGTTTTCCAAGAAAAATCGAAAATTGGTCAATTATGGTGGACCTCACCAAAAATACACCTTGCTGGCTTCACAATCGCCGACCAACGCTTCCTCGCCAACCTTTTCTACCTTCTATGTTGAAAAACTTCAAATTACCAACACACAAATTTTGAGTCACTTTGCACGTCAAAATAGGTAAACTTTAGCGGTTAAAATTTAAATGTAAATAATTACATTACTCGACCATGTTATTATGGATAAACATCCCTTAATCTGTGATAAATTATTAACACAAAGCCGGGTCCTATTTTGTTTCACCACAATATATTCAATTAAAATACAAAAGTTTTCATGCTGAAGATTGTTGGTGTGAAAGTGTTTGAATACTTCAACCCAACGAGTTTCTGTGGAAACATTTAGATTATTCCATTCGGTTACTTTTTGCGATGTGATGTAGTTAGAAAGCAATGAAGATTCGTCAAAAACTTCTGTATCTTTATTACAGTTAATATATTTCTTTTCAATTAGTACATCCAGAGATTTTTGAACATCTTCCCATGCGGGTACTTTTTTTAAATCTGCCCAATATAATATCTCCATTTCTTTGATAAGAAAGCAAGTCCATTGCTCCAGATGGGACAATTTTCCCAAAACGGGACAATTTTGCGTCCCGGAGTTCATTGTCGGGACACCGGGACAGGTAATCAAAAAAAGGGACGGTCCCGTTCAAAACGGGACGTCTGGTCACGTTAGGAATACCCCACAGTTAATGTTTTTCAAAAATTATAACGAAGCATATTGAATTCTTGAGGAGTCGTTTTGTTACTTACTTACGACTGGGGGGGGGGGTAAACCACCCCAGACTCCTTGGTTCATGGAACAAGTTTTGAGAAAAATTCTCTTTCATGATGTGGCTTAATTTTATCAAGAATTATTATAAAATGATTTTTTCATTTTCTAGAGTTGGGTAAGCCTCTTTAACCCTCCTTCAGCAACTCTAAATAATAGACCCAAGTATATTACATCAATTGTGGAGAAAATGGGGACATTTTCTAATGTTATCGTGTCTTTGATACAGCTAAAAGCCACCAGAACGTTTTTTAGGGGATGGTGAAATTTCTGACACATCTTGTGATATCAAAGCGAGTATAAATAACGCCGCAGGCGAATTTTTCTAAATTAATCATTGTAATGCAGGTCTAAATTAATTATTTGGTATGTGTCCGGGTCCCTAAGTCTCCTGCACCCTGATTCTATCGATCTATTGGAACCCTGGTAGTTACGCCCCGCACACAGCTACCGAGAAGTTACTTTTCGGTGATTCTCGATATATCAGCCATCTAGGATTTGATCTCCATTTAGTGTCCAGGCAAACAGCATCAGGGGCTCATCCATATTGACAGCTATGACTACAATTTTGCTCTCTGGATTTTGAATTTTTGTGGAGGGTGAGCTGAAGTCACGCGCACTTAGGCCTCTAAATTGGGCCCATTGTACTACCTCTGATTTTTAGTTTCACCCCGATCCTGTCACTCCCCAACAAGCCACTCCACCTGTATGAACTATAGGATTTTGGCAGGTGAAGGTCACTGATTCCCCCAACACAGATCCTTTTATTGAACTTAATGCCGGACAGCAACAACGTACATGTTCGGCTTTTTCCTCCTCTTGATTACATCCAGCTAGCAAAGGTAATGTCTATTAGTTGCGAGTTAATTATTTGCAAACAAATATCAAGGATAGATGACCAAAACCTCCATAGGACCTCCAACTACTTAGCTCGGTGACAGTTCTGATGAGCACTATAATGGCAGTAAAAAATAATCAGTGAAAATTGCATGGAAAACAGTTCCTGTGAATTGCAGTGAACTTAATCACCAGGCCAAACAGTCGAGATGCTGAAAACCAGGGTTCGGGCGTGGTTTGGATTCCACGTCAAACTGTATGTTCCATAACCACATACATTTGACAGCAATCGCGGAATCTAAAAGCATAAAATTTTGCTTTCCGAATGTACAATGCAAAACATGACGAAGACAAAAATGGAGCGACCCTACTGTGTGTTATGTAAATTACTAAACTAAAAATTTTGAAATTTAAAAGTTGTTGAACGGGAACAAAATATTATTATTACATAATGGAGATAATGGATTAACGTGAAATGAAAATAAATTATGTCAGGACACAAGACATAAACTCCATTTCGCAAGATTATGATATTTTTGTGTTATTGTAGAAAATATTTTTTCTTGTGTTTTTATCGCTTTAACATCTTTATATGTCGTTTTATTGGAATGTACGAGCAAAACAATGAAAACAAAATTACCATCGCGTAGGCCAACAAAACAGTAGTCACTTTTATATAAATGTTTCATATGTTTTCGCAGCTGTCATAATATACAAGGGGAGGTTTTGTGCAATAAGTTTGCGAATAGGTTGTTTAAAGTAAAAAAAATGTGCTTCTTTCCATTTTGATACGAATTGCGCGAAATTAACATACAAAGTTTAGTGTCGAATAACGTGGTATGGTAAACAAGTGTTCGATTTGGCGTCAAACTATAATATGACACTTCAAAAGAAGCTAGCCAATATTGGCAGTTACAGACTTACTGGAAAAAAATTAGGCAAAGGAAATTTTGCCAAAGTGGAAGAGGCATTACATACCATTCTAAATGTTAAGGTTAGCTTTTTAAATAATTGTTTTTCCTAATTTCGAAATCTGAAAAGACATTTATTCTTAAATTATAGCAAAAATATCCAAAGAATTTACGTGATCGTTAATTAAGCGAAGATGAAAATGTAGCAAATTTAAGGGTCTTGCTTAGTTCTTATTACCTTTGTTTAGACTTTAAGATATTTACGCAAATATTCGACAAGGGATGAATTACCATGATTAAACACCTTCATTAAATTTTAAAACAGAAATGCAAATAATTTCTTTAATTAAGTTTTTTACCTTCACTTTTAATTAAAATCGCTTTGATGCTTTAGAGAGTGTATTTTTGGATCATAATAAAAGCTTTTCTATTTTTTGTCTAGTAAAATTTACCATCTTACTCGTTTTTTTATTTCAATAAATTGACCTTCATCTTGTTTGACCAATTTTGCAATTGAAGGATTCTTCCAGGTCCTTCAATTCCCATCAAGTACCAGGTACCTTCTTCTTCTTCTTCTTCTTCAAATGAGTTCATTCGTACGGAATATAGAAACTTTTTTCCATTTTTTTCCATCAACATTTGTCGATTTTGATAACTTTCAAACGGTGTCTCATCTCACCAAGCACCAGTGCCGATAATTTTTTTTTCTATAGTAAAAATAATATTAATAATTATTTCTGCACTAAGCCACATATTAATAAAATTTCCTTTGTGTTGATTTCAATTTTACCACAAAACCACTACCCTTCCATCCGCACTTTAACAGTTAGCTGAAAATTTGATATTATATTTAAATGAACTTCAGTGAATTTTGGAAAAAACCGTTTTAAAAGATACCTCTGATTTTCTTATGCGAAATGAAAAAGCACTTGATGAATTTTCGCCTAAAATGATAATTATTTTTTCAAAGTATCCAACTAAATAATTCCACTACACAAAGCTTCAATTTTCGAGAACGTAATACATAAATGAATTGTGATTTTGCTTTTCAAATTTTTATTCGGTTTTGTTTTGACGTAGAAATTTTAATTGCGTTTTATTTTTTAAGCTGGCTTATTTAATGTAATTCTCTGCAACATTTTCCTGTAAAGTACCATATTATAAATTACACAAACGAAGTTGCAACTGACAACAAAAAGCTAACCCAACGACATGACAGGCACTAACTAACTAACAAATATGAATTACTTTGATAACGTCAAATTTACGTAAAATTTCATTTAAATGAAAAAAAAATGTAACGTATTTTTGAATGTGTCGCAGGTAAAAAATTTAAACATGACTTGTGAGCTGTGACAAGCTCTAAAATCCGTGAATCCACTGTTAAGTGTGTATGAGGATCCGAGCACATACAAATAGGATTTCTGCGATTTTTAATATTTTCTCTCTTTACAAATAAATGAAAAATGTTGGTAGCGAACAATTCGAAAAAGCAACTCGTTTTGTTTCGTTCCATTATTGCTGGTAATGAGGGAGAAGGTTATCGTAACTTTGGGTTTATATTTTGTTCGTGTGGGTTAGCAACCCTCTCAATTTGATTTAACGAGGAAATGTGTAGCAATGTATGAAAATCAGAGTCATTTTCAGAACTTTTAGTGTTACAATATGGCAACGGTGGGGTTGGATGTCAGTGACAGTAGCATAGACCAGTGATCGATCAGCGGTGGTCGGATTGATGAGCCCGACCGTCTAGAGATAGCTTTTCGCGGTTTACGACGTAACTTTCAGACCCTCTGACTTCTTATTCGATGAAATATGATGCCGTTAGCAAATTACGGTGTCTAGAATCAACTTATATTGGTTTTGATGCCATCTTATTTTTGGAATCAAAATCTGACAACTTCAATATTATTCGTTTGTATTTTTCATTAAAACCGTCAGCGCGTGTGTTTGCGCGAGCATTTATTGTGCTAATCCAATGTCCATTGACTCAAAAAGACGGCAAACGAACACTCATAAATTACCAACACCGAAAGTCAATTTAACCCTATTGACATACCTTATCCGCTTCGTAAATTTCGACAAACTCTAATTTAGCATTAAATTTGTACAAGGTTCCAAAATTATTTTTCAAATTTTAATTAAATGTTCGATTCTGTGAGAAGCAATTAAACAGACCATTTCAAGGGCCGACAATTTTCTGACCATTTCAAGTTAATACAAGGGTTGCATATAATCATCCATTTTGGCTAGTTTATGAGAACACTTCGGGTCGGCTGCTTTAGAAAGGAGGTAATCAAGTGTTAAGGGCGATCCGTCAGTCTCATCATGCGCCGGATCCAAAAGCTCTCTCCCCAACCACCACAGGGATCGATCGTCATACCATTGACCGTTGCTTTTTCTAAACTATCTTCATCATAAACTCATATCACGGCTCTTCGATTTATAGAGTGTAAACACGACCGCGTTGGCGATTGATAACGAAAAAACATTGTGCAAAGCTATGTTTATGTGGCACAGTACAAGAGACGTTTCGATAAGAGCACCAGCGTCCGTGCTTTTGTTTCAATAATAAATATTTGATGTGTGATAATAACGCCAAATGGTATTAAAATGGTGCTAAAAATTTTATATCGAGGTGTTTTATTTATAGTTCGGATTTTCTTTCAAGTATCTCCTTCAACGTTTTATTTTTTAAAATAAATTCAATACAAAATACGAATCCTAAGAAATTGTGCTTTTGACGTATTGCAATATTTCGTTAAAGAAGCTCAGGCTAGACGTAATCATTCATTTCGAAATTACTATTAAAAAGGAAACTTTTGAACAAGGTAGCATTTAAAATTACACTTTATTTTAATAAGATTTCATCCGTTCGAGACGAAAGGACCGGACAGGCTTATTATTTCATCCGAAGTCGAACCGAGTACCATAATAAAATGGTGCGTGTTTAATTAACGCTTTAAAACAAAAAGATGGACAAAGAAGTTTAAGAAAGTGTTTGTCCGTTTTTTTCTCTCTCACATTCAACGTGAATTCTTACATCCTCCACATTCGCTTATTTATGACCTTGTCCTTCCATCGGACAGTTTCCATCCTCATCGAGTCCCTCTACCGGATGCATTCATGCGATCTAGATCGCCTCCTTGTCCTCTATTTTGCTCCAGTTTCCATTGGGTAAATGTTTTACTTCCAACTACAGCATTACTACTCAGAATATGTCCCAACCATCGAATTTCCTTCGATTTAATAAACCTTACTATATCCCCCCAATTATGCATTGAGTTTTCTGATGCATAAGTCATCGTTGGCTATATCACGATTCTGTAGAACTGTTGAAAAGTACCAGGTAATGTAATAACACTTATAAAAGCCCAGAAGAAAGCTGCATTATTAATTCACCTAGAAAAACTCAGTAAAGGTGGAGTCGATATGCGTTTGAAGCCCGAAATCAGGTACGGAATACAAACATTAACAAAAATTAATCAAATTTTGAATGTTGCATCATTTTGGGTCATCAGTATAATCTTAATGTTTGTCCCATCAAACAAATTATATCTATAAATTTTTAGCACCTTGAGGCAACGTGAGTAAAATGGGAAGAAATGGGTATGAAGCCCATGGATTCGGGGGTAGGGATTTTACTGTCTAGGGGAAACTGTTTGAAGGAAATGAACCACATACGTACTTAATTTTTTCACATTATTTAAACCTTCATTCGCTCGCGTATATTGGAGTTGAAATTTGCCTTTTTCAATTTTCTTTCCCATTTCCTTCCAGAGCGTCATGGGGGAGGTGGGAAGGGCTTGTATTCTCTAATTCATATCTCTTCCACCATATCAGCTCCACCAGTCGGCTCAGTACACCCACAAACTACCCCAAGTGTCTTACTGCGGCCGATTTGCCGCATACGCGAGCGGATGAAGGTTAAATACTTTTTTCAATTATTTATTTAATTTTTAATTGGGAATCTTGAAAAACTAAAAAAATAATGAAAAAACGCGAAGAAAAATGCACACTTAACAAAGAGTAGGGGACAGATAATCGGATTTTGGTGTTATTAATATTATTTGCTGGTTGTAGTAAATAAAGGATAGCTGCTTTTGAGGGTAGCAGTAGCACTGCCATTTTCGATAATCCCAAAAATTTGTATTGTGCCGGATTGTGCTCGTGGTGTGCGACAGTGTGCCGTAAATCATGAATTCTATTTTGAAAAGTTCAATTTTTATAGCCAAAAAACGAAAATCGAAAACGAAGGTAGCATTGCTTTTTGATAATCCCAAAAATTATGATTGTGCCGGATTGTGCTCGTGGTACGTGCTACCTTGTGCCAATTATTTTGGGCTAAAAACTATTTTATCGCCGCGCATGAATTGATTAACGAGATTACTGTTCCACTGTGTCCCTACCTTCTAACGCCTTCTAACGCAGCCACTGCCAAGGGAACGAACTTGGAAAAATCAACGGGGAAAGAAGACCCTGAGTTTTCGCTTCTCCTTTGTATGCTACACCTCTCATGTCTCCTTATAATACCAGACCAGAGTCAAGCTCAAAAGGGTCTTCCTTCCCCGCTGATTTTTGCAATCCCGTTCCCTTGGCAGTAGCTGCGTTAGAAAGTAGGTAGGGACCATATTTCACAATAAATTAATTTTATCACTTTTTGTTACATAATACATAATTATACATTACATTTTCTAAATGAATTAGATTTTATATGAAACGACGCAAATTGAATCACAGCGATGCAAATTAGATCTTGGGTTGAATGTTTTTGTTACACCATAAAGTTAACCGACGCAAATCGAGACCCCGATCACTTATTCATTAATCATATCGCATACATTGTTGCTAATATTTTCTTCAATAAATTCTTAGGTATCATAAACAAGGTAAAATATACATATAAATGTACGAGTAAATAATACTAACAAATAACAACAATAAGTCAAGAAATACTCAGTACTACTGTTATGCGTGTGCCATCTCATTCTAGGTAGCTATCGTTATATCTACAAAAGAAAATTAATTACACCCCGATTATGTCCTCAAATAATTAGTCTGTGAATGATTAAAATATTCTAGTAATTTAAATACACAATTCGTAAACGTAAGGAGGTATAAAATGTATTATTGTGCACAGACAGGGTCAAATTAAATTCCATTAAAGATAAAATTACCTAGGGTTACCCAGGCGATTTGCGCCTGTAATGTTAAGAATTTCTTGAAAGCGGAAACTGCTTACAATGATTATAGTCTATTATATTATTGTTTAATTATCTTATTTATGTACTAACAGTGTTATTCATAAAAGCTTAAAACAGTCTTATAAGCCTGTTTTAGTTAAAATGCTCATTAAACCATTTAAAAATTTAAACCTTACTTTGAACTATTTTATAGGGAGTTTAGCGCGTTTACTGTAATAAATTGGTATTTTAACCTAAAAAAATTCGAAATGCAAGCAAAAAAAAAGTTAGGTTATGGTTTAATGAGCATTTTAACTAAAACACTGTTTTAAGTTTTTTATGAATACAATGGTTAGTCTTTTAGTTATATTCACCTAAAATAGTCTTCCAATTTAAATCAGTTGATGATTAAAAATAATTAAAAGTTGTTTACATTTTACTGTTTTCCTGATGGGAGTATAAGGGTTGGCTATAAAGCAGTTTTTATAAGCGCTCCGAGGCACTTCTGTTGAATGTTAGAAAACAACCATTGGCCAATAAAATGAGAAATTCTTCAAAGGACTAATGTGAAAAGATTTAGAGACAACAATTGCATGGACGGTCAGGCTATTCTCACGCTCAATGGTTCTTGCCAATTCCCCTTAACTAATTTTCTTGATTTTTTCGAGATTCGTATAGATCAGCGAATCATGTTTTAATCAGTTAAACTTGAAAGCGTCAGTTTTCCGCAAATTACAACTTAAAGGCTGTGTGACACTTGTACTAATTTGTTAACAAATTTGCTAACAAATTTGTTAACAAATTTGTACAAGTGTCACACAGCCTTAATACAAGTAATTATTTTCTTTTCATAAAATTTGAAATAAAATTTATTCTTTTGTATAATAAAAGCGAATTTCTTAATCATCTAATCAGACTAATTCAACGCAAAAAACATTTACATTAATCACCAATATCACAACACTGCGATCTAAACTATTTAAAACCAGTTACAATATTGGACGTTCATGGGAACGCAAATTTCCATTCAACGAATTTTCTTATGCATATTGGCATAGAATATTGCTGCCTTTTCGGCAGCTAAAAATATTATTCCTAGATACTAATATTATACAATTATTAAATAACAATATAACTGCAGAACGACAGATGATATTTCCTAAAAGGATGGAATATTAGCAAAAAATCTTTTACATAATTCCTCTTTTTTGAGTTATTAGAGGAAAGTTATAGTGATTCATACTCAACCTTTCCTAGTTATGACTATAGTCGGTTCGATTTCTCGTAAAAATATTATACAGAAAACTTAAAAGTGAGTGTTTCGATCTTAGAGATTATTTTAATTAACCAATCAAGTACGAGTATTCACTTCGCTGCCACTAGCCGATTTTTGTCTTGCAGTTTCCTGAAGGAAGAGTAGTCGGAAGTAGATAATAACCAACTGCATTCTACACCGGAAACCATAACCATGACGTAGTTGCAGTTATGAACATGGGTTCCTCTGGTAAAATGTAGTTTCATTACAAATTATTGATTTTCAATAACTAAATTTTTTCTTTCGCAGTTGAACATTTAAACATTTTTCAATTAATTTTAAATTGTAAGTCGAGGTTTTAGCTTGAAATGTGAACCCGTTCTAACCATAAGATACGCTAATCCGACGAACCTCCGAAAAGGGATCTAATTGCGAGCGCATGCAAATGTTGCTGCGGTTTGGAAAATTATGTACATGTTCCGGGGACATTGGACTTTTTATCGACAAACTAAAATTAAATTAGGGGCGATTCGTTCGGTTAAAAAATCTTAAAAATTAGTAAGCAGTTATTATTGTGGATATTCGAGCATTTCTGCAAACCATGCCAAAAATTGTTTGATAAAATATTTTCTTTTTATTAATTAAAAAGGAAAAAGAGTATTTGTCAGCAAAACGGTCGAATTCTCTTAGTAGGGTCGTAAACAAGTTCCAAGACTAATAGTAACGCATTTTCTCTAATTTCCTGACATCGTCCAATAGCCATTAAGTCCAACATGAAACTGTAAAGAATATATTGTGGCCTGATGGGTTTTAATAGCTGAAACATGTCGATAGATGAAAAAATGTCGCCAAATTAAAAAAAGTTGGGTTTTAGCATATGAATTGTTTCGTTGTGCAATTTCTGCAGTTAGGGAGTGTAATGACCATCCTTTACGAAGACAATTAAAAATTATATTTAAATATTCGTGATGAATCTGCACCCACATCAGTCTCACCCTAAATCCTCGACGTGAAGCGCTACTTTGTAGTGGATGCGGCCGAGGAATATTCCAGTGCAAGTTTGTAGCATTCCCCTGGGATCAGTTTGTGTAGTACTTGATCCAATTATTAATATAAGTAAAATTTTAAATATTTTAGTACTGCATTTTCGCGATAAAGCTCGTATGCACTGTAACTTTCGGATAATTCACTTTTTTGGAGAAAATAAAACGAAATTATGTTATAACTTCAGATATACTATGTAGCTAGCCGAAACAGTCCATTTGGCTTACAATTACAAGTTACAAGAAGTAAACAACAAACTTCACTCTTTTGCCCTCTTTGCTTATCTAACTTTCTATTTGTAAGTCTATTAACTTGCTAGATTTGTAGAAAACTTGTTTTTCATTTAGCTTCTAGACCACTTTAAGTTCGAGTAATAAAATTTTGTACACTCAGAAAAATATTACGTACCTAATAATCGGGCATCAGCTTAATTATGCAATGTTCAATATTAACCTCGTGAAAACGTAAAATTTTGAAGTAAATTGAATTTGGAGCAACAAATAAAATTTTTTTGACAATGTCAATTCGAATAGTGGGTTACTTCAAAATTTGTTGCGCTGTTGATAGTGGAACTCGTTTTTACATTTTTGAAAGATTATTCAATTGCTCGAGCAAGCGTGACTGCGATCAAATAGGTAAGATAGTCTTTAAAATGGAAAATGGAGGTTGGTATATGGGCTGTTTTTTAATCTTGATTTCTTGCGCTTCGCAGGTCACACTTTGATCTTATTATGTAAATACTAACATGCGTAAAATTGGAAAACCAATTTTACTGCAACTTAATTAAATGTTGGCTCTATGTTAATTATTATTAATAGCTCAGTAATTGAAATATACGTAATTAAATTTATTTTAAATGCAAAACGAGTTTCGAATGAGAGATTTAATTGTTACTATTACTTCACTTTATTTATGGGTATTAATGCAGCAGACGAAAGCTTCCATTAGATGCAGCACAAGTTGAAAAATGACTTTCAAGGACGTTTAAAGCATCAGGACCATTACGATTACGACTTGCGATTCAGACCACTTTAGGAAGATCTTCCAGTTTATAGAAAGTTTCGACGCCAGGAGTAATTTTCGTCTCTCTTCGTAGAATTGTTTAGGGGAGACGAGAAAGCTATTAGAAATTTTCGTGTCTGTTCAATGTTGCAAATGGTTATTGCGAAAGTGTATATAGTACGGCCGATGTCGGAGAATCGCCTGTCTTTGACGTTTGGTCGACTTCGCTGATGGCTACATTTGGAACGGCGGCGTAATATAAACACCCTTTGGTCTATAACATACATGGAAATGTTTGAATTGCGTGTCTTTTGCGACGAAATATGTAGTCCGAAGCTTTAGTAAAATGCCTACTATTCACCTTGATGAGCATCACATTTTTCGTTTCGCAAATGGAATAGAAACATCTGTTATACTCTCCCTTTTATGACATTCTTTCTGTTTGGTATGTAAAGTAAGAAATTTAGCGACGTAATTTTTTTTCTTAACATTTTTTTTATTACAAACACAAAATTTACTAATTTATTGCACAACGGAATTTTTCTTCTTCTGCATTGTCCCACTGTTACGTACTCAACAGCTTCATGAACATATTGTTTGCTACAAAACTGTGATAATTAAAAATTATTATAAATTAAGTTTAACGAGTACGAATTTATTACTTTAGAACAGCGCATCCATTTTACAACTTAATTTAGTCTCTAGAAATAATTTTTTTATTGAGTTTCTTGTATAATATTTAATCATCTATTAGTCTTCGGGTGAAGTAAGAATATGCAAATATGCAATAGCAAATCACTGAGATGTACAGTAGGTCCCCAGGCCTGTATGAGTAATAATATTTCTAACATACTAAAGATGATAATATTATAGATCAGGTGACATTGTTTTCCCACCAACCTCATTCAATTGGACATACTCATCAGGTGATGATACAAGTGATTGGGCTTGGTGGAATAATAAGGTGATAAGTAATTAATGAAAACTATGTCGCGGTAATTTCCATAAATTAGTATGCATGAACGATTATATTAGTTTGTTTGATTTCCTTATAAAGATAACCATAAAATATTCCAATGAAGATAGAAAACTCGTCACTCTGTAGTCTGTAATCATAAATATTAACATTAAACGCCTGTCATTCGTTCATCACTACATTACACGAGTACATACAATACCTTGTAATTTTATTTTATGACTTCAGGGTTTACTTTATTTTGCATTAATATTAAAAATTACTTCCAGTTAAAGGGCCCCAGTCCGCGATTGATTACTGCTTTCAATGGTACTTACGGTATCATCATCTCAAAAAAATTACTTCTCTGAATTTGAAAACATTTCGAGTAACTCTATTTTCGTGTCCAAATTAAACAAAATCTACTAGAAAATAAAAAAATATATAAGAAACAGAAGAATATAAAAAGTCAACGCAGTAATTATTTTCCTACTCCATTTATTTTAGTGCTTCACTTTTTATGTAGAAGATCTGAGACATCAAACTATTTCTTAAATTCGGTTAAATTGTTTAACTTTTAATTAATAATTATATTACCACTGGCCGATGAAAATGTTTTTCTTTGAAATATTTGTAGGATTAAGTTAGGTGCACACCTAATTTGGTAGGTTAGGGTTTGAAAACTTACCGTATACCGCATCTTACGTTTATTGATTCACAGTTTTTACTTTTTATTCTTATCTTTTCTACAGATCTATTTCTTGGAATAAAAGCCGATTTGTGCCATATATCATATAATATTATTAGCCTTGTTATTATGGAAAACATTGTTTGGCTTCTCTATAAGCCGAATCATAACATATTCCAAAACTTAAATTCACCCTGTAATCATAACAAATTAAAATTACAACATGTGAGTCATTACTTACATAATAAGATGCGGTACAACAACTTATAATTTTCTTTTAAAAGTTTGACATGTATCTACTTTGTTTTTGTATCAATAACCTACTGTTATGTGCAGCTGTCAGCAAAAATATAAAATATTCCTTTTTGTTCTTGTATCTTGGAGTGTAAATAATTTCTTATGTGGAACTATGCTTTTTAGAACAGCTTATAATTTATAATAATTTGCTAAAAAGCTGTTCATTCTTTTAAAGTCGACTCTCTTGGCTTAAAATTAATATGCTAAAAATTCAAGGAGTGCTGTTAATAATATAAATATTTTTAAATTATTTAAAAAAAATTGTTTTAGTAAAATATAGAACTATTTTGGTACAGGTTTAAAATTTTAAAATTAACATTAATTTCGAAGCAATAATAAAGATAACTAATCACAGACCATCCCCTGACATATTGATGGTCGCTGCTTCAAAATTTTAAGCATGTAGTACCTAATTTTTTTTTAATCATTGAAAAATATTTATTATTAACAGCACAATCTTGACTTGTTCAAGACTTGCATTTTAAGCTACGAGAGAGGCGCCTTAATGTAATTTATAAAAGCGCGTTTGAATGGTTCGTTATTTTATTAACTAAAAAAAATTTTCAACTTAAAATTTGCCATCTATGAATTAAAAGCATGTATCTGATTTGTTACAAACCCCCTGCCACTCCGGTAAAAAAGCGAACAATGAGATCCATTCCATTTAGATAATTTACTGCCTATGTTTGAAAATTGTGTAACCTTTAAGCTCCTGACCTTGAGGAGCAAACCCCCCTAGTCCTAATACCACGATATATTTATTTTGAACATATTACGTGATTTAATAAAATCAATGAAAGAACTTACAAGATGTTGGTTCTTGAGATCGGGGGTTTGGGGATATGGAATACTCTCCAACCATACGCGGAGTTGCAGGGTTTGGGGTCACCACACGTGAAATTTGTAGTAATTACTGACAGGAATTAATGAAAGTACTATATTATTTGGCAACAAACTAATTTAGAATGCATCATTTTCTGCATTATTTTTTCAAATGAGTTCTTAATTTAAGAATAGAAAAGCGACTGTTAATTTTGACATCTTTACACCTTTCTACCTTTTATTTTCGCCCCACGTTCTGGGTGGCCATATGTTATGACACTATTTTATCCTCTCAATAAACTATTTTATTGGAGTTTTAATCTAAGGATTTTAGAACTAGAGCAACAGGCATAAATTCTGAATTCTGTCGCTTTATACTCTCATGCTTGGTAATTTTATGTACAATTTTTTTTACAATCTTTAATATTATAATCTTTTTCACAGGTATTATTGTTTTCATAATGTAACTTTTGTTTATTTCATTTAAAACTGTTTTGTCTACCAAATAGCCGCGGTTTAATCGAGCCCGAAATTAATTCGATTTCAGAGCTAAAAATGTCTAATTTGACTGGCCCATTCAATTAGATCCGTTGGTATAAGTTTTTTTCAATAGTTTCGATATCAATTGACAGAAGGGATTTAAAGTACAAAGCTGAGTGTCACAGAAATTTTATTTTACGAATTTAGAAAGGTCAGTGGACCAGAATTTTCTCTAACAAGCCACGGATGTAACAGATTGCATAGGTAGAGTAAAATTTTTCCTTAGTGGTTGGCACGTGACTGGGGCTTGCGCGGCAAATGTGGAGGGAGAACCCAAGACACCCAATTCCAACCGAAACCACGAATATTCGTTTCTACACATTAACCACTCATAACCACTAGGAAAAAATTCACTCTACTGCGTAATAGTTACCTATTAGCTTTTTTTTAATAAATGCATTATAAACCCATCAATATTGATTATCTGTTTAGTAAAAATAATTTATAAGCTGCAAGTCACGAACGTATTCGGAATAAATTGAAAATTTTTGCTTAATTATTTATTTCCAATATAAAAATCAATAATTAATAATAACAGTTCCAGTTATTTAAATTTTTAGTCTCAAACTAAAACTTATGTTGGGTAAATTTGTAAATAAGAATTATTGAGAGTATGCGTGTTCGGTTTGTATATTTCGCATTATCGATTTTGTAGAAGTGCTACCGGACGCTAATCTCATTTAATGACCACTCGCACGCAATATCCGTCTTTTTGACTTTTATCATATTTTATGTCCACTATTATGAAAATGCAAACTTGTATCTGTGTTTGTATTTTTATTTTTAGCCAATCAAATTATACAATGTTATTTTTCCCCAGGTAAGCAGTCCAAAGTTGTTCTACAAGGGTGAGTTTTCATGTTTTGCTTTTCTAACATTGTTAGAGATATCTGGAAGAAAATGTCCTGATTTATGATTTTAGAAATATTTTCGAAAAACAAATTTCAATTAGCGATATATTTTTTAAAGCGTAAGCAAAAAAATATTGCGAGTTTGAAAATTTTTGCTTGATTCGCATTATTTTGTGCCAAGTTTCTCTTAGAAGCTTTTTTCGATAGTTGAAGTCGAGCGCGCGTATTTACAGAATTTCGAATCGAAACAGAAAAGCTCGCACGACCACTGCAAATTTAATCAAACAAACCCATTTCATTTCATTGTGTCGATAGAAGCCTCTGTTTATTATTTCAGCGGCGCGGTCAGTTGCAATAATGCGAACGCGCAACCCTGTTTATATAGGGGGTTATACGAAGAGGCTTTAGGTTAGGGGTAGACGTAGCAAAATCGAAAGCTTCGCCAGCTCCGCTACGGTTTTGGAAATGCAGGATAGCACCCTAGGATCCAAATTTCACGTAAGGTTTCCCTGTGGTAATTTTCAAGATTTATGTTCTTCGTTCATCTATAAATGCGCCATTTGCGGCCACCGCCGCCACCCGGTCTTAGTAATGATTTACAAATACCAACTCCAGATTTCGGATATTAACGGCCGGGCTGTACAATTAACGAGAATGTTCTTTTTTCGAACGAAAGGAAAATAATACGACGTAGTTGATTTAAGTAAAATTTTTACAATTTGATAAAATGAAATGTAACTTGGCAAAATGTAGAGCGCTACCTAGGGCGAAGTAAATTAAGGAATCCTACTGCTATGGTGTGGTGCTGACAGGTTTGAGTAGAGGATCTGGAGAAGAAAAGCGTGCGTGCGTTTTCACATTTAGACGAATATTCACCGAATCTGACCCGTCTCATTTGTATAATATTCAAAATTACTATTCAGAGGGTGCAATCAAAACGAACGGCATTATAATAATAAAGGGCGTCGGCCTCCACCGATTCCCTACTGACTAATTTTTCATCAAAATTATAAATTGTTATACTAAATTTACTGCGCGCGCCATGATAAAATTAAATATTAACTTACGAGCGCAGAATAATTAGGAACCTCGTCTTGTCTTCCGTTGCAAGTTATTCTCTCGGAATTGTTCCATTAATTACGCATTCAGAACCGGAAAGAACGAACTACTCCGGTGCAAACAACTCGAATTTATCTTCCGCATTTAATAGTGGCTCATGTTCCAAGTTTTCGTATTGATCATTCCAATCATGCAGTTTGTGAAGAAAAACGATTTTCATTAAAGCTGAGCATACAAATCGTTATTTAAATAACAATAATGTGAAAAGAGACATTTACTAATTGAAAATCCTCTATTCAATTTTAAAACGAAAATTTGTAATTAATTTACAAAATTTAACAAGAATGTAGCCGGCTACAAAAAAGGAGGAAATCGCCTACCGAAAGGTAGTTTTAATAAAATTCAATAAGTGCGTCTTTGATGCGTAATCAGGAGCGTATTAAAGCAGAGAAAAATTTATGTGTAAGAAAATCCAAGTTGAGATTTTACATTTTATTACCATGTTTACACGGACTCAATTGAGTCATATTTCAATAATGTGTTTACTTTTCACATTTTTTGACCATACCTAAAGCGAATTTAAATTAGGCTAAATTGTCATCCAAATTTTCCACGTCTCACTTTGATTTGAAATATGTACAGCGAAGGATAGATGCGATAAATGTCACATTTTCGGTCTAAAACGTTAAAAAAAGTAATTTTAAACGGGTCATTGGATTAAAGGGTACCTATCGATTTTATTAAGTATTTCTACGAAAGTTACAACTGCATTCATATTGTACTTTACATAATAAAAAATATATAAGTGAACTCTTCATACTATGAATTTGTTTCAATTTGTTATGAATCAATCAAATTGAATTATATTCTTCTGTACTTCAACAGCCAAAACATTTGTGCTACAGAAATCATTACAGTAATTTTTGCCAAATTATATATGAGCAGATTTCAATAACCATTTTGCAAAGAAATTATAATTCTTTGAAGAATATGAAGAGGTCAAATTAATGAAAAAAATTCATATTTATCTAAAAACAAAAACTAATGTTAGAATTATGTAAATTTTACAAAAATTCATACTTTACGGTAGATAAAAATACTTCTATGTAGAGCCTCCCCGGCGGGGGGGGGAGAGGGGCAGCTGTCCAGGTTTCACATTTTCAAGGGCCTCAATAATTTATCGCACATCGTAATAAAAATGTAAATAGAAAAAATAAAAATAACTTGAACAAAAACTAACATTTTATAATATTTTCTTTCTGATAATTTTTAATTTTGAAGGGGGGGGGAGAGGGGTTATAAAATTAATTTGTGTCAGAATAGTTGGTAGATGAAAGAATATTGTGAATATTGGCAATATTAGTTATGGATTTGTTTCAATTATTTTGTTTTTACTGTTGGTTTTAATTCAAAATTTAATGTTGAAAGTGTTTTTGAAAATTAATTTTGTGTTTTTAACGTTAATTAGATTATACGTTTTTTTCAATTTCATTTTCGCGATGCTGACAAAAAATAATATATTTGTCGTCAGAGGAACGGTATAACGAACATAAAAGATGTGTTGATTTTTTTCCGTAAAAAATTACTTTGGAAGTTATTGCAATCTAAAATTAAAGACGTCTAAAATGAGATTCCTACTGTCACTCCAAACGAATTGATTTTTATACTATAGGAGGTAGTTGAATTCAGCAAATAAAGGATGCCAATAAGGATTCAGCCAAAATTCACAAGGGAGGAAAGGCAATTTTTGAAAATTGTGAATGAATGATCTGGGGTTAATCCACAACCACAAGACATCTGATATGGAAATAACTCTTGAATTACTGATTTTCAAAATTGCGATAGCAAAGCTAGAGAACTTTTAAAATTTTTAAAATTATTACCAACATTTATGGCCGACCAAGAAAAACAAAGCAAACGGCGGTCATTTTGATGGCTTATCATCACCCTGGTAAATGCTGGCGACTATCGAATCTAAATTGATTGTGAAATCATGCCCCTCTCGTATTAAATAAATTCAAATCAAAGCTAAAATTAAATAAAGATATTTGAAGAATTTTCTTACGTTCGCCATTCTAAAATTGTTATTTTGGTAAAATCGTGAAATTTCGAAGCCTTAACTTTGATAAAAATGATTTTTCTGGTTATTAGAATTTAGTAGATTATTCTATCCCCCCCCCCCATTCAATTAATAAAATTTAAATCATCGAATTAAATTGAAAAATATTTATAAAATTATTTTTGAAAAAAATTTAAAATTTAAAATCTTTCCTATCATTGAAATTTTAAAGATTTGCTTAGGAATTTATTCCTCCTCCATTTTATGAAATTTTAAAGGATTGATTGTGAATTAATCCCCACCCCCCACCTATAATAACATATTGTCGTGTAATTTTTGGAATAAGGAAGTGGTTTGTTTGACTTTTTGTTAAATAATTCGAATTTTGTATGTTTCGCGGTTTCGGGGAAGCCAAGAGAGCGCGGACAGAGAAGAATACTTGCGTACGCCGTCCACGTCGTGGACGGTTGATTTTTGATTTATGATAGAAAGTGTAAAATTTGGAGTGAATTTTGAAGGAAGAAATAAATAATTATATTGAAAAGTGGTGCGTTTTATTTTAGAGACTATCAGTTGGAAAAGAAGAAGTTTTCATTTGCTAGTTTTACAACAAAACTAAAATTATAAAAATTTGTTGAATATTGGAAGGTCACGCGTCAGGTGTGCAAAAGATAACCGATTGAGCCAGCCGGGTAAGAAGGTGATTTCTCCGCCCGATTGAAAATTTTACAAAGAAGAATTGGAAAATTCGATAATTAATATTTTGGGGGGTGGAAAATTACACTTCAATATATTATAGGTGGGTATTATTACACTATATAGAGACGGTCGTTAGCATAGCGATTAAACGCATAGACTGCTAACACAGAGAACCCGGTTCGACTCCGGGGGAAGTAAGGATCATATTGTGGCCGTCTCCCCTCGGCAGGCAATGGCAAACCACCGGGGTGTAATCTGCCATGAAAAGCCTTTGGTAAAAGGCTCACCACACCCTGCAGAAGGGTTATGGACTGAGGAGGATTATTATATAATATACAATTTTTAGTAAAGCTTAAAAATTCAAAATTTTGTTCTAATAATTTTTTTAAATCATTGACATTTTGATTGATTGTTTATGAATTAATAAATCATCCGCACAATAAATAAAAAGATATTCCAAACCTCTCAGAATTAAAAAAATTACTTTTGAAACTGAAAGATTTATGTAAAATCACAGAATTTATATATTATTTTTCTTGTTATTGAAACTTTGTGGATTATTTATAATAACCCATCCCCCAATTAATGAATAACGAACGGACATTTAAAATAAATCACATTTTGCGGAAGATAACCTCATATCGCACCTCCTTAGCTTAAAGGAGCAAAATTAGCTGCATTTATTATTTAATCAAATGATATCGAAAAGTGTAAATAACAAAACTTTGTACCTGTGTTAGTTTCTATTGGAAGTGCGACATATTGATTTGATAGAATTATAGGAATGATCAGTAAATCGACAAGTGATTCACTTTTAATCAGAGATTAAAATTTAAATTTAAGTTCTTGACTCGTCACATAAACTGGCACTTTTACTCCTAGTAAAACAATATATTTACCAATACCATTTGGCTTGTAACAAATTTCAAAACTACCCCTAGGATACTTTTAAGCTCACATTTCTCAATTACTTAGGGCAATCGGTCGATTATTATTGGCGGCTGTGTATTCTTGTCGATATTTTTTAATAGGGCACGAGAGCACGTACTTTTAATTTTGAAAAACCACGTTTCTTTAAAGTGTTATAGTGCAAATAAGAATAATATGTGAGGGTGAAAGTTATCATCGAGTAATTTGATAACGAATTCTAAACTTGATATTTAATTTGGAACGAACAGTGGTTGAACATATTTTGTAATGTCAACAACAGTGCTGTTATAATTACTCTGGGCAATGGAGATCGGTGACTCACTTACGTAAAGTTTTACCCCATTTCAAGTGAAGTCACGTAGTAAATTTAATTCAGATGCGTGCGAATGCTCGAAAGTTTAGCTACAAACTTGTTGTACGAGCGAGGTACCGCAGGAACAGCAGCAGTAGCAATAATTAAACGAAGACCAAATTGCTCGTTTCTTTGTCCACGACTATGCTTTGCCTAATCTACGGTAAAATTAAAAGTCTGCACAATGCAACACCAAAAAGGGTAATTAGTAATGGAGTCGTTCTATTGGTTTTGCGTGCAGCAAATTTAGAAACTTTTTTAGCGCTTTCTCTAGGGAGAAATGATGCAACTTTTTTTCTTTCATTTTATTTTTCTAAAGATTTTGTGCGTAAAGTTAAAACATTTCTTGTTGACCATTAAGTTGCGGATTAAAGCTGGAGTGTAAAAAAAGTTGTGAATCATCAAGCCTTCGCATCGCATTGAATCCCGGAAGTTTCGGAGAATCGGATGGAGGTCGATAGGGAATTAGAGCGGGCGTTAATGAGTTTTTCATTTAGTGCCGCAGATTATAGCGTGATAGCTAGTGGTGATGGTGTCTTAGCGAAGAAGCTTCAACAATGGCCTCTCTTTCATCTATCCCAACTCATTACACTTGGCAACTTGGAAATAATAGTAGCCTCCGCATCGTGCGTAGCCCCTTGTCAAGACGAAGACGCTTATAAATACCAATAGAGGACTAACAAATGACGTTTTCGGGTCGAATTTTACCCTCTCTCTCTCCAACACTTTTCATCCTAATCACTTGCCTTTCTTAATCTCGTTACTTACTTTGTAAAGCTCGTGCGAGATAAGGAATTATGTTATTTGAGGATTTGACGGAATTCAAAAATAGAGATACCGTCGAACAACCTCTTGATATTAGTACCTATATTATTTTCTGGCGCAGCGCGAAAATTTAAAAAAAGCTTTTTTAAATTCGTATCAACAAATTTAGCGTAGTAGTACGTATACAGGAAATTTATACTAACGCCTGTTGGTTACAGAGTATTCCCCAATTCCCGTTGGTCTTGTATTTCGGACTGATGTGACGGGGATTTGATTATTAGGGGACTGGTTAACTACGATGGCGCCTCGTTTGCCGTAATTACGTTAATGCACGTAACGTGCTCAACTTATTCCGCGCTCAGAGAAATTTTAGATTTTCGTAGCAAGCTTCTAGTTTACACTTAATTGTATTTCCGGCAATTATACTAAATTTAATTCGCTTAAAAATTGCATACAATTCGTTAGAGGCGCTTGACTAGCATAGGAGTCGATTAAAAGGTAACGATTCAATTTTAAACATGAGAACAAAAAGGTTTATGTGGTGTTTCTGTTGGATTTGAAAATTAAATTGAAAATCAATCTGATGCACGTCCGGACCAATCGTGACTCTGCGCGCAAGTTATGGGACCACTTCAATGATCAAATCACCCGGAAACCGGGGATAGTTGCGAGATAACTTTGCAAGACAGCATAATGACTCACGTGTTTGAAGCAGATATGGCCTACTCCCTTTTCCTGTTCTTAATGGTACTACACGCATTGCGATTGAGCACGTCGTTGACTAAATCTTCTCATTCATTACTCTCTTTAAGACCCACGAAACGTCAGTTATAATATCACGTGGTGTAAATTGGAACTCGAACATCGATTTCGGTATTAATATTAAAAAATGCATCAATTCCTTTAATTTCAGTTTTAGTTTTGAAAGCGGCAGACATGGCATTAATAATAGATAAAAGTAATTTTGTATTGAACGTCAGTTGGATTTGACAGGCATTCTCTCACCCATTGCAAGTTATAGCGATGCAACCCGCTCGAAGCGGTGTTTGTATCATAGGGAAATGGAGGGTATCACGTATACCGAATGCCGATATTGGATACATTAAGGACAACAGGTTGAACAGGTGCGTCTCGTTCTAACATAATAACCAACACTCGAGGGAGATGTGTAATTAATAACGTTGGACAACGTGAGCTCAGTGCATCGCGCATTAATCTGGACGGTGGAATCGCTTAATCCAGGGAATGATGAATGATTAGAATGGATATAAATTCGCATTTGCACACGGTTTCGATTCCTAAATGCGATATTAAGCGCACTTTATGGATAATACTTGAACGATCCAACTGGAGTCGCACGTTGCGACGCTAAATTTGTGGATTTGAATCGTTTTGGACACGGAAACGTGACTCCTGTGCTGGTCATCGAGACTCACTTTATCACACCCTCTCTCGCTTTCAACTTTATTACTTAACGAACGTTCCTTTTCTGGATTAAATAAAAATTTTCCATTTATTCCATTTTTCCGTACCCACTATAATACTCGACTATTCAATCAACGCGAGTCATATTAAACGATCGCGTGTCGCACCGTAAATTTTAAACTTATTAATCATGGAAACATTTTTAAACGCGACTTCTTTACAAAATTTTCTAACAGGCAGAGTTTTGAGTATCTCTCGGCTTGAGCTTTTGAGCGAAACCACGTATGCTTTTCACAAACGTAACAAATCATTCTAAAGAGTTGCATTACGACCCGCTCACGCTATTTCAGCGTTGCTCGTTTATATTCAAAGCATTTCTGCTGTTCGACGATTTTGAAATAGGAAACCTACGAATATAGACATTTAAAACGTAGTTGACGAGTTGTGCGAAGCTTGAAGTTGTTGGTACGTGAAATGTATTAAAAGGAATTTTGAAGTGGAAAGTTATTATAATAGTAGGATGCATCATGGATCACGGAGGTGTGTTTGTTTTGACGTTGGATTTTATTTAAATTAATGTTAGAAATGGCGGGACATTAATTTGCGTTAATAAACTGGTGGCAGCGTACGACGTCGTTTCATCAAAACAAGTAATTAGCCTGATGATTCTCTCTAGTTGATCTACTGACCTGTGGGCGGCTGGGCTTCCGGGGCGTCCAGGGGTCAAGTGCCATAGACGAGTCCTGCCAGTTAGTTAAATCCACAAACCAACTCATTAAAGTTGGAATTATTGGGCTTCCGGTGATGTCATACATTGCTTCTAGCTACCATATCGATTCGGGGTTATCACATTGTTGGAAGTTTTCAAGAGCTTTAACGAAGACATTATTAAATTTCTAACTTGATTTAATAATAAAATTTGAAAACGACATAACTATTTGAATGGAAGAATAAACTTTTAAGCGTTTATTTTGTAGTCTGCTTATCATCGTAAACAATTTTGATAACTTCAACACCTGGGCTTTTATATTATAAAGTTTTAAAGACGTGCCCGACGGGCAAACTTTTTACTTATTACTACAGTGTTGTATCCCACCGATTACAGAATTGTCAGAGTCGAGTTAATTCAAAACTTTATAATTAATATTAATGAAGCTCGTAATTATTTTTACTTAAAATCAAAAGACTTTAGAATTGCGTGAAAAGGAATTTTTTATAAAAGCAATTCCGTCGAGCCTCCTCTTTCCTAATCCATACGGCAAACAAAGCTATCACAAATTCTTCGCAAGTTCGCTTTTCGTGGATTTCTTTAAAAATGGATTTTACGCTTGATAATGGCACATCCAGTTGAAAGAATCTTAAGCTCACGTTTTTTAATTATTAGCTCTGTTTGCTGACGATGTCTGTACCACTCGCCTTTGAAGTCGTAATTATCATGCCAAAGACTAATTAGTACGAGCTTATACGCTTCTCGGTTCCTATTCCATTGTGAAAAGCTTTTTCCAAATGCATTCGCTGCTTTGCATCATCCGATGCACACAAAACTTAAAAAATACTGCTTTTCAACAATATGCGTTCAATAACCCTTCCAATTTCTAATTTTGGAGAGATTCGCAAGCTCTCTTGTGGAAGCGACACTTGAAGAAACATGCAGCGCATTTCCGAGAATGTCAAAACCTCTGGCTGCACGTAAGTCTCCGTTAATCCCGACTTTCTAAGCGCTGCTGCACTGTTCGGGTTTCACCCGGAGTCCGTTTACTCGCTCCGGCGAACCCGGACAATTTTGCCAGTTAGAGCTGTGCAAGGAACATGGCTACACTGGCTAAATTACACGCCGAATACCCATAAGTTCGCCTTAATATAATCAATTTCATTTTCTTTCCTTTTTTCCAACTTTTTATTAAAGAAAATTTAAGACCTTTTAATGCGATGGGGATACATTGGGGTTGTACATTTCGCAAGTAACAAATTTAGCATTAAAGCCAAACTGACATAACATACCCGTTGGCGTTTCCAATCGACTTGCTTCCTGTGTACGAACATTTAAATGTAATGGAGATTTTATATGGCGACACGAGCAATAAATTTGCATCTGAAGTGTACATCCACTTTCGTATTTAATACATCGACAACTGCGCTCCCTGCAGGCACCATTATACGTAGCATATTTGATAAAAGCTTTGCTCACTCTTCAAACTACATATATTTTATACTTTATTGGTTATGTATGAATACGTTGTTGCAGCTTGAATAATTTAAAATTTAAATATGCACTTCATATAAGTTCTAATTTCGCCAATAATACCTCCATTCAGATTTTTCTTTTTTCAAATAAATATTGAAAATGCAGCTTGAGGGGTGATAAATGTATTTCTCAAGCGTCAACTTCTTCTATTAAAACTGAAATGTTTACACAAATAAATTGCTCAAATCTTTGCGCTACTGTCTGGATGCCCACCTGATATTCGCGAGCGGCTAGCTGGGTTTTAAACCTCCCAAGTTCCAGTGTGTTTGCGTCACTTTTGAGAGGTTCACAAGTAGTTCTTAATTAGCAGATCCGAAAATTAACCAACCTTTGTTTAATTTTTAACTCGGACCAATAATAATCTGGCCATCTGTGCAATAGCTGTATGCGAAAGGTCGCAGGTTGATGACAATCGGAAATCAAACGAATTAATAACAATTCATTCACAAAAAAATTACTCTGAAGTGTTGCTGGAGTAATACGCGTTAAAATAACGGTAGTAGTCAACGAGCAACTTTTACCGTAATTAATTCCATTCCAGACTCTCTCAGAAATGTTCGTACATAAAAGGAATTACACACCCAGTTTCAAGAAGCTTTCATCGCTGTAGAGTATACAAAAAATTGTAGTGTTACTAAAATACAAAGCATAATAAAGACACTTCGCGATGTGATAAAAACAATAATATTCTTCTGATCTTCAGGAAAAGGATGATATTTGGGAACCAATGTACACTCGCATCTCCAAGAGATATTTCACGAATTCAAATCGTCCACCCATATTCCGGATTACACGAACGAAAAGCAGAACAGTAGATTCCAAGATTGATGGAAAATTACCAACCTAACAAAATTTCTAAACACTATCGAACGTTTAAGTATAAATTATCATCTGATTTTCAATCCAAATGACATAACACGTGCAATAAACCCGCATGCATCGGAAATTATTAGAACTAATGTTTGTTGTACGTAAAGAATTAATAGAAATTCGCTACAAGATGGGATCTGACAAGCTTGATTCCAAAATTAGGCATAGGACACACATAAAATTGTATGTAAATCTGAGAATGCCCTCAAACATCAGGAGACATCTTAAAACAATGAAAATAAGAAAAGCTGTTGTTATTGTAATAAACGAATCATATCAGTTATATCATCAAGTTAGAATAAGTATGCAATTTAACTTATCCCTACTCCCTACGTTATAGTCCGTCCAACTCCTCATTTCAGTTCCTTCAGACCGTTTATCGTTCAAATTGCTTCCCGGGCAAACCTAAAATACAAGAACCGTTATAGTAAACAAGTAAAATCTTACAAATGGTTGCATTCCATGAGCCCTCGATGTCATCAAAAAAATGATTCCAAAGGTTATTTAGCCGCTTCTAGGTTGCTTGGATGTTTCGCTTCCCAAAGATGGTACGACGAGACGATTTCAAACCTAACTGCTAAAAAAAGGCATGGTGATGTTAAAAGGGAATGAGGAAACCGCTTAAACCAATTGTGGCACTTCATGGAAAAAAACTTAGCTACGTAAGTGAATTTTTTCTCTTCTCCGCTTATCCCTATCTACTTGGTTAAAGGAAATTCCTAACTTGCCACAACTTGCGAACTGTCTCCGTTTCATGGCACCTTTGAATGACCAATTTGACTCTAATTCTTCCCAAAAGTTTGTGGCTGCCATTTTTTTAGACATACCAAGTCGAACGGCTTTAGTAGTTTTTCCGGAACCTCTGAATTTTATAGTCCTTGCAAGATCTCGAATCAGATTATCGTAAGCTTTGCAGAAATAATAATGTAAATTTGAAAACTTTTGTCATTTAAATCCACGGCGAGTATTCATTTATTCATTTATATTAGGAAAATAGTAAATATTACCATTCAAACGGAATCAGATGAAATTTTGTATGTAGCACGTATGAAAATCACTGATTTTTGATATTTGATACAGTATAATTTAACATTTATTTGAAATTAAATTGTTGGATGATACACTGGCAATTTTTGCCATCTGATTGCCTACTCACTGACTAAGCAATATTTGAGAAAGGTTAAAAGCGACAAAAGTGCAATCAGATTGCAACAATGGTTGGCGAGGCAATTCGAGTGCAAGTTTTTACAAACATAATTAGAAAAATTATAGTTGAGAATGCGGTCATTAATGATCTAAATATAGATCCGAGTTTACTTCTTACATATCATCACACAATTATATTATTCTTCCTAAATCTACATGTTTACTGAAAAGAATTGAATGAATCACATTTTGGTAACGTAAGCCTACATACTCTAATATTCTTGCATTAATTTTTTAGCCATGCATTGTACAAATCTTCGATGTAGTTCGTAGTTTGATCCAAAAAGGTTTCTTCCTATCCCATCCAAAATTCTTTGAAGTTTATGGTCATCACCTAGGAGTTTTATTTTTAACATATTTTTTCCGCCATAACGAATTATGTAGATAAATTTCCCAATATTAAATTAAAACATAAGTTACTTAAAACAAATTAGAAAATAAATTACTTATTTAATGTAATGTAACGTAAAATAATACAACAAAAATTTATATTTTAAATTTATTTTAACAAATTAACTGAAATTAGAAAAATTAATTTGTAATGAAATAATTTTAAATTAAATACATTTCACATTCCTGATGTTCATTCCTACATTTTGCTCTTTAAAAATGTCTGATTAAAATTTCATCTTGTAGTTAAAATTATTTTGTTTTCGACTCAAATTCAAAACTATCGAATGCAGAAAATGAAAAAGTTACAATTAAATACCTTTCGGAAAAACTCTAAAGTTTTAATTGATGATGATTAATAAAGTTTTGCAAAATAATGTCCAAGCAGACAAAACCATGACAATATGGTCGAAATTATGTATAAAAACAACTCAAAATGAAAAAATTGCTTAATCCTTATTAACCTAAATTATCAAATTTTGTGGTTACTTTAAAAACATACTTTGCAAGAATATCCACGTGAATCCGCTTACATTCAAACTTGAATCAATTTGAAGAATTTTCAATCAGTAAGCCTCTTTTCCGAAGGATGTAATTTGATAGGGGTTTCTATTTTGGTTGTAAAATACATAAGTATAATCAAACAACAAAATAATGAAATCAATAAAATTACTTATAATATAATCAACATTTCTTTATTTTCACTTAAAACCTTTACATTATGTATAGCGTATTATTTATTTAGGGGTTATTATATTTATGGTAATATTTAGTTAAAATTTATACAATGTCCGACAAAGTGGTTATTAATATTAAATTTTTCCTCAAAATAGTATAATACTACAAATATTATGTTGTAACATATCATGAAGATAAGGCACAATTTGTATTAAAACGCAATCCAAAAATTTTACTACGAGGTATTTTTAAAAACTGCAAACCGTACTTTCGGTGAATGATTTACTGTAACATTTTACGATAATAATTGCAGTATGGTGATGTTTGCATTGGGAAATATGAAAAACTAAAACCTGACGGATTATAATGTGCAGTTGAATAAACCAAAAAATGATATGGATATTAAACAAACTGCATAACAAATTTTCATTTGCATAATCGTGAAAATTTTTAATGCACGAAACACGCAGCTTTTTCTGTACGTTGAGTTAATTAAGTTGTCACTTTTTCAACTCATTGGTTTTCGTCAAAAAACATTTTAATTTTGTTCGAAACCAGGCGGGTGAGTCGCGACCCTTAAACACGATTTAAAAATAACCCGCTTTCCAAACGGAAAATCATGCAAGGGTGGTTTGTGAGGGTCCAATAACAAGTTTAAAAACAATTTCTTGGCGCCCAAATGGGGACAGTTTATAAAATAACACAGAAAAGCTAATTGTGTTAAAGTTAAATGAAAAAGTTCTCGAGTTCTTTTGGTCAGACCTCGTATAAATGAGTGCTAAAGGATTCTTTCAGATGAGAGAACCTATTCTAACCTGTCCAAGTGAATATCGAAAGGCTAAAATATTTTAATATTTGTCGCTCTATTGTTACCTCCGGTGATATTCGCGTTTCAAAGCCTTGAATACTTTTATTTTATTTTTTATTAATATATTGAAAAATTTTTCTGTTTATTTCCAAACACAGTTCTTTGTATAAAATGTTTTTTGTATCAAATTTTTTCCCTACTTACCTTTCTTTATTGAACGTTAATTTAAACCGGGAAATATGTCTTTGAAATCAGAGGTTTTCACTTTGCAGGAAAATTTTATATGCATCGTAATTTTACTTTGAGAATACACTACAAGTTCAATTTTTTATTTTAATATTATACTTGGCCTTGAAAATTACTTTACACTCCTAGGGTGTAAAAGTAGGATGGTGCACCCTGAAAACCAGGTTGAAAATAAATTTAAAAAATTCAAACTATAATTCCTTGTCGACTGGTTCGTATTTATGAAACTGTAAACATTTTTGGGGCGCATTTCTGCAAGATTTTGATGAATTAATTTAACGCATTCCATTTCAATAAATTGAAAGATATAACCCAAACATCAGATTAATTAATTTGGGACAAGATCATAGCCCAGCAATAACAAACGAGCACGGATCTATTATGGCTTTGTTGACAAGAATATATTGTAGAAATTCAACATCCAATTTTAGATGCGAGAAACACAATTACTGCAACATTAACCACCGCAAAAAGGGTGAGGGATACAATTTTCGAAAATTAGTTAAAATGTTCCCCTCGAGAAATGCGTGCAGAGATTTTTTCGTGGAGAAAAAACGATCAACATTAATATCTCCTTCGAGTCACAACTAAATGAAAGAAGAATCAATCTATTAAATGTCAAACGAATCTTTCTTGAATAGGATCACAAGTTAATTTAATTAAGACCCTCATAACTCATACATAGACGGATGAGTGCGTGACTGTCAAGGAGGCTATGCGTAAACACCCCATGGCAGTATGTCGAGGGAGCGCCAAGGGCGTCGCCTTCTTTAGATGCCGTGCAGAAATAAACAGGAAGAAACGCGCACGAACGCTAATATTTCCTTCGCATATTTATCTAATGCATGAAATATGATGGTTTTTAAATTGTTATCGAGGTAATAGCTACCGATTTCATCAAATTGAATAATATCCACTTTGGTCAAAGATAATATCGGGGTTACCAGTTCAAAATTCTGGAATATTAATTTTTCTAAAAGCTTAAACCCACAATTACGAAAATGTAAAATTGAATATGCCTGCATAATTTAAATTATAATTCCAATATGTTTCGTATATGTATGGAGGTGTATCGATTTACAATATAATACAATTTGTTTATTCGGAACCCCTCGCATAGACTTTATTGGAAACGCAACTTTTAATAAAACGATATTGTGATGCCTCACAAATATTTTTATAACTTTAAAATATCTCCTTGCGCCGATTATAAAAAAAGGTCCTGGTGATGGCGGTGGCACCAAAATGCAATGCTAAGTATACGGAACTTTTCGCTTTGATTAAGCTCAAAGTATCGATTGGACGGTGCCTTGATAGCGTTGGTTTTATTTCAATTAAAAGTTGGGTTATGCAATAAAAGCAACCGCAAATTTAGAATAAAGGACGTGAAAAGTGGCACACTTTGGTGCTTTATGTGGTTTTGTGTTACTTTGTAATTCTTGTTGCCCTCCTATACATTTTTAATTTTTACGGCGGACCCGTTAAATGACTCGAATAATTTTTGAGCTTCATGTCGTTAATTTGTGCTTTGCTTGTTCTCTATAATGCAAGTCGTCCCATTAACATGTTTTCGTTCCATTAATTTTTTTGGAAAATTTCTAAAAATTTCTACTCCAATAACTCGAAATATGCTGGAAGCTTTCTCGCGCGTGTTAATGTATTTAAAAGTTTGGGGTGGCGATGATTAACTTTCTTGTCGATTTTTATTATGTTAAAATGTTTGGATGTTCAATATGTTACAAGTTTGTACTTTACCTACATAGAAATCTAATTTGAACGTCGTAAATTGGTATCGTGTTCATAATTTGGATATTGCCGGCGGCTGTACAAACTCTCGTTTAAGTTATTTGCGGCTTGGCATCAAAGGGAATTTAGATGACATGTATCAGTTAGAGCTGGTACCTCATCAGCGACGAGGTCTCAAGGGACACGCCATTAACTAAGTGGCCGCCGGCGGACCCGCGTTATCTGGATAGAAACTTTCATGTAGGGAAAACTGCGCTATCTTCCTGACCTAAAGCGAGAAGCACCATTCGCTTATACCCTTTATTCCTTTGGCCAGTATAATATTGCTTAGAGAAACGATTGATACGCATCTAAAATTACCTCTGAGCAAGTTGTAAAGCCAATAAGGAACGACCGCAATAAATCGGATTGTGGAAGAGCAAAACATCATTTGCGCACGGGCAAAACTGGTCTTTTGATAAGAAACCACTTTATATTCATTACAGTTTTAAATAAAATTTACTGCCGTTTTTTATACTAAAATGTAGGCACTGTGGATATTGTTCATTATTTTACTTTTAATGTATGTTCGCTAGACTGGAGTATTAAGATAGTAACATATTTTTGTTACAAAACAAACACAATTGAATTTTCTTTTGTAGTCGAGCGAATACCTGCGATTAACGATTTGATAGCAACTGCAGTTTTTTCTCGAAGCCATACAAACTTTTCGAGCATTTACTATTTATGCCCAGATTTTTATCAACGTGTATGCATGTACAAAGATCAATGATGATATACATACAGTACATCATACGTATTCATTGTAACCGGGTATTATCGAAACCTAACAAAATCTCCAAGGTACTTATTAATCATTCGCTCTACCAACAATTTTTTCATGCAACCCATCTATAATTTACATAACATATTTTATTTTAGTCATGTTATTTCAAGGATTCACTTTTTACCATTTCGATTAATTGAAATTTTATGAGGTAATGAAACAGTACGCGCAAGGCTTCTGCAATAGATCACGCACAAGCTGCATGGTAAGGGGAGTTTGCACTATGCAGCTTTTTGTCTCTTTGAACTCTAATATTCACCGCAAACCATAATTAATTCTATGGTTTTAAAATTCGATATTCATTTATCAAGTTTGAAATATTATTGAATTACCACCTATTTTAAATGAATTTGCATGGATGTTACTCGGAGTCCAAACTATTTTTAAAACAAGCATTTTTTCAACTACACTCTCCTCAGTCGGTTTTCTTAAAATTGAAAAAACTATTCACAAAGAAATTAAACCACGATAAAATTTAAAAAAACTTCTAAGGAAGTTTAAGGACATCAGTTTTTAAAACAAAACAAAAATTGGGATATCATTCCTGGTTTTTATTAGTAAGTAAGTGAGTAAGCAGCGTCGTAACTAGGGGGTGGCGAAGTTGGTGCAGGCAGAGCGTTCAGAATAGAAAATAGAAAAAATACTTAAAAATTGAAATCAAATGAAGTATAAAGTAGCTTATGTTTCTAAAAAGAAAATCTTACCCTGACCTGGTGGAGAGTATTTTGAAAGTAAACAATCGGAAAACCTAGAGGGGTCTGGGACAGAGTCGGTGCCATCTGCTCTTGCGCCGCCCTGCAAATTTTAAATATGTCGCTCCAAATTACAAAGTATCAATAAAACAGTTAATTGTCCTAATGGAAAAAGTGTAGATCATATTCTGAAGCGCCCCTTGTGATATTTTACGCCTCCATACAATCTGGAGGATCAATGCATGGTTATGTTTGACAAATCGTACGATGGCCACTTTCTTGGTGAGTTTACGCACTGAAAAACGACTAAAATTGCATAGTTTTCTTAGGCTGGCTACTCAACTTTGCGTAATATAACTTGGGCACCGGTCTTGTGCTTCTCTTCCCATGTTTCATTTTCTTTCGATATTTTGAAAATTTAAAAATTTAAGAAGGGTCGGTGACACCTGCCCTTCCCCCCCCCCGCATGTAAGTTTTAAATATGTCTCCTAATCACAAAGTTGCAATGAGAAAGTTAAAAATTATTTTTGGTCATAATTCAAATGAAGATCATATTTTGAACAGCACCACCCCTGGTCTGGGAGATATAAAATAGCCCCTCTCCTAGTCATAAGTAAACAAAAAGATGTTTTTCAAGAATTAAATTTGCGTCTTTATCAATTTTGAAAAGTTATCTTATTATTTTCTTATCCTGGGCGGTATTTCATACCCACAAACCCTCCAGACCTCCCGGTTTCACGCCCGTTTTTAATATTTTAGGGGATTCTAGCGGGCTTGGCCACCTTAAAAAATAGGAAAACACTAAAAAAATTTGATAAAATTCAGTATTATGGAGTTTACGTTAACACGTAAGTACATTAAACCGAGGGGTCTGGGGATATGGAATGTAAGGACTGGACCAAAATGTAGGTTGATAATACAGAACTGAAAGATAAGTGAACCAATGGTTTTCAAAGGATATGTACAAAGATATAATTAATATAATAATTAAACCCTAGTCAGGGGGTTGAAAGAAATTATTCTTCATTGGACAGAAAAAAATTATTGTGACGGAGGGGATAGCGCAAATAAACCCCTTGATACTTTGTAAGTAATTAACAAACTCATAATATTATATTCTTTGGCAGTAGTTAAGTGCCCACAGGAGATATTACATTTATTTAAAAAATTCAACGGAAATTGAAAGATACCATTAAAATGAAGAGTTTTAGATATGGACGAATATCATATTATATCGATTAGTTTAGTCAAAAATTAATTTTAAAGTTTACATTTTTAAGCAAAGTACCTTATTCGATTCATTTTGTTGACAATCCATGTACTTTATGTCTTTGGTTGAGGATGGGGATGAATATGGCAGATTTCTAAACTATGCCGAAGTACTGATTTTTTGGCAGGTGTTTTCATCTGTAAAGTTTAGTCTGTTGTATCAGTATTACATCAGGCTTAAGTTGGATCAATAGTACAATAAATTCATTGGTCTTGAGTTTCAGTCCATCTTTTTTTTGGTCTTGAATTATACATTGAACTTGGTGGCTACTTCGTGTACGATATGGAGTTTTGTCAAAGAGTCTGTGATTAGTCGAATTTTAAGTTTTAAAATCATAAAATGTTGCTTGATATTTGCGATCGTGTGTTTGGGCTTAGCAAGAGAGTTCTGAAAAAAGAACACCGAATTTATACACCCGAAGATTATGTGGCCATGGTTAGAAGAGCTAAAGTAGAAGATACGTTCACAACGAAAATGGTGGAACGAGTGGACATTTTTTAGTACAAAGGATGATGGACGGGAAAATGGAAGAAGAGACAAAATTATTCTATTCAAAATGTTCCACATATAAAAAATTATTTAGAATAATTTTGTTTCATGTTAAAACATACAACCATACCATTGGACATATTCAGTTTCTGCATCATCCGATTCAATTATTGTACCCTGTTTCTGAAACATAAATCATTTAAATTGTAACCGATCAATGATGTAGCTTCAAATTTCGACACCCTACCGCGAATATGTTATTCGCGTCCCCGTTACATTCCCTAAATTTTCTAAATATACAGGGTGGCCTCTACACCGACATTACACCTCTCGATATTCAATTTTTTTAATTTCTGCTTTCGAATGGTCACAGCACCGAAACTATTAATTTTTTAGTGTAAATACAAGTGTGTAATTACTAATTACAATTTTGTAAGTACAAATTATTTTAAAATCCCATTCAGTAATCAAGAACAGTAAGGACTGAAGTTACGTCGGGGTTACGTTCCGGGAAAGTGCAAACCAAATCGAATCACGTAGTTCCAGAAGATGTTATAGTAATTTATAAGATGCGTTCCGGCGCGATCGTCGTGAACTTTACAAAATTTTCCTTTTTAATTATAATGTTAACAAAATGTTAAACGTGAAGAAATCGCCTCTTTATTTACATTTAAAATTTTCCCATTTATTTTTATTTGAAAATAAAGCAGATATCAGATAAATTTAATTTTGACTTGAAAAACTTACCAGAAATGACGAAAAACGGCGATGAAAAATGTACACTTGTACGAAGTGTAAGCAGATTACCATCATTATTTGCTGATAATAATAATTATAAATTACAGTTATCTGAAGATAAAATTAATTGCAATTACTCCGCGTTAATTAATTTAAACGTTGCAATTGATCTTACCAATTTTCTAAACTGTAAGGTGAATGCAAAATCATCAGATATATTTTAAATGAAACAACGTAAGTTGAATCACACCGACGCAGATCAGATTTTCAGTTTTATAGTTTTGATACAATTTAAAACCGAAACGACGCCAATAGAGAGACTTTGATATGCTGGAAGAAGATTTTCTTTTACCTACCCTAAGTGAAAATTTACCCATTCTTTACGTAAGAAATTATATGTCAATGTTAAACGAATTGCATTTATTTATGACAGTAATGCAAATTTTCCTGTGAAATTTTTTTAAATATGCACTGCTCTGTGGAGAAAGAAGTAAAATTCGAAAAGTTTAACAAAATCAGCCGAATGGTTATTCAAATACTCCTACTTTTTATCAGTTTTCCTTTCATTATATTGTTTGCAAATACCAAACATTTTCTCCCCTTCAGCCTAGTGACGATCTAAACAACGATTTAATGAGAACGAAGCTTTCGGTAGAAATGGTATTGTTACTTTTTTCGGTCACGCGGATCCCCTAAAATTTGACCGTATCGATTTTTATTTTAAAGTTTCAGGGGTCGCTAAGTCATATCCTATGGGCATGATTAGGCTTGCAAACAGTTTTCGTGCGATCCTTCATATTTTCAACAACATCTGCTTGCTAGCTTAGGTTATAGTAATTGGCTAATTTGGAACTAATGTTGCAAACATTTTTAATTTAGCCATGGTTACCTTAATTCAAAATATTTAGCCAAGTTAATCCCTGATATTCGTTATTATGAAAGCTGTGTATAAAGTAAAATGTTGATCATTTGATTCAATTTCATAAAAGTCTAGAATTCAATTTTGAATTTGAACAGTGTAAAATTTTCGGATTTAAAAGTTAAAAATGCAAGTTTTGGCGATCCTTGGGGAGATCATTTGTAAAATTGTGAACACTCAGTACTTAGTTGTTTGTGCTCGAGTTTCTCGTTAAGGATAAGTTTTTCCTTCTTTATATAATAAATGTGGATATAAAATATGAGAAAAAACTGATAGTGATGGGTGGGTTAGATTGGGTTAATGTAAGTTAAAAGTTTGTAGACGATATAAGAAGTGGCTTCGTGCCTTTTGTTGAAGCTGGGTGACGGCATATTGTTTTTTGGTGTCCTCTTCGTGGCCTAGTTTCACTTTTATCTTGTTAGAGAAGTTTCTCCTTCCGAAACATCTATTCGTGGAAAGCTCATCCATATTTCAGATCATATGTGTATTATACGCACTTCAGGCGGCCTAAGCGAACGATATTCATGAGGAGGGCGATGATTTATGCGGTGACGGCGGCTAAACGCAAACGCGAAAACGACATTCGCGTGTAAGCAGCATGGCCTATCGTCGCTAGCAGGAAGCGTCGACTTGCACATGAATTCGCTTAAACACGATCATACGTGTTCGTGTAAGTTTATAACCCACAAACCACCTTTATTCTCTTCTCACATGAGATCAATGTGCCTTATTAGGAAATAACTCGACGCGAGAAAATTGAAGGGTGACTGATTACAAAGGATCTTCGTCGGTGTTTGATCTTGTGATATAATATTAGTCCCGATAAATTGAATGGGTTTAAGATATAATCTCAAAGTGAATGGGATAAATTGCGACCAATAAATTGAAAACCCATAAACACACTCTCTATATAATATACGCCCATCCAAATCGACTTTGATTCTATATAACACGCAATTGTGCCGCTTCCAAATCAAATTATGCGAAATTAAATTTGGATACAAATCACTCTAGACGCTTTAAAGACTGTTCAAAATAATTTACTTATAGGAAAGTGGCGACGAGTGGAAATTTCTCATTTGTTGTTAGGAAAATGCGCTGCTACAAACCGTTAACATTTTATTCGATTTGACGTAGGTACATCCAATGCGAATATTATCGATTTAATTAATAAATAAACATTTTTTCCTTTTTGATGGATTAACAATTTTCAAGCACCCTAACTAATCTCATTACGTTATCTCTTTGTCGGAATAAAGTAAGCCAACCTAACTGAACGAATCGGGCAATCGCTCTGGTATTATTTAAATTAAATACGAAAGAACGAAAGAAAACTTTTTGGTTTTCCTCTTTTATTAGCTTTTATTTTAACGTTAAAATTGTGTGCGAATTATAAAAGTGGAGTTTAGTTTGCACGTTTCCTTTTGGTTTGATATCACGTACCCTATGCACTAGGATTTCCTTAAGGAGCAATGTAATCATATTGACCCGATGCTTCTAGTTTAAGCACGTGCAAATTTTCCTCGAAGGAAAAATAGTTTTGTTTTCTTTCTTTAATCCAATAATGGGGAATTGTTAAAGTTGTTTGTTGTCGATAAATCGGATGATTGCTTATATTGTACAAGTTTGATTCATAATTTAATAATAAATCCGGCTATACACACAAATTGCCGTTTTCACGGAGTCTTATGAAAACATATCCTTGCATTGTCATTCACGTTCCGCGCTTAGATTAGCTCGGTAGGCGCCCTCAAGATTGAACGAGCTCGGAAAATAATAAATCTGCTGTGCGCTTCTGTAAGCAACCCGTAAAATTGAATATGTTCTTGCTTTCCTTTGCGGTTCTCCTGTTCTTCCTACATGTAACACTTAAATGCTCTACGTGTTTCTGATTTATTAAATGCACTATTCTAAGCTCTTTTTTATAGTACCTAATTAGGTAATTAATTAAATGTTACTTAAACTTGAAATCGAAGAAAATCATAGGTACAAAACGTTTCCAAAATAAAAAACAGTTTAATGAACATTTCATCTTGTACGTAATATCCGAATAAAGACAGCCCATTACAACTTCCGAAAATAAACATATAGATAGAGAATTTCTTCTCCCATTGGGAATTGAACCCATTTTCCTGTTTACTTACGTAGCATTGAATTACAATCGAAAGATAATCTGCATTTTATGGTTAACAGAGTTTCGCATCTCTATTTGGAATTGCTTCAATTCCCATAAGAGCCAAATATTATATTTTAAAAATTATTGATAGAAAAAGTTTGATACGTCACAAATGTGATTTATTAGTGTATAATTTAAAATGTAACGTTACTTGATACGCGTAGGTTAAAAGTCTACCATATTGACTATCCAAAATTAGATTCACGAAAAGAAGTTTCACGTTGGAAAAAACTTTCTTATACGGGAAGAAAGAATAAACTATTAAAGCTATATTTTGGGGTTGGCGGCAGTAATTTTTCAGTGTTTGTTTAAAATTGTCCTGGGTATTTACGTGTTCCATCAAAAATTACTTATTGAAATTAGTAAATCTGTTAATTGAGTGGTTTGCTATGGAATTTTTTTGAATTAGCATTGGACTAATTATATTATATAAATTGTTATTTTTTTTATTTAATTGCATTTAAGTGCATCTAATGTGGATGAATATCTGCTATATAGCAATCCTTGAGTCCTTATCCTTGAGTCCTTGAGATTATAAATGCGGTTTCCTCATTCTCATAAATGCATTTATAAGATAAGGATAAATGGGTCAATCGTCTTCAATGTCCCACCAACTGGCGGGATTCCCAACTTACTATAATTGAAATCAGGTTCTATATTACATCAGGGCTTCGATTTGCGTCGTTTCCATTTCATCATCATACAGTCGTTATGCTTCTTAACAGAAGCGTCGTGATCCTTAAATGTTGGTGGGGTGGTTATTACGCTTCCCCATAGTCCACAGATCAACTTTTGGACCCTTTAGATCATTAACATTTAAGGATGCTCTTGGCATATTACTCTCGGTAGGTTGCCATTGCTTTCCGAGGGGAGAACGGTTAGAATAAAGTTCTTACTTTACTCGGATTCGAACCGGGTATTTAGCGTCCATAGTCAACTTGCGTGACCACTATTCTCCGACCGTCTCCTTTTCCGTTTCCATTTACTTACAGCCAAAACAGATTCGAGTAGGATACCTGGTACCGAAGATGTTATAAATTATTTACAAAAATGAGTTTGAGTACTTTAACTGGGCACAGAAGATATTGTACTAAAAGCTCAACGAATTTTGACAGATAACTTTAAAATGAAGCGTTTGAGGTGAGGATGAATGTCAAATATCGAGATGTTTTGCATTTTATTAGTTAGTTTTTAACAGTAATTAAAGAACAAAATATCAAGTCAAGTGTTAGGTATCTTTAGAAGCGGAATAAAAATCTCTTCAAATTGATACCCTTTTCATTCTTATCTGTTATGATGGGAAGCAGGAATTAAAGAAAAACCAATTTCTCATGTTAATTTCCTATGTTCACATCGACGGCCGGTCACCCGGTATAAGAGGCACATGGCTGCTTGTTCGCAATTTAATATTTGCTATTATTGTATTTTAAAATTTACATTTCATGTAATAAATAAATCTTTGCTTTGAATAAATAATTCTGTTCTATTCTATCATGAATGGAAAAACCTTGTAGTTTACTTAGGCTACATGCAATGTGTATTTAGATTTTAGCAAACTTTTTGCTTTAACTGTAGAAACTATCAACTTGAAAGCACACTTTACGTATTTCAACTTACCCTAAAATATGCAGTGTTTATATTTTATCCTACGAAAGTTAAATAATAAAAATTTGATATCTCTTTTAAATTTTTAATAATAGAAACTGCCATTTCGCCTTAATGTACGGCCGTTTTGAATTTTATTCTCAGTCCTTAAAATTGTAACACCCAAATTAATATTTAATCTATAAATATTAGAAAAGGTTATTGCTACATTATTTAGTGTTGAAAAAGAAATTATGCCAGAAGTGGTTTTATAATAAATGCATCGTTTTGAAGAGGTTTGATATTTTCCTGTGCGATCCAAAGCTTAAAAGTGCACAGCTTTCCTTACAATTAAAGTTCGTTTGTTAATTATTATGGTCCTCAAATGGCCCCACGTTGTGCGCCAAAATGTATGCTGTGAAATTTTGTAAGAGGGATTATAGAACTATTGATAAAAAATATAGTTTCAGGTCACATAGAACCAATCAACTCGGTAGTGCAGTTGGCTTAAATCGTATAATTCAATTCTAGTTCGCTATTTGTAGTAATGGAAATTAAACTCACGCATTCGTGAATACATTTTCGAATCCATAGACGGCGTGGTATAAAGTTACAAAGGGATTTTGCGAGTTTTTGTTTAGATAAATGGAAAATAGGACATTCAAATTCGGTACGGGGTTATTTGGTGAGATTACATGGAATGGAAGAAAGGTTTTAATCTTCGTGTTTCCATATAGTAAATTATTATCCCATATTAAATAAAGCGTTTGATGTGTGTATTCACATGATGGCTTTCAGGATTTTGTTGAAAATAAATGATGTGGATAAGGAGCTTGAAATTTCATAATTAACCTTCATTCAAATGATATGGTGAAAGGTATTACTTTGAATTTGTAAACAAGAAAGTAATGATTTAGATTAAGTACATAATGTTGTTAAATAAACGTGTACATAGATACAGAGCAACAATTTATTGGATACTTTAGGTAATCTTCTCGTATGTTATGTACTATAGAAACAGATTGAATGAGAACGGTAGTGGCGTATTCACGTAGACAAGGAGTATTAATTCAAGTGCTAAAACTATTTCAAAGCGAAGTACATAATGCAGTCCATTTGTTTCGCGAGCTTGACACAATGGGGGTGCCATGAAACTGAGGTAAACTGGTAGCATGTTTAATTATGAAGCGCAGTAGGCGCATTTGTATGCAAATAGCGTATGGCTTCGAGTCAGCACCTACGACAGCTTTTAACGCGGATTAGCGCATGCAAGTTTCCATGCCAGAGAGAAATTTACACACGTACTTGATCCACGGGATTTACATACAGTACAATACGCTTCAAACGCTCATCCTTCTCATTTTTAATTTGCATCTTTTCCCGATAAACATCGTTACCATTCATACCTATAAAATGAGCTTTATTCATTAACGCCGAATTTTGGGTAGCTTTGAATTTTTGATAACCGCTCGAAGCCCGATAGAGTAAAACCTTAAACTAAGTACATAATATACTGTGCCATTTTCAAGTTTACCACGTTTCACTTTGTCCGTTCAATACAAATTTAATAGGTCCAACGTGATAATAAATACACGTTCATTATTAAACGGAGTAGCTAGAAAAGCGTGTCGTATCATTTATATCTAAGCAAATGAAGGCTGACCATCGAATAACCCTCGAGACACAAGCGCTATTATTAAAATTAAGCGAACAATTCATTAGACCTATCTAAAATAAACGCTGCACTGTAGTATTATCAGTAGGGTTCCTTTATCGTCTTGCTCCTGCATATTATTATACGAAAACAATTTACTTGGTCCTTTCAATTTGATGACTACACGTTTAGCTTCAATTCACCTTATCTCCTATTACACCACCATTAAGAAGTCAGTATTTAATGGAATTACCATTTTCCTAATTGTAAACCCTGAAAATATTTATTTTTATATTATTACCAAGAGTGCAAAGACCCCAGGTCATTCATTATAGAGTGCATCTGCGGATCGAAACCTCTTCAGACTATGATGCACTTCATTTTTAATGGTGCCTATACAAAAAAGTTTTGCATTTTCCTTTTTTCGTGTTTTATCAAGGTACAATCATGATTTAATTTTTATATCCAACCCACTACAATAGATGGGCCACTAGAAGTTCTGGAACCACTTGACCTTTAAAGCTTTGTGAAGATTCACTACTGTCGAAAGATAATAAAATAATAAGGAACTGGAGTTTTTGCTGAGGACGAGGCACGATTTTATAAGTGCAGTTTGAGATAATCATGATTGTCGTTCGGTTAGGTTCCAGACTTCCCGAATAGCGGTTCAATAAGGGCATCCCACTGTGTCAATATGTTTCCCGTTTCATTACACATCTTCCGGTGTAAATGGATCATAAAACCTAGTTTAACAAAGTAATAATCACAAAAGTAAGCTCTGACCAAGGGGGAGTCTTGGTGTCCTTATTATTGCATCGACCATTACACCAAATATTATGGTTTGCTTTAAAGCTGTGGCTAAGGTTATGCGTCGTTTATTTGGAAAAGAGGCTTAACCGGGCTATGGTGCGATAAAATTGTTGAAGGAATCAAAATGGTATGTTTAGTGACTCCACATTGAGCTATGGCTCATTATAAAAACAGAAAATGAGGTTATTTTATTTGCCAACTTTTTTATTTGATATCCTATCAAAAAGTCGTAAAGAAGCGTTTTTATGTAATTGTTTATTTTATATCTTTGGTGCACATTGAAATTTTATGTAACGTTTCGTTTTCGCCGATTCATCAAGTTTAATTTATTTAAATGTTAAGCATAATTTTGTACATTAACAAAAGTATTTAAAAAGCACAACTTTTTTTAAAAGATTTACGTGATGTAATTTGTAATGTTTTTAATTGTAAAAAAAGTATTACATTTTGTAAGAATTTATTATGCTTATCACAAAAAAATCTGAACTTAACATGTTTTACATTAAATTTGTTGTTTTTGAATAATTTATACATAGAATTAACTTTAAATTTGGACAAGTTGTAAATAAATTATCGAAATTCCTAAAAAGAAAAACTTAATTGTCACACATAAAAATTTAATACGGTAATCACGAGAAAAGAAGAACTGAATGACCTAAGTAATAACTTTAAATTTTGAATGAATATTTGCGTAATTTGTTATCATGAACGACGCTTTAACAGAGTACAGAGTAAATCTTCAATTAGATAGAATAATATTCTATATAGCAGTGGAGTTGCAAAGTATAAAGTTGTGAGTTGGTTTGTTTTGGAAAGGAAAAATAGAATTTTTTCCTAGATATAATAATTTATAAAAGTAGTTTTGGAGCATAAATGATATCATTTGTTCTTGGTCTGGGTTATTTCTCAACAATGAGAGTGATGCGGGTTCGTTATGGGATTTAAAGGAAAACATTTGTGCAGCACACGCATCTATCTTACGATTCCTTCATCTCGTCTCGAAGTGGTACTAAATGTTGCAAAGGGATAAGGCGAGAAAAAGGAATGGCGTCCGGTAAACAACTTGGGTGCGATATCAGTGCAAGCTCCCTCGTCCATCAGCCATATCGCAAAGCACGTGCCGAGTTCTCTTTCTTTGATCCAGATTGATCGTTGCCAGTCAATCTGTAAAGTATAGTTATTGTTATAATACCCGTTATATAAAATATTTATGATTCACAAGACAAACTGATTACTTTTATTTGCGATTTTCCTTAAAATACACCATTTTCACTTCATCTTTATCTTTTTTTTATTCGAAACGAATAACAAGCATAAGTCATCAAACAGCTTTTTATTTTCTTATTTGTTTTGAGTTTATGACGTCTTAATTACAAATTACCTTGTATCGCATCACAACTAATGAAACAAACATCAAACAAAACATTTGAAATTAAGGAACTTGTGTAATATTAAACGTTCCTTCCTGCTCCTTGCCATGCCTTCGTAATCGTTGTCTTTAATTAAACATCATCGTTTGATTAGCTTTTAAATTATTTGTTTATTTATTAATAAATGAATAACAAGTTTCCAATCGAGTTGATTGAGAAAATGTGTAATTTATTTACAGGATTTAAAAGTTTTTCATTTCTCAGCTTCTAAGTGCTAACGCGTAGATTGCTCAAGGGCAAGAATTAGGCGAGCAACGAGAAAAGAAAAAGAACTTCGTTTAGATTTTATTTTAACTTACATTTATTTTTTAACTTCCTTGCAATGGTTTCAATAAATCGAAATCCGATCTTCTGTTGCTGAATTTAATCAAAAAGAATTTTTGAAAAAGGCATACAGGTTTCAAGAATAATCAAAACACAATTAAAACTATTTTATAACAAAACAATATTGTAAATTGAAACAAAATAAGATATAAATCAAAAGACTGTAAGGTGACATTCCAGCGGAATATACACTATTTTTTTTTCAATCAATCTGAATTTTAAAATTAGAACGTTTCGCCTTCATCACCCCCATATTTTTAGTTTGCAAAAATAATAGTGGATAAAAAAACTAAAAGGAATTAGGTATTACACGGTATTACATATCCTGAGGTGTTCTTTTAAGAATCTAATTATTATTTTCCTCCTGATAAAATATGGTCACCCTATATTTATTTTAATTTACATATTTTAACTAGCAAATCAGTCATAAATTCAAAAAACAAATGTACGCACCTCACTTCTCCGTTATAAACAAATACATAAAGCTATGAAAGAAAATCGAACGATGTAGGTAACTTATATTATGTAAAATCACAGTTCTATCTGTCTGTTAGTAACGCAAGAAGTCACGTACGAGCATAATTTATGAACCTACTGTCGCAAATAATTGTATTTGCTAGGATCTTTTATATAAGCTTTTGATTTCGAAGAAACTGCATAGAGTCGCTGGACAACTTGTGAGATACAGTTGTCGCTGTTGGGACGAATTTAAAATAAGCCAGATGAAAAATATTCGCAAATTACGAACTCAGCACTTTCAAATAGTTCAATCAAATATAGGACTTGTTGAGTTGGTTCTTGCATTGGTAAATGCAAAGAACCTTGCATTTACTTGTACGTATGGAAGACGGAGCAAGCAGTTTAGCGCGTGATCCGTAGCAATTGTTATCAAGAGGCCCCCCTATTGTTTTGAATGACCGTTTTTACCCTTTTCTATTAAAAACAGGATTAAACTTTTTTTTACCCTTTACTAAAACTAAAATCATTTATTTTGCTAATCCAGCAATGGATTTAAGGTTATTTTGCTTTTAGTGCGATTTTCTATTTAAATTTTTTGAATAAAATTCTAAAAAATAAATTCATTATTTTATTATTAATAAATTAATAACAAAAAATTCTAAAACCCAAAATACTTTAATACAGTCGGTTCTTTATTTCACGACGCAACGGTGGCATGGCGCAAATATAATTCATAAAGTACCAGTAAAAATTTAAATATTTTTTAGCATGATATTTAATAATTAAAGTTTTGGTTAAAAATTTAAGAACTAGATTAATTTTTCCAGCTGACAATTTTAAAAAGCTCCTTTATTTTTACAAATTTATCCTTCCCTTTCGTTTATACACAACTCTGAACTGAAACTACGTCGTTTAACTTATGTACTTGCATTTCAGCTTTCACCAAGCTCTTTAGATCGATTTTCCGCATATTAAAGAGGGCCACCCTGTAAATGCAACAATTTGTGCAATAAAATGTTGGAACTCAAGGTCAACGAAGGAAAAAGTGTAATTGATTAAAAGCAACGATGATCATTTTCACGTTATTACATAATTTACTTTTAATAATTCCCAAACGGCCTCTTAGTTTTTGAATCTAATTTATCCTTTTCAATAATTAATCATCTAAATCCGGGAGTTGTGCTAAAGACTTGCGATTCTATTTCCGCTTTTGCTAGAGAGTGCTTTGCTTTCCAATTATCGGGCGTTATGTTACCTGCTCATTCGATGCTGGCTGCTGGTGATATCACTAAAAGTTGTATTTTCGGGATAATTTATAATCGCTTTACAATTTCAAAAATTAAAATAAAACACCAAGGCATGATTTATTAGCATATTTAATTGTTGAGGAAAGCAGGACAAATTAATTTCACTTTTAATTATTGCATTCGTTTCATCCACGTCGAAAATAAATTTTAGGTCCTTCACTTTTTGGAAAATTAATTTTTTTAAGTTTAGAATATCCCTTAATGTAATTGGTCTGTGAATGTGTATCGGAATTTGTTCTCTTTAACCGAATCCTTCTATTTCTCGTGTAATTTTCTCCTGGTGACCCTCTCCAATAGCACAAATAGCGCGTAATTGAAAATCAGGGTGATCTAAGGAAGCCCGATGTTGTGATACCTTCTTATGTGACCCTAATCTAATACATCAATAAACCCTTGGCAAAAAGTGTTATCCGCCCGAAAGGGTTTTTTGGAAATTTTAATTTGAATGCAGAAATTTCATGGAAGCTTTTACGCTGGCTCTGCTGTTTTGAAACATCTTAATCTCCAGTATCAATTTTCGATGACAATTTTTGTGATTTGTGGCGTGGCTCGCCTAAAGGAAAGAATAAAGTTTCCGCCCCCGCATCTGTCATCTACTTTTTCTTTTGCTCTTCACATTGTGGTGGCTATTTAGAAAATACGCATCGGTCACCAAAAAAATGTAAAAGTTGTCTGGAAACGTTTCTGCCCTTATTCCATTTTTATTTCAACTCACATCTCGGAATAACTTTGTCATCGTGAAATTTTTGATGTTTATCCGTTATTTCTTTTTCGCGTGTAATCAGTCTTCGAGCTTCATTTGATGACTCTTATTAATTTCGGTAGGGGTTCGTAGTAACACAATATGGATTTGAGTCGGTAGATACGAGAAAATCACGAAAGTTGGTTTTATTCAGAGAAACCTCAATCTATTCGTGGAAATGTTATTTATGGCAAGTCGAAATTGAGACGAAATAGAAAGGAAATTAAAATACTTGGAGATATTCTTATCTGTAAAATAATGTTGCATAACATTTTTGATTTAACTTCTCAAGTTGCAAAATTTACTTCATTTTATTACAATTTTAATTGAAAATTTTTTTAAATACTTTGCGACAGAACCAAATTGTTTTTTGTCCGTGTTCTCCAAGTTTGGTCGTTAACGATATTTATATGAAGGTATAAAGTTTTTCAATCGATTTAAGTCGATTGCTTTAGTTAGTTTTCTCTTTGCTGTTTAGGGAAAGTTTGAAAATTTTTTTCTTATTATTAAATTAAACGGTTATGGCTTGAATTGAATTTGACCTAAAAATTCCCAGTTTGAAACTGAAAACCCAGACGAGTTACACTTTATTTAATAATCACATAAAAGGATATTAACTTTTGCAACTTTTCTCCAGCATAAAGTTATATTAACCCAGCAGGAATTAAATTTAAATTCAATTTTGATTTAAAGGCAATTAGAAATTTACTGCCGTTTTGGATCCACTTATTACAAGTGTTATAGTTAACTAAATTAATAAGGTAGAATGAACAAGAAGAGATTTGCTGGCGCATGTAAAACGTAGTCGTGCAAAGTACTTCGTGTTTAGGGGTCACGCATTTTGACCCCAAGGGTCGTACCATTCTGATCTTCAATACGATTATTGTTAGTAGCTTTTGTATGTATGCAAAAAAATTAAATCGTGTTAATGAAAAACAAACACGAAGTACATTTTTGCTGATTAATAAGCTTTCTCGTTATAGCTATTTTTTGAAAGCTTTCCTCACCAACTTGCAAAATTTGCATTTGCAAATCTTGAGACTAACATACAATAATCGAGTTTAAATCTGTTGGGTTTAGTAATTTATAATTAATACTTGGTGCATGTAAAGTACACAAAGATATGCATGCATGCATATTGATTAAAACACTCTTTAGTATAACGCGAGCAACCAGGCTTCAAAAGGATTTAAACTTTCGTTTTGTACTTTCAGTTTCTTTGCCGACAACTTCAAAATCAATTGTTCACGATTTCATGTTTTCATACAACAACATATTAAAAAATGTGAGTCTGGTAGTCTTGAATATTATAAAAACAAGTGTAGGAAAAGGTTCTCTTCGAGACGCAAATCCATCACCACAATGGACCTACACACACGTAAGACCAAGTGTAATTAGTCAAGATAGACCAGACCTCAACATCAAAAAAACGCATGGAATGCGAAGAAAAACAACATATTATAAAAACAACTTCACTTCTAATGCATTACAATTAGGTGGTACTGAGGTAGGGCGTATTAAATGCACTACGATTTCGTAGGCGGTATACTTAGATTTAGGTCGTTAAAATAATAAATGAAACGGCGGAGGAGCTTTCTAGCAAGTTATTATATTGAATTTGAATATAATACCTATATAGATTTTACGTGTTTATAGCAACCCCATCCTCGCAACTTCATCTATCCTTAGAATACCCTCCAAACCCCCCGGTCACAGAGATTAACACAGTGTAAGATTCTGTCATTCATTTTATTAAACTGTAACTGTTCCAAATAACCATGGCATGGTACTAGGATCAAGGGATAGAAAGAATCTCACAGTTATACCTTAAATGTTTGGGAGATTTAGATCATACGTGGAGGCCATGGTTGTCCGACCTGCGGCCTTAATCGGGGGGATTGCTATACTTTTGTGATACCATTCTTAGGTTTACTTCATACATTTTTTTTATGAAGGTAGTAAATGACCGAAACAATCAACCAAACAATGCGTTTCTGTAAATAACATGGGAGAGGAGAAGGAGGCAAAGCTTTACCACAAATTATTATATTGGATAAATACATTACTGTACAAATGTTAGGCAATTATATGAATTTTCTAAATGAGGAGCTTGCGTGCAAACCCGGTTAAATCCATTTTGTGAAATGTCCAGGAAACCACAAAACCTTTGCTCTCCTGGCTCAAAGGAATAATTAAATAGTTCAAACGTGGAATTGTTGGGATTATGGATGTGCATGGTATATCTGGAATAATTTTTATAAATTGTCCAAAGGTTTTCCAGGCCAGGAGAGCAACGCTTTTTTGCTTTCCTGGACATTTTACAAAATGGATTTAACCGGTTTTGCACGCGAGCTCCTCAAATAGATACCTATTATTTTTATTTTAAACAATTACCAAGATTATTAGTAGGAAATTATATTTTTCACTTTCCAATTTTCTTCTTTTTTCATAGGGTTCCTTGGTTTCTTGTAAGACTTTCATCGATTGCATCATTGCAATTCTTAATTTGAGGATATAATAGATTTGGATATTTTATATTTGAGAATTTTCGGATGAATTGACGAATTTTTCCTGGAGAGGTGAGATCTTCTGCCGGAGTGGGGTGCATAGTTTGATGAATTCTTGTAAAGTAGTTTTGGGCTAGATAATAATCAATGTTGGGGATTCTGTGGTTGGTGGTGAGGTTATACCGGTTATACTGATCCTGATCTGCCTTGTTTGCGTTAAATATGATGGATCCTTGTGGGGATTGTAGGTTAGGAAGTTGTACGTTGGATTTCTTTTGTTTTAGTGATTTAACAATTTTCGGTAATATCTCCAACACCAAATGTTCCATTGTTCTTTACGTCTTAGCTGTTAATGATAAAAACAAATAAATTCCGAGATATAACGCAGGTACAATAAATTGGAATTTGTTTGAAATTGTGCTGTTTTAAAATTTCTCCTTCAACATTATTAATTAGGTACAGAGTTTTTTAATGACTTTTATTTTAAAAAACGGGAGTCATTTTTTTTATAACGAGTATAAGTATTGGACTTAATATAGCAAAAGAGAACTACGTATTTTTTTATGTTTGAATGGAGTTTGAATATTGATCTATGTTGGTTATTGGTTCCTTATTGGAAAATTGGGCTCCAATTAGCGGTAATTACGGAAAACTTAAAATTGACAATATTGTCAGTGAAAAATTAATGTCGGGGTTAGCTTATACATGTGAAAAATTGTTATAGTAGTAATAGAAACGTTTTTCTATTGAAAACGCAACTGTTGTGGGTTCAGGAGTTTTCTATGCAAAAAGGTAGGAATATTTCACTTTTATTTTCAAATTTCCTATCCTGTAACATTCAAATTTAGCGGTAGATCATTTGGCTAAATTTGTCAAGTTTTTGGTTATTTTCATTTTGGAACCAAGCAAGAATGGTATGAGGGCTAGAAAATTTTATGTGAGAAGGTTGATAATGGCTGATAAGAACAGCAGGCCATTTTTGTATATTGGTGTTTAACGACGATGAAAAATGGAAAAGTGCGAATTTAGCGGTCGATATCGATTGACAAGTTAAATTAACGTACCAATTTAACTCCGGTTTTCGGATTACACAATCGTATCGATTATTGTTCACCAAGGGCCGTCAAATGTTTATGGACGCTCTATGTGATTTCCACATGGTGTGGGTTCCAATCCGTTAGATTCGAGGCTGCTATTGCGATTTAAGTATTCAACAATGTACTCGTATGAATATCACACTCGAGTATATTCTGTCAACCACACGAATTTTCACTTACGAACACCTGTAATTAGTCCGAGTGTGACCCTGGATGTCTCTCCTTTGTTGTTTTGACATCATTACCACCTACAACGCCAGTAACATCCAGGTTGTAGAAACAAGATTTGCGAGATCCATCAACACCTGTAATCCACCTTGCTATCTTCTGTAGGAAGCGATCATTTATTGCCGTTGGCTGAGTTCAGCAAAGCAACAACATTGTAGAGGCGCATCGATTTGAAATGGGTGAGCGCTTTAATTTCACATTGATTTCTGTATGTACGAAGCAAAATGCTTCGAGAGTTTCGGTACGTCATAATTAGTGCACTTAAGTACGCGGGCGATTTTTCGGCGAAGAAGATAGAAGATTTACTATCTTCCTAATATAACATCTTGTTTGATAAAATCGGAGCGAAAGTTCCGATTGTATGATTTTTGTACGCCGAATCAGATCTGACGCGGTACTTAATTATTTCCAGCTGCGCCTGACATGATTACTATGGGGGTATAATTGTATTGGTTTGACCATTTCTTTGTTTTCCTTTTATTAAAACCATCTACCTGTGCACTGGAGTTTTATTTCTTACTTTCCTGCTTTCAGGCCTCACCAACATCTGATAAGCGGCGATAAGCACGTGGCGCCTTTTATTTTTCTTTGTGTAGGTTTTTTTGATAGAGTCGAGGATCTCCTCGGCTTGCAACCCCTCCACAAAGTGTTCTACACTGAGATGAGTCGTAGTGCCGCTTGAGAGACCCAGGAGTGCAGGTAAGGTCGAAAGGTTTAATAAATTGGGATTTTGTGAGCTGAGAGTTTAGTAACGCCACAATCCTACAATATTTGGGATAGGTTTGAGATGTGGTTGTTCGGTCATCGGCTTCACTCATGAATGATGAATAATAAACTAGAGGACTTCTGAGGAGTATCTCCTTCGTCGAGATAATATCTCCATTTACCTCTGACCCTCGATTTCATAAAACTCTTAACGAGCCGTTAAAACTAACGTTAGATATCTGTTGACCTCTTAGTGCTAACAGACGGTTCTATTGGTCAGTTGAATATCTTCCTCATTTCTTAATCGTGAAATGAAGACGCTGGTAAATCATTGGAAGTGATGATAGTTTCCTCAGTTTCTCACTAGCCTTTAGACTAGATTTTGAGCAGGGCCTTTAGGATGGTTTTGAATGCGAGGCTTGGCTTCTGGCGATGGATTTTAGCTTTGGTGGCTCTTTGGGCTGTGTTCGGTCGCTGAATTAGATGGCGTCGCGAGTCGCATGGGTACCTTCGGTTTGATTGATTGATTCTATGGGACATATTGCGGGCATCCCATGTGTTTACGGCATGGTCACAGTTTTAGTTGATGCACGTAGGATTTTCGTTCTTCGGCCGGAACATTGACCTATACGGTGATTGCTGGCCCATTTAATATATTTGGCATCAGCGATGCATTTGGCAAAACCGTTGAAGACTGAAATATTGCTCGACTTCGGTGCCGCTTGGGTTCAACAGCGACATCAGTGTTGAGTATGTATTTCACACTGAAGATGTCTTTATCATCTATGTGGTTGATGAGTTTAACCAGGAAGAGCGACATAGGGTGGCTGTCCGTTTTGCAACACAATTGGCGAACTGAGGTGACATCAAAGGTCTGGTTAGCAGTTCTTTCTTGATGGCATCGGATGAGGTAGAGCGCGAAAGTCTTCTTAGTACAATGGCCATCCTCGTTAAGAAGTTTGGTTGTTCTCATCAGTTCTGGTGAGAAAATCGTTATTTTTCTTTATGCATGGAGATGTCGAGTGGTGGAACTTTGGATGGGTTGTTATCTAGCTTGGGGGGTTACATCGTGCTAGCAAGTTTCGTCCGGTGTGGTGTTGGTTAAGATGAAGAATTTGTTAGGCGTTGTAACATCAGTGGAAGAGTGCTTCCTCTTGCAGGGACGGCATTTCACCCCTTCTGATAGGTCCTCTTCATCCTTATTCATGTTGTCGTTGGAAATTGGCCAGTTATGGAGTGAGTGAGGCGGAATTTGAGGGAGTCACCGTCGGCTCAATATTAATTTTAAAGCCTTTGCGGAGTGCAAAAAATTATAAGAAAAACCTAATTAAAAAGTGATAACTATAGAACAACCCTTTAAAACATAAATAAATCCAATAACACAAAAATGGTGAAAGATATCGTAAATGTTGAAGGGAAATATTTATTTCAATTTTCAAGTTATTAGAGAAAAATTGAAGTGAGTCATACTCAAACTTTGTTAGAGGTCGTAATAGTTGATTACAGTATTTGGGAAATAATAAACGTGGACATTTAGAAGTATGAGATAATTTTTGAATTTTCATGTCAAAATGGAAAATAGGCTAATTAGTTTATAAAGTAAATTAGAAAAGTTTTCAATTATAAAATAAAACTGAAATTCGAGTTGAAAATGTAAGTCGAGTAAAATTGTTTAAGAAATTTAAAGTTGAAATAGTTTTATCGTGTTTTCTTGCATTACGGTATTACATGTAAAATTGCTTTCGTTAAAATTCTAGTTTTCCAACCCTCCGGAAACAAGATATCTAAAACGCAATCACACCTACATCTGCATAAAATCCCTTCCACACGATATCGATTCCGTTTTTAACATTCCATTAAAATGTAATGAATGTATGCAGGTTGTTAAAGAGAATTTTGACGACTTTTCATCCTAATTGCAATGTTAAATTTTGATGACAATAATAATAATAAAAAAGTTTTTTTAGGGTAAACAAACATTTTCTTTGAATTTGTTTTGGGGTTGAAAACTTAGCATCTTACAATAAATAGTTTCCGCCAACTTATTCATCGACTACACTGAAAAAAATGAATGGGTACCGATAACAATATCGTTCTTGTTCAAAAAATATAGTCAATATTAGCATAATTTATTGTAAAATTCACTAGTACCATAATTGCATGGTTGTTACTATAATCATATTCAATTTGTTAAAAGTCAATGTAAAATATCGTTAATTTGACAAACAATGTTGTTAATGTAACCATTTTCATTTTGTTAAAATACTTGTTAAATAATAATTATAGATAACGCTATATAAGATATAGTTAAAACAACTATATAAGTGTTAATCTGACAGAAACGGTATTGTTGTGTCAATCATACACAGTAATCAAACCCATATTGTTCAATTAAACATATAATTTTGTTGTGCCTATAGCGACAATTTAGTATTGTTCCATTAACAATTTTTGTTGTTGTACCTACTACTTTTTTTTTTCAGTGTAAGCAGTTTCGGGGCCATTTGCAATCAAATCGAAAAATTTAAGCCTTTCAATATTGCACAGAAATATTCAACCTTAAGCTAGGCAGTTGGGCATAAATTTTTCAAATAAAAAGAAACAATTTGCAAATAGAGCACTGCATAAAACAACTTAAGTTTAATTTGACGACTTTTTTTAGTTCACTTTATATATATTTTCGTTCCCATCTGCAGGATTTTGTATAACCAACCCTCTTGTAACCCCATAATCCCAAACCGACCGCAGTGGTGTCCACTACGAAATCCACTCAGCTCAATGATTATTTTATGACGCGTCTCCTCTGAGCCAACGATTCGGTCTGTGCACTTGGTCATTTTATTTCAAATGTCCAACTTCCTTCTAGCATTGCCATCAAATGCGGATTTAGCAAACCGATTGAATGCAAAAAGGTTCAAAATTCTTCACATCTCCAATGCTTTACTACACCTCCGAAATTTTTCCATTCCTTCCTTCCTTCAAAGAACGCTTTCATTTAAAATTCAAATTTACGTCACCTGAAATAAAATCTCTTCATAGACAAACAACATTTTTCGATCGTTAGACAACTAAAACATAACCGTTAACACAAACACGCGTAAAACTTACAAAGTGTTCACAATAAACCGAATTTTTGTTTAATCGCTTGAAAATAATGACAACTTTTACATGAAAAATAAAAAATTTACTATCCAAAGTATAGTGCCAACTGTTAAATTTAATTTACGAAAATATTGTTGCATTAAAATTTATTTATGCACTATAAAAGTTAAAATTATATTGTAACTTTCGAGACTCGATAAAATATTTATACGTGTGTTGAATTTTTTGTAAATCTCCCCTTTCCCCGCTTATGTTAATACGAAACGTCGTTTAAAGGCAATTAAATTTTTCGACAAATTTGGCATTTAAGAACATCCGGAAATTCGCAACATTAAACAAAGTATTTAAGGCATTAATGTGAAGAATTAAGAAGCTGTAGGTGTACATGGCGTTGCAGCAATAATAAACCCATTGAAGCTTTGTAATCTGTGTAGCATTACTTGGCTCACTTTACGACCCGCAACCCGAGCTTTTGGAAATAGGGAACAATTTGCAATTACAGTTTTTCCTGCCGGCAATAATTCGGACTCGCGTGGTTTATATTTTACGAGCTGCATCCCTGCATTTTATGAAGTAAAATAACCAACACACCCTCTCCCCCATTGTACTATATTCCTAAATATCTCACTCACAATATTATTTATAAAAATAAATTCTTATAATCGCGATAAAAAAACATTGTTTGTAATTGAACTTAAATTCTTGTTAAGTATGACGTTTTAATAATTGTATTAACATAATTAAAGCTAATTTCAACAATTTAATTTTAATTCTCGTCTAAAATTTGTTTAATTGATAGCAGCAAAAATTGGGCACAAACATAAAATGTTGACGTTTCATCGAGTGTGGATTTTACGTGGAAGTAGTTTGAGTATCGATAAAAGCCACATCGTAATCAATTAAACTTTCCGTACTAAAATTGCCAACCGAATGGGGAAATAAAAATCAGCAAATAATAAAATAAATTAATAAAACATAACTATGACTGCGAAGAAAGCTTCGTGAAAGCTAACTAACGCGTAACTTTCCAAAATAATGATTGAATATTGATTGAACAAGCGAATTTTGTACGTTTCAGAAATGATATGATATAGTTGTTAATCACTGATTAGATAATCCAGATGGGAGCAGTTTGTTATCCCGGACCCAAAGATTTAAAATTTATTAAAGAAAATTCAACGGATTTAGGTAGATAACATTAAAATGAAGATATTTGGATAAGGAGGAAGGTAATACTATATCGATTAGTTTAGCTAATTTTAAAGTTTCCAATTTTCGCTCCAAAATCGACCTGAATTAAAATGTTAATCCTCAGTTTTGTACTCAATGTCAGTAAACTCTTTAAAGTACCAGGCCGAGGGTCGAGGTATATCTTGTGGTAATGGAGAGTGGCCTCCATCACCAAAAACTGTAGTAGTTCTAAAATTAGAGTTTCGAATTTCAATAATTATCACACACAAAAGTTTCTCTGCATCGAAGAACACGTAAATCCATTCATCGGTGCCCTTGAGTTAACAAAAAATCAGGATCACAGACACATCTGTGCTTCAGTCAATATTTTAGGAGTCAACTCCAAGTGACTCTTGAGATAAATCTCAAAATAAATTACAAACGTAATTTAAAAAAAATTGATACAAATGAAAATTGAAAAATTTTGTTTGTGAATTTAGCAGAAATTGTAATCTTAGGATGTTCGGTCCAATAATATGACATAGTCACATTTTTTACGTAACTTATTTATGTGTAATTAATTAAAAACGTGTGTAACTTAAAAACTGCGTTGGTGGTATTGGTACTTCGACAAGCATTTGATTCACGTACAATTCACAACTATAATTATTTTATACTTGTTCAAATGCAAAATTTTGAGCTAAGATAATTATATATTTCGGACTGCTTTTTGCATTGCAAGGTAAATAAACACTTCACAACACATCAAGCCTATACAATTAGTAATTGTTTATCCGTTCCCGTTTCCCAAGTCTCTTGCGAGGCTTGGTCATGGTCATGAGGAGCTTGCCCATCGCCCCGACCCCCAACCTGGAGGACCAGAGAGACGGCCAGAATAAAGTTCTTACTTCACCCGGATTCGAACCGGGCATTTAGCGTTCATAGTCAACTCGCGTGACCACTATGCTCCGACTCCGAGCTAAGATTATTATATTAAATAATATCTATGGAAAAGAATGGTTACTGTTAGGATCATTTGTTTACTTATTTCAAGCTCGATCCTACCAAAAGCTCTTCAGTTCATCGCATTCTGAATGCGGTGATTTGAGACGGTCATTGCGGCGCAGCTAACGCAGTTGGATGCGGAGTATCGGGTTCAAATCTGGGGAGAGCCAAACTTTCTTATGACGAGTCTACGTGCTTCGGAAGGGACTTTAAGCCGGGATGGTCCCCTGGGTTAGTGAATTGCCATTATTAACATAAAAAACCAGGATACAGGCACATCTGAAGACCAGCCTTGCAAGCTACCTGATGGATGTAAAATATTTATATGCTCATGGAACTAACACTGCCAAGGAAACGAAGCAGATGTTGGAAATAACAAGCCTTAAGGCTTCAACTAAGTTGAAGCATTCTCAATTTACATAATTTGCTCAAATTTGAGCTGGATCCGTTGCACAAATTCAATAAAACTTAAACTAAAAGTTAAAAAAAAGTTTACCTTTAGGTCGCAGATCCTGATGATAATTAATAAAATTTAACAATAAAAATAATGAATGAGACAATCTTAAAGAAGGAATTTCATCTTTGATTTTAATTAGAATCCTTTTGTAAAGGATTATGCTCACTTTCTAACATAATAACCCGCTAAACGTTTTAATATTTAGTCATATCGAACTACCACCTGTTCAGCGTTTCAAGTCAATATTAATGATCTCTTTCTTATCTCGTTTATATACACCATCTCACTCTTGCACCCTTAACTTAGCCCGTTCAATTACCGAGATTGTTTCCCTTAGTCGTTGGCTGCAACATAATAAAAACGCGCTCCAAAACCCGGGCAATGTCGATATTAATATTTTAGAAGGTCTTTCTCGGTTAACATTGTTTCGTACGTGGGTTATTTCCTAGCATTCTTAGAAACGTCGCAACTAAAAAAACGTCAAGAAAACTAAAAATTGGGATATAAATTTCTTTTTCTATTCGTGCGCTTCGTACACCCTTAAAATATGTTTTACTTTTAAAAAAATTTTAAAACTCGAAATTATAAATCTTTCGTATTTATATCGCAACTATTAAAAAAAATTACGTCGGAAATGGCACAGTAAATTTCTTGTTCAAACTGTAAAATCTGCCCTTGTTTCAGTTTTTGTTAAAAACGCTAACCTGCGCTCTCAAAAGCGACTTTCTTTATTGTGATTATTAAAATTACTTGCGCTTCTAGTCTTTTCGTTAGAATGACTCCGGAACTAATAAAGGGATTTACATCTATTAGCAGATTATAATATTGAAAGGGTTAAGGATTAATGTGATCAGAATGTTGACACGATTAAGTAAGGCGATTAATTTCCTGTTTGTAAAATTCCCAATTTATTGGTTCTATAAATATTAAAACGTAAGAAGTAACACTTTAATCACTTGGGGGCAACAATTTAACGCTTCATTTAAATACAAAGGAATTAATAAACACAAGAAGACACACGATAATCAAGCGCAATTAAGCAAACCTATTGAAATTTTCAATCGGTTTGCATCATTAAAGTTAGACGATCCGAATAAATTAGATAAATATCGCCAATATTTGTCATTCTCTCTGTATGATGTCTGCTCAAATGAGTTTGGCCACGCTAACGTTCAGAAAAAATAGCCATAATTTACAATTTAAAAAAGTAAGTTTGGATGTTGCGATTATATAATTTTATCGCTAAGAAGCTGTTTGCCAAAACAATTTGTTAACTCGTCCTTCTAATTTTTGGAAATGTCTGATCGCATCGCACACATTACGTTTTCAAATTAGCACCTTATCGGAGGAAAGCATTTTTAAAATGTTAATGTGGACCTCAGATTTAAAAAATGATGTAATAAATTGAAAAAGGGTTGGTTTTATGGGTTTTACAATAATTGCCACATTTGCAAAACATTGCTGTGATTTACCGCCAACGGAAAATTTTTTCATGTTGTTTTAGTGGTTTAAAATTCTTGAAGTAATTGGTGCAAAATTTTGTAATTTTTTCCTCAAATCTTTATTGTTTTTTATCATTTCGCGGTGTTTGTATATTTAATCAAAATTTAATTAAGGTTGAAAGCAATGTTGTGGTTGCGTTTCTAAGCTGTGTTTCATTTTTCAATAAAATTAAAAAGATATTTTTTGTTTCAGGTTAGTGCAACATAATTTTCACTCCGCAGAACACGTAGTACGGTAAGAAGGTTTCAGTTCTTGTCACTTATTCAATTTATATCTTTGCTCTATTTTCGTAAAACTTTAACGAATCGCTCATTTTGCGAAGTCATAAATTAAACTTTGTTCAACGTAATATTGTACTCCTTTGATGACTCAAATTCGCGAAAAGTTGTAATTTAAAACATATTTAGTTTATTCATATTGCAATTTAAGACTCATTCGTCGTTTTTTCTGCTTTGTAATAAATTGAGCTTAATGGTGAAAATATAATTAAAAGAACATTTCAAGTAATCAGGTACACATTTACATCTTCTTGCAAATCAATACTATCAAATAAATTTTTTATTAGATCACCTAATTGAAATTTCCACAATGCAGGTTGTAGAGGAGGTTTGGAAGATTTGTTTAATATTACAAATTATTGTTGTGTTTAGTTTAGAACATATAAATTGTAGTTTGGCTTAATTTTTGAGATTAAACAAATACCAAAACGGTTTTAACTTTTGGTTTTTTCGAATCTGGTCAAAATTTATATTTTAATAAACTTTGGCTTTTGACTCTAATTAACTTCTTAGGTGATGGATATGTATAAGGCGCACTTCCATAAGAAAAATATTTAACTAAAATTTGTATCCAAATTTAATCTCTCTAGGGGAGCAGCCTACTTTAAAGTGAAGCTTTAATTTTTATCTTCAAATGATCGTAACACCAATACCATTAATAATATGGTGCAAGTGATTCTGTACTTTTTTTAAAAAAAAAAAACGTGCAATTGTCTACAAACTAAAATTTATCCCTTTATTGTCTAAATTCAACCAATTTCAAGTTATGGATTAAATTAAGAAAATGAAAGTTGAAAAACTGCACACTTTTAAGCGAAATCTTTAAAAAAATATTTACGCCCCTCACAGAATGAAAATTTACGTGGCCACAACTTCAATGTAGTAAATTTTTTTGAAAATACAATCTATTTTACAGCAAAGTTGAAATCAGTAGTTGTCGGTGTTACAATTTATCACCACATTCAAAGTTTCTTACTCAACAAATTTCGCATTATTCTATTCCTTCCAGCGCCAAGATTCCATCAAAAATAAAATTTGTGCCAAAAATTATACATTTTGTATAGATTTGGACTTTGTTTTCTTTTGTACTGTAGAGTTTTCGACTTTGGATCAAAATGTCCAATCCCATTGGTGGTCAAATTTAACTATGCAGTAGTTTGCATTCCACGTTAAACTGAAGGTTCGTAATTGTATTCAACCGGTGATTTTTCAATTTTATTTTCACATTACAATAATATTATTGATCTATAATTTTTAGATAAAATTTTTGCACTTTGCGTAGAGCTTTAACATACAAGTTCTCTTATTGGTAACGCAAGTCAAAGTTACGTACCACTGAAATTTATAAGCATTCGTTCATCAAAAAAATAGATTAGTTTTTTTTTCTTTTTCTTCTTTTTCTTCTTCTTCTTCTTCTTCTTCTTCTTCTTAGTTTAAGCCTTAAGGCTTGTTATTACCAACATCTGCGTCGTTTCCTTGGCAGTGTTGGTTCTGTGAGCATATAAATATTTTACATCCATCAGGTAGCTTGCTAGACTTGCCGTCAGATGTGCCATGTATCCTGGTTTTTTATGTTAATGGTGGCAATTCACTAACCCAGGGGACCACCGGCTTAACGTGCCTTCCGAAGCACGGAGACTAGTCATAAGAAAGTTTGACTCTCCCCAGGTTTGAACCCGGTGCCCCTCATTTGCATCCAACTGCGTTAGCTGCAAGGCAATGACCGTCTCTCTTTTTTACAAAACTAATTATTACGTTCATTTCTAGAAAAGTAAACAACAATTTCTATAAGAAACTATTGCGATGTTAATGTGCCCATCATTAACACAGCATATTTACTGTTGATTATTATTATCAGTAATTGATACCGTTTGCTTATTCTCTTTTTCGATCAGCGACCACAATTAAAACAATCGGCTTCTCCAATTTGCAAAACCTCAAGAAGAAACACCAAGATTGTGTCTTCCTGATCCAATGTAAAAATAATTTCCACTTTGTTGTACAACGAGACGTGATAGAATAAAAATATTAATTTTATAATTGAATAATTTATTTAAAATTGGTTAATTATTAGTTCGTGAGAGTAAATTATTGTTTTATTTTAATAAAATACGAATAATTAAGGAAACATTATTTAATCATGTATTGAAAGCTTAAATACACGATTAAATAATGTTTCCTTAATTCGTACTTTATTAAAATAAAACAATAACTGAATAATTTATTGATACAAATTTTTAAATAGAATTTTGCAGTGCATTACACAAATTCTTCTCAAATAATCGTTTCAAACACATCAGAAATATAAAGTTAAAAACACACAAATAAATAAATAACAACAAAGAATTTACCCTTGTATCACGGATTCGGTGAAATCTTCCTGCAACACCTTCCAATTTAATTTTGATTCCAAATCTTCCTTCTCTTTACACTAACGCCTCCCCACTTTCACACAACCAATATATTGTTTCTTCCACATTGGAAAGATCAAATTTCCTTGATTATCAACTTATTTTTGGAAGGATCCAACGCAACTTCCCTTATCAAATTTTTTTCTTCTTTTTTGTCATTTTCTTGCCCATGATCTTGCCCAACTGCCTACTCGTATTTTATAATTTTTTTGTTCCAGACAACCGTCTTCGGGATACCCTCGGTTACGTTTGCCAATACACATAATAATTAATTTAACATAATAACAAATTTTTATCTACAACTATTTTTACCATTAACATTTTTTTTATTCATGACAACTTGATGCTGACCTTCACTCACATCTTATCATCCTTTGATTTCGGGAAACATATGCTATTCGTTGCAACGAAAGCATGTCCTCGATGATGAACCCCTTTCAAAATGACAACTCCTCACGTAAAGACTTCTTCTATTTTTGCTTGAGGTTTTCTAGATCATAAGATAAATATGAACCCTTAATGTGATTGGCGCTTCCTCTCTCTATATTTTGATCTATATTTTGATTGTGGTCGCAGATCCCCCGTTTGGTCAGTTATCACCAAATGCAATGAAAATGGTTAATTTAAAAATGACTTGAAGGATTAATTTGACGAAGTCTGAACGTACCCAGATTGTGAGGCCTGAAGGCCGCACTACCATTTGGTACCTTAAACTTTTATATCTCGAATCTCCATGAATTTCCGTGATTCAACGTTAGTTCAATCATTTATTATTATTTTTATATTATTATAGTTTCAGTACGGCCTTTTATGCCGCACAATCAGGACAACCTAGTTTAAAAATAAATAATTAGAAGCGGAATCTTACCAATTGAAAAGTGATAATTCGAGTAAGAATTTTTAATAATTGACCTACATACATGCAGAGTTTTGCAGCGGAACCCGGAGCAGCAGTTGAAATCGTAGTACAAAAAAAATTTACTACTTCAGAAAAATTTCTTTTATTTTGAATTAAAGAAAATTGATAAAAATATTTTTAAATTTTAAATCTAAAATTAATTTTTTTAATGCATTGAGAAGGAAAAGTTATTTTGTATTTTAAATTATTTCTGATAATTCCGCTATTCTTCCACTTGAATTAGGAATGGATATCAAAATGTAGGTTGGATTTTATTTTCTTGATTGTTCCTCGTTGTTTTCTCTAAATATTCGTAGTTCGTTTTTATATTAAATTTTGGTTTTTGTACACTAAACTTTGTTATTGGCTTTCTAAGTTATTAATTTTTTAAAAATTTGTAAAATATTTAACCCTCACTTTTACTAGGCTTCATAAGGTTTTGGACAGCCCTCTACTCTATCAAATTTGTATTAAAAATTTTAAGTGAGCAGATATTTTGATGCTGGAAGAAGGTAAAAATTAGTCTGCTTCTGAGGAAACAAACATTTATCCAAAAATTATTTTTTCTATCTACATTATTATTTTATATTTTAAGTATTCTTGTTTGCTGAAAATTTTTAATGTGTTGGCTTGCATATTACGTTTCCTTTGTCGGCCCAGCAGGCGACTGGGGAATTGCTACTGATGAGTAAAAATTATTTATTTATACATTAAAATTACTATTTTGAAAACTAAAAGAAATAAAAAATTTTAATATAAAATTGCTATGCCGAACAAATTTTGGATAAAATAAGCTTTATAAATTTCTAATTAAATTTTCAAAATAAATAAGAAAATATTACAAATTATGAACATTTAGAAAAGGATTTGTTACCGTGACAAAAATTTTATTATAATCGCAACATTATTTTACTACAAAAAAATGTATGTTAAAAAATATTTGGGTTAAACAAAATTATTATTTGTTTACCAAAGAGTAGGTACCAAAATTTTTATTCTTATGTCGCAAAATCCAACTTTCAAAAATTGGCGACGAACAAGTAACTAATTAGTATCCTTATTTTATTTTAAACATTTCGTTACTTCAAAATCAATTAAGCATTCCCACGTGATTCTTGATTATACCTTAATTAATTTTCTTAGTAATATTTTACATTTTTGTTTCGAAATTACAAAATATTCTAAAACAAAATGAACTCTAAAATTGCATGAGAGGTAAATTTGAAAGTATATTCTTTAAGGTTCAAAACGCCTTAGGTTATCTCGTTCATCGGAACAAAAAATTTAATTACCTCGCGTCAACACTCCCGTACCTTCCAAATTTTTGCTTTTCAGTTCAAAATTTTCCTGTCGATGCAAAATCGTCAAGGAGATAACGTGTAAATTGCATCCATACGCCATTAAATTTTATATTGAAAGACGAGTTGCACCACAAGTCGTTCCTTTCTAAAATGGTTGGTTTAAAATGTGTTTTTTGCTTTTTCAGTACTTTTACATACATCCCTGAAGTACTATCAGCTGAAAACGTGTCTTACCGGCTAACTGTGCAAGCTTACGTAAAATTGGTTTTTAGCGAAATCTTTTGTTATCAATTTTATCCGATTTGAATTGTATCGAAATTTGAATCAAAGATAATTTCCTCTCAATTTATATTTTTCTAATTCGGAATTCCAATTTCCTACCAAGATGTAAATATAGAAGTGATGCAAATTTTCACCGCATATTTGGGCGGAAAATGCCTGTGCAGGATGTTTGGAGCCGGAGGCATCATTGAGTTCGCGCCCTCTTATTTATGGCCCGTATAAATCACACGGACACAACAATACGCACAATGGCGGCTTTCGGACGAACGCTTTCGATAACGTGTAGGCCACCAAACAAGAAATTCGTAATTTTCAACGTTAACCTTTTGTTGTACTAAATTAAACTTTCCAAATTGGAAGGTAAACTATTTTGTTACAATTTTCATATTATGGTTCCGGAAACGCCGCCGTTTCTTCATTATTCGCACATAAAATACTACCCAGATTAAACAATAAAAATCTTTTAGACATTACTTTTACAGTCGTTGATTTACTGCTTTTTAAAAGTTATAACCTTTATTGATTTTCACTTATCCTAGTGACGATTTCAATCTTGCATCGATTCATTTTCTTAAAATAATTTTGAGGAAAATTTCCCATGTTTCGATTTTTTTAAAAACAAAAACTAATTTTCTTTTTAAAATAGAGATATTCAGGTAAGGTTTTCCCAATGGGGAGAAAACTGTAATCGCAGACGGCAAATAAGCTTGCAAATCATTCGCCGAATGGCTTTTCCTCCGTACAAACTCAATTTAATTGTCAATAAAATACGCATGAATTTTAAACATCAAAATATTTTACGATCTCACATTTCGTGTTGATGAAAAAAATTATGAAAGACGTCTCTGAGAGGACCGGTTATAAATAACGAAAAATTGTTCAAAAATGTCAAATAAGCAACACGCAAGTTTTTTTATTTTAGGAATTTTTATTTATTGCTTTTTAAATAAAATTAACTAGGTACCTAATACTTTTGCACAATGTAAATAACAAACAAATGTTTGTTATTAATTGAATAATTAACCAAATTAGCTATATCCCTGCTTTAGGAATTTTCTGTACAGTATAAAGTACTGGAAAATAATTAAAAAATATTTAATTGGCAATAGCCATTATTCTTTGATTTTAATCAAATAAAAACCTACATTCTTCGATTTCTTGTTGTGATTATTATGAAATAACTTATAGATTGAATTAGCTCTTTGCCTCAAGTAACCAAAGTAATTTTAAAATAAATGTTGTATAAAATTTACCTTGTTAAAATACATTTTCACCAAAATTTATTTTACTCCATATGTTGAGAATTTTCCATGCAGATTTTCATCTCAAACAAAGATCTGCATTTATCTCCTTTCAATTATTGGCAAAAAGTAAATTAGTTATTACCTATATTATTGTTGATCGAAATAGACAAGGTTAAATTTCGCACGACACGTGCAGCAATGGAAAGTTTTCCTATAAGTTTTGAGAAGGAATTAATAAATACTACAAGAAGTGATAATTACTTACAATGATTAAAAAAATGTATTAATAAACAAATTAATTTTTTGTTCATTTAAAAATATTAAAAATGCTAATTACAGATACCCCGAAGCCCCCGAAGTTTACTAATAAGTTGAAATTCAAATTCCATTCTGTAGAATGAAACAAATCTGAAAGGGTGTCGTTCTAACCAAAACCGTGTGGTTGTTTATTAAAGAAAATATTTAAAAGGGCGTCAAAAAAGTTTTAAGGAGCCCGGAAGTTCTCGAAATGAGAGGTTTCGCTTTTGGTTCAATTTTCGAAAATTGGTCTGGCAGTAATGGTAAAAATGTACTAGGTACTAATTTGACTAGAGCTGTAATGAGAGTAGAAAACACCTGTTGCAAGCGGTTTAATTTTCACTACCCCCCCCCTCACTAACGCTCGTTAAATAATTATTTTTATACAATAAAATCATTGTTAAACCCAGATAGTGGGTTGAAAAGTCGTATTTTTGTGCTTTGCGGTTTTAGCTGTAAAAATTTTTCTATTAGAGATATCTACGCGACCAAGGTGGCATTTTAAAGCTGAAAGACGGTAGTTTCTAAAAAAAATATAAAAATTTTCATAATTTATGTACCTGAATCATAACATGGTATTGAAAATACGTGTATTTTATCGATTTCTTATGATTTTCAATTGGCTCCAGTGTCTGCGCTGTTGAATGTAAAGTTTTAACCATTCTCAGATATCAAAGTGCACATATCGTAAGAGAATAGAAAATTAAAATAGTTTGGTTCAATCAACTCGTTATGAAAAAAATTTTTCTTTTGAAATTGTTTGAAATTTTGAAATTTTAAAAGATTGTCTATTTCAGGTTACAATTTGGACGGAGCAGGACATTTGAACGCGGCCGTAGAGACGTTTGAACGCCAGGACGTTTGAACGCAGGGACGTTTGAACGCGAGGACGTTTGAACGCGAGAAATTGCACCTTCCCTTGATTTATTAACCACGCACTTTATTATGACCAAATTAGGGCAAAAGATAGATCCACCGGCCGAGGTTAGGTTAGTGTTAGGAATCTACTTTTATTTAAAGAGAGGATCATTATTAAAAGGTAGATCCACCGGTCGAGGCTACGTTACTGTTAGGAATCGACTTTTATTTAAAGAGGATCATTATTAAAAAGATCCCGGTTGAGACTAGGTTAGTGTTAGGAAACGACTTTTTTAGAGGTCATTAAAAGGTAGATCCACCAGTCGAGGCTAGGTTAGTGTTAGGAATCGACTTTTATTTCAAGAGAGGATCATTATTAAAAGGTAGATCACGGTTGAGGCTAGGTTAGTGTTAGGAAACAATTTTTTTTTAAAGAGAAGGTCATTAAAGGTAGATCCACCGGTCGAGGCTAGGTTAGTGTTAGGAAACGACTTTTTTTTAAGAGAGGGTCATTAAAAGGTCGGTACCTAATCCAATTATCTAATTAAGTACCTATCTAATTGCTCGCGTTCAATCGTCCCTGGGTTCAAACGTCCTGCGTTCAAACGTCCTCGCGTTCAAACGTCCTCGCGTTCAAACGTCCCTGCGTTCAAACGGCCTCGCGTTCAAACGTCTCTGCGTTCAATCGTCTCTACGTTCAAACGGCTGCGTTTAAATGTCCTAGACCGCAATTTAGACGTGTTTGATAAGAGATAAAAATTTGAAAACTACAGTATACATATTTCTTACCCTTAGCTGTAAAAAACTTTAAAGTCCTTTGAGGGATTTCCTCCTCTCGCGGATGTACAGGCGCTTAAAAAGAAGCAAAAAATATAGCGATTTTTTCATTTATTCTGTGTTTTTTTTTCTTATTTTGGCTTATATTTTTATACTAGCCTGAGTAGTTATCCGCGGACAAATTAATTGTGTAAAAATAAGTATTAATAAAGTAACCACGAAGACTTAAAAACTAGTCCCGCAGTCCTGCCGCTCCGCGACAATAAGTAAGCCAAAGAAAGACTTAAAAACTAAAAAGTTAATTTTACTGATAAAATATTAAGACTTTCTGGATCTTGATTTATCCACAAGAAAACTGTTATAGATTTACTTGAAAGTTTTAATTTAATAAAAAATTTTAATTAAAATTAGATAAAATTCAAAATGGCAGGACGCAAAGATATTTGTATATGATTGTTATTTATTACATAGTCAACTACCCAAAAATTATTATCTTGGACAAAACTCATCCTTAATAGTTACAAAATTAAGGGTAGCTGCCGACCTTGGGGATAATTAATCTTAATAATACACGTGCATTAATATTTTAGACCATCATGTTTTAGACTACTCAACCAAATCAGAACATAGTTTTCAAATTGTTTCTGAAATTGGTGAGACATTAAAGCGGTAATTTGTCACCGATATTTTTGATTATATTTTATATTATACATTTTTTAGACTTATTTGATTATGGTCGAAGCTAATTACAATTTTAAGATCATAGTATTTGAAATTGATGAGGCAGTAAGGGCAGATCGAACCAAAGTTAAATGGTGGAGTGTAAATAAATTTTTTTTGAAAATCTTATGGGATATTTTATTCTAAAAAATTTATGTAGTACATTTTTAAATTTGTAACTATCTCAGATCTAAATTGCTTGTTTAACCAATGACGTAAGCTCTGCCTTTCCAAGTTTGTCCACATTTATGGCATATTGACCTCAAATTTATTTTAGAAATGTGCAAATATCAATAAATAATAACCTAAGCTCTACCGTTCAAAATCAATCAGATAAGTACGTATAAGAAATTTTTTTAAAATAAACGTTTGGGAGCAGCGATTGAAAGTTGTTGGGGTAACTTTGGTCAGAGTCTGGGATAACACTTATTAAATTTTAAATTGCCTTACACCGTCAAAACGGTTCTGTGAACTTGCGTACGATAATATTTGATAATTTGTTGAAAATTCGTGCTGCAATGTATGACTTAATTTTAACTTAGGGCTGCTTTTGAGGGGTAATAAAGCTAAATCTTATTTAATAGTTTTGAAACTTTGTAAACGTCTCCTGTGTGTTATTACTGTGGTAACTGTGGTATTCGCAACTTTTACCTTACACGTAAGGTAAGATGAAACACTTAATTATTTTTGTTTAAAAATTTCCGAAGCTTGAGAACTGCAAAAACTGAAGAGTGTGCCAAGTTGACCCAGTCTCCCATACATTTACTATATTTGTATAAATTCGATACTTCTCTATAAATATTTGCACAAAATAAAGTTAAAAATACCCCAAAAATTTTCGGTATGTCTAGAGATGAAAATGTTACGAGAGGAATTGAATTTTGGTATTTTTATTATTACATCGAGCGATGTGGATCTTCGTCAATAGCAGTTGTTGCAAAATATTTTGACACTAATGTGGAAAATAAATTACATTTTTTTAGTTTTGTTAGGCTGCTGATATTTTGTTCAAAGTTACTGGGAGTCAAAACAAATTGCAATAATTAAATTGTTAAAATTGCTGGTAATTTTAAAATTTATTGACATCAAAGAACAGGATCGAGCTTTGCTAGTAATCAAACATTAGAAGTGAGATTGTTTGAATCGCTTGTTAGGACGCAATTATTTTAGTCGAAAGCAATATCCACAGCAAATATTCATATTACAAATTATTACTTAATTATTGTTCGTTCTTGCAGCTTTACAATATTATTGTGTATAGTTTTGAACAAAATAATTTGATATTATGAAGGGCAGGTGGTGTTTTGCCAGGTATTTGCACGCAATATTTCTCTGTTTATTTATTGATCGGTTGGATACGCGTTTGCCCTTTTATATAATCTCTTGCGATAATTAACAAGTAACCTATTAATTAAAACCCCTCAAAACCGCCTCCGTTACCATGCATACACGCACTAAGAAGCTCAGTTTGCTCCAATTTTAGTTTTTCTGAATAAATTCCTCGGCATTCTATTACAATACGCAATCAATAGCAAAATGTTTGCCGGCACCGGAAATGGAATTTTGTAAGGGTTGTCAAACGCATTGCTCGAAAATCATTAGGGTGTACATGTTTAAATTTTTAGGCATTGTCAAAATTGTTCGGTATAAATTGTTTAAATCTAATGTTTGGGTTATTCTGGAGAGCGATATTCGATAGGATTTTGTTTACTAAATAACCGCAAAGTTTCTCATCTAAACTAATGGAAAGCGTTGTTAATTGTTGTAGCTGTTACACCTGCAGCTAAATGTTTTATGTAGATCCAATTGGCTGTTCTAATCAACTGCACTATACATATTGGTCCATTAGCTTCTCCACAAACTTACTTTGCCTCAGGATAAAATAATGCAAACTATGAACTATAAACTACTCTCGAGTAGATATTATTTAGCTAATTTTTTTTTACCCTCTATGTTAATTGCAATTTTTCTGGGGTGTTGCACAATTTAAAAAATCTCAATTAACGATTTTTGTAAGCCTCGCAAAGGGGAGCCAGAAATTAAATTTACAGTTTAATTTATTTTTAAAAGAATGTTAATCACAAACAGGAAGTAACCCCTTTACGCTTTTTAAAGAATAACACACAGTAATTTTAGAGGCCGCAATAGCGAGCTTAAGTCTCCAAGGGATGAAAACGAGCGAGTGCAGATCGTTCCTTCGGGAGCGTACGATATTGGCATCTCTGAAGCAATGTCGTCGCCAAATATACGGCCTCATGGGGTCCAAACTGTCGTCGTAAATTCAATTAGAGCTAACCATGCAACACCTATCTCTTTTCCCACAACTAAATACCATGAAATTGCCTCGTTTCTCAATGAGCAAGTCTTTAGTTGATGAACGACGCAGCGTTTATCACGATTATCATCGAAATTACTAAATTATTAGATATTAAAATTGCAATTCTCAAAAGTAAATTGTGTGCTGGAACCTGGAACACAAAAGTTTTATAATCGATTTTACTTTTGCTTAATTGCAATCAACATGTATATCATGATCATATGAACAAAATTTGCATTACTATCTTGGCGTTATGCTAATGAGAGTTGTTTATGTCGGATGAAGGAAAAACGGATCGACCTGACGGATGATGATTTATGTGACGGCTAATTTGAAGTAACGCCACGGAGGTCTCGAGCATACTTTTTAGCGATTGCTCATGAATTTTACTCCGTCATATTCTCATGAATACTGTATGCATCTTTCTAAACTTGATGGAGTTGTGCGTCTATAGGACGTATTTTTAATTTCGGAAAAAATAACGTAGACTTAATCGAAATCTTAATCAACCGTTACGTTTCACAACAAAATCCATAATTTAAATGTTTCCACTCCATTTAACGTTTGCTAAAAAATTGTCTAAATAAGTTAAGGTCAACCTACTTTCGACCGACATAACACAAATACAAGGAGAATCGTCCAATCGGGGTGGTTACGTAATTTATGGATCAATTCAATTTAATTGAATTACCGCGAGTGCCCCGAGCTGAGCAACTACTTTTCTACTTAAAACCCAATGTCAATATCATAAACAAGACAAAAAAACTCAGCAGGTTTTCTTTGATTAACTTACAGAAAGAAATAACGAGGTCGTTAATTCGATTAGCTTCCGTTTTGCATTAATTTTATTTCTCGAGAATTAAAAGATTTTATCTATGAATATCTACTCCAATGTTCGTCCAGTTTGTCCGAGGTAAACTTTATCCAACCAAATTTTATTATCTCAAGTTATTTAATAATAAAGTTTTCTCCTCGGTCTAGGCCCCTAACGATTAGGTATTGGTTTGATCTGGTCATCATATTTTCCGGATATAAAACCCGGCGCTTACAAAAGATGGTGCTTTTAGTACCTACCACATATAGATAATACAATGTATGAATAACTGATAACATGATAAAATGTATGGAGTAACTTTTTACTTATTTAACATTGTAATAATTGAGTAAACGACTGTATAAATATTGCATGTGCTAAAATAAAGGAAAAATAAACAACAAAAGTTTATATTTAACGGTCATCCGAACACCCTCGAATTTTGCTTTTTACTGCGTGAAAATTAGTGGGAAAATGTGAGTCGTTGAGTTACTGCTAAGGATTACAATCTCACACCAAAGTTGCAATCCTGCTAAATAATATTTGCTTTTATTTAAACACATGAATATTTTGTAATTGCACAAAACTCAACTTGAAACTCACCGTAAACTGCATCTCTTCTAAAACTCATCTTACCTAGTTCCCACGGGTATAATACATAATTTTTATCTTCTTATTTAATCTCGTACTTTATTTAATTTTTCCTATTTAGGGGAGCAAACAATCAATTTTAGATTTTAATTACGAAAGAGACGGTCGGAGCATAATGGTCGAATAAGTTGACTATGAACGCTAAATGCCCGGTTCGAATCCGGGTGAAGTAAGAACTTTATTCTGGCCGTCTCTCTGGTCCTTCAGGTTGGGGGTTCTACGTCGGGCTTGCTCCTCGTCTAGGTAAAAAATGTAAAATGCTAACAAACCAAATGCCAATTCACAAGGTTGGTAGTTAGGTATCGGATAACGTCGCAAGACGTTTCAAAACCGACTAATATGAATTATGAAATCCAAAAATTGGACTAAATCTAGTCTAGCTGAGTTAGCTCGAGATAACGAGTGCATGTATACGGGACAATTGATACGCAGAAAGCTTAGGTATCCGAAAAACTGGATACGTAGCAATAGATATTTAAACTTCCAGCAGTGGCGTAGCTCATTATCAACTTGTCTTTATAAACTTGGATTTTTTTGTGATACCGAGTACGAACTCCAGATTTGGAATAATGGGCCTAACTCATTTTCAGATGAAATGTCTTGTTGCAGAAGGGGGTCCAATTGCTAATAAAATCCCGTATTCAGCTTAGCTAGCATGGGTAACTTTAATATGCTTCCGTATTGGTAAACGTAAAATGATGAAATTTAAACCCATTCACGTGCGATATTTGATGCAATCGCAAATTATTGAAATCTCATCAATTACCACGAAATATCGTTTAGTAGTGAGTTCACAAATGTATTAAATTTGCAGATGATAATTTGATTGCCTGCGATGTGACAACCCTTGATGCAATCTGATTGCGATCTCGTTGCTTTCGACCGAATTTCTCAAATGTTGCCTAGCGAGTGGGAAAATTAGATGACACAATTTGAAATATATTGTCATAAACTTTTTGAGCTCTTATTTCTTTTTATTATTTAACACAACTTTTTTTAAATTATTACACGCTCATCTCAATCATAAATTAATTAACATCTTATTTCAAAAACCATCACGTCCTTATTCAACCAAAAAACAAAAACTGACTTCTCTCTGTCACTCGATTTTTTTTATTTCCAAATTTCACCTTTTTCCAACGACATTTATCCCCTCCAAAATTTTGACAAAAAGAAATTTCCATTTCTTTTTAATAAATTTTTATCTTTAATCCCTCTTCCTTCCTACTTCTTCAACATATCCAAACATAACTTTTCTTCCACTCATCACTCTTCACCATCACCTATCTCTTATTTACTTCATTATTTCAACCCCTATACTCTTCAACTTTTCTTAATAATTCTTCACAATGCCAACTTAACTTTTCTTCCACTCTTCACCATAACCTATTTCTTCTTTACTTCATTATTTCCACTCTTGTGCTCTTCAACTTTTCTTAATAATTCTTCACCATGCCAACTTAACTTTTCTTCACTCATCACTCTTCACCATACTCTATTTCTTCTTTATACTTCCTCACCACACAAAACCTTAACTCTTATTTCTACCAATTCTTATTCACATTTACCCATATCTTCTTAAATTCATCATTTTTATTTAACATCATTACTTCCTTTCAAATACTCTTTACCATTTATTCATAATTTTTTTCCATGCAACACAAACCTTTTTACTTTCAACATAAACTTCTTAACTTAATTACTATTTAACATTACCATTTCCAATTTTCTTGCAGTCTTGATATAAATTAATCAATTTTTTTTATTGTATTATTGTTGGGAGTCGGTGTCTTCCGCCTTTCCATCTTGCACGACGGTATTGTCATTTTTGTCCGGTGTCTACTCTCATATGGCGAACCACGTCCATCTTCTTCTGAACAATACATTTCTTACTATAAGTGCCATAAAAACATTTTATTTTCTTCCTTTTGGTTTTCTTCTTGCCTTTACTCTTCTTTATTTTTAACAACCTTTTCAATTTGTACGATGACCTTCCATTCTCATCTTCTTCTTCAATCTTTGGGTTTACCTTAGACTAGGCAACTTTTGATTCTTCTTGATTTTCTTCATCAAGACCCTCTTCTAATTTCGTTCCATTTTCCTCTACATTTATTATTTTCTCAGAATTAGAATTCAAATTCAATTCTTGTACCAAGCCTTTTATGTACGCTGGCTCTTTCTATCTGAGTCTTTAGAGCATCTACCTTTAGTCCAGTCAAAATAGACAAAAAAAAGTGCTAAGTTTGCAATAATTCGCATCCAGCTGAAAATTGGCATAAACCTTAAATGCACTATTACAAACAAAATATCAAAAGTCCCTACCGATCCTACATATGCTAAAAAAGTTATTCAAGGTCAAAAGTCAACAATATCGATTTTTTGCATTTTGCTCGTAAATGATAAGTGTTATCGTAAAAATAGGTTAGACAAAAATTGTAGATCATGAAATTCTCTACAAAAATTATTCTTATACTTATTTTCGTACGAATCGCTATTCCGGATATATCGCGATTTTGAAAATCACTTAATTATTACCAATATTACCATTTTTTCAATCAATAGGACACTGTCTAATAAAACTTCCCAACTTTTGAATCGTGATATCTGATGAATAACGATTCGTACGAAAAAAAGTATAAGAATAATTTTTGTAGAGAATTTCATGATCTATAATTTTTGTCTAACCTATTTTTACGATAACACTTATCATTTACGAGAAAAATGTAAAAAACCGATATTGTTGACCGTTGACCTTGAATAACTTTTTTAGCAGACGTGGGATCGGTGGGGACTTTTGATATTTTGTTTGTAATAGTGCATTTAAGGTTTATGCCAATTTTCAGCTGGATGCGAATTTTTGCAAAGTGAAATGTCTATTTTGACTGGACTACTTTTTATTTATGTGAACTACACTTTGCTTCATTTTTGTTATTCTTATTTCATTTCCTTTCACTTGCTCGTCTATTTTCTTAACTGCTTTTATTCCTTCTTCATATCTCGTCTTCTGTCGCGCATTCTCTTCATTCAAATTTTTTACACCCTTGGCACATTCATCAACCTTCCTCCGCATTCCTTCCGTTATGATCTTAGTGTCTTCTCTCAGTTCTTCCATTTTCTCTTCCACGCACGCAAACCGTTCATTCATTCCATTGAATTGTTCATTCATATCTGCTTTGCTCTCTTTAAATTTTTCCTTCATATCTGCTTTCATTCCCTTCATTATTTCCACCTTATTTTCATCAAATTTCTGATTTATATTTGTCATCATCTCGGATTTGCTCTCATCCATTCTAATCATCATCTGCATTAATATTTTATGTATGTCCATCCCCTTGTCCTGCTTTTCCTCCGGTAGGACCCTTTCACTATTTCCTTCAATCGTCTCAACAATCTGTTCCTCTACCTGTTCCCCTATCTTTCCTTCTACCACGTCTATTGCCTTTCTGCCCCTTGTCTCCATTTCCTTTTTTTTTAATCCCAAATTTTTATTTCTGACGTTTTTGCTTGTCAATTATTTTTTTCTTTCCCGTAGGTTCGACGATTTTCTCGTCTTGTTCTCGCCCCACACGTTGCTGCGCCAAAATGTCATAAACTTTTTGAGCTCTTTTTCTTTTTATTATTTAACACAACTTTTTTTAAATTATTTCACGCCCATCTCAATCATAAATTAATTAACATCTTATTTCAAAAACCATCACGTCCTTATTCAACCAAAAAAACAAAAACTGACTTCTCTCTGTCACTCGATTTTTTTTATTTCCAAATTTCACTTTTTTCCCACGACAATATATCGGATATTTTTTATTATTCTACCATTCATAATCAGTCATCCTCTCTTACTTCCGAGTATCTCTCATCAATTTAATTGCAATCAAATTGCATGTGAATGGATAAGATCAGATTCATCCAACCATGACTATTTAATTTCGCAATCAAATAATCTTAAGGTATAGTTTTACCTAGCGAGTATTATGGAGTAGGTACTGAATTTGTGAAACATCTAGTACAATTTATATTTAGTTACCGAGTGAACACACTGAAGCTACTGTTGTACGTGCACCTCTTTTATACCTTTTTGGTAGCATGTGCAAACATTAAAATTCTGTAAGGTAAACGTACAACTTCTTGCATGTTTTACCGAAGAATTTGTTTATTTGTTGACTACTGCTGTCAGGCTTTTTCCTCTTTTCGATCCGTACTAATTTTCAAGCCAATGCATGTATGGAAATAGGAGTCGAACCCTCTCGTGTCGATGCTGCTGTGCTTGTTACAGAGTTGTTTTAGATGAGCCAGCATGGATATCAAGTAGGATAAAGTTTTAGGAAGCTTAAAATACAGTACCTTGAACAAGTCAATACTGTGCTGTTAATAATGTATATTTTTAAATGATTCAAAAACAATTAATTAGTTAAAACTTAAAACTATTTTCGTAAAGGCTTACAATTTTGAAAAGCAAATCATCAACATAAGCGCTGTGAGTTGGTCATATTTGAATACGACATTATTGCTTAAGAAATTCATTTTAATTTCAAAATTTTAAGCCTTTACCAAAATTAAATGTAAAAGTTTACTATATAGGTAAGAAAATAGGACGGTTGGTTAATAAAACAAACAAAAATTACCGCACTTCGCAAAATAAGTGCAGTTGCAAAGTAATTATGCAAAAGTAAACAAATTTTAAATGCACTTACCTACCTAAAACTTGGTGTTAAATTAATGCAAACAGCAAAAAATTTCTTTTTGGTGTGCAGGATTTGTAGAAATACTCTATTGGTGTTGTACAAAATTCTTTAATAAAATTATTAGCCTAAAATAAATTGGAATAAAAAGAAGAACCACAAATTGGGTAGGCCACAAAAATTTCTCCTTTTCAGACATTCCATTTAAAAGTGATCAATGCGACATTATGATTAAAAGTAAAATATAATTACTTCAATAATAATTGAGCCGTTTCAGAACGTTGCATGAATTTATATTGAAAATTGAATTTAAATAAATTTTAATGTGATATTAATTTTCACAAAGTAAGGAAGAGAGTATCTAATTATTTAAGGCTATGATTCGCAATTCTCGCAGTAAGATGTAATTTTTTTCGTTAATCGTTTACTCACTTAAAACAGAGCACCCTATAGTTTATTTTTTCTAACGTCCTAAACAGTTGCGTAACAAGGAAACTCAGGGTTTATCTGCAGCATAAATTATGTACCCTGAAATTTGGAACAACTCGTGGCCGGTTTCAAAAACAATAATATTAATATTTAATTACTGATTAAATATATCGAACCAATAGAAAGCGTTTTCTCGCTCTTTAGACGTTTTATATTGACATGATAATATAATAACTATAATATTATTATAGTTAATCAGTGATTAAATTTTAATCAAACTTTCTGAAACCGGCCATTAGTATTCTTAAAATTGATTTTCACTCAGTACTCATAACTCAACAAGTTTGAGTTTCTTTTAAGCAAAAATTGTTGATATTTTGTTGAGCGATTTAAAAAAAATCCACGATTAAATAACTTTTGCTCTTTATTTACTGTAACGAGTTTTGTTGTTGATGTAACTCAGAAAATCGATATTTCAGATTGTGTATCAATTGGAATTTGAATATTGTAACATTTTAATTTCATCTGCTTGCATTCTCGAGCGCTCACCGCTATTATCGTAATCGTACAGTTACTTATTAGTCTCTGGAGAAATTACCAGTAGCGATGCCGTAGTAGCTCCGAGCAAAACCCCTTGCTACTACCGTCTTTAATTTACAGCCTCTAAACTATATTTTGAATAACTTGATGACACGTTTATACATGCTAAAACATTTGTTTTCCATTTCAATTTAGCGTCTGATAAAAGGGATGGTATTATGTTTCTTCTATTTATTTCTTGTCGGTTCTACGATCCGGATTAGGACGGCTCTGTATTTGTACATCTTTGCCGCCTTGATAGAATCTCGAATGTGATATTGAGGAATTCGAGCATTCAGCTCGAAATTTTCAAGCCCTTTACAATGCAAACTTACTTTTATAAATGTTGATTCAACACTCAACAAGACACAATTTCTCTCGGATATCTTGTAAAAGGGACTGACTGACAGATGACGATGACGTGGAAAATATGCGAGCTAAATAATGAGTATTAAAGTTTGAAAAAGGATTAATTATGGTAGTAAGGAAGAAAGTGTAATAATATTTTAGGCACATGATCAAAAGTTTAATTGAATACTTGTTTTAAGGATAATAAATCTTTGTTTGCTTAATGTGAGTCGGTAACGAGAGAACCTCATCGAGTTAAGCTCGTTCCGGTGGCGTAAGGCGTTACGGCGACAGATTACTCCCAGATTAGTACACGTTAAGGAGCTTTTTGCAGAATAATTATGTAGATAAGTAACAAGTGCACTAGGCTTATGGAAAATCGCTCAAATATGCTTCCGACATTTTGGAACCGCTATAATCGCATCATGTCGTATGTATCTAAACAAAATTTTAAATTAATTATTTATTTGGTTTTGCTCGAAATTTTGCAGTTTCATAGAACTGTTTACATCGGAATTCTTTTTGTGAAAAATAGTGTAGACTTCTTACTAACCGTTCATAATGCGAAAAACTAAAATAAAGTTTATGCATCTCTTCGATGTATAGAACGTAAAATTATTTTCAACTATATCAAAAATATCTTATTGGATACGAAAGAAATCATCAGCTTTTGTAGATGGCTCTCAATGATCAGCTATTCGTTTCCGCGTCGCCGGTTACCCCGTCTACCAGAGATGGAATCGTGAAACGTACTTAAACCCAATTGTGGCAAACAGAAAATTCTCGGTGCAGCAGATCGGGAAGTTTCAGCTTCCAAAATAAATGTGGTGACGTTAAGGGGAAAGTGATGAATTGTGCTCAAAGAAGTCGTCTCGATTTTGCTTTCTGTTGCAGCAAAATAAATTGTATCATAGCTTCTAAGAAAAGTGTTATGTAATCACTCAACTTTAAACCAGAAAGCAATTTCAGAATATATAAATTAAATTTACTTAACGCAAAACTATGATCAGTGGTATTAAAGCTAAAAATTGTTGAACATAAAATGAAATCTTGCATGATGTGAAATAAATGACAATTACCTTGAAATAAAACTGTTTGTGGCTTTTAAATTAACAAAAAGTGAATAAGAAAATTATAAATACATTGTTAGGGAAGAAATCCTCAGTTCAACCATTTGGTGGTACTGTCGTGATTGATCTGTGTATATTGCAATGTTTTCTTCCGTTGGACGACTTATTTGCTGGACCATAGAGACAGCAGTTTGCTACTTCTGTTATATGGCTAATCCGGTACTGATGAAAGTAGAATGGGAATAACTCATCATCAAGTAAGGTAGTGGTTTTGCAAACGCAAATACTAATAAAACTACAACGCATGGCCCAATGCAAGAACGTCCATGAGGAACTCTTTAAAAGAAGGATGGATAAAAGAAGAAGGATAAAGAAGAAAGATAAAAGGTACCTTCGACTTGGGAGTTTCGTAAGGAAAAAATTAAATACATAAACAAATTATTTTTATTTAAAATAAAATAAAAAAGGCTTAGGAGTTCTGACCTTGGTGTGTTTGGGTTTGATGAACCTCCTATTCCTGGGTTGAGAAACCCCTACCCCTCACCACATACCACAGGCATTAAGGGGACTAGGCAACGGTTAATGATTGAATTAGGCGCTCTTGTTTATCTTAATTTTAACATAGAAAGGAAACAGATACACTTCTGTAATTTTAACCAATGTTTATTGATATATAAATGATAAAAAAAATTGGGCTATGGAGGTCATATAAGCTTACAAAAAGGCGGCACAGTCTGCGGCGTATTTACACGTTTTTCTTCCATTTTTACCTACTATCGTACTTAAAAATAATTTTTTTTCGGTTCTGTAACTGGTCTTTCTTTTCGTAAGATACGTAATTTCCCGCGAAACCTAAAATCAGAACGATTGAACCGGAAGTATTTAACTCGTAGACGAAAAACCTCGATTTTTTAGATAAAAATGCGATTCTTTTGTAACTGGACAAAAAAATCGTGACTTTTTAATTTTTTCTGGAAAATCTCGAATTTTTATGGATTGTTTCGGAGGTTTCGCGGGAAATTACGTATCTTACGAAAAGAAAGACCACTTACAGAACCGAAAAAAAATTATTTTTAAGTACGATAGTAGGTAAAAATGGAAGAAAAACGTGTAAATACGCCGCAGACTGTGCCGCCTTTTTGTAAGCTTATATGACCTCCATAGCGCAATTTTTTTTATCATTTATATATCAATAAACATTGGTTAAAATTACAGAAGTGTATACAGATAAACTTCTATGTTTCTATGTTAAAATTAAGATAAACAAGAGAATCATTAACCGTTGCCTAGTCCCCTTAATTACGCGAAATATACGAATGATTAACGTGATTTAATTCTTCTACTTCTCCTAGTGCCTTATCCGCTGCTGTCGTTGTCGATCACCATGGCCCATCTAATCGAATGATGCCATGATGATTTTCGTTGGATATTGATGAGGATCTTTAATGTAGTAGATTCCTGTTGCCTTCCAAATTCTATGCCGCATTGACCATCTGTAGTGGTTCTTCCGTCTTTAGAGGTAATTTCTTTCTTCCAGGGTATGAGATGGTCCTTTGTCTTTTTATCCTATCCTTTTGATAGATCTGGTACCTGCTCGCTCCGCGGAATCTTATCACCCATATCTGGAAGGCTTTCCCCTATTCGCAACCTGAGGACGCACTCACACATAAATGTATTTATATACAAAAATTAAATAAAACATCGAGTTACCCGGTTCAATTCCGAGCGAAGCAAAAACTTCAGTTTCGTGATTTTGATATTTCCGATTTTGATGACATGAAAAGAACAAAAGGATTATCCAAATATATTTCTAAACTGTGGTATAACTATAAGTATGTATGCATTATTTTTTGCATTTCGGGTAATGAATTTTAAAATAAAAAGTAATTGTTAGAAAATAATTTCAAAATATAGTTTTGATTATGGACGATATGAAAATTCTGTAAGTAACTAAGATAAAAATGATCTTTATTTTTATTTGGACATTTATTTTGGAAACAATACCTTGTTTACTTTTATTTTACTCCCTTGGGAATAACAGTGTTACTTTAGTCTCTTGCGAGTAAAAGTGACAATTTATTCGATTATAAATGCTTAAACTGAAGAGTAAGTTATAGTTTTTGGCCTGGAAGTGTGCAAAAGGAATTTATTATTAAACATTGTTTTATTGTGTTTTTCCACCATTTTCATAACGTTTTTATAGTATAAAAGAAAATTTAAAACGTTAAATAGCTAAGAGGCTATGAGAATTTTGGTATTCATTTGCATTATTTATGTAGGACCTGAAGTAAAAGTTTAAATAAATATGGAACTAGTAAAAACACATATGAAATTTTATACTACTATTTACGAAAATTTACATCACAAAAAAAAATTTTAAATATACAAAAGATTTAAAATATACATCGTAAAGCTGAACGTTAAAATTAAGGACTAAAATAATTAATATTTACAATTAACGTTAGTCAAGTAATGTAATCACTCTCTCATCAGGAAATCAGTATTGGTTTAGCGATTATAATAATCCAAACAACAATAGATTTTAATTTCTAAAATGTTATCCATATTTAGTAAAGAAACCTTTCAGCGAGGCCGAAGGCCGAGTTAGTATAGTAGTATAATATATAAGTTATAAATAATTTTTGTTTTCAAGGTAGTTTGAAGGTTAATTAAAGGATCTGACTGAATATTAAATATTATAGTTCATAATTTTAAGGTTGTGAATGTGCAATTTAAAAGGATCAAATTGACAGACAAAAATCGAAAATCAACACGTGAATACAGGAAGAATGGAGAAAGCGGAAAATATGGTTAGAGAAAGTATTAAATTTGCGGTAACTTTTTCTTTATACCATCACCATATTTTAACATTTAAGAGGGCTAATTTAGGAATATTTTCCGCCAGAATTCGCTGCTATCTGCGGTTATCTCTGTTTAGTTCACTCAAATTAATTCAAATTGTTCATTTGGCATGAGGGGTTCGCTTGGCCCCATCAATATGCTAAGCAGAGTCGTTAGATGCTGACGAAGACATTTTTACAGATGTCAGCTGTTGAGTATTTAGCATTTTTGTAGAATTGATTTTCAGGGGTGTGTTGGATTTTCAACCCGCGAGGCAATATTTGTCATAATCAGTTGTTACACACATTTACTCGATATTTGAAAACAGTTGGCACATAATTATGCTCATGTAAAGCATACAGAGAGTGTATGTAATGGCATATTGACAAGGAAGTCAACGATCGCCAAAGTTGTTTGCTTGCCATCGGCGACAGCTGGGTTTTGATGTTTAATTTACATGCAATTAGAACACCATGTGACTTAGCCGTAGGCACGTGCCATGTTCAGAGCGTTCATCATATTCAAATCTCGAACATCTGTATTATGTGGTGCTCTTGGTAAGTGGATGGTGGACGTTTGTTGATCTGGTCGGAAGTGGTTGATGTTTCTGTTGCGGCTTGCAAACATGAAATACTAAACGATCCCTAATTAACCACTCCGGGCATTACCCATATAGTACATACATCCGATATAGACGCAGAACAGTTATAAAGGCACAAATGAACGGATTAAATATTTAGTTTGATCATGGACAAGTATTAATTAGCCTGGAACGTCCAATAACGCAAAAGTTTCTTTAATTTCCTCCATCTTGAATTTTTAATAGGAAACTTCATTTAAATCTGCTTATTGCTCCGCTGTAATCAAAGATTAAACTAACCGTGAAATTAGGAACAAAAAGCTAAAATAGTAAAAAGTTTACAGTCATTCCTAAGAATAGTCTCAGCTTTGCGACTATCGCGTTCTCTAAATGGGGGGTTCGACCGTATTTTATAATTAAAAATGTTGACGGTGTGCAAGCAACAGTTTGAATTTACATTTTTTGACATTAACATTTAACGATCGCAATGCGTCCTCATTTCCTTTTTCAAAAAACCAGTATATCTAATATAACGAGCATAAAAAGCAAAGACGCGCATCATCCCGTGGGATGGATACGACGGCAATCTTTTTATTACGTATTCGTTGCTTTGATATCTGCGTCAATCGGAGCGATGAGCGTGCAATAAACAATGATTAATGGATGTTAAGAATTACGGAAATAACGAGAATCGAATTAATTTCGTTTAATAACAATCAAACAAATACGGCGTAGCAAATAGTCCAATTTGAGTATAAATTTGCATTTTTTATAGCATAAAATTTATGCCCGGAAAATTGACATGGAGCAACATCAACCTTAGCTCAATTTGTTAGTAAATTGACGTAACTTTGCTCTCAAACGGCGTAGATAGTTTCAACATTATTTTATCTCGACTCTGACTTAGGGTAATACTTCAAATAACCCCGTGTGGAGTATAATAAATCAAGCGAACGGGCGTGAACCTAGAAACCGACGAACGCCACTGAACCGACAGTAATTAATGACGTTTGTTACGTCACTGAATAGTAACAACAACTCGCAAAGATTACTAATTCCCATTTTCTTCACTCTCGGAAATAATAGAAAACGCGAAATTTTCAAAATGCAATTAAATTAATTGCTTCCGTTTGGTTGAACGACACAAACAAAAGTTTATTGCATAAAAATTAAACTAAAGCGACTTTAAACTTAGACATGTCTGCTTTTTATTGTTTTATTGGATAAAATAAAGAGATCGTGCCAGAAGCTTTTTCGCTTTTCAATTAAATTCTCGGCAGGACGCAATTTCCGAAATATTTTGGCGAAAGTTGAAACTGAAAAAGGAACTTGAAACTTGGCACAGGACTTGTCAAACGATAATCATTAAACGCTATTTGACATTCGCATAATATTTGCACTCCAATAACTAGTCAATCCTAATCAGCAGAAAATTGCGTCGACGAAAATATGTCGACGCAATATCGAAAATGGGATTCATGCGAAAGTCGATTCGTATAAAATAAAAAATACGCCAAACTTATTGACGATGTGTGTTCGTGCGTGTGTTAACACCGTTGTTAAGCAGTTTTTTCGTTCGACGAAACCATTTGTGTTAACTTTGAGAAGCACGCAATACTTTTAAAACGCCAATTTTTCTTTCACTTATTCCACTTTCATAATTGCTCCGAGTATTCTATTTAAAACTTCAAACCTTCCGAAAGTTGAAGCTTTCCTTTCCAAACAATGATGTCCTTAAAAGTATTTTTCAAGTTCTGGATTTTAACCCTGGCTCCGATTCAACTGAACTGTTATATATTTCTCGATTACTTCAGGACCGCTACTTTATCCCCCCCCCAGGGTAGTAATGACGTACTATCTGTTTCGAATTTAGGACGACTACGCAATGATTGTGTTATTATTTGTTCTTGATATGAAATTAAACCTGACTGGATTAAAGAAAGCAATATTACAGCCTGACAAATTGTCTTGAGGGGGCGATACAAGTAGGGGAGATATAAAAGAAGTGCAATATCTTTTCGGTTATTCATTACATCAAAATGTTTCTCAAAAATTTTATTTTTGCCTTCCTACGAGTAAAATTTAATTTTCAGGCACTTAAAATTACCATTTTCATTATAAAATCTAATTAATAAAGAAACTTTAAAATATTATGGTCGATTAATCTCCGTAATCAAAAAATTTAATGAAATCCTAAAGGTTTTTGGCAGTTGTTCAGAACACTAAAAAGCGTTGGAAGGTAACACAGAAACATAACTATTGGTCTTTCGAACCGGATTATATACGAGATTTAATTTAATACATTTTCTATATTTGGCATTGATCTTTAGTAAAAGTACGTGTGAAATGATTTGGATAGGAAGCCTTGTGTATTTTAATCAATTTATATGGGGGTGTAATGGAATCGGTAGAAAATCACTCCAGGGAGGAGTATTCGCAATTACATTACGTAGGGTTGTTATGGTACAAATATCCTGCATTGAAATTTAGAACTGATTTGTCTTTACCGAGAATCTTTAGAATTTTAACGAAAACTTGTTACATATTTTACAGGGTGTCTCAGAAAGTATGGAACACTGCTTAATAAAACTCGACCTTTATTAATAATAATTTTATGATTAAAATAAACCGATGAATAATCTATAGGAAAATAAAAACTCGATTTTTTACACAAAAACATGCAGTTTTACTTTGTCTGTCGCTGTAAGGTGTTTTGCTGCCAAGGCAAACAAAGTACACATTTAATCAATACTACATTAAAATGAAACTTTAACCTTTAAAGTAACAAAATGACGCACAGGGTATTATTGTGTAAATAATGTTTCTGCAGTAGATGTCTGCCTTAAAAATAAAATAAGTGCGGCCCTCGGGTCGCATAACCTGAGTAATCTAATCTTTATTATGAACTAAATTAAGTTTCGCACTCGAAAATTAATTTTAACTAAATAAGAAAATCGAGAGGTTTTCTATTATAACGAGAATAACGACATACTTTAATACTAATCGTTGATAACATATTTGTTGAATCACATCTGTGCGACCCAAGCTCTCCTAACTGAAAGAGGTAAACTCCTAGTTATCCTATCCACCGCACCCATTCGTGAACCATCAGTACAAATAATTCAAATTAGAACAATTTTTGCTTCATTTATATGGCCAATTTTACAGTTTCTTAATGCATTTCCGATAACAATTTGCATCGATAGGTCCAGTGTTCGAATCGCACTTGAATGAAAATTTATTTGTGCCGTGGTTTGGATTCCACGTTAAATTATAAGGCCATCTAAATAAAGCACTGTTAATTGCTGTTAGAAGATCTTCAACTTTGTTAAAGTACCTACTCCCCTTTCATTTATTCTTACATTTTTGACGTAAAATAATGATCCATGTGTCATCAGCAGTCACGAAATGCCGTAGAAACTTTTTCAGATTACACTTAAATATTTATTACAGTTGATTGGTTCAGTGTTCTATAATAACGTGAAATATGGAAATGTAAACAAAAGAATACATAGGTATGATGCTCCCGGTGCCTTTTGATATTCAAAAAATACCACGGTTAATTGTTTTAGTTGTTTTTTGATTAACGTACACCAAATTTTTCAAAATCTGCCTCTTCACAACGCAATAATATCCGCCATGTAATAAATGTTGTCAATTAAAAAAACATTGTGGAAGTTTTTAAAAGTTTATATTTAGAATTCGAAGGGACCCCGATCCGATACTTATGATAGTTTTCCTAAAATTTTCTAAATTATCTTTCTTTGATTCTGCTAGGCGAATTTAAGGTTAATTAATATTATCTGTAATATAAGCAAATCCATTTCAATAATAACCGAACTAAGATGCAAAATCAACATAATTTTCCTACCCTGTCCAAACAAACTTTTCCATATTGCACCCCGGGCTACTGTAATGCGATCAATTACTATACTATTATCATTTGTAGGAATTAGGATGTTCCCTTGACCCAGTTAATTAGGTTAGACTGAAGAAGCTGCAATCGTACAACTTAATTAAATAACTGCAGGGGAAAAATCACAAGATAAGTACTTTTGGAAAGCACAAACCAAACAAAATCAAAACTTCCTGATGTAGTAAGTAGACTTCGTGCAAAAATTTAATTAGGCAGCAGTCAGCCGTTATCACCGGATAAGAGAAAAAAAAGCAATTAAAGTAAAATGATTTTCATGATATTCGGTTCACTTATTTGTTCCATCAATCAGTTTTCATTTTAATTGAATTTGTGTTCCGACTAAAAGGACAAAACAAGAAATAATTAAAAACAATTAAAGTTGGCGTTTAGTTTTATCAAGTGTAATTATAATTTTATTTGCAATTTCGTCGTAGTCTAAACACGAAGTCTTAATATATGAACATTTAAAAGGTTTCAGTTGTAAGCTTAGGGAGCTACCATTTGGAGTAGATATACGAGCTCTGAGGGTTGTTAGTAAAAGCAACAGTAGAGATGGTGCTCGTTAGAATCTAATTACTGAATATCATCACAAAAACTACTTGGTTTTTGTATTTATAATTATAGTTTTTAGCTCATACAAATGTATATTAATGAAGCAAACAATAATTTTGCTAATTTTATGTTGGAATATTAAAACAAAAAACTGTGCGCCATCACCAAATTTTATCAAACTTTTTTCACTTATTCGCCATGTAATTTAATGGTAATTATTAATTAAAGCAAACAGATCATTAAGAAAATAAACTTCGAAATGTTTATTTTAGAAACTACACTTCTAGGTCTTAGTTTCTAATGACGATAGTTTGAAAGTAAGCAGAACATCTTTGGAGTAGGTTAAGTGCTTTACGATTATCAAGTAAATCCAAAACCCCTAGGTTTAGTTCGCCACTCTAGGGAATTACTACAACTTCCTTTCTTTCACGGTTACAGTATTTATTTTACTTACAACACCGTTAAACGTTTTTATTTTAACTAAATTGAATATTTCTTGTAGCACCAACTTTTAATTAAAACGGAGGCTTTAAACTTTTTTCCACGAATATTTTCGAATTTTCTAAACAAGGATTATACGCTCGCAATAACGTACTTTGCTTTAATTTAATTCGTTTCCACTTGTTTTAGAAATTAGACGCATCGCTAAATATTATAGCGGTGTGGCTCACGGCAATAACTGCAGGATTGCTGATCCTCGAAACGTAAATTAAAATCCTTAGGCTAATCAAATTAATCTTGGCCCTCAAAATTGATCTAGAATTAATCAAACAAACGAAAAATTATCGACGTCAATAATTAAGTACCTATTTAATATCTATTGTTTATTTATTGTTTTTGGTTCACCCCCATAAATTATGCGTCCTTACAATTTTTTATTAAAATTAATTTATTGTGCTTTCTTATGTTTCTTCTTCGTCTATCGGGCTGATTGACGGTGCATTTGACGACAACTTGGTAGCAGGCTCACTGGAAATTTGTTAGGGCCAGGTAAATTCGACACTTTTTCCTATTTTTCATAAAATTTCTATTGCTTATTCTAGGTTGAATACCTTTTTTTGGTCCTGGTATCCCCGAGCTCATTTAATTACTTTATAGAGGGAGAAACTGCTTCGCAGTCGTGTTGGGAGTGGAAAAACTTCTGATATCTGAAGCATTTTGTGGTCTAGGATCTAGGTGGTTCGTCGCCTTTCTTCACGTTGATCAAGGCGAGTTTAACCAGGAATAGATGCATGATGAGTTTTTAGTTTTCATGTCGTAGGAATCTGTTTACTTTGAATTTTTTTATTCAATTTCAACCATATTTTCGAAATTTCCATATTAGACGAAGGGGCGAGGGTGTCGAAAGTCAATAAAAATTGCGGACGTCCTTCAAGGACGACCCCTGAACAGTTTACAAAATAAGAAAATTACAACTCTTGGATTTACGAATTTAGTTTGTTTCCTTTCCGGTAAATTTGCATTGAAATTATAAGTCATTTTCATCACACTTCCGGAAATTTAACGAACAAATTCGAAGTTTTTTTCTTGAAGTGACTTATCTATTTGTCATTATTTGAAAACGTTTATTTAAAATATTTACGTTTTAGTTTACTTCCGGTGGTCTTACTAAACGGTTGAGTTTCGTGCTCAGTTTTAGTGTTGTGTGAAACTTTTTGAAATTTTGTGCAATGTTTCTTGAATTTTATTTATTGGGTAGAAAATTGTTTAGGTATGTAACGATATAATTTTTTGTGCTCAAGAAAATTAGTTTTCATTTTCTATTTCTTTATTTTATATCTATAATGTGCATTGACTAATAATAATTATTATTATTGATGACTCCAACAAAGCTAACTGCGTCAATCTAGAGCTGAGATTTTAGGTTTTTACCATTCTTGTATTTGTCCTTTTTATCAGTTATCTCCAATTTAGCAGATTTTTTCGCTAGATCTGGAGGATTAGAAGTTGTTTTAGTGTTTAACTACAAAATGTAGTTATTTAACCGCTAACACAACAAAAGGGACAAATAAAAAGTGATAAAAACCTAAAAGTCTCAGCTCTACTTATGATTCATCTATTCACTCGCATTAGTTATTTAGTTGTGATAAATGGGGGGGGGGGGGCTTAGAAATGAGGATTGAATGGAAAAATGATCTATTTTGCGATCGGTAACTGAGCTCGAAATCTTAAAATTCGTTCAGGGGAGCGGAGTTATGAGAATAGAGGGCGCGAATTCAATAGAAATTTTGAGAGGAGAGAGAGAACTGGCCAAAAAACATTCGATCCCAGCAAAGCAAGAAATTTTTTTCTAGTCGTTTCTCTTTTGAAAAGCACTGGCATACCACAAAGGTCAATTCTGCCTAACAGATATCTTTTTATAGGAAATATATTATCCTTGCCATGGTTTGAAGCCTACATTAAAGTATATGTGGCCATGTTTGCGAAAACAATTATTTTAAAGACTAAATTATGAGAAATTTGTTTTATAATAATTTACACGCATCAGGAAATGTTCTAGAAGTGTGGCCCAGGGCAAAAACTGACAAGCTTGTTGATGATCGAAACAAAAATGAAAATGAACTGGAAACGAAAGGTGAAGCAGCAATATCAACCCTTAATTTCATACTATGAACTAACTAATTAAAATTTAATGGTTAGTAATAAAGTTTATAACAATATATGGTTGGTACATTTAATTTTCATTTAAAATTAATTACAAAGTATATTTTGACTTGGTCGTTTGAGTAAACTTTAATAACTTCGATTGACGCATATTCCCCAGCTATAACAATGCTAAACTTTCTAAGCTTGCGAAACTTTGGTTAAATAGCGAAACTAGGAAAATTTAGCACGTGGTAAACGCTCTTATATTGCACCCGCTACAAATCTTAATAGTTGTTCACGTATTGCAAGGCAATATAAACTCGGTTAATACGTCAGACTCTGATTTCGTTCGTTAATGAGCTTCTCATGGGGTTTAACTATTAACAACTTTGTTTCGATAAACTAATGTAACACTAAAAGGAGCTTATTTATTTGCAATTACTTAAGTAAAGCTCCCTCTGTTAAATATTTAAGTTTTGTTTCATATTTGCTTTATTGAGGGAGGAATTTGTTTGGGCGCGATTTTATTTGCTTGCAGAAAAAAGTTTTTCCAGAACAGAAATATGTGTACGATCTTTGGGGACAATTTAGAAATGTTAAGAGAAAATTATTCGACGTCTTTAAAACCAATACCATCTTACTTAAAACTTCTTAGTATTTGTCGGTTACTGAGCTTAAAGTATTACACTTAAATGTAGTGGAAAGTGCTCTTAATTTACAGCACTTTTAGATCATTTAGCAGATTTACAGCAGGGTATTTGGATTTAAGGATTTTGCATAAAAGTTTTCGAATCTCGAGAGTTGTTTTAAATTACTCTATTTGTACTAAACAAGCAGGAAACAATAAAATTGTAGTATGGTTTACTAACAAAACTGCAACCATTATTATACAATTACTACGATTAATTTTGAAAAATGTGAAATTAATTCGGTTTGATTATATTTTCGAAGAGTTCATTTTATTTCTTAAAATTTCTTCTAGTTAATGATGTTCTACTAAAATTTCGCCTTATTATATATTAGAGTGATTGATTAAATTCATCAGAACCTGCGAAAAATCCTAACTTCTACCATAATTTCAAATTGTCTCAAAGGGCTTTATTTATTTAAAATTTTTAATTTGTTAAAGGGTGGGTGGTGGGTAATGAAATATTTTTAGGCTTTGATGCTTAACTCAATTTTAGAAAATGTGTGGCTTATGATGTTTTATTAATAAGCCATCGACTTGAACTGTAGCAATTAATATTAACTTTTACTAACAACCTAAACCTGAGTTTCGAAATTTGATGATGACTTGTAATTTTCTTGTGTTGATTTTACTTTGGTAGTATTTAAGGAAATGAAAAGGAAACCTTAAATTTGTTTAATTTGGACATAGGATTTTCGATTTCTTATGTTAAAGAAATTTTTATTAATCAATTATTAAAAATTCGAAAATAAGTCAATTATAACCAAACCACAACAACGACAGACATGTTTCGATCTTGTTAGATCTCATCAGTGACGTACAGTTATAGATTTGGTTATAATTGACTTTAAGTTTTTACCTATATAGCATTTTGTCGACAAGATTAATTGAATTATCCGATAATCCAAAAAATGACATCAACAATTCGCGCAATGCTAATAAGTATAAAACGACCCGTTTATATAATAAAATAAACACACGGATGTGATGTGGAAGCACTTTTCCGAGAGGTCGTGAAGACATGTCATTACGACAGTACTAAATATGTTGAGGATAAACCTTCAATCAAGACCCTTCGCGAGGTCAAAATGGCGCAACTTAACCAGTTGCCAAGAATTGTAAAAATTCGAAAATAAGTCAATTATAACCAAACCACAACAACGACAGACATGTTTCGATCTTGTTAGATCTCATCAGTGACGTACAGTTATGGATTTGGTTATAATTGACTTTAAGTTTTTACCTATATAGCATTTTGTCGACAAGATTAATTGAATTATCCGATAATCCAAAAAATGACATCAACTATAAAGGACATCTATAAAGGACATCCACAACTTTTTCCGAAATCCAGCGTAGAAATTTTTATTTGCTATCTTTAGTAAATATTTCAAGTTAAATTATGAAAAGACTATCGAGCAGAGCCGTAACTAGGACGTGATGAAGGTGGCCCAGACCACTGACGTACAGATTTGAGACGCAAAATAAGATAGGAGGCTTAGCTAAAATAGAATGCCCCCCTCCAGCTGCAAGTAAACAAAAAGATGTTTTTTCAAGAATTAAATTTGCGTCTTTATCAATTTTGAAAAGTCATCTCGTTATTTCCTTATGCTGGGGGTCTGGGGGTATTGATTCACATTTAGGGGGCTTAACATTAAAAATGAGATCAAAATGTAAAAGTAAACAATCGAAAAACCGGGGTATATAGAGGCATGGAATACCCCCCAGCCGAATAAGTTCCTTACTTGCTCCTTATTTCCTTGCGTCTTCTTTTACTTATTCCAAATTGAAATATTACCGACAGCAAATTTCTGTTGTAGTTAGTCTTTCACAGCTGGTTCTTGTATTTGTAATTATTAATTTGTAATTTGTAATTTGTTGTTTGTAATTATTATTATTGATAGTAATATTGCATCATGAGACGGTCATTGCCTTGCAGCTAACGCAGTTGGATGCGAATGCAGGGTGCCGGGTTCAAACCTGGAGAGAATCAAATTTTCTTATGACCAAGTCCCCGTGCTTCGGAGGGCACGTTAAGCCGGCGCGGCGGTCCCCCTAAGTTGACGAATTGCCACCGTTAACAACAAAACAGGGCTATAGGCACATCTGAAGGTTAGCCTAGCAAGCTGGTACTGGATGTAAAACAACCCAAAAATCGATATTATGCGGACTACTCACTAACCCGTCTAGCCAGCGTGGTGAGTTATGGTAAAAACCTCCATTACTGGAGAGGCCTATGGTCCAGGAGTGGGCTAGGATGGGCTGAAGAAGAAGAAGAAGAATATTACATCCAACCATACCAAACAACAGGTGACAAATTTTCCACGTTGATTTAGCCAACGAACAATTCCAAATTTATGATGTGAAGTAAACCTCAACTGTGTTGATTTTTCCAAATTAGCACTTCAACAACCTTTAAAATGGCGATTGTCGTATTTTTATCGATTCAATTTAAAATATGACAATAAAATTAAAGAAAACCGTGGCGCGTATAAAAGGCCCCTTTCTCCTTCTCCTTCTGATTTTTAATTTTTAAATTCAATTTTTTAATCAGTTGTTTTCGTGTAACAACGTCATCTACTGTTCTTTAAATGTAAAATCCTTTATAATCTCGTGAATTTGGATAAAGCACAATTTTTTGTACAAAACTGTCGAGACGAATGACTGCGAAGGAAAATTTTGAGGTAATCAGTATCAAAGTTTTAAAAATGTTGCCTTAGAGTAGGGTAAGGTGCTCTAAGACTGCGCGGTCTCTAAGACTGCGCACCCCTTATATTTCGGCATGGGTGTTTGTTTTCTTGCTAATTTTAATTCCCACACATCACTGCCAATAGCGTGGTTACCCTTAACGTTTTTTTCGTAAAAAAATGGATAATAAACATTTTAGGTACGTTTTACCATTTTACGCTGTTTTGATCTAATAATTCGACATTTTGTAAATTGTGTACGGTCGTTGTTTTTGTGATTATCGCCTGCATATTGCAATATCATGTAAAGAAACCTCTTAACCAAGCGTGGATGATGGTATTATTTTCCAATTTAATTGGAGATGGCTATATTCGTGTCCTTTTTAAATTTATGGAGTGGCGTGTAAGACTGCGCGGTGTGGTGGTTTGTAAGACTGCGCGCGTACTTTTACAAATCTCGCATTGTAATGCTGGTTAATTTTATTCTTTTTACCTAAAGTGAGGTTGATTTTATGGCCAGTCGTGTGACGGAGAGGGAAATCTCTGAAACTGCAATTCACGGCACACAAAATAAGTCCAAAGAAAAATAAAAAAAAACTATTGGAAGCAAAGTGTAGTTGGGTTGTCCAGGATGCATAGAACAAAGTAAATGCCAATAACTGAAGATTGGATCGAGTGTACATCATGCTCTCAGTGGTGGCAGAAGAAGTGAACTGCATAATACTAGCATGTGATGTGATCTATGCTTGTAAACTGAATGCGCAGTCTTGCAGACCCAAGTGCGCAGTCTTACACGACTGGGTCTGTAAGACTGCACAAATGACTTTTTCTGATTTTTTTGTTTTTATTAATAAAGTATATGTAATAATTACTAATTAAGTTTGTAATAATGTTGTTGAAAGACCAATAAGTTTTAATACAAATTTCTGAGTTTTTAATTGCTTTAGTTTTTTTAATATACCGGGTCAAACCTTAAAGTGCGCAGTCTTAGAGCACTCTACCCTAGAGTAAATCAAAAATTTATCAAGAAGAAAATTCGCTGGAAAAACAAGATTTAATTGAACAAGACAAAAAGTCCTTGTTCGTTTCCTTGTTGATCATAGCATTTGCTATATTGTGCAAAACTAATCATTTTAACACTAATATTTAGAAAACAAGGTCGCTATCGTCAAAAAAACGATGAGACGTATACTTAAAATACGAAATATAAATTAAACAAAAACTTAACTAGATGTTAAAATATTAGATTTTAACTGTAAGTAGCAAATTTACTTCGCTATATCTTCATTTATTTTACTATATTTTTCAACTTTTATAAAAAAAACACCACGTTGTTTTTGACCCCCCCCCCCCGTAGTTTCAGTTTCCTCATTTTTTCAAATATTCTGTTTGTACCTTGAATTGTTAGAATGGTTAGAATTGTTCTTTTAGTGTTTTTAAAAAAATTTTCTTGTATGTTGTCCTTTACTTACAGTTAAAATCTACTATTTTAACGTCTAGTTAAGTTTTTGTTTAATTTATATTTCACATAACACATACTAAAATCACACTCTATTCTTGAAAAAATTTCTTTTTTAAGATCATATTTCTTTAAAATACGAAGTTTACCATAATCTGAAAAAACAAAATTCTTTTCCTTTGAAGTTTTCCAAAATTTCACAGGGTTGATTTTAAGGTCGATCGAAATTCTCCAAGCTGCCTGCCTCACATGGAACTGAGAGGTTTAAAAGCCTAAAATGTCCTTCCTTCTTTCTTAGCAAAACCTTAGCATTTAGGAATAATATTATTTAGTAGAGAAGGAAGTCTTTCAACATAGGAAACAGATAAAGTTCCGATTCATAGTTGTTTCTCTTCAAAGGTGCGTTAAAACACGAATGGGTAAAATTGTTTTTAGGGTTCAAACTTTAACTTTAAATGTGAAACTTTCAGGCGTAAGAAGGTAAGAACATCTAAACTTTTTCGATAGCTCCGGGCAACATACAATTCGAACCATTCTAAAAATATTTTGCTACGTATTTGTAAATCATAATGTTAAAAATAAATTTAAATTAAAGATATAGGTACAAACTTGAAAGTTAATTTTATCTAACCACCACAAAATTGAACTAATTATATAGAAATAAAGTTTAAATTAAATTTTGGAAATTCTTTGTTAATTTGCTTTCTGTAATTTAACTCTTCCAATTATCTTGTTATATTACCTTTGTTTCGTCGTTTTAAGGTCGACGCTTTCAAATTGTGATCAACTGTCGTAATCAGGATTTAGGTATCCCCTATTGGCAATCTTGAGGCACATCCATTCGATGTCTCGGAAACAGGGATAGAGTGAACTACGAACCCGGTCGATCAATTAGACCTATATAGGCTCCGGATATTGACATTGCTGTTCAATGTATTCGCCCGCCCGCAATTCCAATTAAGTTCTTTGAATGTCACAATGACGTTTTAATTTGGAATTATTTAAGACGTTTCCGCCGTTTAAACGAGCTGCTCAAATACAATTTTCATTAGATTAATGATTAAGTTTAGTGATTTAAGTTTCTAGTTACGTCAAGCGAATAAATGGGTTGTATGCGTGTAGGTTGTAACGTATTTGAAAATTTTTCTAATTTCAAAAATAGAAGTAATAGTAGTGGGAAAATACGCCAGGGTAATCTTTCAATGACACCGTTAAAAGTACTAATCTAAAGGGAATAAAAACGAGCCGATTCCTTTAGAGGTCGAGCGATATCGATGAGCACGTCTTCTATAGTGGACTGCTGGGACGCTAACGAGCAACCGCTCAAGCCGCTTCTTTCAGGACAATCCGTTTTATGTGTGGACATAAAAATTATCAATCTCGCTGAAACTATAGCGCATCCGCTATCGATGACATAAAAGCTCTGCAGCTCTTTTATTACGGTTGGGCTTCCGAAATTGACGTAGCTTATCGCAGCTAATCAGTGTCACCTGAGGCAGCAGAATAGTAACATTAAACCGCTTCTATGCTGATATCGTTTCACTAAATCCATCTCGAATAAATTTTAAAATATTCCGACCAAATTGTTTTTGTAATTTATGACATTTTTACTGTATACTACTTTTCCTCCTCACAATTAACTTAACTTCTCTTATCGCTTGATTGTAAAAGTTATTGCGCTTCACCGAGATCTTATTGTTATTGCTTCATTTTATTACCTTCAGATATTCAAAGCGAGATAAATAAGATGGTAATGTTTTAAAGCAAAACATACGACAGTTAATCGGGGAACTATTTTCTTTTTCCCTTCCTCACGACATAACCTCACTTTGTATGATTAAGGATCTATAGGTAGTAGGTACTATAATAATTTCTCCAGTCGTTTGAAAATTTCGATATCATGTAATGAGAAGTAAAATTAACAGCAATATTAATAATCCCGAATGGAAGTTGAACACAAATATTGCCAACATTGGTAATACCCGAAACTAATAGAAACAGGAGCAGGTTGAAAGATCGATAGACTCCGCTAATATTGTTCTAAGGAGCTTGGGGAATGTCAGCCCACCAAAGTTTTGGTCTACTCATTAATAATGATCCTCGAAAAGGGATTAGCGGTCGTATTTCGTATTTCAATTTGCTTTACGTATTCGATTTTAGATAAGAATGGAGTATCGCATCGTTGGTGTGTGGAATAAAAAGGGAATTTATGTAGGAAAATAACCGTTTGTACAAAATTGTTCTGCCACTCGCAGGTTAGTTATTGCAACTTATAGGATTCGCTCAACTGATGTTAAGTCAACTTCATCGTGCAAATTGAAACCGGGCAAATTGTTTACTTAATCTAATCTCTTGTAAAGTGCATTATAAACGTGTACCTATATTATAGTCGGTAGTTGAAGTCCTCTAAAATATGAAACTTGGTTTGCGGGTTCTTTGATCTAGGGATTGCCGTTTGCAAAGACGAATAAACTCCTTGCTTCCACAAAGTCTTGCTTAGTTACTTACGATGCTTTGTTAATGTTGGACCTTTTTGTTAGGTGTAGTATAAAATTATTTGAAAATAAACTTAATTATTAATACCTACCTACCCAAAGTTAATTCAACCGAAAACTTAAAGAAACCGAGTAAACCCGTAATGAAATTATACTTCATCGTCTTGGGAAGTTTTTGGATGTGCCGAGGGTTATGCCCCATTTACATAGGTTTATTTTATAGTGCGCAAGTAAAGATAAGGGACCACTTAAAATGGAAACACTAAAATTTATTTTATTTTCCAGCTATGCGTTTTGTTTTATTTCTCGTGATTTTAAATTACCAAGTTAAAATCCCCTTAATTTAAATCAAATATTTTTATTCCTTAATTTATTTTGCAATATTTATTCACTTGACCTAACATGCAAATCTGTTTAGACAATTTTAGATGGATAGAAGGATTTTTTTTATTAAAACATTTTAGTGTAGAAATGTGTAACGCGATGAAAAATGTACACTTGCATGAAAAGTAGTCGGAAGACCATCATCTAATTTTTGGAAATCGGAGTGGAAAAGAACCATACATAAAAATAAATTTTGGCTGATAATTCAATATTTATATGATATAAAAAAGATGGGAAAACTTTTACTGAAATCTAAAAAGAAATTTTGTATTTTTACGCTATTATTATCAAAAAATAAAATTTTTATTGCAATGCTCGTTAAATTTCGAAAATTTCAATAACTATTTATCTTACAACAAAAAACTAAACACAATTTTATTGCAAATTTTATTTGCTATAAAATCGGTCTCTTGATATTTCGTATAAAGTTAACCCTTATCGAATTAAATTTAAATTGGTAAGTCAACATCGTTGTTTTATTGTTTATGTTCCTAGTTGTAGCTACTAGCAATAAGCCACGTGCATAAGTTACATTATGCATAATTCTCTATTAATTGGTTCACTATGCATATAGGTACAAACATAACAAAAACAGGCTATCGGTTTCTTGCTATCAGAGCTGCTCGTTGCATTTCCTGCTTCCTTCTTCTGCGGTTATACTTATTAACATGTGGAGATTTCAAAGCAGAAAAAGATGGATATTCTTTTTATTACAAAATAGTCAGATTAGCCTCTATTACATATATTTTTACTCATGGCATTTTATTGGTGTGGTGTATGAATTAATTTATTTAACTTAAAATATTTCCATGTATTATTTCGTAATTATGACACAGATTCGAATAGCACGGTATATGTATACTATATACTTCGTTTACCCAACGTATGCACATAGGCTCCTCCCTAAAATGTATTTAAGCCAATTGTAAACGGGAGTTTCAAAATTCGAGTAGGTAATAGAAAAATGCTATTCTATATTTTGGGAGGAGCTTAGGTGCATATGTTGCGTAAACAAAGTATAATTATTAACCGTGTAAATTAAGATAACCGTGCACTTTTTATTAATTTGTGTTTCTTTTTAATTATTTTCATACAAAAATTTACTGTTATTAATGGCTATAAACTAAAAATAAATTTAAAAAACTTTTTAAATCAATAAGTTTTGCTTTTCATTAAAAAGATATATTTCTCATTAAAATATCATTCTCTATAAACAGTAAAGCTACAACGTTGACTAACCAATTTAAATTTAATTCTCTATAGGTAAACTTGGGCTAAATAAATATCAAGAGATAGATTTAATATGAAACGAAATTTTCGATAAAAAGATGTCTAGCTTTTTGTTCTAGGATAAATAATAATTCTTAAAATATTCTTTTACGAACGACATTACGTCATGATAATGTCGCTTGCGAGCTTAAAGCATCTTAAAATAATCACGAATAAATACATGATCAAACACTTTTACCACGGTTATACATGCATATCGTGATTTCGTAATAGCCTATGAAGTGTTGGAACACAATTAAAAAAATTAATTTAGGGCAATAGTTGAACAGCATTTAGATTTGAATGCCAAACCGAAAACGGTTACTTGAATTTAGCATCTGTTCGTAACGCATAAATTTGTACTTACTTACATTGTACTGATAGTGAATTTTCTGTGGAACTGTTTGAGTTTGATCGAATCTTAAATTCCATAGTTCTATTTCAAATTCTAATTTGATTGATCTGTTAAAGGAAGCTTAATTTCAAATCACATTGTTAAAAATTTTGCTGGATGTGGGATTTTTAGCAATCACTCAAAGTTCATTCTAAAAGTGATACTTATGTCTAAAAAAAATTCAAGTTTGTCATAAACTCGTCTAACTATCTTAATGTAAGCCAAGTTTGTTCCCAAGACCCCCGAAGCAATGAAACTTGACGATCTCTAGCGCACGTGCTCAAGTGGTGAGTTGTTCGCATCCCCTGTAGTATTCCGTACAAAAGTCTAATTATAAGTAAAATCTCCACTAAGCAACAGCATTTTTGAGAGCCATTGAAGGTTCGAAAGAAAATCGTCGTAATTGGTGAAAAGCTGAACATTTTTCAAATTGTAAATTCACCGTCCAATTTTAGCAAAATGTAAAAGAAATTTCGTACGCAGCACTTTTCAACTTTGACAATTTTTACGAAAACTTCCATGTATATTATATCAGACTTACTTTTTTTCAAGCTTTCCCATTCACTGTGCCTTTCTCTTCCGGTACTTCTATAACTTTTTTATTGAAAAATTACGTCTTTTTGTAAACTTTCTTTTTAGTAGCCTGCAATATTTTAAACAATTTTTACCCGAAAAAGGTTCGCTTGTTGACAATCACCGAGATAAACAAATTTGTCGAAAAAACCTTATTGCATTTTTTAAATCTAACCTTTTGAGTTATTTAACGGCCGAGATTTAAAACCAATTCTACATGAACGAACGAACGAGTGAAGAGCGACGTCCTTTAGGGCAAAAAGACGATGATATCTCCAAGACATCTTTCATAGATGTTTGCGAGTTCCTTTGTTGAGTTTTCTCATTCAGACACCTGGAAGGTCTGCCTCTTATGGCAGTCAGACTTCGTTTTATTAAGATATTACCGTGAATGTAATGTAAGCACTAAAAGTTTTTCGTTATTTTTCAAATCTTTTGTATGTCAACAACAAAAAAATATACAGGAAACGTATACCGTTTTCATTTATGTTTTGACAAACAGTTTCGTGTCTGATTGTGAGTGCTTTCTATTTACAATAATAAAAAATAAACTTTTAGGTATTAATTTATTTTGCTTAATTACGAACGAACGTTTATTTGCTTTATAATAAAATTTTAATTTAACATTAAAAACTTCATCTCTAATACAAGCATGCATTTCCAAGTTTTCCTTTAGCAAAAAGTTAGCAATTTAATTAAATATTTTCACTAAACAATGAATTTTCACATTTTTGATTTCATTTAATGTTTAAATGACACTTTTAATTAAAAGCTTTGATGTTTTACTTCAATAATAAATTAGATGATTTTATAATAAAAAATGGTAATACCTGTTATACCTGTTGCTAGTTCTATTAGGACCGCCACATTAGCCGTTAGCAACCCTTTTGAAGCTTCCTGTAAGATCACAATATTTATACTAGTACCTACAATTTAGTTTCGTAAATAAATATTAAACGAAATTTTTACTAGGGGAAAATATTGTCTTACAATATTCCACCTTCTATAGAAATTAAATTTTCACCCTCGTAAAAATTCCAAAGGCATATTTTATCGAAGGAAAAAAGTTCCCTAGTGGCTCAATTTTGAGTTAATGACTCCTTTTTCTAATTGAACCCCTAAAATTGACTTTGCTTTATTCAAAAGATACATTTACGAAAATTTATGTGGTTGTAAAAAAATCTTTAATGTTGGATTAATCCATTTAAATAGATAGTAATTTTTATTTCCGGCTATCCCAGGATGATAAAAATTTTATTTTGTATTGCATACTTTATTTGCCACTAAGATTAAGTGTGGGGGACCTATAGGTTGAAAAATCTCTTAAACACGCGATTACATAAAAGAAATCATTTGGTCACTTCTACGTCGATTCTACCCCAAGATAGAACGGTCACGTGGTTTCAAGCCCGACTGCGACAAAAAAAGGGAACTGTGACGATGCTGTTTTTTGGGCATATTAATTTTAAGAGTTTCAACCGTCAATTTATTATATTAAATAAAACATTTTCTATATTGTAAAATCAATTTTATCCAAATCCTGGCGCTCTGGAAGGAAATGGGAGAGGAAATTCAAAAAGGTAAATTTCAACTCCAAAATGCGTGAGCGGATGAAGGTTAATACCATGGTATCATCCTTAACCCTCCAGTGGTCGCGTGGTCTACCACCGTAGACCATGCTTTTTTAAGCCTTCTTTAAACCGCCATAGCTCGTAACAGTTCGAATTATATCGGTTGCATCTTTGAGTAGCTGAAAAAATTAGTCAATCTTTCGGATCCAGTAGTTTTTGAACTTTTAAAGTGGTAAATTATTGGTTTTATTAGTTCTGAAACAGGGCTTGTCTACAAGCGTAAATCACGCGCCTACTGGAGGGTTAATGTACGCGATGAGAATACTTTGGAGTAGATACTTTTTCATGTACTTAGTATATTAGCAAGTTCTTCGTTGTATAAATTCCACCCTATAAAAATAAATATTAGTAAGCCAGAAATTGCAAATATTTACGTGAAAAAAGTAAGAGGCTTTTCGATCGATCACCCTGTAGGTGGTTTTATTAATATTTTCATGTAGCAGTGAAGGAGGTTATAAATTCCCACTTGAAATTTGCAGTTGCAGTTATTTCACAGTTAAATCTTTTTGTTCCAACTTTTTCCAATTTTCTTGAACATTGTGTCGTCGCGTCGGTTTAAGTGCGGCTGTCACGGCTGATAGTATGCAAATTTTGCATTTTTATCGCAATTTTTAAATAACATTAAAATAGCGCTTGGTAAGCTAGCGAACACGTCCGTTAGCGTCAATTTTAGTTGACTATAAAAAATATTACCGCCAATTGTTGGATTTCATACTTTGTAAGCTCCAATTACTGGCCGCATATTTGGCAAAAGCACCATTTTACGAACACCCTTCACATTTTAAAAACGCAAATCGTATCTGGTTTCAAACTTACACGTAAAAAATGAAGTACTATTACGCAAAATGTCTTCTTTTGTGGTGTTTAGCTGGAGCAATTTAAATTTAAAGTATGAAATTCCTACTTCAAAAAGCCTCCCCAAGTTATATTGAGGGATTTTGTGAAGTATTGTAAACGTTAAAGCTGTCTTCATTTTAGATTATTTTGTAAATTGAGTTTGCAATGTTAAAATTTTGCATCAATTGTTAAGGCTATTTTCGCTACAATAACTTCTAACTTAATCACTTTTAAAATTTCGCAAGAAGCTCCGGATCATCGCGCAAATACAATAAATTCAAATATTTTGCCCTTCAAGCTTTACCGAAAATGTTTTATAAGGGACGATCAATAAGTTTCTGTTTAAGTTAGTCGTCCTAATGCCGTGACGTTATTATTAATGGTGACCCCGCCGACGTCATTGTTCACTTTAGTTGGAATGAATGATCATGTTGAGAGTCAATAATTTATTATTATGGAACCCTCGTATTAGGCCAATCAATAAAATGCAATTTGTTACATTTTGTTTCTCTTTTAGTTAAGTAAAACTAACGTGTATTTCGAACAACATTGTAATTAACTTGATAAATTACTTCAGATTTTGTTGTACCAACTGAGAAGTTAACATACACTTATAACAAGACTCACTTTAATAATTACCGTTATAATCGCTTTCAACAGAAATTACATGCACTGATTTAAACCTTAAATGTGCCAACCTGGGTTTTAGCTTATGTAGAATACGACGAGATGATTTTCAGACGAGAGCATAATTATTTACATTTTGAAATGTGTAGGGACGCACTTTAGCTTTTCACGAGTTCTCGTTATTAAAGTTAGAAAACAAGTTATACAATTTCCTTTCTACTTACGATCCTCAGGAGTTGACGACAAAATGGAAATTTCAACCTAATGAGTAACGTAAGATTTCAAATAATTATAATTTTTTTAATTTTTCCTTTATTTTATTCACTTCCTTCCAGCAGCATTTCGGCTTACGGGAATTTACTTTTCCATCGATGTTGTATTACATCTCCGACTGCGTCTCCTTTTCGATTTAATTTCATAGTCGTTGGGTTAAACCGACGACTTACAAAACCGCTGAAAAGCATTTTGGAAATTTTTATTAATATTGCACAAATTCTTTTAAAAGGTACTTTAAATATTATCAAATGTCAACCAACAAAACGCCTCGAAACCATTTTTCACAGCGACACCTTTTACGTTTTTTAACGATTTAAATAAAATCTTTTTCTAGCCGGCGCCAACTGTTGTCGCATGATGAATGGAAAACTGACGTACGTCTTAACTTTTTGTCCTTAGACGATGAACCCTCAAATCCCCGAGTTAGCTTGCGTTTGTGTATAGCTGGTGCAATAAATTTGGTAAAATAAGGATTAGGACAACATTTTATGGGATAATTTAAGCAATATTTGAATGTTTTAAGGAACGGGGGAGTAAACTGAACATAATCCTTTATCTAACGGCTGTTGCTCTGGACGGGCCATTAGGGTCGTATTGATGGCTAGGAGACCGCCCAATCGAATTACCCCCATTAACCAACATAATTTAGGTGTCTAATTCAATTGAGCTCGTTAAAAGCTCGCCATCCATTCTCAAAAGTACATTACTAGCCGACAACGGCCCACCATTTACCCTTTGATAGATATTGTAACATCCTCGTAATAGGTTTCCGTGATTGGGATTGGTCAAAATGTAAGTTTTCCGTGTCAATTACCACCAACCTAATTATGGTAATAATAAACGTTATAGTACACAAACCAGGCAAGATTTTTCAATTTAATTCTTCTATGTGCCAAGTATTTTCATCGTGAAATGCAACCAGAATTTTCAAACATCGCTTCGTCGAAATGTATGCTCTCGCTGGATGGCATCGTGGTATCGTCATCTCTCATCCTGATGCTCATTTCCTAGCACGTCATCCTCCGTTCAGTTATCGATTTCCGCTCTACCTGCACTCTTATCGTCTTGACATCTTGATTGATCCCGCAGACATCAGCAATATGCGAGAGACCACGTTTTTTACACGTATAATACTTCAATCGACCTCTCCACCATTTTTGTTTTTAAGCAAATGAATTTTTTTTTATCACTTGGACGCGACAATTTTTACAAACGAACCAAATTTTTATCGAATTCAAATGAAGGCAAGTGGATGTCGTTAAGTCACATTATGTGGCGTAGTTTCTCCTATCGCGCTTCATTTGTATTCGTCGGAGAAAATGAAACTACAATGCGGGCTTTGATTAAAAAGTTTATCAGTTTTAGAAGGGCTGTAGTAAATTTTTCTTTAGATTTAAGACTACTCTAGCTTAAATAAAGCAGTTAAATAATTCAGGCGACTGAGAGACGCGCATTCCCTAATCGGATTAACGGCTCGAGTAAAAAACATGGTCCTTCCAAGTGGCGACTGCATATTTTATCACATATCCTAAACTTTGCATATGCATTGGGGGTGATAATGGGCGCTCTTCGGCATCTTTATGAGTAAATTTGTAAAGATGTTAGTTTATCAAGTATAGAAAATTGTTTTATCACAATATAGGAAAAGGTAAAACTAATATCTCGTGGCGGCCGAGGCGTTTACCCTTGTAAACTTTATATGCTTTGTATATCTCTTTTTGCAGCTACAATGGAAAGCTTCGCCGCCTCAAATAATACGCGCTTTAGGGTAGTTTAGTAGTTAGTTTAGTGTTTGAACTTTGTTCGACCATATACCGTTTTGTAGATTAAACCATATTTGCCCTGTCAGATTTGTGCGCTGTTTTAGTTATTAAAGCTTACAAAATTGGTTTGATGTTTTATACAAAGCTTTACAATTAATCTAATATCATAATCTACTTATTTGTCTGGCATCGTTCTCAGTAAACTCTACATCGATTCTAAAGCTTGCTAAACTGTTTTAGATTACACGCTAACCAATCGATATCAAAAACTTAACATTAATTATCGTAATTAATACAACGAGAAGTGTATTATCGGAAAGAAACAGCTTCGAGTTTAATCTAGCGACTTTTCACTATTTTCGAGTTGTGTCTATTTAGGGGATAAAATCAAAAATGAATTTAGTACGCTATTGTTGTTTGCCTATGACAATATTGCAGTTTTTATTAGTCTTACCTTAAAATCGGGATCACAGCCGCAACAGTAATAATAACAAAATTTCAAATCTTTCGGTCTATGGCTGAGTACACAGTAAAAGCAGGTTTTCGATCCGCTTTACCCGCTTCGATCTTTGCATTGAAATATTTGTCCGGTTTCCACCTTTGCTTGTGTGTGGTTACATTAATAAACATTGGAGGGAGATGCAACTGGTAAGCCGGCGCCGGTGAGTCTGTCTGTCAACAGGAAGCTAAAATGGAATTTACCTGGAAAAAATAACAACGTATTGCAAATTATAGATCGCTAACCTTTTGAAAAAATTGCACCTAAAATAAGTTTTTTAAACAATACCCCCGTTCCAGTACCATCCGAAGTACCATAAAATACGATAATTAAGACATCGAAAGATTCAATTTTTTCTCAATGCTTTGATTCCAAAACCGATAAACTAATAGGTGGTCGTATAAACTATCCAATGCAGGAATTGGTACTGATTAATCCCGTAATAATTCGGAGACGGATTAGATATAAAATTAGTATTAGACATAGCGCAAAATTCGACTACTAAAGAGCTATAGCAACTTTATGTTTCAAGTTTTTGGACTCTTGTTTATTCTTTTGGAGAAAAGTTTGTCAATTATATCAATAGTAGGTATATCATTTTTCAAATAAACCCTTGAATAATTCCGGGTTGGAATTATATTGTCGTGTTAATTTTGGATAAGGAACAACCAAAATTATTGTAAAGTGTGAAAATTTAAATTTTGAATTTAAATCGCGGTTCCGGGGCGCTAGAGGATAGGAGAAGACTTGCGTACGCCGTCCAAGTCGTGGACGGTTGACATTTTTTGATTTTGATTATAAATAATTGTAAAAGTTAATTAATTTTTGAAAATAAAATACAAGTGAAATTTGAAAGAGTGTTATTTCTTTTAGTCACAATTTTGAAGAGAAAATTTGTGAATTATAACAATTTGCAAGTGAAATAATTTTGGAAAAGCATTAAAGGTCGCTTGATAAGCGCCGGCAACGAAAAAGATTACGACTGAGCTAGCGGGCAAAGAAGTTGATTTCTCCGCTCGATTCAAAATGGAATAAATAGAAGTTTTTTTAAATTTTAATTTAATATTTTGGGGGGTGGAAAATTACATGTCAACTTGGCTACCCGAACGTGCGGCATTGGTGAACATATTTTTGGGTTGATTTTGGATTATTGGTTTATGGTAGTAAATGTTCACCACAGAACCGACATTTACCCTGAGATTTGAATAAGAGAAGTGTGACCATGGTTACAACGATGGATCGAATTGATCGAATCCTGTATCAGCTTATGGAATGGAGCATCGAAGACAAAAGAGAGAGGAAAAAAATGGGGTAGAAGACAAAAGAGAGGCAGAAGGGAATAGGATAGAAGATAATAAGGAATTAGTAGAATATTTGGAAAAATGGAGCAGAACAAAAGCAGGTCCTAATTATAAAAAAAAATGAAAATAAAGAAGTCCTCAAATTATAAACGAAAATGAGGTAGCAGTGGTCGTAGCAGGCGAGGGAGGGGGTGGACACCCATGAAGAAGAAGTTGAAAGATGTCTTACAGGCGACATTGTGAGGAAGAAAGTCCAGGTTTATTCCCGAAAAGTAATGAGAAGAATAAAATGAAAAATTTTAAGAGCCAAAAGAAAATTAATTTGGTTTAACAAACAAACAAGAAGGAAAGATTTCAATGTTAATAATAAAATGGAATACGAGGTGAAAATAAAAATTATTTCACCAAAATTAGATTTAGAAGTAGAAGGTACTCCAAATTCAAGAGGGTGCGAATCATTAGGGGATGATGCGCAGGAAGAAGATGCTATACCGTCCGACGAAGATGTGAGGTTTGTCCCGATTGGAAAGGTTTTGGATATAAGGAAGCAATTGAGAAGTAAGAAAATTTGGAATTTCCTAAACAGTCGAGCGAATGGTATGGAAGTGGTCAAAGGTGTAGGGTTGGCTATCTTATCGAAATGGAAATTCAGGAGAGCCAGATGGAAGGCTACCGTTTCAGTCAATTCAAGTGAAGCAACAAAATTTGAGTAAGAAATTTTTATAAAAATTTATGACGACCGCAACGAAAAATGGAAATGAATAATATTGTAAATTTGATAAAAGAGTTTGAAATTAAGATGAATGTAAATCGTCACCGGAAATCAAAACCAATTTTGAAACCAACAAAAATTTGAATTTATGCACAAAATTTTAAAAGTTTGATAAAATTAACATTCATAAACGCAAAATTTAACGACAAACTGCGATAAGAATAGCATTTGGAAGATAAGCGAGACGAGTGCAAACGTTGATAGGGCATTAAAATGAATTTGAGTTTCCAATAAAAATTAAAAATTTGAAAGGATAAATTTAAAAACAATGATAAGTTTTGGAATCGTACTTTGCAATTGAAAGTAATTATTTGATGATAAAAATTGAAGTTAAAAAAAAATTGGCCACTATGAAAAATTAAGAATTTGAGTTGTGAATAAATTTATGAAAGATTTAATATTAATAAAAATTAAATAATTAGAGAAAAATTTAATGAAGCTATCGTTTTGGAAAATGTAGCAAATTGTTTGAAATTAATTAATGGTATGGAATCGTAAATTGGAATTATTATTGAAGTAGTAGTGAAAAATTTGAGTAAATGAAAGTCGATTTGGAGATTAAATGGGAAATTTTGCAACAGTACGAGATAAAATTGAAATTGATCAGAATCCACAGAAAATTGGAGGGTAAAAAATTTTATGCAATGTTTTGGACGATTTTAATTTCACGAATTTCGCTGAGCTATCGGGCAAAGAAGTTGATTTCTCCGCTCGATTCAAAATGGAATAAATAGAAGTTTTTTTAAATTTTAATTTAATATTTTGAGGGGTGGAAAATTACACGTCAATATAGATGAACTAACTTTTTTGGCTACTAGCGGTCTCACTAGTTCAAGGACGATAGACCTGGCTACGAAGCAAGTTACTTATGAGTTTTATTACTAATCAAGAAAAGCTTGAGTTAATAATACTGATTTATTTTAACGATTCGTAACCTTTTATGAATATTTACAATTATTCCTAATCGATTAATGGGTCAAGGTAGTTGATAGAACTATAATATTGCAAACAATCTACATGGTCTATTGTTGGTCATCCAAATTCCACTCTGGACGTATACTATAATTAGTTGTTTCTGAATTATTGAATTATATGAGACTGACGAACAGGAACACAGTGCACTACGTTTGAAGCAGTGGCGGAACTACCGGTGTTCCATGTGTTCTATAAAACACAGTTTTCTTTAATTTAAATTGTTGTTTCGCTTGGGAAAGCTCTTATCCAAATTTTTGCGTTGTTGCGCCACTGGTTTGAAATAATTATATGGGATGAACAAAAAAAATTGTAATGAAGCAAAGTTACGACTTTGTACATAAAACGTAGCGGCATACGATATAACAAAAGTATGATCGTCTATAAAAGAATAGGGGAAGAATGAGTATGGTGAACCTTAAGCGGTTTTAGTGTTGTCGAGTTGAAAGGGGATCAATTTATATGTCAAAAGCGAATTTATTTATTTTAAATTAGAAAAATATTTTAATTAAAATTGTTTGAGTTTTCGAATTAAATTTGATTCGGTTTGCCGATTCATAAACGTTTCACTTGCTTGATGGAAAATTGTGCATGAACTTTTATAGCATTGACAGTCAAAGTTTCCGTTTACCGCCGCAATATGTCGAAATGCTCAAATGGTGCCACCGCATTCCGAAGTCCCAAGAGAAATGCCGTCAACATCAAAGATTCTCTGGAACTTCTTGTTTTTGAACTCGTTAACTCTGTGACTCCTCGTGTCGTGGTTACTATCGCAACACGAAAATGACGCTGTGTATCTTCTTGTTAATAAATTGAATTTTCATTATTATGATAGGTTTATTCCATCATTACAGATAAAGTAATCATCAAGAAGCTTTGCGTAATTAGACATCGGCAACTTTGAGTCGCAAACCCTCATTGCAATTCATCGTTTAATTCTCTCACTTTCCATTCTCGAAGGGTTGTTGCTGTTATGTGCCACGTCCTTTCTAGTTGTTAGCTCGATAACTGATGCGTGTTTGATGACTGAATTTCTAGAGAGATCCCAGAATTTTATTGAATCTCTCGGGAACCTGCACGATACACACTCCTCTTATTTTATACGAGGCTATTTTATGCACCAATGCTGTCGATATACGACATAAATTCTATTTGCAAATTAAATCGTATTTAATTAATTTTATGTAAATACCTACTTGTATATACTCGTATATTACAGTCGAATTGAGTTTGTTTTCCAAATCAGACCCCGCTCACTCTTGCGGATTTTACGTTGCTTTTATGTTCCATAAGTACATCAGTAAAAAAGAAATAAAAAACCAAAGCGACGAAAAGAAGCAAAATTTTGTTGTAATATTCTTGTTTTTTAAAAAGTTTTTTCTTCTTCTTACAGGTTGCTATTAAAATTATGGACACTGACGAAATTAAAGAAGAATACATCATCAAAAACATACACAGAGAGGCACGAATTATGTACCAATTACATCATCCATGCATCGCGGCCCTTTTTCAAACCATGCAGGTATGTGGAAAAGCGTCCCTTGCGAATTAATAGGTAATTAATATTAAATTTTATTGAGCAATGTTGGTTGTCAAAAATTTTATTAAAAAGTCTGTGCATGAGGATAATAAAAAAGTTACAACACCCCGTATGTTGACGTAATAGAATATAAATTGACTTTTAAAGAATATATTTTTGTTACATAACTCGAATGAGATTCTCGTAAACATAAAACGATTTTTCATCCCTTGCCTTGTTTTGATTAGTAGGTTGCTTGAAATTGAATCGCTTTTGTATTGAATTGTTGCGGATTAATAATGGCTTGGTGTCATCGTCGATAAGTGTCGTATATTCAAGAGAAGTTTTGATTGAGGCACAAGAGCGAAAGAATTGAACGTGATTAGGTCTGTAATAAAACGCCAGATCTAGCAGTGACCATTAGCGATGCAATAAGGCACAGGGGTCGTAAAGAGAGATCAAAGTGCTGAGTAATATTCGGGTGGGTTGGCAGCTGGCGCTGATGGGTGACCGTCCCTTTCTGGCTTAGTCGTCCTTTCCTCGTCGTCGTCGTTTCGCAAACCGTACGCTTACATACTCCCTCACTTTCAATAAATTACCTCCGTCTTTCTTCATCTTATTTTTGGGTTTATGTCCTAGTGCGCTCTAATCGCGTCCGCACACATCCATCTGATTCCTGGAAGTTACTGCCGTTCATAAAATGCGAATATAAACGGTGCGGATTCTTCTACCCTGCTGAAAGGGAAATGAGTGAACCCATTTGATCTCGTTTCGAAACTTGAAGGGTTTGGGGGCGAACAGCTGATGTCGTCTATATCAATATTATAAGGGCATTTCCACTTTCCGTATGTATACCATTATGATGCATGGGTAATTATATCAGATAGATGCTACCGGTGCAACTATAAAGTTTAATCTGTTGGTGTCGAGGGCCACATTTGCCTAAACTAAACTTTAGTACGTACATATAAAGTGAGAATTTGGCTACGACTTTTACACGAGCGTAGGGAATCGCGGAAGTTTTATTTTATAGCTACATACAAACACAACACATTGCGTACACAACAACATATTATCCTAAAAACTGTCGTTTTGAATTTTTTATGCCATATTTTTTGGTTTCGCTCTCGCACCATTCATTGTCATCTTAAACTTGGTTATTACGTTAGCATTTTTTAGTAGGACACTTCTTATCGACCAAATAAATTGTCCTGGCTCAAAATTAACGCAAGAATGGAAACCCTCTCCAATTGTATATTTCTCATTTCATTCTCAAGTTAACGACCACGTAATTAGATATTCACTACTCAAACACATCTTTAGCAACTGGTTTAGTCTAAAATAACAGATAACCCTTCTCAACGAGACTCGATCTTGTATATACTGTGGAATGTCAATATTATGATTGTAACGTCCAAAATATTTCGTTTGCATTATTTACTCAATTCATTGTTTCTTTTTGAGTTGCGAAATTCATCATTTTCTCTGCTTTCAGTTTCACTGAAACCTTGCGAAAGATTTACTTGCTTACAGTAAATTATCTTCCTGAAATGGAATATTTTTAATGGCTGATTTATTTAGCTTATGGCAACAGCACCAGCGTAGGAAAGACAAATACCCACAGAATATTAAAATTTCATACACAATGAATGCTATTTATTATAATAATATCGGTATATTTGTAATATCAACTCCAATAAATTGATAGAGAGATTAAATATTAAAATAGAACAAACACAGCAAAGACAACAGAGCAACGATGAAATCAATTCCTATTGTCATTAAATTATTGTTGGTTTTTTTTGTTATTAAAATAATTATTTAAATAAACAAAATAAAATTATTCACCGTAGTCTATACACTGCGAATATAAATTTCATAAAGTAAAACAACCATAAAAAAAAACAAATGAATCTCGTTAATCCATTCGTACGCGCCAATTACATTGGCGCTTGAACCAATTACAATCAAAATTCAGTCAGCTTTAAGTCTTAATATAAAAGTACTACATTTGAGTTTTGTTTACAAAATTATTATTGATTTGTACGATAGAGCGCACACAAAATTTACAGTTCCGCAGAAATACATTTTTCTGGAAAATGTTTTAGTTACTTCCTTTTAGCTTCTTTCCTATAGTTGATGACTATTTGAGGCCAAAACCGGTAACAACATTATAAACATCAAACGGGAAGAGTTTAGAAATTTGTTTATTTAATCTACCCTTTATTTATTTATTAATACCCTAGAACGCAGCGCCCATGCGCGATGATGCGGAAACTGTACCCATACCCATGGACGTGGTATCTGTACTGTGTATGTGTCTCCGGGGAGGGGGGGACCGTCCGGGAGGAGTATAAGAAAGTAACAAGATGAATTTTCAAAATTGATGAAGACCCAAAAATTCTTGACACTTTTTATCAGTTACGACTACGGGGTATGCCATACCCCCGGCCCACCCGTCTTCCGATTGCTTATCGGTACTTAAAAGTACCCTCCACAGGTCAGACCGGATCTAGCAACAATCGGATGTAGTCATGACTGTCAGATAGGACTCGCCAGATTTGAACCATGACATAGCTTCACTTAGGTAAGCCGGATTTTAGTCCAGTCATTATATCCAAAAAACCGACCCTATCCGTGAATAATTTCTTAGTGGTTTCTTTTTCGCAGCTGTCTCGGGGGGGGGGTCACTGGGAGTGTAAATTGAAAATATCGACCAAATTATGCTTTTGCGTATATTCGAAAAATGATTTTTTTTTCGTAAAAAACGGTTTTTCTTGAATAACGCGGCCATTTTTGATTTTACATAAAAACCGTGGGAACAAAAATTATAGGAAATTTGATTCTCTACAAGTTTGGTCCTCACAATTTTTCTTCTAGGATCGATATTTTTGGAATTGGACCCGAAAAGAGCGACAATGTTCGCCTTATTAATTTATTGTGACTGTAAAATTGAAAATAAAGGGGATATTTCTAAATGGGTATAAATTCCGAAAATATCTATTTTTGTAAAAACAGGTTGAGACCAAATTTGTCCAAAATTTGATTCTCTACAAGTTTGTTCCTCTTCATTTATGCCGTTAAGTTGAAAATAAAAGAGATAATGATATTATTTTGAATTTGTCGCTTTTTTCGGGTCCAATTCCAAAAATATCGATCGTAGAAGAAAAATTGTAAGGACCAAACTTGTAGAAAATCAAATTTCCTACAATTTTTGTCCCTACGGTTTTTATGTAAAATCAAAAATGGCCGAGTTATTCAAGAATTTTTTTACGAAAAAAAAAAACATTTTTCGAATATACGCAAAAGCATAATTTGGTCGGGATTTTGAATTTACACTCCCAGTGACCCCCCCCCCCCCGAGACAGCTGCGAAAAAAAAACCACTAAGAAATTATTCACGGGTCAAAGTCTATAATGACTGTACTATTTGGTCCTGACAAGTTTGGCATTAGATTCCCAATCCACTTCAGACTGCGTTGCCTGATCCGGACCTGATTTTTTCCTAGAGAAATCCTTAAGATCAGTAAAAGACGGTTTTCCGAACTTGATACGTAATATAATTTTTGATAACGAATCCAGAATGATTCCAAGATAAAGTATAAGAATGATTCAATTTTAAGATAGTTGTATGATCTTCCTTTTGTGACGCAGAAATCAATCATGTCTGGAATATTATTTGGGTCTGTAGGCCAGTAGGATGAAGAATGATGATATGAAAACTGGAGAATGTAACTTAAATTGAGTAGTACTCATTGAAATAACTTCATTCTACAACATGAAGTTTTCATTTTCTTCAGTAAAAAATCCTTCCCATTATTTAAAATTAGCTATGACTAGGCTAATTCATTAACAATACTCCATTGTCCTTAACTGCGCAGTTTCATTAGTCATTATTGAATATTGTATTTTATTACAAAATGACAATAAATTCTTCTTCCTCTTGATGCGTAACTTGTATTCATTATGGAAAAGCAAAAACAGCTGTCAGTTCCAAACATGACAGTGAGGGTGTTTTGAGTAATTGTCAGGTCATCTGAATAGTAAACAGTTGACTGCGTAAATGAGATGTGAAATTCAACCAAATACATCACCCTGTAAATTATCTTAAGTAAATATACGATTTTTTAGTACAGTAATGATTTGAGAAAAAAAAATAAAAAGGAATCTTGACTAAATTTGACCTGGTGAAAACAAAATTTAAGCGGAAAGTCGATAACTTTTAATCGGATGAAATTGTTTTTGAATGAAAATCTGATTGTCATAAAAATTCCTCGAAAATTAAGACTTGGCAAAATCGCGAAGGGGAAGCTTTTCAGATTTTTAATTTATATCATTTATTGGCATAGTCAATAATAATTGAGATAGGAATGTCTAACCTACTGTCTTATCTTTTATGGAATTCGCTATTTTTCAAATGCCAGTTCACCCTAAAACAAATATATGTAAGGGCACTTTATTTCTTCTAAATCCATTTGATCCCTTATTTGTCCCTTCATTATTTCGTACAATAATTTATATCTGTCGCGTAGCCGTATGCGTTACATTTATTTCATTTTTCCACTAAAATTGTGAGACACCGCTTAATCTTTTCTAATTTACTTATAGTCGCTTTCTTCCAAAAAATTTTCTTATTTTGGACTTGGCGAATCGACGGTATATTAAAAAAGCGATTTGAATTAAAAGGAAATTCAAGATGATGAATTATCGCCCGATATTAAGTTAGAAATTTTTATTGTCAATCGTCTTTAATATTTAATAAAGCTGTTGATTTCTGCGCTACTTTGGAACTTTTCCTCGATTCATTGGAGTGTAATTAGCTTGAAAGGGTTACGTCAAGAAGTAAATGTTTAATCGTGCTTATTTGGCGACGTATAACAATTTTTTTGAACTCTCTTCATTTGACGGCAGCAATGGGTTTAATTACTGGAAAAGTTTAAATCGCGTCGCGTTTTAGTGGCGTCGAATAGAAAAGAAAATTAATTTAATTACTATTTTCATTTTTGTTTAGAGATTTTGTTGTTTATTCTTGTATAATTTTTAGCCTAGGGAAAGGTTTAAGCCAATTTAAACTGCGAGAGTGGTATAGCATTTAATTTCGAGCTTGACGGATTTGCCAGAATAGGCTTTTCTGAACGCAACTGCGTCGTAGAGAAATCTGCATTGATCTTTCGTGTGCCAAATATGCGTTCATTTAAAGTCTCTGAAGCCGTTTTGGGTTTTAGAACCGCAGAGAGTTGGAAATGCGAGCAGCGATCGCTTTTATGGGAAGATTAATCAAATTGAGTCGGTGTAGGAAGGAAAGAGAAGACTCGACTGTCACACGGCATGTAAGGCGATACTCGGGGCCCCCGGGACTTGATGTAATCGCATATCCGTGATGGAACTCATCAGTAGAGTGCGCGGGGACCTTCATCCATCTACTGACGCTCTGCTGCTTCTTCCTTTGCTGTTCATGAAACGGATCGCGTCTTTTAATTTTAAATTTTCAATCCCTTGCTGCGCTGCGCATCAAGTTTGCTACCGTCAACAGTCAATCTCCCGGTGAGTCATGTGTCTTGTCGATCGACAAGCCCTAATTTCAAATAACGCATCCTTATTATGGCTAATATTTAACGATTCTCTTTCTCATTTAAAATTAATTTATTTTGTATCGTCCCGAAATTGCCATTTGTATAATTTAAAGCACGTAACCGATTTTCTTCCAAATTGCTTGTGAAGGTAGACAAAATTGTATTGAGATGTAAATTTAGATAAATTAACTACGGCATTCAAACAAAATAGGGTTGAAACTATACATATTATATTGAATTAAAATTACGAGGGGCAATTCAAAAATAAATTTATTTTTGATTATTTTTTGATTTTCCAATTTAAATCCGTAATTACCCTACTGAATTATTCAACACCCTCCGGATAAGATCCCGATTTTTTTACGTGGAAACTGTTTTTCCTCGAGAAAAACTATTCCTTTCTTACTAAACGTTTTCTTTTTAGGTGAAACAATTACACAACTTTAATTAATCTTATACTATAATAGCTGCACAATGCACATAACAATTTCTTACAGCAATTTGTTCTCGCAATAAGCCATATTTGATGTAATTTATCCTCAAATACACTAATTTTTTTGTTTTGCTGTATTTAATTTGACACAACAGATGCGGAAAATTAAATTTTTTGCGACGCCGCACCATTTACAAAAAGAGAAGTTAACAAAAGTAGAAGCGTTTCAGCAATTTTTCAAACCACACTTTCGTGCACACCAATGCAAATTTATGCACTTGGCCACAGCTTATTCTTTTAGCTTGGGGAAGGTCGGAATTCAAGAAAATAGTTTTATCGTCAAAATCGATAATTATACTTGGTACAAGTTTGAGTTTCAAGGGGAGGAAACTTTGATTAACAAAATTGATATTTTAAAGTAGGGAAAATAATACAGCGTAATTTATTTATTCAGATTTATTTAAATTTATCTCAAAGTTTCTATGATACATTTTCTATGTGTTAATATTGAAATTTGCATATCAATTTTTGAAAAACATGTTATTTCACTTTTTTTAAAGCGCCCAAAAACTAAACTGATGGCTGCCGACTGTCTTTTATATCTGGCTGCCAGCTAGCTGTTACGGTTTCATTACGTACTGAGGTAGAAAACGCTTTATTACATCTGAGGGCTCACGAATTTCCGAGGTGCGCAGCGTCCGAAACTGTAATGAAGCTTTTCACCAAGGTACGTATACTATTTTATTCACAATCCTTTAATAATTGAACTTTATTTATTGTGGTTTTGCTAAAATATTTACCTCCCACGTTCAGTAATGATTTACTTGTTTTAAAAATTCGTAATCTGTCCGTTACAGATCCGTTACCTATTACAAAATAAATTAATTACTTAATACTTGACAATAATTATTATAGTTCTAAAAGTTGTTAAATTTTAATAGGTAGCGCTACAAACTGTTACAAGTTTATAAATTTGAAACTTTTTCTAGTATTCTCATTCATAATTATTATCTCTTTACGTCTTCTATTAACGGACCTCCATGTCAAGGAGGTAGATCACAAAACGTGACTAAGTATGACTGGGGCGGGGGGGGGGGTGTAGCCAAATGAGGCTTCTGCATAAAAATCGCATTTTTGTAATTTGTAAAAAAAATTTGATAAATATTTTTCAATTTCATATTCCAATTGCTTTTTGAGATTGTCATTGCTTTGCAGCTAAAGCGATCGGTTGCGAATGCGAGGTGCCGGGTTAAAATCAGGGGAAGGGTCAAACTTTCTTATGACATGTCTCCGTTCTTCGCAAGACACGTTAAGCCGGTGGTCCTACTGGGTTAATGAATTGCCATCATTAACATAAAAAAACAGGGTACAGGCACATCTGAAAGCCAACTCAGCAAGCTACCTAACAGTGATATTATTGCCAAGGAAACTTGACGCAGTAAAGCGCCAATTTGATACTGAACGACGCGACGTTATCGACTATTGTCAAATTTATACTGTAAATTTTTTTATAGTAATTAAATTTTTGAGTCTTAGGGCGAGGATCACCAAAGTCAGTTAGTTTATCCTCCTGCCAAATAGTTGGATATAATTATTGTTATCGTGTAAGTGGGACTTTGAATAAATTTGCAGTTTAATTTCCAAACGCCATCTGTCATCTGTAAAAATAAAAGTTAGCGTAGAATCTCGTGTAAATTAGAAAATAATTTACTTTGAGCTTACTGTTTTTACTGTTTTGTGAGTGATTTATATTAAATTCCAAACAGAATAGATGGCGTTTGGAAATTAAACGTCAAATTTATTCAAAGTCCCACTTACATGATAACAATTTTATATCCAACTATTTAGCAGGAGGATAAACTAACTGACTTTGGTGATCCTCGCCCTTATTGACTTAATTTTTTAAATGTTTAAAGTCAACAATATTTGGCAATAAAATATATCGATAATAAGAGATATGCGAAAGCATCAGGCTCATACCAATTCGCTTGGTGTTACATTTTATTGCAATGTTTTTTTGAATCCATTCATTTTAATATTATTTACATAATAATGTTAACTATAAAATAAATTGTATTGATTGACTTAAAACAAACTGAACATTTTTTTTTATTTGATTTTGTGACTTTTTCTAATGTTGTCAATGGCAACGTACTTTATAGAATTATAATGTAACGTTGTCAATGACAACGTACTTTATAGGATATAAAATAAGTTAAAATTCTAATTTTTCTGTTAGTGTTAGAAAAAATATTGAAGACAACGCGTGTTTTATAGATTAAAAATCTTTGCCTATTAAATCCTCACTCCCTACGGTCGTTCGGATTTAAACTACGACATCGATTTTTAAACAGTCTATAAAACACTAGTTGCCTTAATAGCTATAAAATGTAGCTACAATCATAATCAATCACAATGGTTGCAAAAAATATTTTATCTACTATCATTTAATAATGTCAAACTTTATGATGTTTCTTGAAAAATCGTAATAGCCTATTTTACCTCACAAGTGGGGTAAAGTGTTACTTTACTCACCCTTCGGGCTCGTTGGTCAATTTTCCCATCTCGTATCGTAATATGATACGTTACGATGCTTATATCGTAAATAGCTATTATCGAATTGAAAAATGGATAACGGTCATCGGTGGCACATTTAGCCATACAGCCTTATGAATTTTCAAAAAAATGGACTCAAAATATACACGCACGTGAAGGAAAACAAAATAAAAAATATTTATATCTATTTATTTCCTAAAAATTTGAGGCGCGGAGATATTCGTGACCGGTTTCAGAAACGATAATTAAAATGTAATCATTAATTAGGTATCCATTCACGTTTTACATTAACAAAACGCCACCACACGGAATAATTTATAAGTCCACTTTGAACGTATGGTTGGCAGCGCCACCAACGGTAATGTAAAACGCGAATATCGAACCAATAAAAAACATTTGTTAGCTCTAAGAGGCATTTCCTTTTGGTCCGATATAGTTAATTAGTTATTAAATGTAATCATCGTTGTTATGACTTCTTTTGATACCTAAAACTTAGTGTATTTTTCTATTATGACTGCATCTGTTGAGACAAACAGCGGCGTTATCCCTCTTAAGTCGTAAAAATTCGGTTCCGTGAATTTTTATAAACTTTTGAGGAATTTTAAACATTGAAATTTTTTCATTTCTCTTATTTCAGCACGGAAACGTATATTATTTGGTAACCGAACTTATTGGTGGAGGAGATCTTTGCACGTTCATCAAGGGCCTAAAGTGTGGAAAATTGGAAGAATGCAATACAAGAATGTATGCTCGTCAATTAATTTCCGCCGTCGCTCATATGCATACTTTGGGAATTGTGCACAGGTAGGTTATTTTCATTTTCTTTCTTATTTTGGAAAATCCTAATTTATGGTTAGGAAGATTTTATATTTTTAAACCAACTATACAAGTAAAATATGTATTGCACCAAGCGATATAATATCAGAAGAACGAGGTTACACGCCGAAAACTGTAGTCGGTCATTACTTCCGTAAACCTAGCCTAATTTAGCCGAACCTAACATAACCTAATTGATTATTTTAAATTGTACGCGAATGAAAAGTAGCATTTGATGGTAATATTTTCTGTCTTGGTGGAAAAAAAATTTACCAAGAAAAATGATAGTCCTTCCAGCAGGGCATTACTTATTTTTGGACTTCTATCTTTAATTATTATCATCCTTCTTATATTTTTAAGTAAAGAACGTATTAAAATGACCACATGCATTCTAAAGTCGTTTAATTTTAACTCAAAAAAACTGAATTATCTTCGTAATTGTGCACTTTTATTATTTTATAGTTTTTAAATTGTCATTTACGTACGTATATAGTCATGAATGCAAGGAGCAAATGAGTAAATTAAATAATAATTAAATAATTTGCAAAATAACAACACTATAAATTTTCTCAAGAAATGATTAGCTTCTCGCAAGTAAGCTGCTTCGTAATTTAAAATTACAAAAATAGGAAATTTTCTATGCTGCGGATATTTTTGAAGTGAGGTTTTTGCTTCTAGAAACAATAAACATATCTGACGGTGTCTGTATTATTTGAATCTTTTTCTAGACGCGGAAACTGCATATTTATGCAGTTTTGCAATTCTTCACCGTTTTTTGCAAAACACTTTATGATTCGAAGGCAATATTCAAGTGTATCCTGGCATTGCATTTTATTGTTGCTGTAGTGTGCTTCGTTCCGTTAGGAAAAGTTATGTTATTACTCGATAACGAAAATGAGAAAAGGGGGCTAATAAGTTTGACTTGTCTGTTGCCGAATGAATTTCAAATACCCGAGTCACTCTTGCATACGAAATGGAACAATTTACAAGGATAACTCTTGATTCAGAATTCTTTCACGACGACGACGACGACGTTTCGATGAAAACTGGAAATGACGAGATTTGCTTTTGCAACTTTGTAACTTTACGGTTGTTCGGAAAAGTTAAAGTGCACACTTTGGTTTGGTACTTTGATACTGAAGGTGTGTTATCATCCAGTTTTGTTGTATTACTTGAAAGTACATTTCCAACTTTTGAATAGCTACCTCCATTGCATCAGCTGCACTTTAACGGCCGTTTTTAGTTTATTTACGACACCATTTTATCTTATTTCGTTTTGCTGGAGATACTCCTCCAGAGTTTTAAATGAAAGACGTATGTACAACTTCTAAAATGTCAAACTGAAAAACTTTGAATAGCCACATAAAGGACATATCACTTTTGTTGCTTTAGCAAAAAACTTCAATTTATAGCCTCATTTTTTCTTCGACCTGTATGGATAATGAACATCCTAATGTTCCGAATATCAATTCAATTGTACGCAACTTTTTTTCCCTTTTCTTCAATTTATTGCCAAATAAATAAAAATATGGTCCTTCCGCTGAATTCCACATTCAATTTATATTCTATTTTATACAATTTTTGATTTTACATTTTATAAATTTACTTTAAATCGCTACAATTTGTTTTAATATGGCGCTTTTAAAATATCGGCTTTCGACGCATTTTGAAATTTACGATGTCATATTATTCGCGTTTTCCTAAAGTGAATTTAGTTGCAAGTGCATATAAAATTTTTATTGCTATTGAATATGAGCAGATTAAGATTATAAGATCGTAAAACCGAAATTTTTTTCTCCATAATATATTTTATTGCATTCGATTTTATGATGTATAAATAATAATAATAAATTCTGAGAGTAAAACGATAACGACTGTGACGTAATTTATGGGAAAATTTGTTCCAAATGAATAAATGCCTCGTGAAAGTGCCAGTAAAAATAAATAAAGTGTGTAGTCGATTTTCCCAGTATTTTGCTTGTTAATTAATTTCAACTTTTTCTTCAATTTTGGCTTTATTTTAAAAGATATTGAAAAGTTTCTTTTCCCTAAAGCTGATATTACACGATCAAATTAGTTAAAGTGTTATGTGCTGCGCCAAGTAGGCCGTCTCAAAAGGACGCACGGAGTTGCCGATTCTCATAGATAGCATCTTATTGCGGAGTACATACCAAAATTTTTCAAATAGGTTACTTGATTAATAATGATTGTTGTCCTAACTAGCTCCCAAAAGTGTAAAGAAGCTAGAGTAATATTGCATTTTTTCAAGAAACATCAATTTAATGTGATTTATGGAGGGAAATATACTTTTGATTAAGAGGTGTGACCGGAGCACATTTTTAACACTAACTTATTGCGTTTGACAGAAATATAAGAATGTGGCATGCAAATGGCTTGTTAGGACCTAACAGCAATCATCTTGCTATTCAATTTATCATTCTGGTCAACCACCATCGAAAACGAAACAAGCACGAGCATATTGTACACATACAATCGTATCTGATAATCTAACAACTGAAAAGTTGTGAACACGACCGACCAACTAATCTGATTTCTTTATCGAAATCGAAGACTTGTTAGGATTTATGAATTGTTTTACCATTTCAACATAAAAAATCGTTTTTCTTGTATGCAAGTAACGTCTAATGCACTTTTCTTGTTGAACGAAAAAGAAATGAATGGAAAATGCAGTTACCCACAAACGTGATGTGACGGGTTGGCGTTATCCGTTCGATATTGTCCACTAATCGGATCGAGACACAATTGATACTCTGCATCGGTGCACTTTCCGAATCTTGATTGAATTTCGCTGTGCATGCTGAATACATACCGCCACTTCTTGTGGACCATTTACTACTTGGCTTCTGTGATACTACCTTCCTTTTATTCACGTTTCTATTTTATTCAAGATTCGACATCGCGTTCATTAATTTAACTTTGATGATTGTTTAACTAACGAGAAAAAATTCCGTTTGTCGGAATGGTTTATAGAACTTCTAATTTATTTATTTTGTATGAACGATTTTGGTATTATATATTAAAGACGATCAACCTAAAATTTTATTCCTCTTCCCAAAGATATTTTGTTTGTGCTGAGAACTTTTCCATTGCACTCGTATTATCTGCGTGACCCAAGAATATTGATTAGGTTGCATGCCATGCGTTAAATGCACACGCTAAAAGTCAAATAATATTAATTAATTACTCTTTAATGCTAAAATTGGAAAATGAAGAGTTTCATAACTCATCGTAATAATATTATAAATTATAAAAGCTTTTGAAAATTGTATGTATTATTTTGTAATAATTGCTATATTATGTAATCGAATTTTCATTCAAATTTAAATTGATTTACGCTTGCTTCATAGAAATAGTGGCGACAATGGCTAAACGTGGGGGACTAAGGGTTGACTTGGTCAGTTTTTTTGATTGTAGAAAAGAGGAACAGCCTTATGCTTATGTTTGGCTATTCACACAAAACCTCTCTCCACATTAGTCCTCCAGTGCCTCACTGAAGTATTTGCTACTGCCACTAACCACATCTCCACCAAATACATCCGCATTTTTGACAACGTGAGACGTAAGGCCATCCACTTTAGACTAGTAATTAATAATATATAAAATATATTATTTATCAGAAGCTTTAAATCGTTGTCGTTGTAGTCAGGGCAGAAGAAGTCTTCATCTCTGTTGTCCTCATGGAATTCTCGGCTTGTCCGCAGTCACAATTTGGCGTATCAGCTAAGTTAAGTCTAAAGAAGTTGTTGTTGAGACTGGCGTCTCCCGTGAGGATGAAACTGAAGTATAAACTCGGCTCGAACCACTCGTACTCGACAGCAAAACCAACTTCCGGGATGAACCGCCTCTATCGGTCAGACTTTTTAAATTAATAGAACATTTCCAGATAACTTTATGTTAAAATTTGAACGGATGATATACGTGAGTCGTGAATATTGAATTAACAGATGAAGTAGCACAACTTCGCATTGATGCAAATTTGTAATGTAAAATTTACAATAGTTTACAATACCTTAATGTATATTCATATCATCCATTTTCCCGTGCACGAAATGGATCACATGATAAAGAGCTTTTATATTTGGAGCCAATAATGCTATATAAATATTTGAACGAAATCTCGAAATAAAATAGTATGCACATATTTTTACGCATTGAAAATACAATTTTTGTAAAATTTATTTCGTGATGTAAAACATCAAAAGAAGAATCTTAGACGTCGTTGATTTATATTCCTGATATGGACAGGACAAAAACTTTGCAAGACAAAATTCAATTGAAAGCAAGTAAATCTAGCTTCAGAACACGTATTCTATTTGGAATCAAGCTGAGTAGAAAACAACGGTTGAAACTTGCAACAAAACACTCATCCACTGTAAAGAACACACGCTGAGCGTTGCACAAACACGAAACGGCAGATTTTCCCAGATTGAGTAGGTTTTTTTTCTTCTCTCATAGAAACACTGATGCGTCACTTACAGAGAATATTGCTTAAATAAACTTGGTTACTAACTCTTTTTTTAATTTCATGTGTATAATTTGAGAGAAGTCCGTATTAATACAAAATTTTAATTAAATTTTAAATCAAATATTTAAACTGTTTCAAAAATTTCAATTTATAACAGCAAATATTCAGCATGCAATAAAAAAAACTGGTGAAACTTTTCAGGTTAATGAAAAACTAGTACATTACTGACGTGCACTATCGATAATGGGGTATTCCATCAACGTTCAAATTCTACCACAAAATAACTAAAATTATAAATTTAATTATTGCATTGAAATGCAACTTTCCAATAATTTATTGTAAAGGTAATATGGGATAACCGATAACATAATAGTAAATGAGTAGATTTAATTAGCAAATGTTTTCTGCGAATGTTAAAAATGTGTATAATAATTGCAAATCCACTCACCCCCAATTTACTGCAATATTTCCATGTCATCATTTCTATTCGTCATCTGAAATGCTGCTTGAAATATATTATAAGAACTGCACATGCGTTAACAAAGATTAAATCACCTGCAGAGCCTTTAATTTCCTGCATCAATGGAAATTAGTAATTAATGAAACTTTTGAGATTTTGCGGTGCAGACTTAAACGTAACGGAGATAATAAGTAGTGAGATAGGTCCTGGGCACGACTTAAAACTGCACCCCTTGCTGTTCTCGAAATGAACAAGCCCCCATCGTCAGGTTTCATTGGGGTGAAGAGTGAGAGGGGGCTAAAAGAGATGCTAAATGTTTTTATTAATTCAAAATAGTGTAGATCAAACGTAACAGTAACGTAATTATTCCTCTGGTACCTAATGATATCACGAGTGATTTTGGTGGTGGGGGATCGAAAAATCTTACTAGAAGCAGTTTCTCTTGATTTCAGGAGCTAAATCAGTAGAAATTTCTTCTACGGCTATATTTTCCATCGGTCACCTCAAAGGTATTACGAAGGTATTGGAAATGATGTTAAGATCCAGAAAAGAAAGCAGTCTGTGAGTCATGAGTACTCTAAACTCTGATGAAACAAGCAAATCTAATTGAAATGAATTGGTACATTCCAAAAATGGATTTCCTCAGACGAGGTATCTGCGTGAAGTTAGCTCATCAATATAAAAGTTAGATGATATTCTTTAAAGTTTAATGGTCGGAATTATTGCAATAGTTATTAACATTTGAAAAAATTACTGTTATCTATAACGGATTAACGAGATTCTTACTTATTTATTCTTACTACCCTTTAATATTTTTGAAATTTTTTTGACGTTTTGCAGTTAAAGTTGTGAAATTTTCAAAATTGATGTGATTGATACAAACTAAATAACACAAACGATTAACCGCCGTATTCATAAAAATAAAGCAATATTTACGAGAGGCTTGTAAACCCTTCTTAACCATAACCTAGCTTTTTTCCCTATGCTTTTACTAGCAAAAAAAGCTAGGTTATGGTTAAGAAGGGTTTACAAACCTCTTGATTGATTTATTTTTATAAATACGGCGGTTAGACTACAAAACTCGATAGTATTAAAAAATATATTGAGAATCTCGTTAATCTAATCAAGCACGTTATTGAACTATTTTTTGAGTTTCGCGAGAACTATTTGGGTATAAACGAAAATAAAAGTGGCACAAGCAGGTACAGCACTGGCGTTGTATTCGTCATGAGTCATGGTGTACCCAGTACCCTCATTATCATCCCTTGTTACAGTTGTTATCTTATGTGAACGATTAACTTGATTGAGGACTTGTGCAATGCAGAAGGACATTGTTCCATATCTTCTTGATCTGTAGGGGCTTGCAGCGGAGTTGCAACGGATGTGATGTTTATCAAGGTGTTACCTCAGAAAAATTCCAAGGCTATTGTCGAACTGACTTACAGTTCCGTCAGTGAAAATAGAGTAGAAATAAGGGCAAGGCGTCTTATGGATTTGATAGTCATTGGTTTCGTATTGACCGAACTTCTTGATCAATGGTTTTACACTTGAGCAACATTTATCATAGAAACATGCGGATGGTCGTTGATGAATTGATCCATTGTGTTTGAGTCGCAGCGTAAGTGTACTACATTGGTAATGTATCTAGGGGCGTTCCAAGCAGCGCCAGCGCATAGGATTTTATTTTGGATGATTTGGAGCTTGTTGATGTAAGTGCGGGTTGTGTAACTCCGTGCTGTGATAGCATAAGTCACGGTATGGCGAAAGAGCGTTTTGTATAAGTCGATATAAGTAGACCTTAGTATCGGGTAACATCTTGCTATTGTGCCCAATGAGGGAGTACAGCTTTCCTATCGTACCTTTGGACTTGATGTGATGACACTAAGTTAGTAATCTTTTGATCCATTATGACGCCAAAGTAGTTTACGGAGCATTTCCAAGGGATTTCCTCTTTAAACATCCAAAAACTGGCCTTAGTTGCTTTGTAACGTTTGATACTATTCACGGAGCTTATTCTGATGCGCCAAGTGATAATGTGTAAATGCCGGTATTGTATGCGTAGAAGGCATACCCAGACTTATGGGTTGACAGGTTTGGGTTTGTTCGACATGTATATTGAGATGTGGTAAAATCAATCAAATGAACCAGTTATGATTTTGGTTAAAATTAAAGTTTGTCGATTTGTGAGACACTTAAGGCTGGAATTCGCCAAGCAGGAGTTCGTTTTGGATCGTGTGGTGGCGCATAGGATTGTGAATTTATAATTAAATAGATAGGCAACACAATAAACATGCATTTTTTAGTTCAACTTTTCATTAAAGTATGTCGCCGCTCAAATAAAGAAATCTATTTTTAAACAGAATTTATGTTGTTTTTACTTTTTACGAATAATATATCTATTTCACAAAAGTCTCTCCCTCTCTTTTTGTATCAGATTTTTCAGGACATTGAAATAAATTTCTAAGAAGCGATAAAATTACTAAACGTACATAAGTGATAATGTAGGTATTCGTGAAATGTACACACACAAGCAATTAATAAAGACGCCGTTGAATTTACAATTCAAACAAGACTCCAATAATTTTTTGGCTTTTAATTTTAATTCTTCTTTTATATTTTTATTTATTCATGTTTATTGATAACATACAATAAATAATTATTGCTATTTATATTATTGTATATTAATTATTGATTTGAAAATATACAATCAACGAAGTTTTTCGTGATTCATTTTTTGATGTGAAGCATTATGAATATAATTTAAAATAAAATGATACGGCAAAGTAATTGCTTACACAGGCCCGTAGCCATGGGGTGGCAAGGTCGGGCAACGGCCGACCTTTTAAGGATGTTTGCCCGACCTTTTAAAATAAAAATATGTAACTATAGATTAACAGAAAATTTTCCCATTCTACATTGGTCCTTTTTGTACAAGAATTTTTTTATTTATATGCTTTCAAATACAATTCGCAGAATTGAATATTCATCACAGTACCCCTGCGTTCGGGGAGAAGCTACTTTCGCTCCCAAAAATTTCTTTTTTTCCTTCTTTCAAGCTTCCAGTCGTTTCCAAACGCTTTGGCTCCCCATCAAAATGTTTGTAGCGACTGAAAAAGGCGGAGCCAAAGCGTTTGGAAGCGTCTCGAAGCTTGAAAGAAAGAAGAAAAGAAATGTTTGGTAGCGAAAGTAGCTTCTCCTCGAACGCAGGGTACATGTAATAAATTTTTTTCAAAGGGGGAGAGGGGTCCCCAAATAAAGGCATTTTCCCCCTGTGACATTGCATTTGTGGCCCACCGACCGAGCACCGACCATAAATTTTGATAGCCCATTTGCCACTGGCGTGTGGCTGTGCGATAATACCATTATAATACGATAATATAACTTTTCTTAAATCGCGTTGACCTTGAAATTTAAAATATTTTCGCCTGCGGCGCTTTAAAAAATTCCCACGAACCCATCTCGCATCCGCAACACTAAAATTTGCCCGGCCATACAAACCGTTTGCCCTACCTTTATTTTCGATCTGGCTACGGGCCTGGCTTATTATTATTATTGCTGAACGGGTGTGTTTCTTTCGAACCACTTGCACTGAAGCTCCTGGCTTATTGTACCCCGAATTACGTTTAGTGCCCAAGAAGAACTCAAAAAAAACTCAAACTCGAGTTTTTTCAAACGTTTATTGTATTGAAAATACAACGATTTTAGCTGCTTGACAATACAATGTGAACTCTGCTGAACTGCTTTATCTTTTACGTTACATAAAGTTTTATTTCTAACAAATGCTTACTAACTAGTTTACAATAATTTGAAATTAGATCAGTTTGTTTGTGCAGTCCCAGGCTCATAACCTTTATGGGAAAGCCATCCTCGTAAGATTGTTGCATTTCCGTTATGGTGGGAACATAACACCCGCGTTCCGTGTTTTACTCCAATAGTTCTGTATCCTCTATAAAATTGAGGATTCGACCTATGGGAACCTGATTTATCTCACCGAGAGTCGGATATAGACAATCAAGATGTTGTAGCCTTTTAGGGGCTAGAATTGTGCATACACATAGTATGTAGTGCGGAGTTTCCTCCTCCATCCCGCATAATCTACATGTAGGATCTTCCACAACACCTATTGCGTTAAGGTGTTTGTTAAGACAGCAGTGTCCGGTAAACAGTCCTACTATCTTTCTCAGCCGCACTCTGCTCAGCTGGCCTGCTCAACGGGCCTGGCTTACACTGTTACACTAATTAAAATAAAACAATTTATTTATTTACGACAAATGGAGGAAGAAAGGGACATTTCTTGGACGTTAGCTTATCTAGGAACGTGGATTTCTCATTAGAATTCAATATCTATAGAAAGCCGACAACGACGGACATTGTTATCAGTTATCACTTGTTCAATGTTCATCTAATCAATCGAGAAAAATAAAGACGTCTGTTTCCATTCATTCATAGACTCTTTAGCCCTCTCCCGAGGTCACGGTATATCTGACAGATACATGCAAAATGTTTTCTTAACCTTCATCCGCTCGCGTACGCGGCAAATTGGCCGCATTTTTAAATTTTCTCTCCCATTTTCTTCCAGAGCGTCATGGGAGGGGTGGGAAGGGCTTGTATTCTCTAATTACTATCTCTTCCAATAGACCATGCTCGTGTTCTGATAAGAAAGCTCCATCAGCCGGTTCAGTACAGCCACAAACTACCCTAGGTGTCTTAATGCGACCAATTTGCCGTATAGCGCAATCGATAACGTAACTTTTTATCAATACTCGAATGTTGGTTTTACTGAGAAAATATTAGTAAATATAAAATAATAAATTAGAGACATATTTTGAGAAATAAAATATTATTACAAATTGAGTGTAGTAAACGATTACAGTACATTTTGAATTTTTAAGTTAAGTTTCCTGTAATTTTTTTAAATTTTAAATATAACTTTGATTTTAAATTTTAATATAGATTTTTTTGTCCAAACATGTACTTGTAATGTTATGTCAGAGTACATAAGTCCTAAACAATTTAAATCATGCACTTTGAATGAAGAAAAACTCATGAAAACGATAAAAATCATATGCGGCCATCAAATTGCCGCATACGCGATCGGAAGTGTAACTTTTATAGGCGCGAGCGGATGAAGGTTAAATATTTTCGAAATTATTTAGCGCATAGCACAAGGCTTTAACTAGCTGTGCATACATATCTTAGAAATGATAAGCCGTATCGTTTACGATATAGTTTTGATTACAATCTGTTTAACTTTTACTTATGTGGCTTTGATACTTGAAAAAAAAGTGGTTAATCCCTTCGAAATAATTTTCGTAAATAAATTGTTTTATTTTATTTTAGTGTAAGCAATTACTTTGCAGACTCATTTTATTTTAAATTATGAAAATATACACTTACCTACTGCCAAGGTAGCAAAAATTACAAAAGCTTATTTAGCGTAACCCTAATTAAATAAAATATTAGAAAAAAAATACGGTTTATCAAAATGACTACATTCGAATGTATAGCATTCCTCGACCGAAATAAATTCCTAGACATCCGTCGAGAAATCCCCGCAACTGTTGGTTTTAGTTCTCTAATTATGCTTAGTAGGAAAGAGACAAACACAAGATCGTAAGTGCGAACTGCCGTAGGTTGATGACTACTTGTATTACACATAAGAACAATCTTATCAACTTGCATTTAACCTTCCAGCGCACGCGCCAAGTAAAATGTGCTGGTAAAACAGATAACTCTTAGGCAAAATTTTTTAAAATTAGTTTCGCCTGCATATTACTAGCTGAACTAAATATTTGAATTTGATCTTGGTGGGAGTATCCAGTACATTATTATTATAATTACATTTTTAGTACGTTTTAGGTAAAATAAACTTTCAAAAATTTACATATGAATTCATTTTCGCTTATATATTATTTCAATTAAAGAAATTTAATTAATTGATAAATTATTTACTATATTAAAATTATTATTATTGTTATAAATAAAATTATTATGTTTAAAAATAGGAGGTGCTCTTCGTATTGGTATTATAAATATTACCTCAAAATTTCAAAGTGATCCATTTATTCGTTTTCGAGATGACTACGTATTAGTGTCCGATTTAAGTCTGGCAAATTTTTATTTCCATTTTCAATTTTAATTGTTTATAAGTAATTAATTCCACCAACTTGATTTTCTCAAAAAAATTTACAAACGGGCTATTTTGAAAAAATTAATTAAAAAAAATTTAATTAAAAAAAAAGAAATAAGGTATCATACACCTAATCTAAAAATTTGATCGCAATCCATCAAATCGTTTTCAAGTTAACTACGTATTACCACGAGTACACTGTAATATCCTAGCCTTAATTTGGAAGCAATTTTGAGAGACGAAGGCGATTGTTTTGTAACTTCTAACACAAAAAACAAAACAAATTTGATTTTCTTAAGAATGTGGTGTACTTGGTGCGAATTTATGGTGTTTTCGCCCATGTAAAGTGAACTTTTACCTGAAAGGTAAAAATAGTGTTATTTAAATGAGTGGCGGTAAAAAACAGGATACTTACAAATTTTTGCAAATATTTGTTTTTGATGTAGTGGTAGTTTGAAAATAGCAGGGCTGCTTGAGCCAGTTTTTCGACGAGAAGGTTATCTTGCGCCGACCGTTCTTGGGTGCGTTTCGTTGAGTCGCGAAAATTACTTCGAAATTTTCCCCAAGAAGACCATTTTGAGAGCTTTTGTAGCCACAAAAGCAAATATATCGGCGATAGGAATAAAACGTGAGTGTTTTTGATACGTTTTCTTCGTAAAACAACGATTTTACGTGTAATTTCGTGGGCGCGAGCAATTCTCGACCCTATTGCAATAATTTCACTTTTTGGATATCATCATATCTAAAATAACGTTAAGAAGATTAATTTGATGATTTGTGAGATACACAAATCAATTTTACCTTACGCATCGAGTTAAATGGTCGATATTTTTAGTGATTAAAATTTATCACATGTTGAAGTTTGAGGTTAATTTGGATGCCACATGTTTTTGCTCCTGTTCGATAAAGAAACGAGAAAGTTTTGTTTAAACTAACACTTGTGGGTTTAAACACTGCACTGGAAGATATTCGCACTTTATTTTCACCTGAATTTGGATGAAAAGCCGATGTTTGATCAACACAGATGTTAATCGCTACCGCACTTTTCAACACTGGAAGTCATCTTGCCATGTGACTGCTGATCATCGACGTACGTTTTCATTTCTATGTATGGGATGCTTCATAGTTCATGCCAATCAAGCATTTACGAGTAAGAATTTGAACTTTATTATAAAAACACCATTATTGTAAATTTGTTTATTATCTTTACACTATTTTACATTTATGCAACATTAAATAAAAGTATAGCTAACGTTTTGAAATTAAATAATACTCTTTATTTAATGCTGACAACATTATCACACAATTTTAAAAATCGCTCGATATTTGTGTCGAAAACGTCCAGAATTGCTCCAAAATTTATTTTGAGTTACATTAATAAATTGCCTTCTAATTTACTGGATCTTTTGATTGACTTTTTCACCGAATCCACTAACTGTAGATCTGTAGTTTCCGTAAGTGCTTCCGGCATATTGCTTCCGGGAACTTAAAATCTGTCACTCGTTCCGGTGGATGCTGACTACCCCAATCGTCCGATTTAGGATTTGGCCAGTCAGTACAGTTTGGAACACGACAATATATTGAAGATATCCACAGCCAGAACCTAGCCATTAGGACTTCGATTGAGTTGTCCTATTCTTCGGATCGGATGCCGGAGTATCCGAATTGTTCGTCTTCAATGACCATGTTGTCGATAAGGTCTTGCCGAATTCAGGCAAGGATGGTTTTCTTTGCGATTTTGCTAATGGATGGGAGATGGCTGACCGGCCAATAATTTTGAAGGAAGTGGATATCTTGCATTGCTTTATGGATCACGATGATGTCAGATGTTGTTTCTTTAAAAACAAGAGAAGCATTGCAGGTGGAAGGAGGAGTTGATGATGCCTGTGATGGCAGCTACAGATTTGCGTGATAGATCTTTTAAGACACGATTTGTGATGTCGTCGTGTCCTGGTGCACGTTTGGCTTTGAAAGATTTGATGGTGAGAGCGACATCTTTGAATGTGGTGTGTCTTACGTTTATTCGGAGTAGATCTTGTCTGCCCTGCTGATATTCTCTTAGATGCGTAAGAGAAAGCTAATAGAAAAATCTATGAAATCTATGATATCTATGATTTCTATTAGCTATCGGATGAGCATTAAAATTTTATTCATACAAGATTTTCCTTCGTCTGTAGAAACGTTGCTTTTTCAAAATAATAACTAACTTGGTAATTAGAAGTTGGTAACTTTAAAATCATTTTCAGAACTTCATCAATTACTACGTACAAAATAAGGAATCGGTCCATCTCCAGAAACGTCAGATGGTCACAAATCAAGTATCCCCTAATTTCTCTAAAATACAATTTAAAGAAAACTGTTCATTCATTTAAAATAATTAATTTAATCTCCTTGTTAGTGAGTGAATTTTGATTCTTGATAGATACTATGTTTTAAATTAGGGAAGACCTAGTTAAAGACCTAATGGAAGAAAAACAAAAGAATTTAATTTTCGTTTATATCGTAATATTTCATAATATTTTTTAGTAAATCTTTCGTAATATCACATTTTTAGCTTTTAACCGCTCGAAATTATTTCGTTTAATAAAATTTGCAAGGAAGACTTAAAATTTTACTCCTTTATAATAAATTAATTAATTGATATTAAATTTTGAAATTTATATACAGAAACTAATTTGTATTGTTTTAAAGGTTTTAATTGAGACAAGTGGAGCAAAATTATGAAAATTAAATTAAAGGGTTGCTGCTTATAAATAATATTAAAATCAAAGTGGTTTTTAGCAAAAAAAAAATTGTGAAACTAATTAAAATTATAAGCGAAACCACCGACCTTTTAATTTCGAATTTCAAACAAAAAATGGAATTCATTGAGAAAGGGATATGAGTTTTGGTGGTGAATGGTGTATTGAGTGTGTTCGGATTTCAAGGAGAACTTAGATAAAATTGGTCGGGTCTGGCAAATACAGGTCACCTGACATATCAAAACCAAAGAGATCCTGATAGCTCTTGATTAAACTTCCGGGTTGTAATAACCGGGGATATCTGGAAAACGCGGTCGCCTGTTGCAACGACATCCGAAATCCCGTTCAATTGGCTACAAAGCTGTGCGGAAATTACAACTAACGCGTATCGCAAAAGCTCGTCGTCGTGTTGGGAAAGATAAAATTTGAAAAAGTAGTTCGCTTTTAATTATTTACATTAATTACATCTTGATTGATTCGTATGAATATTTAATTAGACAGCGTATTTTGCACACAACAAACCAATTACTTTCCTTTTGAACACGCAACCAATATAACTTTAAATGAAATGTATATTTTTGTTTACTATGTCGTGACGTGCGTCAACCGTAAAACATAATTAAATTGGTAAAGGCATCTTGAAAAATCAAATGATGCCCGGACAGAAATAAATTTCGTGACATTAATATGATACATGTGTACTGACATTATACGAGGTTGAATGCATCCAATTTGTATTCAGGAATCTCGAGGGAATTTTATAAACAAGCAGGTTGTAAAACGCGATGCGGTTTTCGTAGGAATTTTCAAAAATACCTCCTGCTTGCGCGCACACCCACACACACACACAATTTCCATTCAAATTTAATTAACAAAATGCAGTCGTTGCAAGTTCCACAATTTTCCATTGCCGAGATTTCCTCATGCCCAGTTAAGAAAAAAGGATTAGGTTTGAGTTGTTTTCTTAAACAATATAATTTTGTCGCGTCCTAATGGAGCCCAATTACTCCAGGACCCGAAGTTAGAATCCGGCGACCGGAACCGGTCCTAATTGAGTTTGACGCGTGGACCTGCAAAGATCAAGCCACTCACTCACTACAGGATCAAATTGGATCGCAACGGATCCGGTTAGAGTGTTTCCCGTTCGCGTGCTTGATTAAAGGCCCACTTCAGTTTGTTGGCGATTGATTAACCCAGTTATAGCGGCAAATTTAAATATATGTACGGTGTCAACTTGACGCTTTCCTCGTTAATCTAATCAAATTTAATTTATCCGCAAGAGATTTTCGGTCGCTTACGAAAAATAAATAAAATGAAATTCAATTTTTGTTTTCAATTTATTTAAAATGCTTTGCGGAAAACTCACCGGACACCGTAAATTTACTTAGCAGAATGTTCAATTTCTTTTTTATGTGGAACTGCAAATATTATTCCGGTGTTGCTACAACCAAATGAAATTGTTCGTAGTTTTCCTTTTTGATTTTTGTGTCAACTGAATTGTTTACGTTTTTCATATTCCGGAAACAGAAACATCAAACATTTAATTTTACACAGAGATCCGAGCAACACGCGTGAAATATAATTTTATATTCGGGATCATTGAACACTCAAATTGCAATCAAGTATGTTGTGATATCTTCAAAGAAGTCAAGACAGAACAAATAAACCAAAAAATTGCCAATTAACAATCAATTTCTAGACGGCTGATCAAATTAATCGATCACCTGCTTTTTTCTTAAAGGTAGCTTTAATAAAATTATTGGGTTCTGGATGCTGTTAACTTTGAGGATGAATTATTGTTCTTTGATGCAATACATATCGATAGCTTTTCTCGGATGTTATAAAAAAATTTACACCGTACAAGGCAAACAGTGTTACACAAAATTGATTTGAATTGTTCAATAATCACGGAATGCAATCACAAAAGAGCGAACTTTTCCACAAAGAACCATGTAGACAATGAAGTGATTGTCTCAATAAACGACGCATGAATTACGCAAGCATAAAACCGCTTGTTAGCATCCTTTGCAAGCCTGTAATAAACACCAACGAAGCACAACTTGCTCGACGGTTAAACCACTGCCTCGATGGTTCAAGAATGGGTTAGTGAATAGATTAGCTAGGGTTCGACCCACAGTGCATAAGTCGCGTTGACTTGTGAATTAGGCGATTGTCTGGAAGCCAACCAAAGAAAAGTTACGTGGGCGCCAGTTATATCTAATGAAACATAAAAATGGCATGAGTTACCTTGTATACAACCATTTAGCATAAATAAATTAAAGAACTCCAAACAATTTGAAACCATACTTTATTAGTTTATTTGTTGTTGATAATAATGAAACAATAGTGCTAATAAATAATTTATTCTGTTTATTAAATTAATTATTGTATGGATTGAATTAAAAACATAGCGAGCATAATAACTTTTAACAAAGGCTTGTTTTTCAATATTATTAATATCGAAAATAGTTTATTGGGAATGCGAAATATAAATATTTAAAATTATTTTGATGTTCTACTTTGTTGGTTACAACAATGTATACACATATCGAAAACGTATACAATGTTGTATTCCATTAATCCTGTGTATGTATTTAAAATATTTTAATTAATTGCATATTACGTAATGGATTTACAGTAGCTGGGTTTTGAGCAATTTGAGATAATAATGCATTGCTTTGAATTTCGTTCCAATTAAGGAAAATAGCACAGTATTTTGTTTTGTTTAGATAGTAAAAATAGAATGAAAATTGAAACAGAATAGGTACAATTGGCGTAATCGAATGGAAATTTCTTATTGTGTTCTAACATTACTAGGTATAAGTAAAATGACAAAATCCTTTATGTAAGGATAATGTATTAAATGTAAGCTTTATCGTCCCGAAAGGCAGAGATCGTTATGTTGAACTGATAAAGGAATTTCTCAACTATTGTGGCTCGCTGTCGTGGCTGTTATTAGCTTCTATAGTTACAGTTTCGATATTGTGCTATTTCTGTTAATTAATAGAAATCCTGGTTGTATTATAAAGTTGGTTTGCTAGTTGTACCTAATATACATCACAGCGAAGTAATGTAAATACGACTATCAAAACACGCGCGTCGATATGAATAGCTCGTTAGCGATGCAAACTGATCCATAGAGAAACCGGCAGCTCTATAATTAGTGTGCTATGATGGTCGCCACAAATCATACGCTCACTAATAACGCTTCAACAGCATTTCCCTACATAATCCTTGCATATAATTGGCAGAATATTCACATAGCTATGTTACGGTTCAATATACTAATATTACTGCACACGAAAAAATTCAACTCAAACTAATCGATTTTACTTGAAATTGTGAAAATTTTTGTAATGAAGCGGTCTAAAGTGTATTTCATCCGCTTTTGAATAAACTTAACCTCATTGTAACTTTCAAAAACTTTAATTTGTTTGAATAGTGGGAGACTTGATCATTTGCAGAAAAATTCATGCCTGTCATTAGTCGCATTTAGAAGATATGGTCATGTTTTGACCTTTCCTCCTGAACTATCAATAACGTAATTTTAAATATTGTATTGTTGCTGCTAGAAATAAAATTGTGAAGGTATATTTTGTAAAATCTAATGAAAAGCAGGCAAACCATGGTATTATTATAATATCAGATATAATTTTCACTGAAAAAATAAATAATTTATTGCTTAGGGTCACTTAGGGAGACTTGATCACATGTGAAAAAAGTAGACAAGATCCCTGATGACGTAGAAATTACGAAATTCTTTAATCTATCTTATGTTAAAGGGAACTTAATGTTAATAAAAGAGATCGCCATTGATCATAATGTGAAGAATTTCCAAAGATCGGAGATCCCCTGGCCTTTTCATCATAAAAAATAAGCCAAAATGGATTTTTGTATATTAATTTCCTCCCTCCGAATCTCAATTTTATCCATTTAAAATAAAAATCACAAATTGTTCACTTTAAATCACCGTAGCAAAGAAAATAATTTATTATTGAAGCTGAACATTTGAAGGAAATCTTATAAGGGATTGAATTTGTCAAAAATTATGTCAAAATATAAGTGGCACACTTTCTCTGTCAAGTCGAGAAATTTTCACTTCTCCTATATATTTTGCGATCCAGCTCAAAAAATACGCCACTGTGTTAAACAATTTAGATGAGCGGGGCTTTATTTCGGTAAATTTTAATGTATGGTTTCTCCTAGTCACAATCGTGACAATCAAAGTCGCGGCTGTGAATAGGAAATCATAAGTTTGCATTTGCAGTATATCGAGAAGCTTGATGATCTGGTATCATATCCGAATGTCAGCATAAATCAGATCCAATCAAAATACTAGCTCCTTAAACGAAGCTCCTTATAGAAGTCATCTGCTAAACCTGTGCGGTCTGAAGGCCGCACTGCGACAAATTTTTGATTCGTAATAAAAAAACAAAACAATTTTGACTCACCGTCACCGACCAATCATCACGGATAGATCTATTTATAGTGTTGCAAAATGGGAAAGTAAATAGGATCCTTGTTTGTTTTATAAGTCTTAAGCATGCGCGTAGATAAGAAAGTATTTAAATCAAGTTAAAATTATCAATTCTCACAAGAAACATCTAAATTTATCCGTGACTTAATCAGGATTGGTGCGGTAATATTATAATATTATTAATATTATATTATAACCTAAAAGTAGTTCCAGTGCGGCCTTCAGGCCGCACAGTCAAGGCATTCTAGTATTTTACTTAATAACACCCGGTTTATTAATAACACTCATTATAATGCGTTTAATGCTGGAGGGAGAACGCGTGGCACATAATTCCACCAATTGACATCAATATAAACCGAATACAAACCGAAAAGACGAATATTCGTTTCTGCGTCGCAGTTACCAAGGATAAAATGTAGTCTACCTAACCTGAAATTGAAAAACAACATTTTTGATTTAATTAAAAGTTAATTGAGACGATTATGGCCTTTCAGTTAACTAGATCAATTCCCAAGTAACACACACCCTCCTGGAGCGTCCTATGGACGTCCGTTGGAGATCAACTGTAGGTACATGGTCCATGGACGTCCAATGGATCTTTAGCGGATGTCCATGGGACGCTCTAGGAGGGTGTGTGTTACTAGGGTTGCGAATGCGGGGTACCAGGTTCAAACTTGGTCATAAGAAATTAGTCATAAGCTCATAAGAAATTATGACCAAGTTTCCATGTTGCGGATGATAAGTTCAGCCGGCGCCGACGGTTCCTCTGAGTTGAAGAATTTCCACCAATAACAAAAAACAGGGTTACAGGCACATCTGAAGGCTATCCTAGCAAGCTACCTACTGGATGTAAAACAAAACTATAGTACAAAATTGAACTACGGACTACACTTCTCGCCAACTTGTCCAATCAGCGTGGCGAGTTATGGCCAAAAAACATCTATTATTAGGGATGCCTATGTGTAACTCTGGATAAAGAAAATCTTATAAAAAAAGGGAATTAATTCAATAGCTAACCAACAGTTGAAAAATCTGAGGTCAATTAAGCACTTGTTTACCAGTAGTTATTTCCATTACTAGATTCGTAAGTGCACTGTTTTGTCAAAGCTGTAGGTTAATGGCCAAGGGAAAGCAAAAAAAGGTCGTTCCAACTAAGGTTAACCTACACTAAAAATATTATTTAAATCATCTAAATTTTTTAGTTTAGTCTGTAGTTTTTCAACCTTTCTTGTGTCGCGATCCCCTAAAGAGCACAAAAATCAATCACGTGACCCTCTCAGGCTCAGGAACAAGAATGACTTTTCCTTTTACCCCTTAAACCATAAAAGCCAATAAAATGGTATAATTATCTTTCGCGACCCCCAGAAGTTTAGTCCCCCCTCCCGGGTTGATAAATGATGGGTTAATCTGTATTTGATTAGTTAAATACTTGTAACATGTTAAAAATAATTTGAATTAGGTATAATTTATCGAACCAACACTGTTATTCTTTATAATAAAGGAAACATAAATTTAGTACGTATTTATCTGTTCAGGGCCTGTTCAGGGAGACCAATATGTTTGAATCCCCCTTCGCCCTTCAAAATTAAAAAGTATTAATTGCACTTTTATTTTTATTTTTAGTAATATATCTTTGATTTAAGACCCCTAAATTTTGAGGCCCCCTTTTTAACAACCGCTCTATTCATTAAATTTTTGTTTTCCAGGAATATAATTGACACGACGAAATTGATTAACTGTACAGGTGTCCCTCGAGTTACACGGTTAGTGTAAATTAATTTAATAGGTGATATGAATAAAATGGAGCATGAAGTATGTACTCAAAATTTTGAAATAAATACTCAAATTATTATGAATAAAATTTATAAGTAGATACTCAGCGCGAGTAGGTATTCCGTTTATAAGAGTATTTACTCATATACCTACTTACTTTTTATACAGTGGCGGATTTCCCAACAGGCGCAAGAGGCGCGCGCTTAGGGCCTCGTAAATCAAGGAGCCTCAAAATAAGGAAAATTTTATTTTTATTAATTAAATTCCTGTTCTAATAAACACAGGAAAAATAATGAATAAAATGCTAAGCCCTACGATGCCTTAGATTTGCAGTTATTTTGATTTCAGTGCAATTTTGAATTTAAATTTTTTGATAAAAATTTAATTTTGTTCAAATATTCTGAAACTTCATGAAAATATTAACTCTGTTGTAATAAATACAGGAAAAATACGGAAAAAATTCTAAGCCCTAAAGATGCCTTAGTTTTCAAGTAATTTTGATTTCAGTGCAATAAATTTTTGATTTAAATTTTTTGTTAAAAATTTAATTTTGTTCAAATATTCTGAAACTTTAGGAAAATATTAACTCTTTTGTAATTAACACAGGAAAAATAGCGAAAAAATTCTAAGCCCTAAGATGCCTTAGATTTGCAGTTATTTTGATTTCAATGCAATTTTTTATTTAAATTTTTTGATAAAAATTTAATTTTGTTCAAATATTCTGAAATTTTATGAAAATATCAATTCTGTAGTAGTAAACTCAGGAAAAATAACAAAAAAATTCTAAGCCCTAAGATGCCTTGGATTTGTAGTTATTTTGATTGCAGTGCAATTTTTAGTAAAAAAGTATTAAAATTATAAATTGTCTGCGGGTGCTGGTGAATGGGTCCCCCGGGCACCAGGGGTTCACATCAAATGCTTTAGGGAGTGTAGGATTAGTGAAAATACTTAGAGGGGGGCCTCAAAATTGAATTGCGCCTGGGGCCTCATAAGTTCTAAAACCGCCACTGTTTTTATATATTCATTCATAAAACTTCCGAGAACTTCTAAGTAATATTTCTAAATTTTGAGTATGTATATACTACATGCTCCATTTTATTCATATTACCCATTGTGTTCCATGTAACAAGAAACCTGGAGGAATGCCAAATTTTTTCCATGTAACTTGAATTTCGTGTAACTAAAGTACTCTGTAACTCGAGGGATACCTGTAATAAATAGTTAAAAAAAAATTAAAAATTTATGTTATTCATCTTATCTTTTACATGACTACCATGACCTTGAGTTCTACGTTCATGCAAAAATAACCATCGCAATACAAAAAAGGTTTATCTTCTTTTAACTTCCAAACATGTTATTGTTAATTTTTGTACAATTAGGCCATGGTCGTCATGAATGAGAAAAGCGGATCAAAAAGATTTCTTAATTTTGTAAAGAGTTTAGAAGTAATCACAATATTATGATGCGTCCGTTTCATGGCATCCGTCCGTTCCGTTGTAGTGAACAAGCACCGTTATTTTTTTTATCGCATTAATTTATAATTTACATTGGGGTTAAAGATGTTTATAAATAGAAAACGTAAATTATCAATTTTGAAATTAGAAAGGAAAATGCGTATGTAAATTCACATTGTGTAATAGTATAATGCGAGTAAATTAAATTATTAGTAAATTAATACCTCATCATTCTCTTTCTCTTACGACACTTGGCAACCAATTGAGAGCAACGGATTAATTAGTTTTGAACAGTTCAATAATTATTTAAAAGTTTTGATTAATGAAGTTGTAAATTAAACTTTGCGTGAAATTTGGGAATACGTACAATTTCAAGTTGTTAACATGTGGGGAAAAGGGTTTTGTTTAGCGAAAAAATTTAAACGTAATTACACTTTAGGTAGTCGAGCTTAATTTTACAATATTAAATTGTAATGGAAGCAACAAAACTGCTGAATACTTTAATAAGTAGTAGATCCGCACCGAGCAAATTAAAAGTGTGCGTAACTCAATTATCCAAAGCCACCAGCGTTGCATGAGCGCGTATTTACTCTTAATGAAGACTAAGCAGAAATTAATGAAGGTGTTGTATTAATTCTGTTGGGAAACAACACGGGACTTGTACACTCTAAAACCATTAATTAAAATATAGCGGCAGCTAATTATTTTTCCAGACGCTTTAACTGAAACACTCGACAATTTTTATGGTCTTCCCCCAGCAAGCCAACCAACCCTGACCCGCTTCTCAAATTCACCATTCAAAACATTATCTATTTTTATTCTTTAAACATTATTTCAAAATTTCCACGTACAATAAACGATCAATAAAAAGAAGAATTTATATTGTACTACTTCTACAACTGCGGCGAGCGCCCGCCCGTCACAACTTCCTCCTTACTTCCGTTTTCGACGTGTCATCTTCAGCTTCCGGTTCACTCGGCTATACTCCCAAGAGTTGGCGGTATTGAAATAGTTCCGAGTTCTCGTAACTCTCTCAGTTGAACTGTCAAAGACTCTTTGACCAAACAAGAATTTGCTGATGCGGTCAGTTAATAAGCAACCAACTCTCAGGTCTTAGAAATGTTTGCAATTTACCCAAAACTTTAATAATTTAAACTGCCCAAAATTCGATTACAATTTTTTCTAACAGCAAGAGTTACATTTTCCTTCGCTTTTATTGGAAAAAATGGTGTTAAATTCATTGAAACTGTCGAGATAAAAAATAAAACGAATATAATACAATTGGAACGACCTGTTTATGTGACAAATGATAAGATATAAAGTTAAAAATGAATCGGTTTCCGTAAAAGTTACTTTCTTTCTTTTTCTTATTTTCAATTTATTTTGTCACTTACAAATCTGGTTTTTCAAAATTAATTTATTTCTTTCGTTAATTACAAATAATCAATTATCTACTGCTTGCAACTTTTGCTCTTAAAAAATATTTAAATATATTTTAACTAAATAATATTCATTATTACTACTAATATTAATTATATTATGTTTGGTGCGTTGTCTTGTTGAAACTCATACAAATTTGGTGAGAAAGTTTCGTTCCTCCTTTTGAAGAAAAACTCTGATGTGACAACACATGATTTTCCCAATTACTAGGTTCACCTATCTGTTGAACGCAGTTCAGTCACGTCAATAATTTTCTCATATGTTGCATATCTTTTTTAAATTTATAGTCAATAGTTGTAAAGAAACACGGATGTCTTGACTAATGCTGTTATAAAGTTGAAATAATTGCGTTCACTTGAATAAAATTATTAAGCGCGTTACTTGGACTTGTTGAAAAAAATAGTTAAAATCAATTAAAACTTCAAAATGTTATTACATTAGAGCTCATTTTCCAGTTTACAAACTGAAGAAGGTAACGAATTTCTTTAGGGTACATTAATTACACTGCGTACGCATTTAATGTTCTAACAATTTAATCGAATTTAATTCTTCGACGACGACAAGATAGAAGACTGTATTATTCGCATTCAAACTGCTCCGACTACATCTTGGGCTTTCTCTCTTTTTTTGTCATTTCTGCCAGTTCGCCGACTTACTTAAAACGCAATCATTATCTCCTATAGAATTACAAATGATTACGGGAACATTAATAAAAACCCCAAATTCAATCTCGTCCAATTATTTGATTGCTTACCAACGCAAAGCTTAATCGAATCGTTTGAATACTAAAATAATTGGAGAGTAATCTATTAAGCTTTAGAAAGCATTTTTAGTGGATGAATAGAAACGCGGAGATTAAAATATGTTAACTAGAATAAAATGCTTTTATTTAGCAAAACAAACTTCGATCGACTGCGCCAATTTTGATGATAATTCCTTTAATTATACCTTTTCTTATTGGTTATTATTGCAGTAAAGATATTTGTCGAATGTCTTGTCCTGGAACACGTCTTAAAGTTTCTGTGCCTGGTAGATTTGGAAAAGTTAGCAGGGTTTTCGGTTGTGAGGGTAGTTTTAGAGAAAGGAAAGTAGATAAGAACATAAAATGGGAGGTACCGATCCGTGATGAATACGCACAGCGGAAACTTTCACTTCCCTTCTGATCGATTTCCGGCAACTTTTAATGGTGTATTATCATTTGTAATATAAACGAATAAAGCGGAGTTATCTCGAAAATTCCCAATTTTCAAGATGCACTCTTATGTATGCAACGTAAGCTTCGATCTTATTCTTTTCGTGTTTGCTTATTCATAGTTGGATTTGTAAGGATGTTCGCCTTATTGAGAATACCCTGGAGATATTTGCATACGCTAGATTTTTATATTGGTTCCTTTTTTTTTGTTTAATTTCTGCTATAAGTTAGATGAATTATATCACGTTTTCGCTTCGTTGAGGCAAACGAGGGATGATCAAACGGAAACGGGCGAAAAGTTTGAATTTTAACTACCCTATACGCGTATTATGTTTTACAAACTCATCACGGCTTTTACACAGAAGCAGTTATATTCAAGTTTCACTTACGAAAATAGCTTTAAGAGCGATCTGTCACAACGAACAAACTTTTCACACTGTTTGCTGGCACCTTCGTGTCTATAAATATTTCCATTTCAGTGAACTTATGTTGGCTATATTTCGTACAAAAGAAACAAGACGCTGTATAAATATTGTTTTGTATGGAACATGGAACGAAACATTTTATTCCGTTCGTGTATTGCGTTAATTATTGAGGTATAACAAAAAAAGCTTTTAAGAACCTTTTTAAGAGTAAAAGTTTTTTTTTCCTAAATTCATCTCCCAACAATCTTCTCTTCCAACAAAAATTTTATGTATCAAACAATAATTTCATTAATTACACAAGATTTAATTTCCTTCTTTCAATCAATTAATTTTCCACTGTTTTTCAGCAAACCGTCGCCATCGAGTCGTCCTCTAATTTTAAAGAACCAATGAAATATTTCATAATATTAAACTTCCATTATTGAAATTCTCATAATATGTACATTCATTGAAGGGGAATCCTTTTCCGTACCTAAAATACCCGTGCAATCACTCGAATATGATAATTATACATTCTCACACGTGTTGCACACACAATTTTTTTATACACATTTTCTTCCCCATGATGTAAACAACAATAAATTAATCATAACCCAATGATAAACTTATAGAAAAAAACTACGGATTTTCTCAAAGCGAAGCAAGGAAATGTTTTAATGATGTGATAACACTTTTGTAAATTGAATTCTGTCATTATTATAAATATTACAATGTACAGCTACCAGAAAAGTTATTTTCCCGGTATAGATAATACTACAACTAATTGAAATTTTTCATAACTTAGATTATGCATCATTGCTGCTATTAAATTATTAATTTGTTCCAATTTTATTTGCTCAATTTTTTAAAAGTTAGGAAAACTCGTTTTGAATTATTAAAGCACAAATTGTGTCTTGAAGTTTAATTCTATAATGCTGACTAAGTACGTATAAGGGGTTGGCACAAACACTTGCAGTAAATTTGACAAGCTTTTCAAATGGATTTAATTCAAATCTGAAATTTTTTACTTTAAATTTAAAGAGCAGTAGCTGAATTTGCTTTAAATAATTAAGGGGTTATTTGAATATTAAATAAAAATTAAATCAAATTTTGAATGAATTTTAAATTGGAATTATTTAGCAAGTGAAATCGTCCGACTTTATAATATCTGTAAAAGATTTTGATTATTTCTCCAGAAATGCAAAAATATTGTAAAATTTTGTTTCCCCTTGGTTGCTTATTTCTTAAATAGGATATTTTGCAAATAGGAAAAATCAGTAGGTAAATGTGAAATTTTCTCTGTCCGACTACTTTTTCAAAGAGAAATAAAGCAGAGTGAGAAAACATGAAAGCAAAATTTTTAGAAGCCATCACCAAAATTGGCCCTACTTGATATTCGTGGACGGCTAGCTATGCTTTCACACAACATTTTTTCTAGAACTTGAGTCGCGCTGACGCGTTTTGCAGGTTTTTTGATACCCAGATAATGGAAAATTAAATGGATAACTTCCTACATTAATATTATACCAATTAGAATAATGCATTTTTGATCACGTGAGTTACATTGACTACTCCAAACAAACTTTATATGGCAACGACACTCAAAACGATAAGTACCCGCTAAATGGGGGCGATTTGTTAACATTGAGCTGATAACTACCCTGTAAATTAAAATTCAATAGTAAATTTCTAAAATATAGTCAAGAAAAGTGCAAAAAGTGCAAGAAGTTTAATAGCACTGACAAAATGGCGCTCATAAATATCAATGATTTTATAAAATTTTCATAAATACAATGAATAAATTTATTCGTTGATTCAATGAAGATTTTCATTAATATTAAATGACAGATTTTGGTTCAGTGAAGTAATGACGAATAAAATTTAATTATTAAAATTAAGAATCTGAGTGTTCCTCTTTTGCAAGTCTTTGATCCTGATGTTTGTTAAGAAGTAAAAATTTGCAATTTTTACGAATAACCTAGTGTAATAAAAAATCACTCAATAAATTTAAACAATTTGGTCTCGTTTGATGTCGTTGCCTTCGTCAATCAAATTCATCTTGTTACTTTAACCACGTAAATGGAACAAAGCTATTTAGATTTTTTGCGAATAAAAGCAATCTACTAAATGTTAACTCTATACACAGTAGACTGTAAATAGTGGAGAAAACTTTCAAAGATGTAGGAGACAACTTGAACAACGACTCTCAAGTAAACATTGCACTATTATTGCAGATATTCTATTTCTTAAAACTATTTATGTAAGGCTTCAATTTATTTGAGTTGAACTGAAAGAGGATCCGGTATATATTGCAGTTGCTTTTCTTTTATTTTGCTGTTTTCTTCAAAGTGTTTACATAAATGTCGACAATTTTCAGTTGAATTTATTTGGCTTAACTTGAGTTTTATTAAAACGTTAAAGTGTTGAGATAATTTTTTTGCCAAATTTATACGAGACTCATTACAGGTTGGAGAGAAAGAAAAACCGTAGGAAGGAACATTTGCACGTTTTAATCAATCATCCACCCTGTACTTTATTTGGTAAATATGAACACGACACGATTGAACGAGAACGGTCGGGTAGTTGTTTTTCTTTAATATCTGCAAAACATGGAAAGATAAAAATTTTGTTTTATCTCGCTTGTATGAATACGTCGAATTTTTTCAATAAACCAAATGTTTATTGATTTAGTGAAAAAATGTTTTTATATAAAAAAAAAAGAAAACAGGACATTATTGAAATTTGTATTCTACAATATTTCAATATAGCCAAAAGAAAAGCAATAATGCCAAGACATATCAATAAACCGCCAAAAACTCGGTGGGTCGTGGATACAAAGTTCCAGGGTCATTCGTCAATGTCCAGGACGTTATTCTTTATATTATATAAAGCCTCTTTTATATATTTCTATATAATATATAGACGTAGGTAGCAACTATCTTGACCGAGGCGATTCATATCGAGTATTTGATCTTACGGTCATTTTTAACGGTCAGCCGTAATACATTTTTGAGATGTTCGCGACTAGACCACCATTTTTCACCAAACGTCTCCATTTAATTAATTTTATGCTAAAATCGATGCAATAATTTTAAAACTTTTTAATAAATTTAAAGCGTGTAGGTCGTAGTTGTCCTGGTGACTCAGTATGGATGGGCGTCAAGTCTGCATCAAACTATGGAAAGCCTGTAATTTAGCGATGAAGTGAAGTTACTGTCTCGTGAATTTTTTAATAACCAATCGGACATTGACCGTCTGTTAAATTTGTAACTTTAAAATTCACCCTCTAGAATATCAAACCATAGAAAGCTACGTAATTATGTTGTTACAATTTAAATAGTTACATACAACTGAATTGTGGTTTGAAAACCTAATGCTCCCGACTAAGCGGATTCCACCATATGGAAATTTAAATTACATGTTTAAAGGTCACCGAAAATCGTAAGAAATTAGAAAAAATCGTGTGTGAATTTTTTTTTTAGATAATTCAATTTTCAACAAAAGAGCTCAAAGCAACATCTTATTATCTTTAATGGTATCGACTTGAAAGACATTCAAAGTCGCGCGGTTTGAAACTAATTTTTAACGGCTTTGCCCAGTGAACCAGTTAACTGTTAAATTCAATATCGACGTTTATGAGCTAAAGAAAGCTTTAGAAGAAAAAAAAAGATTTAATCAAGTAATGTTTTTGTCGTGAGTTGGATTTTATTTAAACGAACCTTCTGCGAGTTCCAAACAATTTTAACAAATTTTCTTATATTAGTTTTAAAATTTAAAATAAGCAATGTTTAGTCCACCCTAGAAAACGGAAAAGCATTTTATAGCTATTAAGGCAACTAGTGTTTTATAGATTGTTTAAAAATCGATGTCGTAGTTTAAATCCGAACAACCGTAGGGAGTGAGGATTTAATAGAGAAAGATTTTTAATCTATAAAACACGCGTTGTCTTCAATATTTTTTCTAACACTAATATAAAAATTAGAATTTTAACGTATTTTATTTCCTATAAAGTACGTTGTCGTTGACAACGTTACATTATAATTCTATAAAGTACGTTGCCATTGACATTAGAAAAAAAATTTAAAAAAATATTAAATAAAATATACGAAATTTTAAGAAGAGTTGGACAAAACTGTCATTTTGTAAATCAATCTCAAACATTTTTCAAATAATTATGGTCTTGGTGTTACGTCATCGTACACCTAATTGTACATAAAACAGTGTCCGTGTTTTGTTGATGTTAAGATGACGTAAAAAAAAAGGTTTCCTGGCAAGGATTATATTTGGGGTATATTAATACGCGGGGACAGTTACTAAACGTAAATATGGTGGCTAGGCAAGCTAACATCAGGAGGACCATCGAGGCAGTGATATATCAGATGTTTTAAAAATGATTTGGTTTTAACTGGATTTTAATTCTTTCAAATTATTTCAGGACATGCAAGGGATTGCATGGTTCAGGAAGTTCTTTAAAATTTAAGTTGCCGAAACAAATTTCTATAATTTTATTTCCTTCTGTATCTGGTCAATTGCATCAATAACAATATTTCAATGGTAAGAAAACCTTTTTTTCATTTTTTGATATTGTTTTGATCGATATTTCAAAATATTCTTAGTCCGTTTTTATTTTAGATTTTATTTATGTACAATAAATAGGCCAGGAGATACTGACACAAAATTCCAAGCCATTTGTTACACAAAAATTTTTGCATTTTCGGTTGTCGACATCGCTAATAGCAATAGCGCAGGCTGAATGCCATACTTTTATGACGGGTCATAAGCCCCCCATACCAATTAGAATATGTGAATTTTTAAATTGTTTTTAAATATTTTTTACAAATCAAAAATTTTTGCATTTTCCGGTTGTCGACGCCGCTAGCACTAGCGCAGACTAAATGCCATACTAATGCAAAAATTTTCGTGTAACAAATCGTCCTTGATTTGTAAAAAATATTTAAAAACAATTTAAAAATTCAGATCTTCTAATTGGGATGGGGGGCTTATGACCCGCCATAAAAGTATAGCATTTAGCCTGAGCTAGTGCTAGCGGTGTCGACAACCGGGAAATTCAAAAAATGTTGTGTAACAAATCGTCCTTGAGTTGTAAAAAATATTTAAAAACAATTTAAAAATTCACATCTTCTAATTGGTATGGGGGGCTTATGACCCACCATAAAAGTATGGCATTTAGCCTGCGCTAGTACTAGCGGTGTCGACAACCGGGAAATGCTAAAATTTTTGTGTAACAAATCGTCCTTGATTTGTAAAAAATATTCAAAAACAATTTAAAAATTCACATCTTCTAATTGGTATGGGGGGCTTATGACCCGCCATAAAAGTATGGCATTTAGCTTGCTCTAGGGCTAGCGATGTCGACAACTGGAAAATGCAAAAAAAAAAATTTTTAAATTCATTTTATTTCCTTATTTTTATTTTTATTTCTTACTGTTACTTTCTTTACTTCTTCTTTTTACTACTGAGAAGTTACAAAATCTTACGTAAAAATACTTTCATTTTTTCGGTAATTTGGAAAATAAATTACACACATATCAGGCAATCAGGTAGACTCAAAAAATAATTTTGTCTATCTAACAATATTTGACCTATCCAGACATTATTAATAACATTTATATTTTAAAATATTTAAATTTTTCTGTTGAAGGCTGGAAACGTAACTGAAAGCTAATGATTTGAGTATACGTTCAATAAACTCGATAATTTTTACATTTTAATTATTAATAAAATTTATAACTAAATAATTTAATCATTAAAATGTTAATTCAATCAGTTCGATCACCTGACAGCTGCACATGAGAATTTATTTTTAGTATAAAGCAAATGATTGAACAAAATTCATAATAAAACAAAATTTCTTTAGTAATTTTAATTAATGTTTTCTTTAGTCAAAAATTAGAATAGTAAGTGGAATTTACCAATTGTACCGTTGCGTTGTCATGATTTTAACAAGACTAAAATTTTATTTACTTTCAAAGGATGGCTAAGTAAATATTATTTCCTCTGTGTAATATTGTACTTACAAAAACAAAAAGAAATATATATTTTATAATTTTTAGGATATTTTTCGCATTCGGTTTAGCAAATAGTATTCATATCAGTTATGGTGTCCTTCCCGCTCTTTTACCGCTACCGACCGCTTACTCGCTGATCACAAGAGCACAGTTTAACAAATAACGTAAGCTCTAATTTTTTTATTCTGATTTTTATTTTAAATAAATGTATGAGTGAGTGAGCGGTCGTTTGCGAGAACCTCGTTAATCCACTCATGAGCGTCGGCCGGCGGTGAACCGATAAAATCCGAAATTAGTGTACGCTTCTGGTGCTTTAAGTATTATTTTCCCTTGAATGTTTAGAAAATCTCGAATTTCGGGAAAGAATAAAAAAGCAGAGTGAACAAAAATGTTTATAAAATCTCCAATATAAAATGGTGATAAAAAACAAATGGTCAACGGTCATTTCCTTCTAATAATATTTCTGCTTCATTAAATTAAAAAATGTGAAATTTGTTTATTTGTTTTGGTTTAACGATAATTTTAATTGTAATATAAATAAATATTTAACATTTAAAAAAATCTTTGGTTTAAACGAGGGGCGGAGAGGGGGTAGCAAAAATGAAACCACTTACTACAGGCGCTTTCTAACCTCGTTACGGCTCTCTTAACGACAGCTTTACTTTTCTTTGTGATAAAATGAAAATTTAAATAATATACAAAATTTCTCTATTTAGCACTCTAATTTTGAAAAAATTTCCTTTGCTAGATATAGTATTTTTCAACATAGCATTTCCTAATGTAAACTTGCCACAGTGTTTTTTAATCATATTATTTTCTCATCGCATACAATTTTTGTCAAGTTTAATTAATTAAAATTATTACAAGTTCACATTTTGAAAAATAATTAAATCAAGTTATGTTAGTAAAAGGAACTAACTGCATTAGTAATATTAAAGGAGACATCTTTAATTTGCTCAGCTGGATGTAAATGTATAGTTTTTTGTATAAAATTTTGTTTTATTTGAGCTTTGCGTACACATCATAATAGAGGTCGTTAATAAAATACCCCCTTATAAAATAAACAGACAGCAGATGGAAAGCTTTGATCTTGTAAGTCATTTTTATTTTATCATTAAAGATGTTTTTTTTTTTAATTACGCTAATACGTTTAATATTATACAAAGCGATGCGCAGTTTTTGTTCGTATTTGGTTTAGCGTTTTTAAGCAAAGCAATTAAAAATGAACACGTGCAGAAATTTTTTAGAAAAACTAACAATTTTCGAAAGTGATGAAAAAAATGTTGTATAATTAGAGACCGTTAATAAGCGGCAGCGTTCCTGCCTCTATGAGATTGGGCTAATTGGTGAATGCGACGCAATTACTGCCGTTTCGCGGTCTCCGGGTGGACAAAGTAGAAAAACGTTCTCTAACAACCCCCATTAGATGTGGTAAGCGTTCCTCTATTGTATTCCTTTTCAGCACGTGCTGGCGGGCTGACCTAAAACAAAAAAAATACACAAAACCGTGCGGTTTCCCGTTTCATTTTGTCAATTTGAATGGACAAATTTAAAGAAAAATAAAACTTTTCCCTAGATTTTGTAAAGAAGAAAAATACCATCATCTATTACACAAGTTTTAAAAGACTTGTATTTGTTTCCGCAACAGACGTGTCCAGCGGGATCTTGCAAGACGACCGGGAACATTACATACATACACGTCCTAGACTACTTGGAAAGCCCGGAAGTTGACACTTTATGACCAAACATGTACATACATCTCTCAAAACAGCTCGTTCATTTTCGATTAGCTGCAATAAAACATTTCCAGTTAAAATTACTTGTAACTTCTTTCATTTTTGCGAAACGTCGAAGAGTTTTTTTATATGAGAGATTTATTTCTTAAAATCAGTTTAAAGGGGTAAGATAACGCAACCACTAACTGGCTATTTAGTTTATCCCGCAAGATTTTCTCTTCTCAGCAGGATATGCGACGACCAAAGTTGAAGGGACCATTGGGGCCGAAGTTCTGCCTGGGTGGACTCGCTATCACTGCTGACGTTGCTTCTCTATGCTATCTGAATCAACTCCCAGCACTCAACGTCTATTGATCTCAATCGACCACTTGCATACTCGGCAACTTTACCAAAATGAAATAAATGTAGAAAAATGCCTTTATTTTCTTCCGTTTTCGACTCTAAAACAAATTAGCAATATAATTGACTTTTTTCAGGAACACTTAAAATGAATAATGAAATGGTCGACGTTAATGCGATGCGTTTTCTTTCGACTTAACGAAGCGATTTTAATTTTCCGGATTAAGTTGGAAAATCGTCGAAGTTGCCACATTTGTCATTTGTACATTACATGTCGCAATATAGAATACGCCTTGGTGTGCTTTGTGTATTTTTATCATTTCTTATTTTGCTAATAAAACAAAATTTACTGGTAACTTAAAATTGCTACCATAAAGTCAGGCTACAACTTACATGCTGAAATTATTACTACTACCACTATTATTATTATTATAAATGACTTATTACTTCCTTTGCATTTAATTTTGAATACAAACTGCACAAATATCAACTTTATTATCCTACATCATTCATTTTAAATTGCTTCAGACAACTTCTTTGTTTATATTTGCTGTTAAAACTTCACGTTTGAAATGTTTTCCTTATAATGCAGATTATCATCAGCAAAAATTTTGTGTCTATTAGGTTAACGAAATTTTTATGCTTATTTTTAAAAACCTAAAAAAATTTATTTTATTGTAAAACTTTACACTGATTTTAGTACTTTCTCATTTGCGTAGTAATAAAGGAAAATATTGCATCAGAGTCAAAAACCAAATTAGAATTTCGATTCAAATCATTTTGATCGTGAACGATTTTTTTGGAATAATATCTGGATTGTGTGTGGGCAGTTTCTTTTGCTACGATAACGAACCACCAATTGACTTGAAATTTTGCGCATAAGTTTGAAGAAACGGTCTTATCTAAAGAACTGATTAGATTTTAGTTGAGATACCCCCGCTGAAAATTCTTTTATCTTCGTTTCGTTCATTTTTAAAGAATGGCTTAACGAGATTCCATTGCCTCCAAAAACCTCCTGTAATATAAATAAAATCCCTCAACGCAATTCCTAATCTGAAAGTACTTGATAATAGTTTTAACAAATGTTTGCATTTGTTTGTCTAATTCACCTAACATTGTTTGGAACAACCATGAAATGTGGAATCGAGGTCGTCGACACTGCGTGAACGTGCGGCGTTTGGGGAGTCTTGCAAGGGTAGCAATTGCAAGCGTTCCTGTTATTACGTATTTTACGACTTTTAATCTGTTCAGTGTTCACACATCATGGTATCTTTTTTAAACATCTGACAGGATTTTTGTCGGCGCATGTTTCACTGTTTTCTGGTTCTATTTTCATCGATGAACCAAACCACAATCTCCAACTTTCGTTAATTGTTAGGGAAGTGCCGAGTTAGCGACTTGGAAATTGATCTAAAGCCCCGTTCTCACGATTCAAGTTTAGTTGGACGATTTTAGTTGATCAACAAATATCGAATCAAATCTGTAGTGAGAACCTTTGTTTTAAGGTAGTTGAACAATTTTTTAGTCGAATATCGATCAACTTTTGTTGATCAACTGTCAATCGGTCAACTAAACTTGAATCGTGAGAACGCGCCTTTACATCTGAATCGTTTGAAATTGCCACTTGCTACAATAACTGCTCACTCATCGAGTTCCAGCATCTCTTAGTACAGTGGTTGTTCGTGATACGTGGTCTACGAGTCAGGTGCTACTGTTTATTTGGAATTAGCTCGTCTACTATTTTTCATCTTTTGAAGCCGCACGTCGACTGCTGATTGGAAGAAAACCGCTGTCACCGTTACTTTATGGTAACCGTTAGTGGTTACCCTTTTGTGGGGGCTTATTTCATATTATTGGGAACACCGTTTGACCACGTTTTGCCTCAACATCAAGTACTGTGTGTATTGATTCACATTTCATTTCATAAACCAACGTCCCAGCTCTACGACATTTATCATCAAGGGCTGATTTATACCAACATAAACTGCAGAATTACCTTCTCAGGATTACAACGAATTCTTGGATCTTTATTTGGGCAACCCTCTTATGAATTGTGTTCAGAAGAATAGTTTGTGTTTCATAGTTTACAGGTGTTTATCAGTGGACCAATGAAAAGGAAACGAAGCAGATGTTGGGAAATAACAGGCCCTAAGGCTTACTAGAAGAAAATTCTTTAGAGAATTGCTTCTAGGAAAGAGGAAGAAGGAAGAAATCAATTTTTAGTTGAGCTTATATGAATTATTAATTAATAGAATAATTTAGTTGGGTTTTAGATCATTCTTTACAATTTTGGTTATACAGGGTGTCCCCGCACTCACTTTACATAACTTAGGTGGTGATAGAGGACACTTTTCTAAGAACAATATTTAACAAAAATTTTTTTCTAAATTCAAACCCTCGAGAGTTAGGCCTCTTTAAAGCATTTTTTTTAATTTCCACCTTGACGTGGCCATAGCGCCGAAAATATTGATTTTTCAGTAAAAATGGTTTACTGCTTTTTTAAATAGCGTGAAATAATCTACAAACTAGATTCAGATCTTTTATTGTCTAAAATCAACGGCTTTCGAGTTATGAATTAAAGTAAGTTAAAAAATGTCGAAAAATTTAAGCTTTCTTTTTTTTTGGTTTTTTTCAAAACCCTGTATCTTTTAAACGAAACATTTTACAAAAAATCTGACGCCCCATTCCGGATAGGAAATTTAACGGACTACAACTTTCGCATAGTAAAAATTTTTGAAAAACCAATCCATTTCACAGAAAATCAGAAAATAACAAACAATGCAGCTACAAAACATAAAATTAAATTCACAAAATTTTTATTTTTTTGGAAAAATTATTTTATTAATTAATTTTAAATTATTACATTATTAAGGTAATTGTTGAAAATGACCACCCTCATTTTCAATACACAGTCGTGATTGTTTTAAAAGCTGTTTGTCGAAAAAAATTGAAAAAAGTCGATTTGTCGACACTTTTAATCGCAGAAATTCCAAATTTTGACAATTTTTACACTCACCGATTGACCAAAATTGGCCTCGTGATCGACCGGTCAATCCCTCGACCTTGTTGACCACCCCTGCTATAATGGCTGTTAACAAAAAAGGACATTTTATAAATAATAATACTATAAAGCATATTTTAAAACGAGCACGACTGTGTATTGAAAATGAGGGTGGTCATTTTCAACATTTACTTAAATAATCTAATAGTTTAAAATTAATTAATAAAATAATTTTTCAAAAAAAATAAAAATTTTGTGAATTTAATTTTATATTTTGTGGCTGCCTTGTTTATTATTTTCTGATTTTCTGTGAAATGGATTGGTTTCTCAAAAATTTTTACTAGACAAAAGTTGTAGTCCGTTAAATTTCCTATCCGGAATGGGGCGTCAGATTTTTTGTAAAATGTTTCGTTTAAAAGATACAAGGCTTTGAAAAAAAACCAAAAAAAAGAATAGCTCAAATTTTTCGACATTTTTTAACTTACTTTAATTCATAACTCGAAAGGCGTTGATTTTAGACAATAAAAGGTGTAAACCTAGTTTGTAGATTATTTCACGCTCTTTAAAAAAACACTAAACCATTTTTACTGAAAAATCATTATTTTCGGAGCTATGGCCACGTCAAGGTGGAAATTAAAAAAAATGCTTTAAAGAGGCCTAACTCTCGAGGGTTTGAATTTAGAAAAAAATTTTTGTTAAATATTGTTCTTAGAAAAGTGTCCTCTATCACCACCTAAGTTATGTAAAGTGAGTGCGGGGACACCCTGTATTTCCGACGTTTCTGGGCCTTCATTGGCCCATTTTCAAGGCTTCTCCAGAGATAACTGTAAGTTTGACCTAACTTTATATCTCGATTAAGTTATTAGAATTTGATTATAATTTTCTTCTTTCTTCTACAAGACAATTTTGATTTGTTGAGAGTGCAAGGGCTGGAGTTATAAAGGGGTGTCAAACTTACACTTACAGTTATCTCATGAGAACCTTTAAAAAATGGGCCCGAAATATCAGCAATAACCAAAATTGTAAATAAAGACCTAAGACCCTATGAAATATTCTATTAATTTTAGTTTAAATCGGTTCAAGGAAGCTTGATAATTGCGGTGACGCTTATGAATGGATTAACGATATGCAGCTGGTTTCCTTTTAGTAATATAATGGAATATGATAAGACGCCTATCTTAAAATTTTGAAACTCATTTCTACGTCATGAGTTAACCATTTCCTGTAAAATCTGTAATTAACTAAACAAAATTATTAAAAATGAGAATTTAGTACACACAAATTTACGATTTTATGACTGCTAAAAAAATTTATGAATGTAGATTTAAGTGAAATTCTATTAGATGGTGGGGGAATTCAAGCACTTGACGCTTATGAACAAAAATTATAGCTTCAGTTCCTCGCAAAAATACAATTTCAAAACAAAACGAAAGAGCAAGTGATTCAATCAATCAATGGCTTTCCATTCCTGTCGGAATATTACCACTTCTTAGAAGTCTTTACAATCCATTTCACGAGGTGGATTACTCCTCTTTTGCTACTCTTTTTACTACAACTTTTCACCACAGCATGTGTGGATGTCTACTGGAAGGCCGAGCTAAGAAATTCTGTGCGGTCCTCGATTTGAACCCAGAATTTCCGCTCTGTAACTCAACCTGCGATCACATTACTCCACTGCTGTCGCTATGTCAGTGATCCATCACTATGGAAGTGATTATTCCGATATAATCCCGATAGGTTCCATTGCAGTACCCAAACTGTTGTTCACTAGTGCCCCTAATAACGCAATAGTCTGGCCATATTTGCATTGTCTGCATTACAATGGAGGTAGTCTCAAATTAATCAACCCCATAGTAAATTTCTCAGAGGACCACGGTGTGGAGTGATGTGATCGTTGGTTGACTTACGGAGCGGAAATTCTGGGTTCAAGTCGCGGACTTCGCAGAATTTCTTAGCCCGGCCTTCCGGTGGACATCCACACGCTGTGGTGAAAAGTTGTAGTAAAAAGAGTAGCAAAAGAGGATTAATCCACCTCGTGAAATGGATTGTAAAGACTTCAATAGAAGTGGCAATGTTCCGACAGGAATGGAAAGCCCTTGATGATGATAGTAAATTTCTACAAGGGGTTTAGTACTGAAATTCCGCAGTGGAATGAAGATAATGGTAATGATCTATCAGGAAAGTCCTGGGTACGACTTTAAACTGCATCCCATGCTCTTCACGTAAAGACCATGCATTGTATTTTAATAGCGCTTTGCAGTTCAAGCAATTCTTGGGTGCCATGGTTCGGATTCCACGTTAAATTGTAGGTTTCATAAAATAACTTGAGTCAACTAAGACTTGCGAGGGCTTCAACAACAAGGCGAAGAAAAATTAACCAATATTATATCTTAGACGACGAATGAGTTTTTATGAGAATAAAAAACCTTTTGGCATTTATTTCCGGGAGTAAAGTGGCTACTTTTCTCTCCATTTTTCTTCTCGCAGAAAAACAGAAATTTATACTTCTTCATTTGGATATGCCTAAAATTACTATTTGCCTACGACATCTACCGGTTGTACCTACGGGTAGTAGTTGGTCTGGTAGTTGAATTCAGACGGTGGAACCATAAGTTGCTTAACCGAATTTGTGAATGATTAAAAGCTAAAACCTAAATAAAGAAAATGTTTAACTTTCTATATGAAGTGTGTTTATGAAAAATTGAAATAAAGAAAAAATATTACAAAAAAAGTATTACAAAACTAAGATTAAGCTCGAAGAAGCTCAAATAACAATCCAACAAAATCGCTGTTATTTTAAAAATAGCGTAGAGACGATAAAATAAAATGTAATAGAAATTTTTAATAGAAACAGAAGCTTTTTGTTTGTGGACGTATTTTCCATCACAAGACGGTTCGAAAATGTGTAAACCAAATTGAATTGAAAACTGCAAAATACTGAAAATAAATTTGTGCTGTAATTGTTACCCGTTCGTTGAAACTGAATTTTGAAGTCAAATTTATTGGTCTTCGCTACTTAAAATTCTTTTGTAAAATAACTCGAAAGGTTTATCCACAGATGAAAGTCGAATCATCTATTTCTCTTGTTTGCTGGTGGAGTAAAAGCAAAAAAGCTCATCGATATACTTGTAGGATAAATATTTTTCATGTTAATGCATCGCGGTTTAAATACGCTCGTATCATGTGAACCTAACTTGAATTTAATCTGCATTTATTACATTTAAGCAATATTTATCTTTGCGGTGAGCGGAGTATCGCTCTTCTTCGTTAGCCATGCCTTTCGTCGATTTACATTTTTAAAGCGTCAAATGGAAATTGATGCATTTTCGTTGGTAATTTGTTGTGTCTCGCTCGTATTTTTTAGTTTTTTGTCAAATTAAGCAATTCTGGATAGCGCTGCAGCTCCACAATCACTTTCTGCCTCTGGATTCTCGAACAGCGGGATCCTCACTACTTTTAGAGATAAACTTTTGCAGTTAGTTGTCTGTCGAACACCGAAGTGAAATGGTTAATTAGAATTTTGAATCGAATTCACATATGTTAGCAATCGGGTTGAAATAAAGTCAGCTTTAAACTCGCGAACATTGGTTGGACCTGCCAATAAAGCTGTCCTATGTAACAGTGACACGGTAATACATGGCCTAACATTTATCACGGCTGCTTGGGAAAGGGGCGAACGGTGAAATGAAATGAGCAATAAATAAAAAGCTGTAAAGTCCACCCCGTGGTCATCTATCAGCGTGCGGTCGCAGCCAACTACGACCCGCATATGTGCACACGTACCACAAATGTCCGCGCTCTGCTCTTATTTATTGGCACAACAAATTTTCGATTAAAGTAATTCCCAATTCGACCAATTTTTATTTGCAATGAATATTCTTATCGTTTTTATAGAAAATCTCATTTATTTTTGTCTTGAAACCGTTTAAGATATCGTGACCAAACCACATAAGTATTATTTATCCGACTACATTATTTTGATCAAGGTTCTTTACGTTTCGTTTATTTTAACTAACTCAAATTTTTATCTCCACTAACTTTATATTTATGTAGTACAATATGTTATACCGGACAAATATTCCTGATAGGAATAATCCCACTTCTGATTGATTTACTCTCACAACTACGCTGCACCTACACCGCATTTTTAAATTTTAATTATCGCTGATTTTCTTCTACACGAAAAGTTTTCACAACGATATCATCGTCGGGCAGTTTTTTCTTTTAAATTCTTTACGCTTCATTTTATTAAACAAGTAATTAATAAAATCTCAAACGTCAATTAAAGCAACTTTTAAAATTTAAGATCTCATTAAACCGGGAACACTTTGTTGAGACTATAGAGATTTCAGGACACCCCTATTGTTTGCGTTAAATATCGCATTACATTGTTGTGTTTGTGTTTGTCGAGCTTAAAATTTTGTTAAGATCGAATTTCAATGTGTACCTGAGCTAACATAAATTTTCTCTTGAAGGTTTTCTAAGATACCAAAGTCAATCTTTGCTGGTTTATGTAAAAACTTCAGTGAAGATTTATTGAGTTTTAATTAAAAATGGCGATCGACTTGTTAAAGTTAACGTTAAATATCCATTTAATTTTTAAGTAAATACGTTTATATTGTACAATATGTACCGTACATAAGGGGGGGGGTGGATTAATAATCTCTATTATTAACGAATCACCTCCGTTACTTCAATCCACGAGACGAAACAAAAATTCTGGCCGTTGAGCTGTCACCCTTCTGGCTAGCTCTACTACGCTGCTCGGTATTCGGCCTCGCATAGGTATCTTGAAAGGAGGCCGCTAAGGCTAGAAGTTTTCTCTAATCTGAACTGCAATTGACGCTTTCCGAATTAAAACTGGAAATGGTGTAGTGATTTGCAAAGAATTCTAATGATTTTAAAAGAAATTTGGGGACAGTACGATAAACGAGTCGTGGATTTTAAAAATGCTCTATTGAAATTATGATAGTTGAGGCTGTAAATTACAAATAAAAACATACATTTTGTGGATCATTAAAAATTTGGGCTAAGCCTCATGCTCAATTTGAAAGAAATTGAGTCAACTACCAGCTGCTAGACTCCAACAGAAGTCGTCTTGATTTAGTTGGCCTCTCGCCAAGGGACAACCAAAACAGTACCACCATCGTCCATTGCAGTACTACGAGGACTCCTCCGCACGATATATCCTGACACCATAAAAAACGACTTACTTATCATAAATCCACACGTCTACGACGCGACGCTACAATTCCCAGAACCCCGTACTCCGCAAGTAAATAAAAAAAGAAAGCACACTTTCGTCCGTCTGGATCTGGTTTGCAGACTTCGTCGGTTACGTGGACTGTATTGTTTCCTGCATTGAGCATCCAGGGTTGGCACATCACAGGGATAGAGTTTCCGGCTTGCAGGCTTCTTCTTGGGTACCAGATGGCAAAATAATAAATTTGTTGGGCGTTAGAACTTTGACGGAAGTAGTGCGGTGCCCTCGTTGCTTCTGGGGTTGGAATAACGGGATCTTCTTTGTGATTATTTGTGGATTTAGTGGAGTTAGTTGGAGGGAGTGCTGTGAATGCGGCTACAGTCATGGCATTTGCGTCGTCAACGGTTTTTTCTTTATCAGTTTGGATGCCCATCTCTCGTGTTTTGGAACTGAGGGCTGATATTATGTTGTATGGTTTGTTCCACTTATTGTCGAATCGGACGAATGAGGCCTGCATTTGGGCTTGCATCTTGCCAAAGGCACGTATCGATACCGTGAGTTCATTGCTAGTGGTTTCCTGGGTACTTTTCAATTTGGGGATGATCTATGTTGTCGAGGTTAGAAAGGCGAAAGAAATTAAAATGCCGAGTTATATACAACCAAGCTACATGCGAGAGTTACTACAAAATCAACGTATGAAGTATTTGAAACTTTGAAAGCAATTCTGATCATTTTCAAGATATTCCTGTGATTTCTAAGGAATTTAAAATTTCATTGAATTTCATGATTTTTAAGGAATTCTAATAATTTTCAAATAATTTTGGTGATTTCGAAATTTTAGTGATTTCCAACCAATTACAACTTCAAGTAATTTTAGTGATTGTAAAGGAATTCCAATAATTTTTAAAGAACTTTAATGGTTTCCAAGAAATGAAATGATTTACCAGAAATTTATTTGATTTTTAAAGAAAAATTTCAATGATTTCCATGGAGTTTCACTTATTTCGAAGGATTTTAAATACCTCTAATAAATTTCAATGATTTCCACAGAAAGAATATCGGTAATATTTAAGAAATTTCAATAATTTCCAAATACTTTCACTGATTTGCAAGGAATTTGAAACTTCAAATAATTTTAGTAATTTTTAAGGAATTCAAATATTTAGGAATTTCATTGATTTTCAAAAAATGTGCGTGATTTCCCAGCAACTCCAATGATTCCCACGGAGTTCAAGTTATATCTAAGGAATTTTCAAAGACACCAAATAAGTGCACACAAATTCCTAGTGATTTCCATAGTATTTTAATTATTTACAAAATTCTATAGTGATTCTCACAGAGTTCTAATTATTTTATTTTATTCTATTCATTTATTTATATAGAGACGGTCATTGCCTTGCAGCTAACGCAGTTGGATGCAAATGCGGGGCACCGGGTTCAAACCTGGGGAGAGTCAAACTTTCTTATGACTGGTCTCCGTGCTTCGGAAGGCACGTTAAGCCGGTGGTCCCCTGGGTTAGTGAATTGCCACCATTATCATACAAACCAGGATACATGGCACATCTGACGGCAAGTCTAGTAAGCTACCTAATGGATGTAAAATTTGTATATGCGCACAGAACCAACACTGCCAAGGAAACGACGCAGATGTTGGTAATAACAAGCCTTAAGGCTTAAACTAAGAGGAAGATTTATTTATATAGAAAATACTATTACAAGGACAAGAAAAAATATACTTTTTAAACGGAATTAATTTGGCAGAGCTGATTTTCAATTATTATTCCTAGGATTTTAGCTCTATTGCAAGCGTTCCTTAACGAGTGTGACTTGAATACCGTCATGGATTTGCTGGATTTGGCACTTTGATAGATGTCGAAATACTTGTTAAAAATATAGTAGGCTTTGTAATGGAACGATCCTTCAAACTTTGACGTCTTATGCAGAGGAACTGAAATGTTTTCAGTTTAACGTAAGTTTTTTGAAGGAATTTCAATGATCAACGAAGAATTTTAGTGATTACCGATGAATTCCAGTGATATTCAAGGAAGTTTACCTTTTTTTTTTTAGAATTTTAGCCTCAACACCTCATAATACTTACGTTGCTTTGCAGCAACTTGTATGCGAATTTAACCTAAAACTTCTTTATCTCCGACCACAATTCAAAGTGGTTATGCAACGACCTCAAGAAGAAACACCAAGATTGTGTCCTCCTGATCCAATGCAAACAAAATTTCCCTTCCCTTGTTAATTATTTCTATTAATTTCAACATTTTCCATAACAACCGCAATCTCCTAGGTATCTTCATGATTTTTCCAAAATATGTCTACTTTTTGCTTTTCGAACCCACCTTCGCGATTCGGGATACCGTTCATTTACTAGTATAATAATAATTCGACATTGAACAATTTTACATAATTACAAATTTTCTTGGATGTTTGACCACATGGTCTACTTTCTTTTCCTTCACATCTCGCCATCCTTTGTTTCTTGGGACTATGCTATTCGTTGTAATGAACGCATGTCCTCGATGACGAACCGTTTTCAAAAGAACAAATCTTTACTTTCTCTCTATTTCTTTTGAGCTTTGCTAAATTGTTTATTTAATTATAAAACCTTTATGGTTTATGTGATTGGTGCTTCCTCTAATTCTCTTGCAGACGCAAGACGAGATGACCATTTTGATTGTGGTCGCAGACCCCCCTTTTTGTCAATTATCATCCCAATAGATTCGCATAAATTATTAGTGATTTCAATAGAATTTCAACAATCTCCAATCTGCTCCGCGAAACGCGAGATCTATCGGCTTCGCTTGGAGGCCAATGGCTGCGTTGCGTTGCGTATCTCGATTTTGCGACCTTCGTACTTGAATTCTATGTTTAATATAATATAGTATGTAGTTTATCTCGATATAATAAGATGAAATTACTGGTCTCTAAAGGGTGCGAAGTCTTCGGCCTGGATGGATAGTCTTACACTTACCGAATTATTGGCCCCCACCCCCGTACTTTATTCCCACTTTCATATTGCGCACCTGTGGCTAAAGTGCCGCTTTTCGGTACATTTTCGATTAGTTATGTTAGGGATCCCGTTACTAGGCTACTTTGTTCCCGTCGGTCGTTATGGTAGCCCCCGTACCGTAAAGTGGCACTTTTTGGCATATAATAAGTAAAAAAGAATATTCGCAGCTTCTTTACTATTTTGAACATTGAACAGATGCACCTAATCCACTCCCCACAAATGTATGCCTCCTTAGAACAATGAGCGCAATTAACAAGCTTTCTTGTGTTAAGCTGCTTCCACAAAGAAGGCAAGTATACCGGTGCCGCGCCGGCTTACCAGCTCATCTTCCTCCAATGTTAATTAATGTAAACGAACACAAAAGAAGGTGGCAACCGGACAGATATTTCAATGTTTATTGTGTACGCAGGCTTAGTGTTGTAAACCGGATTTTTAAAATTCGAACAATATAAAAATTCTATTCGAATATCGCGCCTTTCTATGGGGAGTGGCTTAACTGCATGTGTTTAATGAACAGAGTATAGATTAACTAATCAATGATTAACTAAATTTATCGTTTCTGAAACCGGCCGTTAATCTTAAAAGCACATTAATCTTGAACCTGCTTAAAGCGGAGGATTTTCTGGGGTGATTCTGGGCTTATAACAGATAATTCTTTGAATTAGCAGAAACAGAGTGCAGCCACCTCTAAAGCATGAAATTGTATCAGTTTTTGCGGAAGAGTGCCGGAACATAATTAATTAATAATTAGTTTAGTTACTCATTACTAGATATTTACTGAATGTTTTATTTGAAACAGATTGTGAATAATTAAATGAATTTAAAAAAAAATACTTTCCTCCAAAATTATGGTGAAGTTGATTGAATAATTAATATTGTTTTCATGTACATAATAAATCGAAAATGATATCAATATATTATCTTCGAACCTAATTACTCATTGTTCTATAGGCAATAAAATTTCCTTAAATTTTCATATCTCTTTACTAATTTGTATTTTAATGTTTTACTTATGAGCAGTTAACATACAAATTGGTACAAGTACAAGTTGATACTTTATTTATTTTAAAAGGGTGCATTTCAGAGAGTTACAGCGACCTAGTTCAAATAATTTGGTTGACTACAGGCGAATTAGCATAACTTTTACACTAATTTTATAATTAATGGCTAATACGTAAAATTTTGCATTATCTAAATAGAAAAATGGATGCGTTTATAGATTTATGTATCTTGTTGAATGGACAATAAACAATTGTAATGTTAAAATTGCGGAAGAAAAATAGCAATTTAATAAAAGTAATATCTTGAAATTGCAACTGTAAAATTTTGATTTGCATAAAGAAATAGGGTAAACAGCAAAGTTCTTTTGTTTTTGATACAACATAAAACACAATATTGTCTAAGGTCTGGGCTTCTTCATGAATATATTCATGGCGTTCCAGGAGTCATATATTTGGTACCTACGTATTACTCAAGCGATTACATTTTTATATCTCAACATATTCCAAAAATATATAAAATGCAAACCCAAAAAGGTTAAACAAAATTGTAAGATTCTCGCTTTAGAACAAAAATTTTGTATTGGCAAATTAACGTGACAAACGGTAGGGCGTTAAATTATTTTATATTAAAAACCCCTCAGTCTACACCAAATGTTCAAAACAGAGTACAACAGTTAAATAATTAGAGATATCGCTAGCCACCAGCTCAGATATAATCTAACGAGCTGTGAACAACATACTCGAGTAGACGTGAATATTTAGGCATTTGTTATCCCACCGCTGCCACCAAATGTGACAAACGGTTCGTTTTTAATATACAATATTTTAACACCCCTCCCTTTGTCACATTAAAGCCCCAAATAAATTATTAACTTTATTGCAGAGATCTAAAAATGGAAAACGTGATGATGAATTCCATTCGCACTCAAATAAAAATTGTTGATTTTGGACTGAGCAACCTTTACGATCCAAATAATCCGTTACGTACTCACTGTGGTTCTCCAGAGTACGCAGCTCCCGAACTTTTCGTACCCGGCAGATGTTATGGTTCTGAAGTCGACCTTTGGAGCTTGTTAGTTGGGTTCAAATTTTTTACTTAAAATCTGTATTTTGGTTTTTTTAGAGGAGTCATACTCTACGGCATGGTGGTTGGGCAGTTACCTTTCGTGACCGTGCGAGAAGAAAATATCACGTCAAAGGAACGTCGAAGAAAATTACTTGTTCAAATAAATAAAGGTTACACTACTATACATCGTAAAAATTTATGGTTTGCGTCTACAGATTTTCGAGTTTTAATATCAAAAATGCTGGTTACTGATTCGCTGAAGCGAATCACTCTTAGCGAACTAATTTTTCATTCATGGGTCACGGATAAAGGACGAAAAGCTATTATCATCAATCCTTTGAAGCATTTAGATGAAAACTGGCAAATATCGGTAAAATACTAGCCTTTGTTATCTTTATTTTTAATATATAGTGTTTCAGATAATGAAGCAAGTCGGAACATTGTTGGATTTGGATTGGACGACAGTTAAATACGCCATAGTCACCGATCCACATGGCGATCTCGCTGGAATGTATAACATCTTGGCTTATAAACTGCAAACGCAGCAATTACAAGGAGATATTGTTACGAAAAATGTTGTGTCACAAGCAGTACACAACTTAAATTTAAGTCGCATGATTGCTGCAAAAAACGAAAACAACGATTACTCACCTAAAAAAATACCAGCAAAAAAATACGCCGAAATACTACAATTGCCTGCGGCTTATAAAATTTCTCCCACGGTAGCAGAACCACGTGCAACTACAGGTAAACCATTGTCAGATTCGCGTCCAACCAAAGTAAAAAGGGAAAGTCGTGAATCTACTCCTACTAATAAGTATTCAGAAACGTTAAGATCATCGACATTTAAGAAGGTTCCAAAAGTATCACCAGCACCAAAAACGTCACGTGCACCATCGGTCAAACGTACGGTACCTATACCCAAACGTCCTCAAACGACAGCATCTGGAACGCCCTCCAAATCTATTCGAAGCAAACCACAAATAGACTCGCATGTATTGGAATTAAATTTGGACAGTAATAGTAAAAGTTCTGAATGCCAAAAATCTAATTCAAGTAACAAAGACCAATCCGTCACACCTCCTTCCGAAGAATGTCAATTGCCAAAAGTACCCAAAATAAGAACCGCTTCATCGGCCGGATCTGCTCAATCTACTTCCCCTCCGATGAGGCAACTACGATTCACTCAAAAATCTTATACACCTCGCGTACGAGATCTTCACAGTTTGAAAAATGAAGTGTGCGTTATTGGATCCAAAGGACTAGCTCACGTTTTACACTATAAAAAAATGTCACCTAATTCGAGCAAACCTGCATCTCTCGAATCCAAAGAATGGATACCTTCTCCTAGGTAAAAGAAAATATCCAACTTCACATTTTTCATTTTAATTTTTTTAGGTTAACTCGTTCCGTTGCAACAAACAACATAAAAGAAAAGACGAAGAGCAAATCTGAACCAACAAACAACAGTCGAAATATCACTACGGCACCGGCCGCTCCACTATTGCGAACTCTCAAACGAAATCGGTAAGTTTAAGTTTGCAATACGTGTTTTTATCTTTTGAAGAGTGAAGGTTAGAGTTATACCAGTGATGGGGAGCCCAAGTGCACCAAGCAAGGGATCTTCCGATTCTTCTGCTCAACAATTGAGAAGTCGTCGGGTGATGACTAAGCCGCCGAGGAATATCGTAGAAACATCGCCGTACGCCTTGGGAGATGCCCTCAAAAGAAGAGCTACCACGACTCCTGGTGAGTCGCTTTTAGTTTGTCTAACCAAATTAAAATTTTATCCTTGCAGCTAAACAGGTAGGAGGGCCTAGGTCAATTCTGGTAGATCCAATTGCCCGATCAATTGCTGGTTATATTGCCAATAATGTTCCTGATAAAGTGGAATCGGTAAGTAGCGGCATTATATTCGGAACGCTTAATTTTCGTTTCAGTTATATCGTTTCAGTCAAAGTGGAAAAAAAGGCAAACCTAACAAGCTTTCGGCGTCGCCTGCAAACGTGAGAATTTGAAATTGGATTTTATTAACAATTAAGTAATTTATTTTTATACCAATAAAATGCAATTTATACCTTTCTCCTCATTTTAACTAGTTTCTTTTCTTACGTTTTTGGAGGGGTTCTTCTAGTCTGAAGCATCAATTTTAAGATTTTGAAGCAAAATCCATGATTATGGTCGGTAGATTTTTTTCTAATATTTGAGTCCCTTGCCACTAGCAAAGAAGATCTCTGCTGGTCCTTAAAGTTAACATAAAACTTACATCCAAAATTATCAATCCAAAAGATCAAGGAAAAGCTTGCAAACCAACTGCGAGTACTGGTCCCGTTTTTTTTTAAGTCAAATCAAACCTGACCTTACAATTTAGAAAAACCCGAGGAAAAACCAATGTTTAAGTCTAATAAATGAAACGCCCAAGTCAAATAACAAAGTTGTATATTTAAATCAACAAAATAAGCGTAGAATCGCACCGAATATTTACAATTTTTAATATTCATAAAAAAATTATCTAAATTATAATTAATTTTGCTCTCGTAGCAATGCAGTGACTTGAACAAGTTAAGTTTGTGCTGTTAATAATAAGTATTTTTAAATTATTCAAAAAGAATAAATTAGGCAAAGCACAATTTTGGTAAAGACTTCAAATTTTGAAATTAAAATTACACTCGAATCAATAATGTCTTCAAATATGACCAACTCGCAGCGCTATATTATGGTTGTATTTGAAGAGTTATTGCTTCGGAATTAATTTTTATTTCAAAATTTTAAGCTTTTACCAAAATAGTTTTATGATTTACCTAATTAATTCTTTTTGAATCATTTCAATATATTTATTATCAACAGCACAGTTTTGACTTGTTCAAGAGACTCTGCATTTTAAGCTAAGCCGACTATTTTAGTTTATTGCTTTTAAGAGCTTGCTGAATTTCTTCCAAAGTTTTTCCCTTAGTTTCGACAACAAAAAAATAAGAAAACACAACGCCGATAAAGCACGATGCAGAAAAGAAGCAAAATGGCAAATATATTCCAAAATTATAGGTGAAATAATGAAATAATTTGGGAATTACTATGAGACAAGCAGCCAAAGCGACATTCATAAATGCTGTTGCTGTACTCTTTATGCTAGCAGAAAAAATTTCTCCCAATATTAGGGATGGTAAAATTCCTAAACCGGTCGAACAAATCACAGTATACATTAGCATTCCAAAAAGTGGAAGCCACCCCCAGCTCGAAAGATCAATATCGGTGAATTGTTTGAGGGAAAAGTAAATTGTTTCAACTGTTAGTGCAACTCCACAACCAAAACACGAAAACATCATAAGTGGTCTTCTACCAAATCTCTCGACAAAATAAGACGATATGGACACTACGACAACTAAAACGCCTGAGAAAATGATTGCTCCATCTTTATGCGAAACGCTTCCACCGGCTTCTTGAAACAAAAATTGCGTATGAACCTCAAAAGAAGAAATTCCACTAAACTGTTGGATAGTTCGAATACCCAGACACATTACAAGAGCACGCTGGTTACTTGGAATGGTGAAAAGATCCTTTAGAGTTCCCTTTTCTGATGTTTGTCTTTTCACATCTGCTTTAATTTTGCTCAGTTCTCTCTCGGCATCGCATCTCCCCCTTAACATTTTTAAGGCCTCGAGAGCCTCTTCTTCTCTGTTCTTCATTAACAAAAAGTAGGGAGATTCAGGCATAAGACAAAATAAGAGAATGTGAAGAATGGGGAAACAAACACAAATTAAAGCGGACACGTAAATGTTAGCATAAGCACCAATCACGTTAATAAGAAATATTCCAGCGTATGTACTGAGAGATACGACATTTCCCCAAGTACCTCGAACCCTGGGTTCAGCAATTTCGCAAATATAAATTGGACACGTTGCAAAAAACATAGCATCCCCAATACCAGTCATCACTCGAGCCAAATAAAATATCCACAGATTTTTAAATGTGGCTATTAAAATCCAAGCTATTAAATATGGAACGGCAACTAACAAAACTCCCATTTTTCGCCCAATAATATCGATTAATATTGAACAAAACGGTGCGGTTATCGCCATTGATATGGGTGGAATGACGGTAAAATAAGATGCTTCTTCAAACGATATACTGGTGGAATTGTCTGCCAAAAGTTCTGGAATTGCTGGAGACGTCCATCCCATAAGAAGTCCATAGGAAACTCCAACCAGAGATGCTTCAAAAAAATTGTTTCTCATCCTCACAATAATTGAATTAAAATTAACTTACCAGATAAAATAGCAACAATTTGAGGAAACTGATGATCAATTCCACATTCGTATTTTTGTAGTATCCACCGCATATCAAATATTTTAATACCCTGGTGTTTGTAGGTACTTACTCTACAGATTGTAATCTTAATCAGTATTCACACTTAATATAGTCAGATTTGTGTAAATATTGCATAGTTACGTTGTTCTATTAGATTAAAATATACCTACAATTAAATTTGAAAGTCATTTCTTGCTATAAAATTCGCAGATGGCATTGAAAAACTTAAGCCATTTTACAATATTGCAAAATAAAAAAATAATGATTACGCACAAGAAATGTGATTATTTAAAAAATTTATTTTGTAGTTTCGCATCGGCTCAAAAGTTTTAGTCCTCAACAAATCGAGTTGATTAAAAATTTTGTTTTACTTCCATATATTATTATGAATACATTTTAAAAATATAATATATTTTCTCTAAAAAATTACCCCTGACTTGAAATCCAATAATAAGATTGCAGGTAGGGTCGAAAAAATTGAATTTTTCGATTTGTTGACACTTCCACATTCAGTGATCGACCAAAATTGGTCGACTTGTTGGCCACCCCTGATGTAGCCGATTGTCTTTTTTCTATTAATTTTACTTTTAGGAATAGATGGGATTGGTGCAAGGCCATCCAGAAACTTTGATGGGGTTACTATTTTAACAGTATGAATTTGATTGTTTCATTTTGTTCGGAAATATGTGATTCTAGTGCTTTTTCTTACTTTGGATATTTATTTGTCAAATTATATTTTTTAATTCTTATAAATTAAATCTTATGATCGCTTAGGTATGGTAAAAATTCTCTCCCTCACTGTGCAAGTCCAAAACTTCTTATAACAATGCACTTATCACAAAAAAAAGGTGAAACATTTTTCAGTGTACAAAACAAAGCAATAATGTAAAAAAAATATATATTTTTACAAATTACAAAATTTTCCTACAATCTAATTATATTTCAAAGACTCTTCAAATTAAAATACCGTAAAATGGCACAAAATAAATAAAATTTTAACATGAAGGATCCCTTGCCATCAATGATTGATTTCACATAAAAACTTGAAAAAAGATTACAACAAATCAAATAAATGCCTCTGCTAATGCCATGGAACTTCACGTGACTGTGAAATTGTGCCCAGTTTAATATACCTCGCAGTTTGAGAAATGGGAGGAGTTGGCAATCCAATAGCTGATGTTATCGATGCCCTGTGCGTTTCATTTGGTATCTGAGTACCATCACCTTTTAGAACTGCCACCGGTTTCCAAGAATTCATGTAGTTCACTGGAAATAAAACTTCCAGTTAGCTTAAACCCAACTTGTGATTGAATTGATAAACTTACTCTTAAACATGCGAACACATCCATCATCTCCACTGGATGCTAAAATAGTTCCGGTTATATTCCAACAAACTCTCCAAACTATACATTCATGGTCATCAAACTGTGCAGATGTCTGAACTTCAAACTTGGTAAGACCACTTTGTAGATTCACGTTATCTCTGAGAAAAATGCAAAAATTATTGTCAATTTGATTGAATTCTTCAGGATCTTACTGCACGGGTGTTAAACTCATAATTCTAACATCTTTGGTCGCAATAGCTAACAAATGAAAACTTCTTCCAAGGTTTGGCGAGAAGGATATATCGTGGACAGGCTCAGTTATGCTATGAATTGTTTCAATCTTTGTCCACTTCCTGCTGTTGTCATTATACTCAAATATAAAAACTTTACCACCATTGCCTGTATTACCATCATCGCTACCAACTGCCAACATTAAAGGATGATTTCTAAAATAAAAACAGAAAAGGAAAATAAACAACTGAAGTGAACTTAAAATTCCCTTACTTAGACAAACTTGGATTCCAACTAAGACAACTACACGATAATTTACACTGAACTTCGTGTTGCAGCGTCCACTGACTGAGATTCATTACGTCAGGTGCTTCATAAATTCGTATAATACCATCAGCAGAACATGTAGCCAACTGCAAACCTTGAATTTTTGGACCAAATTTAATATCGGTAACAGACGTTCGTGAATCCACCAAAGTGGTTCTTCTGACCCAATGCCGACGACCACTCTCACCTGGGCACGGCGTTTCACCAACTAAAAACCAATAACTTGACTTACTGTACAAAAGAGATCAAGTTACTCACCTAATTCTTCCCAAACTGCAGCAGTTCGATCAAACGAACAGGTAGCTAAAACTTGACCAAATTCTGGATGAGCCCATGTCACCTTCCAAACGGAACCACTGTGAGCTTTCCAACTCGAGGTTAAAATCCATTTGCCTTCGCTGGTTTGATCCCAAACCTGTTGGAAGAGTTTTTTGAACAGTGACGCTATGTTGATATAGGAAGAAAGTCTCTCACCTTAACGTATTGGTCGCTCGAGCAAGTGGCCATACGCTCTCCATAAAAATCGTAAGCCACATCGTGAATTAAGTCTTTATGTTCCGCATTAATTTCTTGTACTTCGAACATATTTTCCTGTTAAAATTAATCGATGTTTAAAATGCGCAATTTAAGGTTATGAAATGAAACTGTCAAATTAGATAAAGCGGGTAAAGGTACGCACACACTGTAATTGTTTATTGTGATTAAGGTAACGCCACACTGTAAATTAAACAATATCAAGAAAATAGTGGATTATGCAACGAGGGATGAGGGAGCAGGCTTGTGAGGGAGAGTAGGTAAAGTAACTTTATTCGGAGGAAGGAAAAAATGGTTATTCGTAACGGAAAGCCAAAAAAATGTTCACTTTTTATTAAAAATAATATTATGAAAGTGTATTTATTTAATTCTTTCATAAAGTAAGACAAAATTTATCATCAATCATTAGAATCGTTAATTGCGGAGATTATAATTTTAATTTTTGTAATTTACTAATTAGCAATGTTCCGCAATAATGCTAAATTCAGTATTTCAAAAATATAAAAATATAATAATGGAAAATGCCTCACTTTATGCTATGTTTTGAAAAACAATCAACTAATTTACACTTTTATTTGGTAGCAGTTATAAACATTCTAATAATATTTTCCTTAATATCCTGTACCTATAATTTAAAACGAAAATAATATCTTTTTCTACAAATTTACCTTGAATAATCATGTCTATTGCATATACCGGATGTTACGAATACATTCGAAGATTTTTTATACAAGTGACTTATGTATCAATGCATTTACCATTATTTAAAAATATTTACGTTTTAGTTTGTTTCCGGTGCTCTTACTAGACGGTTGAGTTTTGTGCTGAGTTTAGTGTTACGTGAAATTTTTAAATTCTTGTGTCATGGCCTTTGGATTTCATTTATTGGAAGGAAAACTGCTTTGGTATGTAACAAACTTGCATTATCTTGTAAATTATTTTACTTTTCAAATTGCCTAATTTGCTAGGCGGCGCCGGCGTCGGCGTCGTTATAAAGTCGCGGGCCGAGTTAGACTCTCAAATTTGACTATGCTAATTCAATTAGTTACAAAAGAAAGGGTATCAAATACAAAACATATATTTCTTACAAATTCTTGATTAATTTACAATTCAGTGACTTTAGTAAACCTTAAGCTAAATTTAGTTTTATTCCAATTTCGTATAGCCGAAAGTACCATATTCAACTTCCTCTTCCATTTTTCAAATTCGCTCTTTGAATCTGTTGATAGCAAATACATCACGATGGTGGAATGAGAGTGACAAACTGTTAACAAGGATGCTTTGTCTTTTGCTTGTCTATTTTGGCCAACTTCCACCAGAAGAGTTTTCACTCTTGGGCACATTTCACGTTTCGGTTCCGAAATGAATGCATCAACGCAGTAACGTAAATCTATAATTCCTTCAGGGACTTCTTGTAAGGGGTAATTGTAATATTTGAACATCCACCCATCCAATGTGCACCAATAGTAATTCCAATTTAAACCGTCGATTAATTCGGTCGCAATACTCAGGTATCCAGTCGTGCATCCGCGAAATATAATATCGTCGGAAAATTCAAACTCAAAAGATTTAGTTATTGAAGAATTTTGACCGTTTTCGACAAATTCTAACATTTTGGATCCTCTTAAGTTTCCAATGTTAATTTTGCATATCCCTACCGTTTTGTAAGGACTGTCTGAAAAAGTATTCGAAACTTTTCGGTTAAAATTCTTCTTCTTTTTAAATAATCGTTTGACACTGAATAGGCAAGTAGTTCTGGATTTCTGAAACAAAAAGTAGTAAGCAAAGCTTTGGAAATGAAGTCAAAACCCAGAATACCTCTGGCCAAAAAGGAAATAAAAGTTTAAAAAATCTTACTGGTGCAATTGGCTTTTCTTCGGTCTTGCAACATAATTTCAAAACAAACTCAAAATCATCGTCCAATTCATTTAAAATAATATCTTTAACGAATTCAATGTTTCCATTTTCATCAATTGCTACAATTTCCGTTTCGAAAATTCGCTTTCCATTGTGAACTAACAACATAAATCGTTCTTTCACATTCAAAAAGTGCTTAATCGATGAAAACGCAATTTTTCGTATCACCACTTGGCCAAAAACGACCAATTCGTTTTCCACCAAATTTTTTGGAGTAAACAACATCAAATTTTCACTGTGAAGATCTAAAATTCGAATAATGATTTATGTATATTAGTATCACCCTTACGTTTTACCTGACTCCTTGTCGGTTGGTTCTCTTCCATTTTCATAGTGACTATTTTGTTGAATTTCTTGAACGAGGTCAACTAATACCGATTCGGGAAAATCGTTTGCGTTACTATATCGCGTCAGATTTAGCTTTTCCACCTCATCTTCATCTCTTGATGTTAAGGCCGAAATTGATGATGTATTCACAGTTTTATCAGAACAATCATCGCTGGGTACCTAAAATAAAGTTGATATATAATTGAAATATTCCAATTTTGAATTGTGCAGTTGATTCTTACTTCATCCGACATTAAGCTGGAACTTCCATCTGATTTGCTATCGGAATGTTTCAAATAATCCTTCTCAGGTTCAGCTTGTTTCGCCAAATCTTTGGTTGCAAGACTATCATCAGATGAACTGATTTCACAATCTGGTTTTCCAAGAATGCGATCGACATCTTCACGTCTCTTCCAAAGATTACTGATATAGGAGGATGAACGTTCCCTGTTACTTTTGATCCTATTTCGAAATTTTTCCCTAATCAAACTGTCAACTGGAGATTTTTGTACAACTACTGGGGCATTTTCGGGTTCCCATCCTGTTTCAATTTCTACCCATGAATTGTTGTTTAAATTTTGGTCCACATTTGAGGGATCTTGCAAAATATTTTTGAAATTTTTTGACATTACAGATTTTTGAATTTTCTTCAACTTTTGTAATTTTTTTAACCCAAAAAAAATGTTATGAACGTTCCTGCAAAATTAAAATTTTTGTAATAAACGGAAAGGGTTGATTTTGAAGTTCCAACTCTTGGAACCATCGCCCTTTTAGAACTTTTGGAAGCTCCCCCCCCCCCCAAAATAAACAGCCCAGCAAAGAGTAATTAATTGTATATTCGCCTGTAGGGTATACTCAACAGGAAGCAATTTAATCGGGAATACTGATAACAAAATTTACAATAAACAATGCAAACAAAGTTATGTTTTATCTCCTTATAGATTAAAGATAATTGTAAATGACTTCTGCATGTCAAGTGTTTGAGAATTTGTTTGCAAATGTTATCAACATCCATTATATTATTTAGAAAACATAAAACTGGTAGCTGACAGCAAATATTATTCTTAAAGAGTAAACAATTCAAGATCATCTCCATTGTTGCAAGAAAAAATCTGTATTATAAAAAAACCTTTTTTTTAATTATTTAAACTAAAATTTTCACACAATCCCCAAATAAACAATATATTATACAAAAACCCGAAAATTAATGAAAATGTGGACGAACTCTTGAAGATTTGGGCTATTAAAAAACTTTGTCTAATAAATCAAAATTCTTACCGAAATCTGGAATTTAGACATACGTATTCATTTTAAAACGCTTGAATGTTCTTTTTTCAAAAATATTATTGTTCACCACAAAACTAAAATTGTACCCTTCACCGGTACCCTCACTTCAGCAAATGAATCGCTTCTGAATTTTACCATGACTTTTGCACTTGACCAAAGCGATAAATAGTGGCATATTTATTTTAACAATAAATAATTATTCATTATTTAAACAAATTTGTCGTGCAAAACTCAAATAACTCTTTGTGATTGTTTACATTATTGATTTGTCCTTCTCCTTATCATATTTTGTAATTCAAAGGAAATAATATGTTGAAATTGTTCCATGTTACATTATATTATAAACAGAAACGAATTCTAATACAAATAAATAACTACATCGGTTAAAAGTCAAAACCTCGTGTAAGTAAAAAATTGAGCATTTTTTAATTATGAGGTTACGGGTTGAAAACATTGTTCAGGATGTACTGCCAAAACCTCATAAAATCAGTCAATTTTGACTTATGAGGTTTTAACTTTTAACCGACGTAATATAACACACAAAAATTAAGATTATCGAAGACCTGGAAGATCTCTTAGGTTTTCTCTGAGTAAAGGTAAAAGGAAGGTAAAACATCAGTAGAAGGTGCATTATCTTGCAATAATAGCCAACTGCCTGGCTCTCGATATTCAAGACAAACACGAAAATTAATATCCAATGCTAGGAAGTATCGGTTTCAAACCGGCACGTACCGACCTTGGGTCAATGCTGTTTACCGTTGCTTTGCCTGTGATCGGCACTGGATCAGTACCGGGAGCCAAACTTTTACAAAGTTTGTTTGTGCGACAACGCGAATTACATAATTAAATTGTTATCGATTCTTGTATGTTTGATTTCTAATTGTCATCAACTTCCGACTCTTCGCATACCGCTATTGCAGTAGCTGGCAGGATGATCATTGGTCTTAACATTAAAAATAAACAAAGGTATTGAATTTTTTGAATCTCCTAACTTTGGTTTAACACAGACCACGTTTTCCTTTTGGGAAAGATTAGGAATACGTTATACACTGGTCTCCAACCATAGGATCGAGGTTATCATTAATTTCAGCTTTGAGCCAACTGTCGTGGGCTACTGGGGTAGTGATCGCCGTTGAGCCAATGCTGGGTCAGTACCAGACCAATAATTGTAAATATTTTCATGGGCAGTAATATCAATAAATATTGCGTGGGCTTACTGCAAACGCGAAATGTAAAAAACGCGCAAGTTTTAAGTTTATTTGACTGTGCTTGAGAAGTTGATACTTGGCCTAACATCTTCAATTTTACTGAAATTTATAAAACAAAAATAACCCCATGGTCCATAAGAACTATATTGATATAGTCCAATTTTCACAAGTAGTGTGAATCTTCGGATTTGATTGACGTGCACATACATTGAGTACGCGTGGGTCACTAATTAGCTTAATTAGAAAGGTACTGAGCGGGACGAGGCGGGGAAGGTTCGGGAACATGCGTAGATATCGAATGTGTTCAGAGTCTGTCGTATGTGAGACGAATGGTTAGTGATCTAGGGTTAAAATGGTTTTTTTGACTTCTACTTTTACAATTAGGTACGGTAATAGAGTAAGCTGAAAGTACTTAACAGTAGAAGAAAAAATGCTATTTTATTTAAGGATGGTTTTCGCTGCTTGGTTCTACTTACCCCATAGGTCCCACTTACCCTGGTTTATTTTATCACTACTTGTTATAATAATTATGTCTTCGCTTATTTAATAATGCCTAGTTTAAGAGCAATGTCCAGTGCTACCCCCCTATACAGTGTGAATCTGTGAATATTTGTGTTTTATGTCATTTATTTCCAGGACGTTACAAAAATTTAAATAATTGCTAGCATTGCAAAATCTTTCAACTTTTTTTATGCAAAAACGCTAAAAGAAATTGATTTACTTATTTGAACATCGCGTAATTCGAAAACTACGGTTGGAAGGGGGGGGGAGATTCCCATGTTCTAATCTTCGAATAACATGGTTTTCCAATAAATAAATCAACTTCCTTTAGCGTGTTTATATAAAAAAGTGTTGAAAGATTTTGTAATGCTAGCAATTATTTAAATTTTTGTAACGTCCTGGAAGTAAATAACAGAAAACACAAATATTCACACTATATAGGAGGGTAGCACTGGACATTGCTCTTAATATTACATTTAAACGTCATAAATAGGTTCAAACATTGGTTTGGTTTGGATGTACTCATTGACTGGTTAACCAACCAAAATTGGTATCAACATTGTTAATAGCCAACCAAAGTTGGTTTGTTTAACCAATCAATGAATTCAAACCAATGTTTTAACCCATTCTGCCGTCCTCAGTTAAAACGTCCTAATTAACAAATCAAACCTGACTTAAGAAATGCGTTTATTTTACGCTTCCAAATGCTTTGGCTCCGCCCCTTTCAGTCGCTACAAACAATTTGGTGGGGAGCCAAAAGCGTTTGGAAGCGACTGGAAGCTCGAAAGAAGGAAAAAAAGAAATGTTTGGTAGCGTTTGGTAGCGAAAGGAGCTTCTCCCCGAACGCAGGGATTGTCGTGTATGATTTTGGGATGCAGAAGTTTGAATTGAGATGTTTTTTTTATCATTTGTAAATTCTGAGACGGTCGTTAGCATAGCGATTAGGTAAACGCATAGACTGCTAACACAGAGAACCCGGTTTGACTCCGGGCGAAGTAAAAATCATATTGTGACAGTCTCCCCTCGGCAGGCAATGGCAAACCATCGGGGTGTAATCTGCCATGAAAATCCTTTGTTAAAAGGCTCACCACACCCTGCAGAAGGGTTATGGACTGAGGAGAGAGGAAGAGAAATTCTGAAAACTTTTGAATTTTTGAATTTTCCCGACGACTGGAGGTCTCTGTGAGGCCGACAGGGAGCCGGAATTTGGATATGAAGATTGCGCGAAAATCCCCAAGTGAGGAGCACGTACATTTTCGTGAATAGAAAATTTTGGTCAAAGTTTTGATATTTAAGTTAATTGAAGAATAAAATAATTTACAGAGTGAATTTGGTATTTTCTTTTAGAATTAAAATTAAAAACGAAAATCTTGTTGAATTCGTAATAAAATTGCGAAATACAGAAATTTTATACATTTTATACCTTCGGTATTATGTATAAAAAATCAGTCACTTTTAATTTGACAGGTAGGAAGTTCTAATTAAGAACGGTAGCATTGATGACGTCATCACTTGACCAGTCTATAATAAATTTCTCTGGTTTGTAAATAATCATAGTTCATTGATTTTTTCAAGTAAGACCTCCAAGTCATCACTTGGTAGACGTCACTATTAAATGGTCAGCCAAGTGCATCCTTAAAGTACGAACAGAAAGAAAAAAATTGTCTACTTCTGATTGCCGGCGATAAAAATCTTCCCGTGCTCTTAGAAAGAAAGCAGTTAATCAGAAAGATATTCACATGACTATTTGGCGCCGATAATCAGGAGCGACCACCTGCTTTCTTTCTGTTCGTATCTTAAGGTAGTTGAGGCCGTACATTCCAGTAAGAAAGTTATGGCTTATTACTCATGTTATACGAAGCGGCTGCACTAACGTAATAGGCGAAGTTTTTTTAACGTGAGTGTACCCCCCACAATACTTACGTCTACTTGACCCGGTCTAACTATCATATCTCTCGGTCACTCATATCTAAGCTCATATCCCTCCACTAAAAATAATAATCTAAACATGGAATTACTTTTAAATTTTTATTAAAACTACACGGTAAATAATTTTCATTTTTTTTTTAATTGTTCAAATTATATGTTTCTTCAATTTTACTAGTTTTTCGTCAGAATGCCAATACTCCTTCGAGGAAAAAAATTAAAAAACCTGTCATTTTCACTCGCTTCTTCCATGCTACATGTACAAATAATGTCATTTTTAATTGCAATTATTTCTTATTAGACACGGTAAATCGCCTTGAAATTTTAACAGCGTGTGTATGCTACATTTAATTACTTATACTCAAAGTTTAAAAGATTTCTCAATATTTTGTTTGCGCGACCCTACTACCTTAAAAGAGGAATTTAGAAACGTGTCGCCAAAAGATGGCACGAAAATACAAATGAGAACAATTAGAATTTTTAATTATGTGATTGATTTATTTACAAAAAAATGTTGGCATGCATATTACAAAATAAATAACAAAAAATATATACAAATATATAAAATAGTTCAATACACAAAACACAAACATAATAGGCTCTTTAAGCATGGCGGTCTACGTGTTAAACCATCTTCACTTTACAACAGTGTTTTGCATTGTTCGCAATTATCGAGTAATTGTCATCTGAACTTCCTACTTCTTTCTCTATTAGAGAACCGACAGACGAATCTAACATTTTAATTAAATTGCCCTCCAAATATTCCATTCCCTTCTATTCTTTACGTTAATTGTGTTCTTCATCCTTAAACTTGTTCCAGCATCTTTTGTTAGACAAAACCATGTTTATTTTGTTTTGCCATTTCAAAAGTACCTCGCTTGAATTGGCAGCTAGGACGTTTTCAATTATTGAATGATCGTGATCTGGTATATCCATGTTCATGTTCTTGTTCTTGTTAAATAATCCATTCTTCCACAAATCAATGGTTCCATGAAGCCTATCTTCCAATTCATCGTCGTAATATTTTAAGTCGCAACCATCCAAAACGCACCATGACCTCTTCCAACAATGTGAACTCCCCACTTTTGTTGCAACATCCAAATAGCCTGTGGTTGCTCCACTAAATTTGACATCAACGGTCATGTCGATTTTTACCAACGGTAAAATTGACATATTTTTACCGTTCTCGATAAATTTGAATAAATTTTTCCGTTCCGTTTTCGAATTTAAAATATCAAATTTACATAACCCAATGCTTTTGAAATGTTTTTTTGAATTTCTGTAAAAAGTGGTTTCGTTCTTCCTACTAAGGTACTTTTTGATGTAATTGAGGTAAGATTTGTATTTTTCCTGAAAGAGATTCCAATTTAAGTTTCGTAATCAAAAGGATGGGTGGCAAAAACAAGGAAGGTTATGTTTCTTACCATGATATTGTTCTCTTGCTCTGTACATCCCAATTCAAGTGTTACATCATTTCCGTCTTTCAACTCTAACTTCAACGGTTTTACAAAGTGAATAAATCCATTTTTATCCAATTTGGTTACCTCATGTATTTGGATAGATTTATCTCCCTGGTAGATAATTAATATAAAACGCTTTTTTGCATTAGGTTTCAATGATTTAAATGAAATTCTCTTTATGTGGACCTCGCCGAATGTTTCTAAATCGTCTCTAACATCTTCAAAATTAAGTGCCTTCAAGGGTTCGTCTTCCAGCAGACCTAAAATATATCAATAGAGTTGGGTTGCAATTTTTGGGTTAATAGTATAACTTACTCGACGAAAAGAAATCATTTCTAGTAAACATATTTTCATCTTCCTCGTCCACGAAGCCTAAAAAGAATGAATAAGTTAGCAATTTATTTTTGTTTTATCGCAAGGCTTACGTAAATCCTCTCTCGAAACCAAAAACGATACTGAGGTCGTATTCAGAGTGTCATTGCACAGCTAAAATTTTACAGAAAAACAGAATTGAAAGTAATCAAAACATTAGACAATATATTTACGTGATGCATGTACGCCTGGACCCTATCCATCTCAAACCTTTTCTTCTCTACAACTTTTTTCATCAATTCCTCCTTATTAACACGTGGAATTGCTAACTCTTCCGAGTTACTGCTATCGCTTCCGTTAGAAAATTGTTTCTCAATGGAAGCTCCAGAAAGCGAGCTCCCTTCATCGCTCGAACTACTATCGCCGAAAATACGAACCATGTCTTGCTCTCTTCTTAATAAATTTAATTTTAAATGTAATTCCTTTTCGGGTTTGTTTATTTCTTTTTCGTATTTCTCTTTAACTAAGTCGTTAATTACGATTACAGAATCGTTTTGATTCATGTTTATGGTTGAAATCAGTTCTTCCTTGGACCAAATTATTAACTTGCCAAAGCAATTAGATAACAAGTTCTTGATCTCTAAAATACTTGGAAGCATTCAAAAACTTTAAAAAAAAATACAAAAATTATTGCAACTTACCTTATTGAGTCTTTGGATGTTAGATCGTTTGGGTAGCTCATGTACTGGTCTATCAACTACTGGACACTCCGAAATCTTGTTTACCGTTTTGCAACCGAAAAATTGGAATTAAAATATTTTGGACGATTTTGGTTGATTAAAACGTTAATTCACGTTTTTATTAGCTCAAATGACGAAATCCATGGCTTCTATAAAAGAAAACAGTTATTCAAAGCCGATTTTAGTTGTTGATGTCCAATTGACTTTTGAAATTCAAACTTTGCGCTAAAATTCGATATTTCAACAATTGTTGAGACCCCCCCCCCTTTGTATGCAAATAATAATTCGCAATCATTGTTTTTATACATACATTTTGATAACAACATTCTGGAAATCTAACTAACGAGGCTGATAACAAATATTTCGATTCCATATATCTTTCGATTATCTCAATTTTGCAATTCCCCCCCCCCTTTTCCGCGCTCTTTGGGTTTTTGCTATCTCGTATTGGTAAAAAAAGTAACCATTAAGGTGAAACAATCAAATTTATTAAATTTAAATCTCTCACCAACTTAAAAAATTAATTAAACCGTTTTATAAATCAAAGATTAATATTTTTTTAACGAATCAAAAAACGTTAAAAGATCCCGTAATATAACGTACAAAATGGTACAAGTGCCGTATCAAAACATTTTAGTATTAGTCTCTAACGTATAAATTCAAAAGCTATCACCTCATTTAAAAAATAACCCCTTTCGATACCACGGTAATTGATTGGTGGAACTGCTGATGAGTCGCAGCGCGAGAAGTCTGAGATTTCCCGACATTTAGTTCGATCCTCCAGGGATCCTCCCGGCGATCCCAGCCACACCCAAAAATTAATAACTCCCCCAATTCATTCACGTTATAGGAATCCGTATTATCAAGTAGTTCGTAGTTCATCGCGACTCCAGAGTCCAGACCATTGACACATTGAACATTGACTTCTAAACCAACGGTGTATTGCCAAAGATCATAGAATCTAGCCTTGCGTTTATCAAATTCATCAACTGCCTCCAGATGCATCATAGATCTCAGACTTTTAATCCCAACATTAACTTCCAAGTCCCCGAACATACCAAATGGGTGGATGACTACGTCCAAGCTGGGTTTAGCAAAACCCAAAACGCATAGAGCCAGCGTCCTTCCAAGAAATTTTCAAAACCCTCCGGGGTTGGGATGGATGGGAAGCCTCCCTCCCCCCAATTATTCAGAAAGTTGGAAAAAAAGTTGTCAAAATCACTCAAAATTTGGTCAAGTTGGCAAAAGCCGCTAAACAGACAATAGGAAAAATAGACAATTACAAAAAGTTGGCATTTGTTAATTAATTAAGTTGGAAAATTCTCCCCTGGAAAAAGTTGTTTGGGCACGTCCCTTCAATTAACCCACGGACCAGATGAAGAAGATAATGAGGATCAGATCAGCAATATCAGCATCATTAATCACAACTTCTTTCTTTAAACTTAATAGGTATCCACCACGCCACTGATATTATTAATACATAATCCGAATTTTAAAAATTATGTTCGTTTGTTTTTTCTTTCGACTTGTCAAATATAGAAAAATGTTAGGCACCAACAAGGTCATGAAGCATTGCCGGCCGCCGCCAAATCCACCGGGCCGGATTTGTCCATCATGTAAGTACCGTAATAAAATCAAATTTTTATCAAACTGGAATATCAAGTTTTTTAAACACGATTACAGTACTAACATATTTTTTGACGTGCGATAAAGTTGTGATGTGTAATTTTCAAGATTTTTTTACCTTAAGTTACGCTGTTTGCGTAATTCCTCAACTTACTACGGCAGGTGCGTTGGTTTAAAAAAGAGCGGTAAAGTTTTGACAACTCACTGTTTACTTTTACCTTGCAAGTGTCACTTCAAGAAGATATTTCTATTGTGATAACGTAGATAACGTTAGATAATTAATTTTATGATTATTTTAAGGTCATCCGGTTCCAAAGATGGCAGAATTTAGTCCACAAGACCCCAGCTCATATTCTAGGCCAGGTAATTTGAATTTTTTCAAAACTTCGAGGTTAGGTTAATGTGCTTATACGCTTTTTGTTAAGATTTGGCCTTAGTTACCGATTTGAAACTCGATCTTACGATCGATTTTAACCAGAAGGTATTTCATGGTAGTGTCGACTTGACTGTTGAAAAACTCGACCCCGATGTTACGGAACTTGTAGGTGAAATTGGCCAATTTTTTAATCAATTTCAAATTTTTTGTTGTAGATTTTGGATTCCAATAATTTGACGATTACGGATGTCGTGGAACTTAATTTAAATAAAAATTTAACTTACACTCTTTCGCGACCTAATGGAGATTTTGGTTCCAAATTGACCATCCAACTGCCAGAGAATGATTACACCACGTTAGTAAAATTACCTTACTGTAAGTCATTGCTTGCTTAACTTAGAAGAATATTTTTCTCCTTAGGTTTACTGTGTGTATCAAATATAAAACGAGCCCAACTGCCAGTGGATTCCAATGGTTAGAGCCTGAACAAACTTGTGGCAAGGAATTTCCTTATGTTTTTAGTCAATTTCAGGTAGAATCTTCTTCACCTTATTTCACTTTATTTTTCAAACATCTGATTTTGGATTTCCTTGTAGATGTTCATTCTCTTGTGTGTGTGTTTTGCTGATTTTTGTTACCATTCTTTCAAATCCCAAAGTTTCCCATATTTCCAAGTAGATTACCAAAACTCTCTGTTTTTAGCCGATTCATGCAAGATCAGCAGTTCCCTGTCAAGACACACCGGCTGTTAAAACTACTTACTCGGCCTTGGTACGTATAAAATACTTCAAAGTGGCCTCTTGTTATCAAAAAGGTATTTGTTTAGATAACCACCCCAAAAGGTTTCACTGCTTTGATGTCATCACCTCGCCACCAACAGAAGGATTATGGTGAACTTTCGTTTTTCTTCTTTGTGCAAAAAGTGCCTATTCCGTCTTACTTGCTGGCAATTGCTGTCGGTGTCGTAGAATCTAGACAAATTGGTCCACGTTCTCACGTTTGGGCGGAAAAGGAGCAGGTAGAAAAAGCAGCCTACGAATTTGGTGATACAGAAAAGCAACTGAAAAAGGCTGAAGAAATATGCGGGCCTTATGTTTGGGGCATTTACGACCTTTTGGTTTTACCTTCCAGCTTTCCATTTGGAGGAATGGAGAATCCATGCCTGACTTTTGTAACTCCAACGCTCTTGGTAAGTTTTACTCCTGTGTTTTTCTTCATTCTCTGACTGAAAAATATAAGGACTGCAATCTTAGATCAATAGTGCAGGGTGGGCAAATTTCGTTGGTTTTTCAAGCTAGGTGAAACTTAAATCTTGAATCAATATTGATTTAATTTATGTAGAGTGAACAAAAAGATTTGGCTTATCATTTTTTGGTATCAAGTTATGATGAAACTAGAAAAGTGATTTTTTTAAGCACTTCCAGATGAGCAATCTCTCGGAAATTTGATACATTTGTGCCATCTGATGGGTATTCCAAATGTAAAAATCATTAAAATCAAGAGCATTTTCCAAATTATTTTTGGCCAAAAAACTTCATATTATGGCTTTTCAAATTTCATTTCTTGGCACAATACAATATTATATTTGTTCTGATGGTGAAATTGAGAATGTGCATTATTTGGAAAACGCTAACAAAGCCTTTTTTAATAATTTCTACTGCAATATACGATTGTTTTTCAACTAAGGCATGATTTTTAGGGGAAAATCAAACTAAATTTTGTTTAATAATTTTAAGCCTGTTAAACAGAGTAGAGCAATAACATTTCATCTCACCCCCCTCCGAAACACTAAAAGAATTTTATTTATATAAAAAAAATTCAAACAGGCGGGTGATCGGTCTTTAGCCAACGTCGTAGCACATGAGATAGCACACAGTTGGACCGGCAATTTAGTGACCAATCGCAACTTTGAACATTTTTGGCTAAACGAAGGTTTCACCATGTTTATAGAACGAAAAATAATAGGTCGCCTTACCAGCCCCCAAGAACAAGATTTCGAGGCGTATTGCGGAAATACTGAATTGAAAGAAGCCGTAAGTATCTAATCACATGAATTTTCTTGAAAAAACTAATTTAATTTTTAGATTAATCACCTCGGGGAAGATAATAACCTAACGTGTCTTGTGGTTGATTTGAGAGGTGTCCATCCAGACGATGCGTTTAGCCGTGTACCATACGAAAAAGGTCACACATTTTTACGCTACCTCGAGGTTATAGTTGGAGGTCCAGTTGTATTTGAACCATTTTTGAGGTCGTACTTCGACACGTACAAGTACAAATCTGTTGATACCAACGATTTCAAGACATTTTTCCTGTCGTACTTTGCAGAAAACCATTGCATAGAAAACATCGACTGGGAGGCTTGGTTGTACACTCCTGGAATGCCCCCAGTTGTCCCGAAATATGATGATACTTTTATCGAAGTATGCCTTACTTTCAAAGAGCGATGGTTGGAATGGGAAGAACTAAAAGAAGAAACGCCCATTAAGCAAAAAGATTTAAAGAGATTGAATGTTAATCAAATTATACAACTTTTGCAGGAAATATTAGATGAACCACCGCAGACGATTTCAAAACTGAAAGGAATGGAAAAAGTTTTTAAGTTCAACACTGTGACAAACTGCGAAATTAAGTTTCGTTGGTTGAGAATTTGCTTAAAAGCTCATTGGGAGGAAAAGGTGCCCATTACTCTGGATTGGCTCAACTCCATCGGTAGGATGAAATATGTGAGGCCTCTGTACCGTGATTTGTATGCCTGGGAAGAAGTTAGGGAGCAGGCAATTGAGAATTTTAATGAAAACAAACGTTTTATGATGCACGTGACTGCTTACACAGTCGCTAAAGACTTACATTTAGAAGACTGAAATAAGTTTTCTTATTTTTTATCTTAAAATCAAAAGGAGCAATAAAATACATCACATTTTAATATTTTATTTTATTTCTTATGGTGAAACTGAGATTTAGACTGGTAATAATCACAAGAGCTGGATCATGACCCAACCAAGTTTTTTCAATGGTGAATTATACCAAAAATGTATCTGTTTTTTTTCTCTTCAACATTTTTTATATTATTTAACCATTTTTCTGTTATCGGAGAAAAACCAAATTGAGAAGGAAATATGGAAAATGTAAAAAAAAACATGTAATAATAACTACTAATGTACTTTATCATAATAATTATTTCAAAACATAATCTTTTGGTAAGTCTATCAATTTTGGGAACTCTTCGACCTCTTTTTGGCTATAATGATCTAACCGTTTCGGCGTTGGCCTGACTTGCCTAATTTGATTTGTGACGTTTTCCATCAAAGTTTGAGGAACATTGGAATCGGCAAATATGTGCAACCTCGCCATGTGATGATGCCTTTGCAAATTTTTGTTTAAAATTCTGTACACCGCCTTTTTGATAACCTAAAATTACAGAATATTTAGTAGATAATAGCAAACGTTAGTACTTAACTAACCAAATGAGGATCTTTCTTATGCATTTCCCACGCTTTGGTCCAGGAAGCACCACCTGGATAACCCGTGTGATGAAAATAAACTCTTTTTTCCCATTCCTGCCCGGGTAAGGCTATTTCGGAACTGTTGATCACGATAACATTGTCACCACAATCATCTGAAAGCCGAATTTTAGTATTTGTTTAAAAGGATGAATATTAACTTACTTAAAGGATGATAGATTGGTTTATATTCTCCTGTGAGATATTTGCGTATGATTTGGGCCGATTCGAACGGATTTTGCCATGCAGCATCATAGACGTGCCAAATTCTTGCAAACGTCGCCCATTGCTTAAAATTTGAGAAACTATAATTAAATTTTCGAATTAAACCTAATTTAATACCTGAACTCGGCTAATAGCGGACATGTTTACTTAAAAAGTTTCTAAATTGTTAGGTTATGTTCGTTTAGTTATAAAATTTGTGTTATATACGGGGTGAGGCAATCGTATCGTGACGAATTTTTGAAAAGGGTGATTTAAATCAGGTTCTTAATTTGGAAACCGGAGATTTTATAAAATCAAGATGTCTTCAAGCAGCGGTGAAGAGTACAAGGGCTCTGGAGTTTAGCCTCGTCCCTCATTGAGAAGTTTTGTCTAGGAAATCTATTTTTCGAAGGTAATATTCACAAAATTCCTAACTATGTATTAATTTAAGACGATTTAACGTTGATAAATATAAAATTTGCTCAATTGGGTATTGGAGGGTACATTGAGGGAATAGTCTGCGTAATTTTAGGAAATTTTGTATCTCTAGTGGCCATGGACTCGCAGTTCTTTTCCTTCTTCTAAGGAATCCATCAGAAGCGAACTTACAAATGACATGGTGGAGGAGGAGCTTTCTAGTTTCTATATAGAAGATAAAACCAACACATGGCGCATTACCAAAGCAATATCAGCATAATTAAAAATATGATAAAGTTTCATCTATTGATGGATTCAGAAAAACGAAAATTCGGTCTCACTCTCGAAATTAATATGTTTCAAACAGCCAATAACAGTTGCGCACAGTATAGCGGGCTCATGTATGGTGACACTTGTTTTACATCAAATAGCAGTCTTTTAACCCCCGGCCCACATTAATTTCAAAACGTGGCGCGTCTGTCATCAAAGATCGAAGAATGAAAAAATAGTTTTTGATGAATTATTAATTTGGGACAGGGATAAAAATATTTGACCTCCCTTAAAGATTTTCTAAAATCTCAAATATTTGCCTTTGTTTCCAATTCAAATTGTACGGCCTTGTGATGTAATCTACTATTTAGTAATTTTATTGGTCCATTTTCAAATGAAAATCGTTGTAGAGGGCGCTGGCATCATTATGCACCACTCCATGTTTCTACAGCTATAAACAGAAATAAACATTTAGCAAACTATTTTTGCATTGATCAAATCTATTGAATTTTTTCAACAAAGTGAATTTGATCTCATATGACTATTTTGTAGTTCTAATAACTGAGCCTGTGAGGAAAAAAAAATGATAAGTGTGATATAATGAAATAATTTAAACCGAATCTGAGAGTTGTTGCTTCACACCAGTAGTATTTATTTTGTTTTATAAAAGCAAACAGATTTCTGGGTTAAGCCTAGGTTATCAAATTAAGCATACAAGAAGAAAGTGTGATCCTATTTTGTTTTTGTTTCATTTTGTTCAGTCTACAAGAAAAAAAGTTGTTCAGTGAGTTCGTGTTAGAAGAGCAAAAAAAGATCTGTTAAGTTTGGTTTCATAAAACTTTGATAAAACGTTCGACAGAAGGTTAGAAATGGTTTATATCGGTCTGTTAGTACTAACAAACGTTTTTTATTGGTTAGTTATTTCAAATTAATTTAACAGTTAATTAGTTGTTTGCGATGTGTATTGTGTCAGATGCCGCTGTACGGCTCTACTTAAGGTAAAGTTACTACGTTAAGGCGCCTCTCTTGTTGCTTAAAAAGCAGTATCTAATTTACAGCTCCGCCAAGCTTAGAAAGGACGCGGCAAATATGCCAACTAATTTGATAAAAATTTGAATGAACCAATGAACGTTGAGTTATTTCTCAAGTATATTCTGTTTTAAAAGTTACAAATCATTGCGTATGTTTACATTTGTGGTATTTTTTTGTGTTATTCGGTTTCGTGCTATTTTATAATTTATTCCAAAAGCGCTTTATTTAATATTTGCGGTAACATTTTTTACGTATTTCGTGAATGCAATTTGACAAAATAATTTATGGATTTTAAATATTCGCGCCGAGAAACTTCTTCATTTGAGTGTACATTTTTAATTTTAGCAGCGCCTGACACGCCCCTAAAGTCGGTTCTAACGTTGGTGGAGCTGTAAGAGTATTTAAATTTAAGGCGCCTCTCTCGTGCTTAAAATGCAGAGTTTTGAACAAGTCAAGATTGTACAGCTAATAATAAATATTTTTAAATGATTAAAAAAAAAAATTAGGTAAAACATAAAACTATTTTGGTACGCGCTTAAACTTTGAAATTAAAATTAATTTCAAAGCAATAATGTAACCAATAATATAATATAAATGCTTCGAAATTAATAATAATTTAGTATTATGTTTTACCTAACTAATATTTCTGGAATCATTCAAAATATTTATTATTAACACCACAATCTTGACTTGTATTTTTAACATTTTAAGCCTAAGATTAAGATAAGCGTTAAAGATCTTAGATAATCTAAAAATCTAAAACCACTAGCATTGATTTTGAGCGGTCGTCTTTGGTTGGGTAACTTTTTAACCAAAAACTACCTCCCCTCTAACCGTTCGTCGCGAATTGACATAAAACTTAACCGGTTACTTTTGGATAACTTTTATGTCTCGCGAAAATACGCCTTAGGGTAAACTTTAAATTTTTCTTGGTAGATGAAATGGGTTCCCGATGAAATACCGATCCTATGTCTGTGCAAAATTTCAGCTTTGTAACCCCCTCCCAGTTCATAAATCTTTTAACGTACCGTTAAAACTAACGGATGATTATCAGATTTTCATTAGCTCGTTAGTGCTAACGGATGTTTTCTATTGGTTAATTAAATTTAACATTTTGTTCGGATATTTGAATGAGTCAGTTAGGGATTCTCTTCTTACCCAATACTGATTCAGTAAAATCTAAAAGATTTTAATTAAAAAAAAAAAAGAACTGTTACGGGGCCACGAATTTATACTGAAAGTAGGCCCCTAATTTTCTAGTTACGCTACTGCTTATAATATCAAGGACGAGCAACCTGCAGGCCGCATGCTGCCCTTCAAAGATTTTACATTTTGACTTTTACAAATTCCTACAATTTCTGTAGGTTTATTTTGTTAATAAAGAGATAATTACAAATTAAAATTTTTTAAAATAAAAAGTTTTTTACACGCGGCCCGCATAACAGTTTTAAATTTGTAGCTGACCCGTTGTAAAAAAAGATTGTTCATCCCTGACTTATACGCATTTGTAACTTGTAATCCTTGTAAATCCTGTAAATTAGGATTGCTACAATAAGTTGCGAATTTGAGATTATTTTAAATACGGTCGATTATAAGTTTAAACATTAGACTAACACCAACTTAAAAAAGTTAAATATAATCATACTTCTTCAGTTGGTAAAAAATACAGCCGACCAGTTGTTTATCAACAAAAATACGAAAACAGAATTCAGATTCAAAGCCCGAAATATCGGTAAGGCATTTATTTATTACCTAATTTTTTCAAAATATTTTTTAACCAAAATTTGGAAAATGTAATGATTATTGTTCATGAAGTAGAATAATTTTTTGAGAAGCTTCATCAAATTTTCCAAATTTAAATATATTTAAATATAAAATAAATTGTAATAAAATTTACTGACAACGGCTATTATTTTGCAACTTCTTAATGCGCATGTGTTAGGTTGCGGAATCATAACCTCAAAATTAACATTAAAAAACGTAATTTAAAACTGTATTTTATTCAATAATTCTAAAGTTTTGGTTAATTTTAAAAATTGGAATAAGGTGCGCATTTTAGAGTTTGGCCATCTGTAGTATGGAATTGGCATCTCATTGTTGGTTTTGGAAACCTCTTCTTTCCTTACAAATATAGTCGATAGATGGTGCTGCTAAATTGACATACTAACCCTGCGTTCGGGGAGAAGCTACTTTCGCTACCAAACATTTCTATTTTTCCTTCTTTCGAGTTTCCAGTCGTTTTCAAACGCTTTCTCCTTTCCCCGAACGCAGGGTTCAAACAATGAAATACGAGAATTGCAAATTTTTTTCTGTAGAGTCTTAAAGTAGATCAAGATTCTGGTGAATTTATACGTAGCCTCTTACTTTTGCTCTTACATAAAATATTTAAAAAATATATTAATTTCAGTTATTTAAAAAAATATGGGAAGAAGCAATGATAGAAGTCCAACTCCTACAAAAAGAAGACGAACTAGCAGGAATCGTTTTGAAGATTATAATGATAGAGTAACTCCAGATCGTTCACGTCGCATACGTTCATGCTTACCTCGATCGCCACGCCGAGATGAATACACAAGACCTCCAGAACCAAGTGAGCCTTATTGTCGAGCACTGTGCGTCAGTTCTCTACATCCAGAAGCAAGTGACGACCATATTAAAAATATTTTATACAGAGAATTTAAGAGGTTTGACGCTACAGATATAAAAATACAGCACGAATCGGACGAACGCGTAGCGTACGTTCGCTTTCGTAATTGTGAAGATGCTCGTGATGCAAAAGACTTCAAATCTCGCATTACCATATATGAACAAGTTACCGTAATAGAGAAAGCATATGAGGTTTCAAAGCCAAGAAGACCACATTACAGAGATCGGTCTCTTACGATCAGTCCAAGTCATTACTACGATCGACCTTCACAACCTTCCGGTCACTTCAGACAGCCTAACCGTTACGACCATCGTAGACCCTCTGGTAGCTATTTCGGTCCAAAAAATGTTGACAGAAGGGCATACCCACCTGGATATCATCAAGGATTTCCGAAACCTCCAACGTATCACGCTTTTCCTTATCACACATACGATCCTTCCGTACACCCAGTACCTTATCATTTTAAAAATCTCGAAAGCAAAAAAGATAAATTTCCAAATCATCTTCAACACATTTCACCCGAAAACGACCCTCTGGCCACCAGAACTTTATTTGTTGGAAATTTAGAAATCAATACTTCGAACAAAGAACTCTTTCACATTTTTAAACATTATGGATATATAGAGGACATCGACACCAAGCGTCCTCCACTTGGTACAGGTAACGCGTTTGCCTTCGTTCGATTCCAAAATGTAGATATGGCTCACAGAGCTAAAGTGGCACTTTCTGGTCACTTCATTGGACAATTTCCATGCAAAATAGGATATGGGAAACCTGTTCCAACTCCATGCGTTTGGGTGGGAGGTTTAGCGCCTTGCACATCGATCACACAACTGGAGCGAGAATTTGATCGATTTGGAACTATCCAAAAGGTGGATTACGTTAAAGGTGATGATCATGCTTACATTTTGTACGATTGTATTCAAGCCGCTTCCGCTGCAATTATAAAAATGCGTGGTTGTACTCTGGAGGGGTCTAAACATGGTTTGCGAGTAGATTTTTCGGGTATTAAATTTCTCCAAAGAGAATACAAATCTTATCGCCGATCGCGATCTAGATCGCCGGTGACCGAACGATCACTCTCGCCATGGTCCATTCGTTCTGAAGAAACCGATCTCACTTTAGTTAAAATTGCAAGTCAATGTTGTATAACATGGAAAGGTTCATTCATCTTGAAAGGTTCTCGGTATCCAGGAAATTTCTACCTAATCGACGGCGATATCGAAGTATTCAATAGTTTAGTTAAGGAAGAAAATGGCGAAAGACAAATCAAAATTACGCAAAGGTTAAGATTGCAGCCAACAAAATTAGAAAGCTTAAAAGATAAAATTGAAAAAAAAGTACCGTACGTTACGGCTTTGGTGCTCAAAGATTCCGAAACTTGTGTGGCTAGCGAACATGGACAGGTTCCAATAGTACGAAATTTTAATCACCTCCTACAGTATTTGGAAGAAAAACAAGTTGCGGGAATTGAAATTATAACGAACGAGAAATCAGAAAAAATAGGCGAAGTGTATGCATTTCCAAAGTGTTTTCTTTCAGAAGAGCTTCTTCGAAACGCTCATCCTGATTTGCCGAAGGAAGCTATGGAAGAAGACCATTTGGTGATTGTTGTTGTGCGGTAAAAACGATTTTAAACTGAAAAAATTGTGCCTTCGATATTAAAAAAAATAAAATGCTATATTATTTTCAAAAATTGTGTTGTGCTTTATTTATTGCTTCCTGGAATTGAAATGATTGTGTAAAGTATAAATTTCTTTTACTTCAAGAAAATGTTATAAAAATACAAACTAACTTCAAGTACAACAATAAAAAAAATGGAAACTGAAACTAAACGAAAAACATCGGACGATCTTTAATAATCGATTCTTTAATACTTAAACGTTCCTGTTCTTGGGCCAAATTGTTGATGTTCAATCTTCCGTTTTCGGTGTAAGCCGTAATTCGAGCTGCAGCCAAATGCGCATAATAAGTTGGTGCTGGATAGCTAACAGACCGCGTGCAACGCGAAAACATATGGCAGAAGTAAAAAGATAGTTGTTCCAGTTCGTCTTCACTTGTGTCTGCATCGTCCCATAACACGCGGTATTTTGTTGGGCGAGCAACACCTTGAATACTGGCATGAGAAACCAGGCAAAAATCTAAAGCCGTTGGATGCGTTATTTCGGTATCCACACAAGTGCCCACGGGAACATTTAAATTTTTGTCTCGCGAAGCATCTTTCTCGTTTATTGGGAAGAACCGCGTGTGATGGCGCTTTTGCACAACCAAGAAGGTGATTTTTGGCTTGTAAGTTCCATCTGGTTGTAAACGCATGCAAGCTCTTCTGATAGCCTGGATTTCGGTATTAAGAACGTACGAAAATTGTCCTTCGGATACACCATCACGGAAAAATACGATTCTCTCCGGCTTGAAACCTTTCGAACTTTTGTGGAAGTACAAAAGCTGTTCCTGCGTGATATTCTCCAAGTCTTCGATTATTTCCACTTTTGGTGGCTGTAAACGATAACAAATATTGTATTTAAACGCTCCTGGGTCGTACGAAGCCGTTACTGCTGCAATGCTAGTTTTGTCTTTCGAATCCGGACTTGGATGGGTCACATCTGCTCCCATTATCATGTAGGGCCTTCGCATCCAATCCAGCTTGTCTTGAAGAACATGGTTGATTCCTTCCAACTTTGTGTTAACTTTTTGCAAAATGTTGCCCACCGTAGACGCATTGATCTTCGAAATTGTTTTGGACTTAATGCACTGGGTCAAGCATCCCACCATTAATTCTGCAGCTTGCTTGACGTAACCATAAAGCGGTCCACTATTGGGAACAATCACAACAATCAAACTTAGACTCTTTTTTTCGATAAAAATTTCTTCTAAATCTTGCAACTCTTTTCTATATCGTGGAGTTAAAGTTGCAAACGGCCGTTGGGGTTGGGATACTTTCATGCCTAAGCTTGCAGATTGAGAAATCATCTGAAAATTTTAATTGTTAGTTTTTCACAAAAGTCAAAACTTTTTGACTTACCAATTTTACGAAATCTTCCATTTGTTCTACCTTGGTGTAGCGATCCAAACTGATAATCGTCCATTGCGTTAGGGTGACGGCATGGTAAAATTTTAGTGGCCTCCAAGCGCCTTGACTAGGATTAACAGTTGTTTTTCCATTGTATGTAAGAGCTGGCGGATCCAAAACCCTAGCGTTAATTTTTGTAAATTTATCGCTCACGGTAATTCCAAACTCTCGCACGCAGGGATCTTGGTTAAACTGCGCTCTACGTACGGAATCCATTATTTTCTCTTTTCTCACTTTGGTTGAGGTAGCGGCCTGTTTGATCATCGAACTTGTTAATTGTTCCGGTAATTTTCGATTAATGACTTGGCCCGCAACGACAAGGCAAAATTCCGCTGGTAGTAAAATATGCGGAACTCTCTCTTTGTTACCAACCCATATACAAGGCATCTTCGGATACCTGAGGGTAATGCTTTTCTCTTTAGAAAAATATTTTTCAACAGTCATTTCCGTCCCCTTTTCCGTTTTAAACGTAGCTTCCTGTGCAGACTTCTCCAATCCGTTGACGCGGTATTCCCGTTTCGTTCCTGGCTTGTTGGGAATCTCGTACTGAATCTTTAATGTTCTTAAAAAGCGTGCAACAGTTTCTTCATCTTGCCTATCCAACGGCTTTTGCAGCTGGTCCAATCTCAAGTTGCACAATTCTAAAATCAGTTCGATCACATTTTGTCGGGCAGGAAAAGCTTTATGGGCTACGTCAATGTTCAAGAACGGTTTCCATCCAATCACCGCCGATTGATAAAATCCGTAGTACATTTCCATTCCGCTACCCAACCTCAAAATTTGATCTTTTGGTGGTGTGAAATACGATCGACCAACTGGTAGGCACGTTAAAGCAGGAGCGCTGCGCAAGACAATATCCAAACACTGCATCACTTCTTGTGGAGTCGTCATGTGATGAATTCCATTCGAATTTGCAGTCATAAACTTTTGTAACGGCGTCATGTCCACATAATTTGCAAATTTAACCACCACCTTGTAAGATTTGGAACGTTCTCCTTCGACAATGGTTACATCATTTGAAATTTGCTTATCAAACGGCAGTTCGGTTGAACTGTACAAATTTTTCGTCCCATCAAACGCCGGAAAGCGATTGTTGTAATGTTGTTGCCGAAATGTTTCCATGATCTAAACAAAAACTCAAATTTGGGTTTCGGCAGTATGAATTTTACATTTGGCTTACCTGTCTAAATAACTTTTTGGGGGTATTTGGCGTAATCGTGACATCATAATGAACTGCGCGCGTTAAATTCCTAAAACTTAGAGCTAAGTGGTTGGTTTCGATGGTAATGGGTCTTCCTTTGGTGCCGCTGCGTGTTTTTCGGTTAGGAATGGTCAATTCGTAACTTTCTTTGGTGCCTTCCGCAGGTGGAATCTTTGCAGTATCCACGACTTGAACTGGAACTTGCTGACTATCAGACTGTCGCTTCTTCAAACTTTGCTGGTTTTTGCTTTGAGATTTCAATTCCAGCGTTGATAAACTTTGAGAAACCGCCGACACGCTGATGTCTGTTATATATTCAGATTGTTTTACCTTTCTAGAAGACTGACTTTCAGTCGGTTCTAACGTTTGAGGTGGTTTTGACTTTACATCACTTGAAGACACCTTTTCCACCACCTGAGCTGCTCCCTTACCTTTTCGTTTTTTGCGGCCCTGCTGAGTGGTAAATTCGAGCACAGGAAAATTAGCAGATTGTTGTTCTTCTATCACTACGGGTGGTTTTACACTTTCCTCTGTTTTGGTACGAGATTCTTCTTTTTCTTGATATGAATAAACTGGAGTAGCTTCTTCCATTTGGTTTGTTCGTGCTTCCCACTTATTTTTACCTGCCTTATTTTTCTTCACATTGCCATCTGCGGGTGTAATTTTGGAACTCACTTCTTTCTCTTGCGCCTTTTGTTTCCTTCCCTTTTTTGATTGCATAACAAAAAAACCATCACCTTCATCTTCAAAGTTTTTAGAATTATCTAGTTGGAATTGCTCTTCGGTAATCTTTTGCGTTTCGACCTCGTCGGTTTTCGGAGTAGAACAAGCCGACAAGGACGATGATTTGGATGATGATTCACTTAATTCTTTTTTATTTTTAGCTTTGGGTTTTTCCGTAGCCTCGCCTTTAGGAGCTGCTGTGGTCGAGGAAGATGCTTTGGCGTTTTTATCCTCAGTTTTCTTATCACCGGATTTGGCATTTTTTCCATGTTTCCCTTTGTTCTCTGGCGGAACCATTGGGGGTTTTTCTTCTCCTCCACCTTTTTTCTTTTGACCTGCAAATACGTAGAATTTGATGATCAAGAAGTTTATACGTTTGATAATTAAAAATTATTTTTATATGATGTATGTAAGTTTTTTTTTACACATTTCAGTATTAACATACCTTTTTTCTTTCCCATATTTTCCAATCAAGTTTTTTCCAACGTTAATCACAAGAATGGAATTGAAATTTTACTAGGTGCAAAAATTATTTGTAATGGAGGTAACCAAGTAAACAATAATTGTTTTTAATTTTTTTTCAAATTCAATTTTTTTTATTGTTATTTAATGTGACTTAACTGGATAGCTTGATTTAACAATATTTTTCAAAGTTAAAAAAATTATTATTAGTAATTTGGGTACTATATTTTTATTATCACTTTTTGTTATATATAATAAGTCCAATGAATTTTCTCATTAAAATACTATTAAATATTAATAAATATAGCAAATTTGTTGGTTCAATGAAAATTAATGCATAACCAAATGATACTGATGACGGACCGGACCATAAATCACGATCAACAATAATGGAAAAAATCATATGAGGCCAGGTCTTGCTTAATATCAGAAACCAGAGTATACATCCAATTACTTATCTAATTCGATTTATGTATTGGAGTTAAGTTTTCCTTTTTCCTAACTCACGGTGAATTTATTGGATCTAGTTACCGTTCAAATGACAATGCAATGTATATGTTTCCATGTTTACTAAATATTTTGTATTATTCTAGAGTTGTTAATTGAAAAATTGACCTTAGATCTGACGAAGAGTGCGTAAGCACTTGAAAGCTTAAAAATGTATTATAATTTAAACAATTTAAAAAATACCATTTAATTTGTTATCACGAGTTAGCAACTAACCAATTTAAATATAAATTTAATTGTAGGCTAATTAATTAGTAAATCGATTTAAGTGTAAGGTAAAATTTGATACGTCAATGGAATGTTGTACATAAACGATAAGTAAGATAAAAGTAATATGACGTGAAAAAATTATTATTATTGATTAAAATAATTCTTGCAAAGAGATACATTATAATAAATTATATTATGAATTTTTAGCTAACAAAATACTAAAATGTCCTACAAATTGGATATTATACTAATTACTACTTATTAGCTTTTCTGAATAATTATTATTAAAATTTTGGATAGCGAAGTAAAACTTAATTTAGAATCTGTTTGAAAATTAATGAAGTGGTTTTGAAAAAAAGTATCATATTTTACTGTAAATGCAATTAAAAAATTATACTACATACCAGAAGACATTGAAACGTTCTAGATAAACTAAAACCCAATCACGAATGAATCATTCGAATATTTTCTGGACTTATATCTTACCTTTACTATTTACGGTGAATCCCAGTATGTAAGGTATTTGAATCATATTATTTTTGTAGATTAAATAGATGGAAGTATGATATGAGAAAACGTATTCCCCATAAAAAGTTGTATTTTGCCGATTGTCTCGCGACAGTAATAACCTGGCTGTGACTGTGGCGCCATCTGTGGATGGGATGATCCTATGGAAAGGAATTTTATTTGAAAGCATGCGCATTTGTACTTAGAAATAGGAATACCAAATTTAATTATGACAGATGTCAATTTTCTGTAATGAACTTACTACATGAAATTACGTGGCTGAAGTTGTAATTTAAGTTATTGAATAAATTATTTAAAAAAATAATGATCATTAATTAAAACTTGTTAAAAAACACATTCAATATTAATCATTATCTTAAATTCAATATATAACCTTAAAATGAAATTATTCAATGTTTAATTACTATTAATATTAAGGTAAAATAAGTAAAACCATTGCCTAAAACCATAGGAGGCAATGGTAAAACTGTTGAATATGAGTATTATAATTTATAATGTATGAGTTTTTAAATTCTCTTATGTGCACATTTATTTTTAAATATGTGCAAATTAATTATATATTTCAACGGTTTTTCGCCTGTATGAGTTTGATTTTGAAAATCAAACGATTCAAAAGATAATGATTTTTTTTTAATTATTATTATGTGCACATTTGTAATCACAAATTTCACACTGAAATAAAATAAACAAATATAGTAGATAGTATTACTGTACTCATTAGTAAGTACAAAACAGCACCAAATGCGCATGCTTGGATACATAACACAACTTCGCATAACCTCACTGTGAAATCAAATTTACCTGCACCAAGCTAGCGCCGCCACTTTCGCAAAACCTAAAAAAAATATGTTGAGAATTTGTTGCTAATTAGTTGCGGCAATCGCGAATTTGTTGCTCTTACCGTTCGCGAATTACAGCCATTTAAGTGGTGGCGGCGCTAGGTTGATATCAACCTAGTGGGTTGGTGGCTACTGGCTATCACCTAATGGGGGTGATCAAATTGTAAAACGTTCGAGCACCACTGGATTAGTCTTTGTGCCTTCGCCCTTCGCCGAGTATGCGCGACTCGAGAGAGCGACATCTGTTAGTTAATTTGGCTGCGTGTCATTAAAGATATTGCAGGTATTTGTTTATGCAACACCGACGCTCTTGTAAAATTTGACATCTACAGCCATCTTTCATTTTAGCGGAGTGAGTGGGCATGTAATAATAAGAAAAAGGGTTTACGTGCGTTAAAATCATTTAAAAAGTATGTTGTTGGTGTAAGTTTTGTATATTTTTTAAGTTTATTTTTGTGTTTTACTAGAGAGATGAGTGTTTGTGTTGTGTTTTTAGGTGAGTTGTCAAAAGGAGTGTCGTGGTCGTGGTGTCATCCTGTGCTGGTGTTATCGTTAGTTTTGCTGTGCTGAGTGCGTATGTCCGGCTCTGGAAGAGACAGAATTACCGTACGCATTCACAACATGAAAAGAAGTAGTGACAGAGATACACCGCCCCGTAGTAAAAGGTCGCGTTCTAGCATTGGGCGGTATGATGATAGTTCGGACGAAAGGATCACTCCCGAACGTGTACGTCGTCGTCGCAGTCGTTCCCCCAGCCCCAGGGCTAGATACGTTTCTCCACACCGTGACGAATATTTAAGGCCACCCGAACGTTATGCCCCGTACAAGGTTTTATGTATTAGTGCTCTACATCCTAAAGCTAGCGACGAATTAATCAAGGATACTTTATATCGTGAGTACAAGAAGTTTGGTGAACTTAGTATTAGAATATCGCATGAATTGGAAGAACGAGTCGCCTATGTTTGTTTTCGTAATCCAGACGATGCTCGCGATGCCAAGCACGCTAAACCTCGTATTATTATTTATGATAAAGTCGCTCTCGTAGAGGCTGTTTATGAAGTTCCCCGAGCTACCGGAGAAATTTATAGGGGCCGTCCTCGGTCCATCAGTCCTGAGTACGATAGGCATTATTATGCCAGATCCCCCGGGCCTGAACGCTTGCGACCGATTGATCGTTACGAGCGGGCGTACGGACCCCCTCCAGGGGTACCCGTGCATCGTGACCCGTACAGAAGGGAAGCTATGCCCGCCCCTCATCATGAATACTTGGCGAGACCCCCCGTACATCACGGGCCCCCTCATTTACCTCCGGGGCATGCCTACGGCCCCCCTCGGCATGCAGTTCCTCGTACTCCTTTCGAAAAAGCCGAAAACAAAAAGGATAAATTTCCAAATTACCTCCACCACATATCGCCCGAAGACGATCCCCTTTCTACGAGGACGTTGTTTGCTGGAAACTTGGAAATTAACATAACCGATGAAGAATTGCGTCGCATTTTCGGACGATACGGCGTTGTTGAAGATATCGACATCAAGCGACCTCCTCCAGGTACAGGAAACGCGTTTGCTTTTGTACGTTTTCAAACTCTAGATATGGCACACCGATCAAAAGTCGAACTATCGGGTCAGTACATAGGAAAATTTCAATGTAAAATTGGTTACGGTAAAGTTACACCCACTACACGTATCTGGGTAGGTGGTTTGGGTCCTTGGACTTCAGTTCCACAACTCGAAAGAGAATTTGATCGTTTTGGAGCCATCAAAAAAATCGATTACGTTAAAGGCGATAATCAGGCGTACATTTTGTACGACAGCATCGACGCTGCTACAGCCGCCGTTAAAGAAATGCGCGGATTTCCTTTAGGGGGATCGGAGCGTCGTCTCCGTACAGACTTTTCAGACGTAAATCCACCAGCACCTTACCATAGACCGAAACAAGTGTACCCCCCTCACGACGAACCCGTCGATTACAGAAGAGGTGCCGCCGAGTTCGCCGATTACGATGCCTTTGAAGGAGGCGAGACGAGTTACCGCGGGTATCGAGGACGTCCCGCCTATCCAGAACGTCGTGGAGGAAGTCGGGGTCCTTATCGGTACCCGGAAGAAGAATGGAACCGTCAAGCTGGTGATCCTGAATACGAACGGCGACGCTCTGGTTCGCGAGCCGCAGATAGATCTCGCTCGCGTTCCGCAGGACGTTCTCCTGACTCGGACTCCGATGCAGGGTCCAGAAGAGCCGGCTTGTTAGCCAGCAGTCGTACTTTACCCGAAGTCGCACGGAAATGTTCCACCATCTGGCAAGGCGCTCTAATACTAAAAAATTCCTTGTTCCCTGCCAAGTTTCACCTGATCGACGGTGATACCGACATAGTGGAGGGCTTAATGAAAGACGAAGACGGTAAACACCAATTGAGAATAACGCAACGGTTACGGTTAGACCAACCAAAATTGGAAGACGTGCAGAAAAGAATATCGAGCGCCAGTTCCCACGCAATCTTTTTGGGTCTCGCCGGTTCGACTGCTTCGATAACAAACGAGGACAGTAGCGTCCAAACACGTCCCCTGCGAAATTTGGTTTCATATCTGAAACAGAAAGAAGCGGCTGGAGTAATATCTCTGCTTAACAAAGAAACGGAAGCGACTGGTGTTTTGTATTCCTTTCCTCCTTGTCCCTTTTCCACAGAACTGCTGAAACGCACGTGTCCTAATTTACCAGACGAAGCGATGAAGGAAGATCACTTAGTTATTGTTGTGGTACGTGGTGGCACAGCCTAATCTACTCACGTATTTTTTATTTTTTTAAACAATTAAGTTAGGCAAGTTAGATTTTTAATTATTTTTTTTCCTCACTTTTTTTTGTATCAAGATGTATAGGGTTGGGCAAAAGTTTTTCGAGGTAAAAGGTTTTGTCCAACTCTTAGACTTATTATATTTAGGCGAAAATTTTTTTTTAGATTCAGCTAGGAGATTTATAAATATTGCATCTCTAACATACAAGTTATTTTCAGGAAATTGGTGAACAACGTTAAGTTATTGTGAAGTAAATGTTGTTGATAAAATTTCGAGATGTGCAGTTAATTTGTTTGGATTTTCTCTAAAAAAAAAAATGTTTAACATAAACTTGTAATTACTGTTTTGAATTTGGTTAGTGCAGTGGTTTGCTCTATTTGTAGTGCTGCAGTTCTTTCCCATTTTATTTTTTTAATAATCCAAACGGAATTATTACGATGTGACCTATTAATCTTGTGAGTTAGTTAATACCTTTTTTATTTTTATTTTTTTTTTGCAAATTTTTACCACTGTTGATGACTTTCGAGTTGATATGTGAAAGAACTGTACTGTTTGTTGATATACAAAGCTGCAGTGTTAATTTAGTGTTTTCATGACGATGTGATGTTGGTAGTGTAAGAATATTAAAAATTTCAGTGTCTTTCAGGGTCTTTGTTTAACAGTTTAATTAAAATAAAAGCCTGTTTATTTAATAGTGTAATTTGCAAGTTTAATTATGGTAGTGCTTGTGAAAATTAACATTGATCAAATTGTATGTTTTTCAATAAAATTAACGTGTAAGTGACAGTTTTTATTTAAATTTTATATTTAAACATGAACTTTTGTTGACAATAAACTAATTTATAATTTCAAGTTCACTTATTTTGCAAGTATTAAAAATTATGATGCAGCTATTGTTCAGAAAAAGTTTAATAGTTTGAAGTGGGAGAGACTGGGCTAGTTCCAACTTACTCTGTGGGTGAGGTAAGTTGCTAGAAAGCACTATGGTTTCTGAGTCTTAATTTCATGGCCAAAACTAATTAAAATAATAAATACAAAAGAACTTCAGGAAGTATTTCTATTGCTCGACTATTTACATGTACATTTAAACTTCCCTAACTCGAATTTCAAGGGACAATCAAAAAAATTCGAGTTGGAGAAAATGTATCAAAATATTTATATTTTATTATTAGTAGGTATGAATAGAAAATAAAAAAAGTCAATGCTAGAATAATCGATTTATTGTCAAATATTGTATTTTATAGTATTGGAAATAGTCTGTAATTTTTTTTTTTATTCTAAAACTCCACTTCATTTTGTATGAAATCTTTAACCTTATACAGGGTGAATGAGAGCACCCGTATCAGTCATTTTTTTCAAAAACGGCTAGTCGTAGAGAGTCAGGTTAAAAATATTTATTATAAAAGCCATAATAAAGAATCAAATGGTGATATTATTATTTCTTGGAAAGGTCGTCATCCCGAGTAGTTTGCTCCAGAATTTTAAATTTTATAGGTCGAAAGTGGTATTGTTGAAAAAATTATTTTATTACTCCCACTCCTTTTAAGTAATGGTAGTCTCATTCACCCATATGCAATCGAATATTACTGAAAAGGGGAGGGAGTAATAAAATAATTTTTCCTACAAAACTTGCTTATTTCTTAAAGATCTTTTTAACGATACCATTTTCGACCTATGGTTCCATTTAAAATTATGGAGTTCTGGAGCAAACTACTCGGGACGCCGACCTTTCCAAGAAATAATAATATCACCATTCGATTCTTTATTATGACTTTTATAATAAATATTTTTAACCCGACTCTCTACGACTAGCCGTTTTTGAAAAAAATGACTGATACGGGTGCTCTCATTCACCCTGTATAATGAAGTGTAAATTCGGTTGGAACATTTTCTCTTGACTCAAAAAATATTCGCAGCTTTTCAAAGAAGTAACTTCTCCAAATGTTGGTGGAGCAATAAAAGGAAGGCACTTACAAATAAATCTTTTGTAGATTCCAGCTTTTCTAAAATAATTGATGATTGTTTGCTGTTTAACGTTGATAATCTACGATTTATTGAGATTTCTTATTGAATTCAATAAGTTTATGCTCTCAGGTTTTGTTGGTCAAAATACCCATAACAATTTGTTTTCTATAATGTTTAAGATTTTTTTTATGCATTGCGTAACGAATTTTTGTATTGTTACAGGCTCTACTTTTCAAATCATTTCTAAGTACGGCCCATGCATTTTATTTAAATGTAATCATTTAAATTCAATCCATTTTGCAAGCAGATTGTGCATGGCATTTGAATTTCTAGAAACTTTTTGGCGTAGTAATATGAGTTACCCGAGGACAAAATAGCGGAGCGGACCTGTTGGTTACAACAATTTTCTGAGTGCCTATTTGGTGCGTGTTTAAGCATGTTTTTGGTTTAACGATGGTAATTGGGTAACTCAATATCTTGAAAGTGTCTGGTATGCAAGTTGTATGATCATTTCCGTTTCTCTACGGTTAGGAGCGACTTCTGTGTTATTGTTAACAACCCAATTCTAACCTACCTACTTCGTTTTCCGTGGGAAGACGGATCGCTTTGGGAATTCTTTGATCATCTCCAACACCATCTCACTGGTCCAGTTCCAGCCACATATCTGCAAGCAGTGTTTCAGTAGCGGATCCAGGGGGGGGGGCACGTGCCCCCCCCCAGACGGTGTATTTTTATATTTTTGTGTGATATGATAACAGTTATTGTTGACTTTTTTGCCCGTCCGCCCCTTTGTGCCCCCCCCCCCAGAAAAAAATCCTGGATCCGCCCTTGCAGTGTTTTAATGTCGCGAATGTCGATAAAGTGTTTTCCTGTATAAATTGACAAGTTACAGATTTCCATTTTAAAGCCAGCCACAGGGATGTACCCAGCCAACTTTGGGGGGGGGGGGGAATTTGCCAACTTAATTAAATCGAAATTGCCAACTCTTTGTAATTGTCTATTTTTCCTATTATAGGGTTAGCGGCTTTTGCCAACTTGACCAATTTCCTAAAATATTGGGGGGGGAGACTCCCCCCGTAAGCACGTCCCTGCCAGCCATCATATATCGAGTAGAATGAGACGTTTGTCATAAGATAAGTTGTAAACTTACGAGAACGTTTTACGTAAGTAAATTAATTCTTTCTTACTCTAGGTGGATTACTCCTCTTTTGCTACTCTTTTTACTACAACTTTTCACTACAGCGTGTGGATGTCCATTGGAAGGCCGAGCTAAGAAATTCTGTGCGCTCCGTGATTTGAACCCAGAATTTCCGCTCTGTAACTCGACCAGCGATCACATCACTCCACTGCTGTCAATAAAAAAACATTTAAATCTGTTTTTTTTAGTTTCCCCAAGCTACCGGTCTTTTTTTCAGAATCCATGATCTATGCCTCCGCATGAATAACGAGTTAGTCTTAACATCGTGACCAAACAAACTGGAGAGGTCCTCTCCGCTTTGTGACGAACTCTGGTCTCTGTTTGGGTTAACCCTCATTAGGGATTGCGATTCAGAGGGTAGCTTTTGTTGCACTTGGTCCATTAGTTGCAGCACACCCAAGAATTTTGTATTTAACAAGTTATTTTGGAAATTCGAGTAGCTAACGAAATTAAACTTCGAGACATCGAAATATTCGAGTTATGGAGATACAATTACACGTAAATATATGACAAACCTATACGTTTTCAAAAAAAAATCCGATTTATAGAATAATTCGTGTTGGAGATTTTGACTGTATTACATTTCGTTCTCTAACTCTACTATTATTATTGTATAATAATTATTGATCAGTATGCATTATTTCTCCCAGATCAATTTCTTCAGATTCATATTCTTATTTTCTTATGATGGCTTTAATTCTGTCCGCATATTAATTAATTTCGGAGGAAAGTTTAATTTAGGTTGACGATTAAAGTTCAGGATCAGAAGTGTCCATAGCCTTATTAAAAATATCTGTTATGTTGTGTTGCCTACACTTTTTCTAGCGTGATATTGCCGATCTTGTTTCTATAGCTTACTTCATATCTTGATTCAGATCCTTCTTCACCGAAATAACCAACTGTTACAGGCATTGGGTACCAGTCCATATCATTGAAGATTCATTTTATTGTGAACCAGTAAGATTTTCTTTTTAAATAAAATTTGCAAATGCAATTATAAAAATTTCTCGTTTGTTTTTCTTTATTCTACATTCACACTACAGACAGATAAGAAGTGTACTCCGCAATTGGGAAATACAATTTTTTCCAATTAATTTTTATGTTTTTGACATCAATTATTGTAGAGGACAATATAAAAAGCCAAGACGCTAGCCTGTTAAAAGAGATTCACTGGTCCAGCTTAGGTTAGTGTTAGGGAAAGATATTTTATTAATTAACACCGCTAAAGAAGATATCCACAGGTTAACTATCCGTCCGTGGACGGGCTTTCCACCTAGTATTGTTAATAATATAATAGATACAGGGCCGATATAATAATAAAAGCGATAAAGTCCACTTAACTAAAGAGTCCTAGTTAACTAATAGAAAAGTCCGTTGACTCTAACAAACCAATAAGAAATCAACTTTTATTTCCAACGGCTCTGCTCTTTAAAAGTTTTATGAAATCGGCCCATATTAGATGGGCTCAACATTTTAACATTTTTTTAAGAGGATTAACCAAATACTTATTGGTTAAATACATAACGGTCAAAATAAATGCCTCTACATAATTCTTAAATAATGATAAGTGAGTATAATTGAGGCTTTATACTCGCTGCCAGTTTGGGCGACTTGAGTATGTGCCATTGCGACAAAATTTTTAAATTGGCGACGAAATGGACGACTTGAGAATTTGCCAGCGCCAACATGGCCAGAATCAGTGACACTCTGTCTGCCAAAATCATAGAGTTGTCCTACAGCTGGAGTGGCACGTTGGCCTAAAATGGTTGATCACTATATCAGTTCCAGTTGAGTTTTTATAAATAATTGTAATATCTTCTGGGATAGTTTAACAAGCTCGAACTCGTAATAATTGGCAAATCTGTATTACAATTAACGCTTTCTGAAATACATGTGACCGTTTCGGAATTAAAGCTGGAAATGGTGTAGCTATTAATAAAATGAAGAAAGTAAGTTGCGAATTTTGATGAACTTACATATTTTGAGATCTCACAAGCTGAATAATTTTGGGAGACAGTGAGAATAATGTTCACAATGGGTTAACATTGTTTCACTTGTTTGTTGTAATTTTTTTACGGAATCTATGAGGGGGCCATCCATAAGTGACCAAAAAACAAAAGAAGGCTTAAAACGGGAATAAATATAATTTATACCTAGTCAACTATAAGAAATTTAGCTAGGATAGTTTTCTTTGTGAATCATTTTCTGGTTGAGGTAAAAGAAAAGTGCTCAGGAGTGATGGAATAAAATAGTAAGTATCCACAGTGTCTGATTTCCGAATAGGAACGCACCTGGGGTCTCAAAATTCAACTCTTAACATAAAAAAAAAAATTAAATTATAAATAAAAAAAACGCGAGACAAAGAAATAACATTGAAAATTAACCAATATAAAATTATAACTGCCTGGCTATATTTAATATTAATTTAAATATTTTAAACGAAAATGGAATTGCTGACCTCTCAAAATTCACCCATTGCAATAAAAATTTGGTCACCATTTTTGCGGTATTCACAGATTTAACATTAAAAATTTTAGATAAAATATTATTACAATATAACTCACTATTAAACAGCTATCTCCCTTCCACTTAGAATAGTTTCAAAAATTTTAAAACAAAATTTTGCGCCTCCGTTTGCACCAGTCCACGCCCCCCAGTTTAAAAAACGCTGCTGTAGGGGTAGTAAAATTATTTAGAGGGAGAGCCTCAAAATTGAATTGCACCTAGGGCCTTTTAAGTGTTAAATCTACCACCGAGTCTCCATCTTCAAAAGTTACATTCTTATAAGACAAAAAAATTATTGAGGGGAAAAATTAAATACACAAACATAACAAATACTTAAATTATATTTTAAATTATGAAAATAAATAAAGAACATCATTATAAACTTTTTACAATAAAATTATTTAAATAGTTTACAGACCTTTGTCACAATTCTCACTCCTTAAACCACTAAACTTTAGGTGTCGATGCAGTCATTTTTTGTAGCAATATCATTAAATTACTAAACCTATCTTTAATTTGTCCAATAGTACGATTTTCTAGAACTTCTGAAATCTTCACAAACGCTTCCTCTTTTCTCCCCTCTTTCTGTATCGTTTCTAAAATAATTTTATCTTCATCTCGCGTCCAGGTAAGTTGTTCAAATGTGTTACTATTACTATTATCACTATGAATCGGCGAATTACTTAAACTTTCAATTTCCGACTCATCTGTTTCTGTATTGATATTATCCTGCGAAGATTCCTCACAAAATTCTTCTACCTCCGATTCGATCGAAGTATTACAATCCCACTCCACGCCCTCCTCATTTAATTTCTTATCAACGATTTCGGATTCAGCTACAGTTTCATTACCTGTATCTTGCATTGAGGCTGTAGTTTTAGGTGGCGCCAATGGTTCAGTTTCGATGTTCACGATTGTACTAGGTTCGGTTGGACCAACTGTTTTATCACTTTTTTCCGCCAGTTTGACCTTTTTTCTGCGTGTTAATTTCGTTAGACGTTTTTTGCGGTTAAATTCATTATCTTCATCACTATCAACATTCGGTCGAACCTAAGCAGAATTTTTTATGAAACCACAAATACACAAAAGTAAAAATTTTTACCTCTTCTTGAAATGAAGTTTGTTTCGATGGGCTATTATCCGATCTGCGTTTTTTCTTATCCGGCGAACAGTTTAACCTTTTGTAATGTTCAGCATCAAAACTTCCATTAAATGTTATGTTCGCTAGACGTAAACCTTTCCCAGTTTGGACGTAAACCCGACCCTGAATAAACTGAAATTATGCTTATAAATCGTATCAGGTTACAATGTTATAATTTGTTTATTTACCTTGATCCCACAAGAACTACAATGCTGATTGTGAACTTTTGCATTTTCGCCTTTATGACACACGCAGATACAATTTACCCCTCCATAAGGGTCTTCGACTTCCGGAATTGTAACCAATTCAAACATATCTTGATTAGGATCTCCGTCACGTTTCACATCTACTTCTTCAAATAAACCTTTCAGTAAACTGCAATTTAAACAAATTTTGACAAAAATATTACCAAACAAATGAATGTTACCTTTCCGGTGGTGGCTCGGTAGGGAAGATTTGTAAAAACCAATCCGTTAACAAACTGTTTCCCTTTAAAAGTGGCAAAATTGTGCCCTTCACTCTATCCATGGTCACATCAGTGCAATTCGCCAAATCACTTAAGCTTCTATAAATTTTACGCAATTGTGACGGTTGCTCTTTAAAGTAAAGCTCCAATTTTCGTAAAAATAGCGACATATTTTGCAACTTATAGTATACAGTCAATTTTCCAACACTTAGTGCTTGCGAGGGGTTTAAAAATGTAACAAATTCTTCCAATAAATCGGAATGATTTTTACCAAAAATTGTCTTCACTTTCTTATAAAGATCTGCCACATTTTTCGTACTATCCCCGAAGTTCGCAAAAACTTCCATAAATTTGTCATAGTCTTCTGGATTCAGATGATCGTGTGCTTTGTCAAAATAAGCTTGAGCAAAACCTGTGGAAAGAAAAGTCAATTCAAATTAGGGTTCTTCGAGGATTTTTGCACCACTTACTTTGTGCTTTATCTTGTAATACGAGTGGATCCTCGGGAGACAACATGGACAAATTGGAAGTATATTCTTTTCTTAACCTCAACTTCTTCTTTTCGGCACCTGAAAGACTTTTACGATTTACACCTTTCACATACGTACTAGCAGCCATTAAAGCGTTAATGTCATCTTCGTTGTCCTACAAAAAACTGATTAACAAACACAAATAAATTAAAATGCGGTCTTACCTTTGGGACCTCTTCCACATCTTCTACTTCTTGGGAAGTGGAAGCAGTAGCATCAAGAAACGATGTGTGTGTAGAAGTAGAAGTTTCACTAGCGTTTCCAATAGAATCACTTAAAAGTCCACTCAAACTTGGCATACTCGGCAACATATTGGTGTTTTTAATCATACTTTCATTTTGAACTTTCAAATTTTTGAAAATTGAAGAATTAAACTTGTAACACTTAAAACATGAAGGATCGGTTTCAAATGTTGACAATTTAGGCGACTTAAAATAACTGTCCAATTTGTGCACAACTTTCTGTTTAGGCGTGGAACAAAATAGAGAACGTCTTGAAAAGCTGACCGGAGTTGATTTTGTGGATTTGTTGTTAGTCGAAGAGTTGTATGAAAGTTTGCGCTTTTTAGCCGTTGCTCGATTCGTGAAACTTTTAAAAGATGCCGGGGCAGGTAAGATCGCCGGTTTTAATGATTTTAACACCTAATGAATTAAAAAATTGCATTAAAGTCAAAATTCGCAAAAAAAAAACTAACCAAACAAACAATGGTGATTTTTATGTGAACTAAATCTAAATGACAGAGTAGTGATTTAAATTTTGACAGTTTAGAACCAGTGGTTCTTAAACTACGGTCTGGGTAGCTATCACCAGGGGGGTTATTTCGGAATTTATTTTAATTTTTATTTATTAAACAATTTTGATGAATATCTTTTATAGCGTCAGATACGAAAACCTTATGGGAGTTTTGGAAACATCTGGTGGAGTGCAGGTTTAAACGATTATCAATGTTGTTACCCTGAATTCGAAAAAATATACACCATTAAATAACATTGAAATTGTAGGAATCAATTGAAATTACCAGAATAATTACGATCGCGACCCATGATTTGCACTAGTTGCACTGGCTTACTGAATTTTACGTTTAAAAAAATGATCACTTACGGTATCAGGATACAAATGTTGCTTAAACTGATAAGGTAGGAAACTTTTGTCCCTTTCAATCGGAGCCTTAATTCCATATTCCTGAAGAGTGTGAACATAGTGTACAGTTGTGGGAGCCTTAAAATTTTTGAAATAATATTTTATGGGGTTCATCGTATTCCTGGGATTCTTGCAGCTGTTGATGTGGTGGTATAAATTGGTGTAGGATTTTGTGGGCATCATGAATTGCGATATCGTCAGACAAACTTTCTTCAAGTTAACTTGGCCATTACGTACCAAGTTCACTGGATCTTGAGACAAGTATGGAATGAATTGTTCCAATCCAATTGCTATTAATCTAAGATTACAACTAATTAGTACCGCAAATTGGGGGGGTCGATTAAGTAACTTACTCGTCTTCGCTGTTTATAAATGTCGCATGTTTTCCAAAACTGCTCGAGGATTTGAAAGGAATTTTTGGTAACAAAGATGGATATAAGAAAACGTTGCTGTTTGCAATTGTTTCTATTATTAATGGTGGTAATTTTACGATGTATTCGGAACCAACAAGTCGGGACTGTTTCCTACAGGAAAGATTTCAAAAGTGAAAATCACACTTAAATTTAAAAACTTACGATTGCTCCAGATCTTGCACCACTTGCCTAAAACGAAACATTAGAAAATCTGTTAGAATGTGGACGAAAACACTTACTTCTTCATACTTTGAATTTCTTCAATATCTTCAGCAAATTTTGCTTCCCAATCACAGATTAATTTAAGTGAACCTTCCAAATTGCACGACCGAAACGTGGAATTTTCATTGGCACCTGCCAGGTGGTGGAAGTTATACTAAAAAGCAAATAAAAGTTAAGGTGTAACTTTTAAATTGTGAAAATCTTACCAGGAGTTCTTTGATTTCTACAGCCATGTTATGAAACTCTGGGTGTTTATACGTAAGCAAAAAATGCTCGGTTAATAATTGTACATGTTGACGTAGTTGTTGTTCGATGAGTAACCTTTGGTCCTTACTTATAATTTCATTTTCGTCTACAGATTCGGCGGTTGAAATTTCATTGGTGATATCAAGTGTGGTGTCCTGAGAAAACAAAAACAGGAAAACTGTAACAACTTCGAAACTTTTTGTTTCCTCCCCTTAAAATATCTTTCGTACCTGCAAATCATACTCGATCATTTGAACTTGAGGAATGGCATTCAAATCTACTTTTGATTTACTTTCATCTGTGTAATTATCGACAAATTCACACAACCCGGCTATCAAATTCCTCAGTTCCTTTTTTGACACGTTGACCGCTTTGTCAATTCGAAAGTCTTCAGTGTCAACTGAAATATTCAACTGTAATTTTAGGACTTGTAAAATTAATACAACTTACCAATAGAGATTTCCTCATCAGCCAAGATATTGTACGAAGGATCTTGTTCGTCGTCTTCCGTTTTCTTGCTGACTTCATCCACAGGTTCAGTATTCAGCATCACTAAAAAATCCGACCACAATGTGTCACCATTTGTCACCGTGTCATACATATCAGCCGTTATGTCAGGTGGCATAAAGGCGTTCTCGATGGTTTCCAATGCAATTTGTTCCAGGTTCAACTTGGAACGAGTCCTTAATGCTACCGTGAGACTCTCTTCGTTAGTTTCCTCCACCGTTTTAACAGGAGGAACTTTAAAAACACCATCGTCCGTCCACTTAATTGGTGAATCACCCGTAGGGGGAAGAGTGGGTGATACAGAACGAAGATCAGTTTCACTTACCACAGAACTCTCATGATCGTCTTCACTCTATTAAAAAAAAAAGTTTACTCTTGCAATACTCCCGACATTGCATAACTTTACCTCTTCTTCCATTGGAACGTATTCATCCCCGGAGGAATCCTCCGCAAATTCATCACTAATCAACTTTTCGACCTCGGAAGGTTGTTTCGATGAAGCAAACAAAGGATGGGATCGTAACGGGGCGGAAGGAAACAGTTCCCTAATAAATACAAAAGGTTTAAACTGTAAGGTAAAAACTAACACGACTTACTTGACTTTAGATCGGGTCAATTTGGGTTCGAAGATAGATTCGGCAACAAAACCAAGATTTTCACTTTGACGTACCAAATCAAGAACGTATTCGTGGCTGACCACTTCTTTCAAAAGATTCTTCACATTCGCGACATTCAAGTTGCTTTTAGCAGCTTTTTCGTCCAACATATTTTCAAAGTCACTGTCAATCATTTCCAGTGCAGTTTTATCTACTTCCACATCCATTTTCTTCTTGGGCCGCTTTGGACTAGGCAAAACAATTGTTAAATCGTGATCCGAGGCTTCACTTTCGGATAATTCTTTCGATTCTTCGTTCTCTTCCATTTTTAAAACTAAAGTGAAAGTACGAACATTTAAGATAATGATCAATCAAATCTCAAATGATAGCTCTGTTTGGTACACATAAAAGTGTAGTGCAGGCAGGATAGCCTAAGGCAGTCCAGGGCAGCCGGAACTGCACGAGAACTCGCTAGTGCACATGACTGTAACAAACGACTTTAGTGCAGGCGGTGCAGGATTGAAACGTCACTCATAAAAGTTGAAGTTTTTTTTTTATAAAAAAATCAAAATATATTAGTGTGCGAAAGGGTAGTCTCTAAAAAATCAGAACAAATCGAGCACAGTTATTTCTGAGAATACTTAGTTCAACAATAACATCATAAATGAGGACAAATTTATGAGTTCATTTCAAGAAGGCAGTTTACATTTTTATGGCCTACGACAAGTTAGTATCATAAATATCGTTCTTCACCCTTAATTATTAGATATTTTTTTATCAAGTTTCCTAATCCTAAAATTGTCTAAAATTGAATATAATAAAATTATATTCAACCTATAAGAAGTTTTTTGGTACATACGTTTGAATTATTAAATGATTAAAAATGATAAAAATGCAATTTATATGCAAATTTGCATAAAAAATTATTTTAAGGACGTTGTACCCAATTACAGCGAAAAGGAATTCAAAATAAATTTTAGAATTTCAAAAAATTTATTTTTATTATAATTATAATTTATTTTTATTATAATAATTTATAATAAAATTTTTTTAATTAAGAACAAATCAAGTAAATATGTCGTTTTCAATCGCAAGTTTTATTACCCACCCACAAATTCTACTGCTTGTCAGCTACCTGCACTCGCTACTCTAGCTATTTAGGTAGAGTAAAATGTGTAGTTCCGAGCTGTTCGGAACTACAACAATTTTCGTAACAAACGGTTGTCCACTACCTGCACCGCTTACACCAATTCATGCCAAACGCGATTTAGGAAAAAGTGCAGTTCAGGTTGCACTAGGACTGTGATACCAAACAGAGCTGATGACAATCAACATAACCTCACTTTAGTAGAGTGCAGTAGAGTGGTCAAGAGTGGTTCCAAAGAAACAAGAAAAGGTGGAGCTAATGCGCAGAAACCTAAACTCCTATAATTTTGATTATAAGCGTTTTTGTCGCGAGGCATAAAAGTTAACCAAAAGATACTGCTGGAAAAAATAATACTATAATAATTAATCAGATAGAAACATACAACTAGATTAATTTATTAATGAAAATTAATTTCTATATTGCAATTTTGTGTTAATAAGATATTAGTGCTGAATGTCCTAATTTGAAAAAATTAAAAATCTTACCAAATTTTGTGTATTTTTAGTGCCAAAACGACTAAAATTGGAAAATGTCGATTATCTCGAAAACCGTAAGAGATATCGCAAAAATAATGGATTTTTCGATCCCCTATCGGAAAACACCCGTAAAACCTATGCTTCCAAACTTAAATAACAAGTGCTGAATGTCCTAAATTGAAAAAATTAAAAATCTTACCAAATTTTGTGTATTTTTAGCAAGGGTGAACCGCAGGTGGAAGTTTTGTACGTTTGGTGTAGAAGTCCAAGAAGTTATAGGAAGTTCTATAGAAGTCCTAAGAATTCCTTAGAAGTCCATAGAAGTCCTTGGAAGTCCGTGGAAGTTTGGACAAGCCCATTATTATTAAAGGGGAGTTTGTTTCAATTATACTCATACATAACCATGCTCATAGTTGCAATCATACCACAATTGCAATGAATTAAACAATGCATCTAATATCTATTTAAAAGTGATACTTTGTCATTTTATTTTGAGTTTTTAACAATGATCAAAGAACAAACCATCAAGTGATTGGGTGTCTTTAGACGCGGAAAATAAACCTCTTTAAATTGATGCTCTTTTCATTCTAATCCGTTATAATGGGAAGCAGGAATTTAAAAAAAAATCTATTTCCTATGTTATTTTCCTATGTTCACATCGGCGGCCGGTCACCCGGTATATAAATATATAATATTTAAGAGGGACCTAATAGAGATAGCATGAAACTATATCTCACTCTCTCGGGCTCATGGCGCAAGATGGGCGAACCAACACTTGTTGGTGGCGAAGATTTTTTCTAAACCATAAAAAAATTTCCGATTTTCTTTTGGTTTTCGGAATCTACATAATTACCATTTGGCGGTAAAGAAAATTGAAGCTATTTCGTTGAATACCTTAAAATATATAGCGATATAGAAATGACCAATAATTAGGGTGATTTTTATATCGCTATACTATATTTTAAAGTATTCAACGAAATAGCTTCAATTTTCTTTACCGCCAAATGGTAACTATGTAGATTCCAAAAACCAAAAGAAAATCTGAAAATGTTTTTATGGTTTAGGAAAAATCTTCGCCACCAACAAGGGTTGGTTCGCCCATCTTGCGCCATGAGTGCGAGAGAGTGCGATATAGTTTCATTCTATCTCTGTTAGGCCAATCTTAAAATATTAAAATATATTTTTGCAATCTATGCTATTCGTTTGTTTTATTTTACTTCCTAATATCTAAAGGAAGACTATTATAGGTGAATCCTGGATCATACATTCCTGGATTACCTTTTCTTCAAATTAGTGCTACCAACCAAAAGAAAAATTAAGCCCAAAAAATATTATCAAATTTCAAATGTAGAAATACTTACACAACTCATGTATTTGAGTTGTTGTTTCGACAGATGGCGTGCCCTAAAATATTAATCTTTTATAGTTATCTTTTCACCAGAACAGAATTCTAATAATTTATAAAAGTCATATGAATAAACGATAACTAAGCTAGGCAATAAGGAAGTTTGAGCTTTCAAAGATAAATATTTTTAAATATATTCAATATTTTCACATGTGCATATCTTTTTGGAATATACTTGTAAATATTCAACATTGGAAGCTCAAACTTCCTTATTGCCTAGCTTAGTTATCGTTTATTCATGACTTTTATAAATTATTAGAATTCTGTTGAGTGGTACTCCTTTCCATATTATGACCGAAGAAAGACGTGCTCACACACGTGAACTAATTAATAGAAGCATAAGTGAACAAGAAGGCAAAGCAAATCATGCCAAAGCCGAGTTGGACGCTTACGATCACAGCCCAACTAAGGCGATTTACGTGGAAGGGTCAAAGGAGGACCGTAGTCAAGTCAAACTGCTAAAGGCCACGTTAAAAGAGTCCGAAACAACAATCAAAGGGTTGCGAGGATGGCTCGAGGAAATCGATATAATTAACCGCACGTTGATCAACAAAAAAATCATGAAAGAAAAGTTCAAGTCTCCAGTCATCGCCCAAGACAAAGAGTTCGTAACCCCAACAAACCAAATTATGAAAGACAAGATCAAAGCTGCGAGGAAAACCAGCGTAAGTGAATTTGCTACCCCGATTGTGCCAGGGGCAAAGGCGCAAAACAAACGCAAGATGGAGTTTTCGGATCCCAAGGATAGAAAGACGTCGCGGAGGCACTCGGGCTCCCGTGACAGAAGCAGAAGCAGGACCAGTAGTTACAACGGCATGGAAGAAGATGAAGACACTAAAGAAAAAGAGGGGGTAAGTAACTTTACATCTAATTTTCCCAACAATCTTGCGGCTCAAACAATCACCACCTCGCGCTCAAACTCTCACCTTTCTTCTGACTTATCAAATCCTACCAATCCGCTCACAGTAGAAATCACTATCCCCCCCCCAGGTCTCAGAAACCATTACTCAAACCGTTACCAACACTGTTGATTAAACCGTTACTCCAACGGTCATCCAAACAAATCCAACCGTCTCTACTAAGCCGATAAATCAGTGTTTACAAAGCCAAGAAACAAACTTCTCAAACTTAGTCTCACCCAATCAGGGAACCGAAATGGAAACGGACCAAACAATTTCAGAAAATACTTCCGAACATCTCACCAAACTCCCTGCTTCTTCGCAAGCAGACCCCTCGACTAAAACAAAAATTCCGCCGTTGGTCTTGGCAGAGCCCGGCAGATGGCCTGAAATCGCGGCTCATTTCAGAGCAAGCGGAATAAAATATATTAAGGTAAAATCGTTGGCGAGAGGACTGAGCATCACGCCGGCCTCGGAGATGGACTATAGGGCAATCTTCAGATACTTTGAGGAAAATTTAGCGCCGGAAAAGGGTGGTTGGTACTATCACCAACTTATAGCGGATAAACCCCTGAAGGCGGTGATCAGGGGGATCCCACCTGAAATTGAGGTAAAAGAGGTTGAGAAAGATCTAATAAATAAAGGGTACGCAGTTACGGGTGTTGCCCGCATGAAAAGGGGGTGGGATAGGAACCCCCTCCCCCTCGTCATGGTCACGCTAGTAAAATCAACGGAGGCGAAAAACATTTTCAACGAGTCTCACATGTTGGATATAGGTATAACGGTGGAGTCCCCGCATGTTAAAAATAAGGTGGGCCAATGTCATCGATGCCAGGGGTTCGGGCATGCGCAGAATTGCTGCAAGGCGGCCCCCCGATGTGTGAAGTGTACCGGCGCGGCAGCCATCTCACACCACAGTGCGACAAACCACAGGGCGTAGATCCCAAATGCACGAATTGCTGGGGAAAGCACCCCGCCAACTGGCAGGGTTACAGAGCTTACCCGCGAATGTGGCGGGAAAAGCAGCAATACGGCCAATACGGGCAATATCAGGCCAGACAGAACTACAGGCACCCGAGAGCGCCCAACTACGAGGCGGAATCGAGGAATTTTTATCAAAGACCAAGCGAGCGAGGACAGTGGCGCCAGAGACAGGATAGAGAAATTCCCCCTCTGATGGAATTGGAAACGCATCCCCCGGGTAGAATGTCGGACGAACAACCAGCTCCACTCGAAGGCGAAAGGCCCCTAAATGAGCAAGACCAAAACCCCTCCTCTTCGCGGGACCAAGATGGGAAGAGGAAGACTTTCCAAAGAGAACTAGGACTTACTGTTATGCAACTAAATATTGCCGGGTTTTCATCGGAGGAAATCCAATTGGTGATTGCGCAAATAAGAACCAAATACGATTGTTAGTGGGGTACACCAATACAGTCTTATAAGTAGTCACCCCCCTTTTCTTTCTTCATCCCTCCCTCTTCTCCACACTTTCACTTTCTTTCCTTCTTCCATCTCCCCCTCCTTTTTTCTACGAATACCTCTTCGCTATTCTCCTGGTTTTGTCACTCTCCAAAAAAAAAAATAAAATAAAATAAAAAAATGGAGCCAAAACTCTGGACAAAATCATACAAGACCTGACAGAGGGCCTGTATAAGAGCAGCGCCCTCTCCGCTAACCCACTAATCAGGCAGCTGGGTCGATATGACCCGCTGGACACTCCAAACATCCGGAGACCAAAAGTCATTCTGCTGGGTGGTCGCCTACCTATAAACCCTAATCATCCCCCCCCGTGTTTGAGCCCGAGCAAGCTGGGGAAATTTTTGTAGGTTTCTCCCCTCCTCGATCCAGGCCTGTGCACCCAAATGCAACTGATCAAAGAACCAGGTCACCAGTAAACGACGACGACGAAGAAGAAGACCAAAATCGATGGAGAATCTAAATTCACCCAGGATCTCCAAACCAATTGTGTGTCCCCCCCCCCAAAAATGCTACTGGTCGTTCAAAGCCAAACCGTTATGCAAACAAGTAATCACCCAATAATTCGTTCCCGCAGCAGTTAAGCAAGATCAAGAAAGCAAGAACACAAATCTGTACCCGGTGGTATAGAAATAAGATCATCAATATAAACGATAAAAATTATTTTTTGTAACAAATGTTTTATTTTCAAGTTCTAACTGTAAATTTACGATCAGTTCTGTAGTTTATACGATTTATGAGGTCTTATTCTTATTTAATGTTAATACTGCAGGCTTATTATTATTACTTATGCTGTAAACTGTTTATTGATATGTATTTATATTCCTCACTGCATAGTTATTGTAAATGCAGTGAGCGTTGATGGATAAAGCAAAATAAATGGCGTGTCGAGGGCGAATGAGTGCAGGCAGGTACAAATCCAGGCGAATAAAAATCAGAGCTGCGCTTCCGTCGCCTCACGGCGGAATGCATATTCACAGCACCATAAAAATGACGAGGCTCAATGCCGCTTTCAATTAAAAATCAAAATTTCATTTTTGAATAAATCACTGTCATTTTCACACAGATAAAGGAGACAATTGGGCCGGACCCATAACTTCTCCAAAAAAAGCCAAAGTATGATACCTGTCTTAGTTTTCAACACTGCTTATTTTATTTGACGAAATTTGGCTCAAAACCCAAGGAAGTCCACGGAATTCCATGGAATTTCTTGAAAGTTCGTAGAATTCCATGGAAGTTCGTAGAATTCCATGGAAATCCGTAGAAGTTCTGCAGAACTTCCACAAAAATGGAAGTTTTGTACGTTCTTTGGCCAGCGGCTTACCCCTTGATTTTTAGTGCCAAAAAGACTAAATTTGGAAAATGTCGATTATCTCGAAAACCATAAGAGATATCGCAAAAATAATGGATTTTTCGATCCCCTATCGGAAAACACCCGTAAAACCTATGCTTCCAAACTTAAATAACAAGTGCTGAATGTCCTAAATTGAAAAAATTAAAAATCTTACCAAATTTTGTGTATTTTAGTGCCAAAAAGACTAAAATGTCGATTATCTCGAAAACCGTAAGAGATATCGCAAAAATAATGGATTTTTCGATCCCCTGTCGGAGTACACTCGTATAACCTATGCTTCCAAACTTAAATAACAAGTGCTGAATGTTCTAAATTGAAAAAATTAAAAATCTGACCAAATTTTGTGTATTTTTAGTGCCAAAACGACTAAAATTGGAAAATGTCGATTATCTCGAAAACCGTAAGAGATATCGCAAAAATAATGGATTTTTCGATCCCCTATCGGAAAACACCCGTAAAACATATGCTTCCAAACTTAAATAACAAGTGCTAAATGTCCTAAATTGAAAAAATTAAAAATCTTACCAAATTTTGTGTATTTTAGTGCCAAAAAGACTAAAATGTCGATTATCTCGAAAACCGTAAGAGATATCGCAAAAATAATGGATTTTTCGATCCCCTGTCGGAGTACACTCGTATAACCTATGCTTCCAAACTTAAATAACAAGTGCTGAATGTTCTAAATTGAAAAAATTAAAAATCTGACCAATTTTGTGTATTTTTAGTGCCAAAACGACTAAAATTGGAAAATGTCGATTATCTCGAAAACCGTAAGATTTTTTGTGTTTAGTTTGTGCAAGTTTTATTTTCGTTTGTACTTTTCTTTATGAAAAGAAAAGTCGAAAAGGACGATAAAGAAAAGTTCCAAGCGGAAGCGCACAATGCAAAAAGAAAAGACAGAAGAGCTTAAGCTGTGCACTCATGACAACCTTGATGCATTGGAAATATTCCAATATATAAGAAACAAGCAACTCAGAGCTCCCATAGGACTTCACTGTCAACCATGTCCTGGACGAAATCAACTCATCGAGGAAGATTCCAAAACCCCTAATGTCGAACGAAAGAACCGCTACGCAACACCTTCCAATAAACGAAATCGATGAAGTTATTGAAGAATACAAAAGAACCATGGCATATTATTATGATTCTGTTCATAATAAAAAAAAACAGAAGAAAATTTATTGTCTAATAAAAATATAAATGCATTGCTGTTCAGTGTTTAATAATTTGTTCAATATTCTCTGGAACTACCTTAGCCACTTTCCTAAATTCTCTCGAGTACATTTTAGTGCACTGCATTTGTGTCCAACTAATTGGTACCATAGGGTAACCGTGTTCCGAATATGCTATTGCTACCCCAAGTTCATCTTCAGCAGTGGACAAATAGAACGTGTGGGCTTCTGTTATTGGTAAAATGCGTGCCAAAATAAAGTCTCCAGGCCTGTAACTTTTATAAATGTCGACGTCATCTTTCTGTAGGGCACGAACATCCTCTTTCCGTAAGACAGCATGGTAGGGTCTATTTAGCACTGTATCGTTTACAGACTTAATAATACATTTACAGTACTGTTGAGTAATAATAGTTACTTGTGCAGTGACAATATCTCCTTGTACAGGAACAACAATTTCCTTTTGCAACGGACTATTTACTTCGATCAAGTTGATCTAAAAGATTAGGTTAAGTCATTTTCAATAATTAAAAATATTAATTAAAACTTACCCCTCCATTCTTTTTAATAATTTCCACCACGCCAGAAATACTGGAATATATGTACCCCTGCCTTTCGTACGTTCCTCGTCCCGAAATGTACGTTTGATCAGATTGGCACAACCTAGTGCCGGGGATACAAACCATTACATTTTCCATGGTTTGTTTGATTTTCAAAAATAATAAAAACTTTCGATATTCTAGTATCAAAATCCGCGAGTTAAATTATTTACTTTTATACATAATTTGAGGTTAGAAGCGTATTTTCGCGAGGATCCCGGTTAGTACCGCTCGGTTACTTTTGGTCACCTTTGGTTAGTCCCCCACCACAATTTTTGAAATAACCATTTGTGGTCGCGAAAATGCAAAAAGTTACTTTTGGTTAAAAATTGAAATGAAAACTAACCAAACTTTTGTGAAATAATGTAAACAATGATTTATTCTTCAAGTTGTTTGCTTTTATTTATTACTTGTAAGGACTAATCTGTTTGATAGATATTAAAATTTGATATAGATTTACATAGCAATGGTGGACGGGTATAAAAAAGTAACTAAGAATCTATTTAAAAATATTATTAAAATATATAACAATGTTATTTGGAACGACGACGTGGTTTTTTTCTTCGCCCGTCAGATTCTGAACTATCGGAGTCCGTGCTGGAAGTATATCTTCTGTTTTTCTTCTTAATTGTTGTTGTTGCCGTTGATGGGAGCCATATAAACGTTAAAATCAATGCCAGCCAGCAAGATAGCTACATTGATCGGCATCAAAACCATTCTATTAATTTAATGGGAATCTGTTCTGCAGATAAAATATTTACCTACGTGTTTGTTGGATTTCCTGGTTCGGCTCACGATTCAAGAGTTTTTTCAAACTCATTGTTAGTGAAACACATCGAAGAGTTTGGAAAACAAAAACTTTTTCCGAATGAAGATTTTCATATAATAGGTGAAACGTGGCTCATGAAACCGTTTCCTAGATCCTACAATATGACACAAGTGCAAAAAAGTCATAACATCTGTTTAAGTTCAGATCGTGTATGTATTGAAAACGTATTTGGTTTAGTAAAAGGGAGGTGGGCAAGACTCCTATATAGACAGAGGCACAGTTTCAAAAGGAATTGAAATAACTACTGCTGCCTGTTTTGCATAGTTTTTGTTATTTATGCCACGATGAATGGCAAATGGAAGACAATAATAATAACGATACTACAGCTAGTGATGTAGGACCACCATGCAGAGAACTACATGAAAACGAAAGAGCAGCCTACAGAAGAGTGGAAGCAAAAAGAAATGCGATAGCTGCAAGATTAATCTAAATATTAATAATTCAATTGTTACAATTTTTATTTACAATGGTTAATATAAATGTTATTAAATAAAAATAAATTTTATATCAGAGTGTGTACTACTTGAAATAATAATTATGTTTTCACATTTTTTCGTTTTCTTAATTTTCAATTATTCTATGCTGTTCCAACCTTATTGTAAAAATGCATATCCGCAGCTTCATAATCAAATTAATACTTTCTTCCAACACTAGGATATTAGTAATCGATCACCTTGCTTTTTCCATCGACCTGAAAATTAATAATCAATATTATTCTAGCTAAAAGTTACAATATAAATTTATTATAAAAAAAATATTAAATTTTAAACACGTAAAGAACACAAAAGTTACCTTTCTAATATAACTGATATGCAAAATATGATATAAAAATAAGGTAAATCAGCCACCGAGTAATCTCTAGCTTTGTAGTTCATTTGATTGATCCATTACCGTAAATTGTAACAATAAATTAATTAATACTCATTAAAGTATATTTATCATTATCAATTTCTTCTCAAGTTCAACTTCAAACTACAACGTAGGATATCTACCTACTTGTAAGGTCGATTAATTATCCCTGATTTTCTGAATACAGTTCCTTTATATATTTTATTGCTTCTTCAAGATCTGTAAATTAATATGAATACAATGTTCAAACATAAAAAGAATTTTATTTACTTACATTTACCCACGATTGCAAAATGATTTGCAATGTCATTCTTCACCAAGAAAAAGATACACCTTCGCACCTTAGTGTAAATTATATTCGTTTATTTCACTTTACCAAACTTTATAATAATCAAAACGATTTTATAACTTCGAAAATTAATTTATAATGATTGTTTGTTTTTAATTTAACATAACCTCAAATCCATTTTACAAACCACTTCCAACTTTAAATTTTAAATTGTGACGCACACAGATGGCGCAAAAAGTAACCACAAAAAGTAACCAGTGATTTTGAGCGGTCGTCTTTGGTTAACTTTTTTGGTTAACCAAAATCTACCTCCCCTCTAACCGTTCTCGCGAAAATGACATAAAATCTAACCGGTTACTTTTGGTTAACCAAAATGCCTCGCGAAAATACGCCTTAGATTAGAATTTTGAATCAGTGGCGTACCAACTTAGTTATACAAAAAAACTAAACTTTTCAATTTAATTTCCTAAATTTACAATTCTAATGGTAAATAAATTAATATAATGATCAATAATGAAAATAAAATTTAACGACACTAAAATATCAACTTGACATTTTCGCTTAGATCATATTATTATAATATTATTAATGTAATATGCTCTAAGCATTTTTATAATTTAAATCATGGATTTTTTACTTTATTGTTAGCTTCAATTTCATCTGTAGACGACCATTTCGAATTTTCCAAAGCGTCCCATAAGTTTTTATCCTGATTCATAGCCTCACGGTTTAGTTTATCAATGTCCAAGGTTTGCTTGTATTCTAAAATACACACAATCGTTGGTGACTTTCGAAACACCAAATCAATTTTTGTTCACTTACGAATTAACTGCGTATCCTCTTTTTTAGTAGGCCTTCTACTTTCGGGCTTCCCTTTGTCCATATTTTAAAAGATTAGGTTCCTCGAGTTTTACAACGTCCCCGATATTTTTATTGTTTCTTGGATTCGATGTTTCTTTTTATCGGATTACTTAATTTGTAGGTAAGTTGAGACAGTTTTCACTACTGAGAAGAACTGAATATAATTTTGTATAAAAATTATATTTAAAAGGTGTAGAAATAAACTTTGGTTAGATTTTATATAAACGACCGCAATTAGATAATCAATTGTTTAAACAGTTGTATATTAAATGTGAGGGGAAAACAAATGAATTATTCACCTTACGAAATAAACAATAAATTCGGTTTAGGTATTGAATTATTGTATTTATATCAACAAACCTAATATTTCTATGGGTTCTGCACCTGAATTCAATAAAACAACATTGCAATATTAAAATATTATACAGTGCAATTCAAAAATTCAAGACCACATTTGGTGACTACAGTGCAACCTCGATTAAACTAAACTAATAAAAAAACTAAAACTAAAAAGCGAAAAACAAGCTCTGTAGGGTGTGTTCCACTTCAACCCCACGACGACCACGGTCGATCGCCAGTCCAATCAAAGATCCATGGGACCACGCCGCGGTCGTCGTGGGCTGTAAGTGGAAGGCACCCATAATCTATACAAATTTGTATACTACAGGAACCAATTTATCGCGAAGCGTTAGCTCAGCAGGCGAACATCAAAGTGAAACGTACACTTCCCCAATTTTACCAAAAAGAGCGGAAACTTTTGGCGGTTTTAATAATTCCGGCGTGAAATTGTTGGGTAAAAAACTTCAGTCGTCTAGTGGAACTCCAACTTTGAGTCCTGATATGGAAAATTTAAAACCAGGTGATAGTAGACTATTTGAAAAATTACCGTGGAGGAATTGTCAAATTTCGGTGGTAACGAATGGAAACTCGACTGGCGAGTTACAGAGCGGTCCTCCCGACTTACCGACGCTTTTAACTCTTGGAAAGGAACAGCAATATGCTGCCGTTCATTTATCTCATTATGTTTACACTTTATTATGTATAATTTCGCAGCTGATGACGACCAACGAGAGGTAAAGAGATTTATGAGACCAAGACGACACTAAATTAATCTTTTATAGTTTGCAAGCAAATATAGTGCACTAGTTACATAGGTAACAGCGATAACGGAAAACATTATTGCCATAATCAATAGTTGGAGGAGTTGAGAAATCTGCAAGACAAATTGAGTGCAGAAAAATCTGCATGGAGTTTAGTGCGTGAGCAAGAATCTAAAGAACTAGAAGAGAAAAAGCAAGAAGTACTCAAGTTACTGGAACAGAATCGAGTTGAGCAATCAGATATATCGCAACAAAGAGAACAACTGTACCGTAAAATGGAAATTTTAACAAGTCAAGGTCGATTGATATCGCCGAATGTTGCCCTTCCAATGCTTGGACAGATGGAGGACAGTAGCAATCAAAGTTCAGAGGAGAGTAGTCCATCCCAATCGGAAGGTTCTCATGGTGCAAGCAGCAGTAGTTTATCTCATTCTCATTCTATGAGTATCGAAAGGCGGAAGGATCCCAAGTGGAGTAAAAGTAAGCAGCCTGTAACTTTTTATCCCAGTTTAACAGCAATTTTTTGTTGTTAGGTTCGTCAAAATCTCAACTACCTCAACATCTTATAAGTGCAACCAACCAGCAGAAGGTGTCTCAGAATAATGTGCAAGTCAAACAACAACTGCCGCTTAAGTTAGCATCTCGGTTGGGTTCAAGAAGTTCTTCATCCAATGCACCCGCCGGTACGGCACCGTCGCCTCTTCCAGGACCTCAACAAATGTTACCCCTTAAATTGAGTCAGGATGAGAAGGTTCGACGTACTAGTTCGTCTGGTTACCAGAGGTTGGGATCGGGAAGTCGTAGTCCCACTTCTAGAGAATCGGTAAGTTGATGAAAACAAAAATTGATTGCAAAATTTTTATAATTAGGAGTGAATTTTGAATTTTAGACGCCCCCAACACCACATTCTCACAGTAGGACCGGTTCCAGTCCTGCTATGATGCAGGCATCTTCTCCCCCAGGTTCTGCTCCTTCATCGGCACCTCAAGCAATTCCAAACAATAAAGCGTCACGCACTCACACCTATCCTAAATTACCCGAAAAGTATAAAGTTCGAATAGATCATCCGTCATCGGCAGATGAAGAAGTCATATATTTTTGACGATGATTAAGTAAATTAAAATAAAATAAACACACGGATGTGATCAGTAGCGGATCCAGGGGGGGGGGGCACGGGGGCACGTGCCCCCCCCAGACGGTATATTTTTATATTTTTGTGTGATATAATAACAGTTATTGTTGACTTTTTTGCCCGTCCGCCCCTTTGTGCCCCCCCCCAGAAAAAAATCCTGGATCCGCCCTTGGATGTGATGTGGAAGCACTTTTCCGAGAGGTCGTGAAGTATGTCATTACGACAGTACTAACTGTGTTGAGGATAAACCTTCAATCAAGACCCTTCGCGAGGTCAAAATGGCGCAACTTATTGTTAGACTGACCACTGACCCAAACTAAATATTGTTATCTGCGCATTCCCGCTACTATTTCTTCCTAGTTCGGTACTACTTACATGTCTATTATTTATTTGAGAACAACACCTCCAACATCTTAGAGTAATTTTGGTACCAAGTGGTTAACCTCTAACCACCTCATAAGGGTGGTTAGGGGTTAATTACGACAATATCGTTCCCAAAGCTTTCTAATACTTTATACCATTAAAGTCAATTGAATCTTATTTAGTAAATAATTGTTCTATAGACTCCGATACCATCTAGAAAATAAGATAATAACAGTGTCGTGTTTATGGGCCCCTGGAAATTTTGAGACCACCTTAACTTTTCTACTTAAAATTTGTAAATATTATCTACTAAAAAAGAAACCATCACATTAGAAGACCCAACAGGAAGAAATTATTCGAAAAAATATTGTTAAATTTTATTGTTTTCATGGAACAAAAACTTTTAGTGAACGCTGCTTTTGTTGAATTCATTAAAATTTAATAATGGTTTTTTTCTACTAAAACACGGTTATGACGGTTAGTTCAATATGTTGCAATGCTGTTGGCGCGGCGGTTCGGCGATTTTCATAAAGATAAATTTCCAACGGGACTTTTATAAAATGGAATCGATAGGTATTTTATTTTGATACTCAACAAAATATTGAAAATATTAAATTTATAAGGAGGGGATTTTTAACAACTAGGTATTATAGGTATATTTGAAAATTGACAGTCAATTGTTGACCGTTAGTGGTGTTAGTCACTTGAGCGCTACTTACCTTGGTCCCGGTTTATCCTGCAAATTTCGATTCTAATTGTGTTTAATGGATATGTTATTAAGTTTTCTTTGTGTAGTGTTTTCCCTAGTGCTAGAATAAGATCGTGGAATGCTGAATTTTTTGTTTGCTTCAAAACTTCGTTAATAATCGTGTTTTGCGTTGTAGCGTCTGCTATTTCTCGGAAGAAGCCATATTTCGTGTATGGTAAACTATTAGTTTTAATAACTTTTATGTGAAGTGATGCTCTTAGTTTTTCTTTGAGTGTTGTTTTTATCGAGGATTGTGGTTTGGAAAGCGTTGGATAGACATTTCCAGGAGCAAAGCACGAAAAATTTGTTGGAGGAAAATGGTGAGTCATTTCTTTTTGCATGTATATAAAGCATTTTGGTCAAGCATTATTATTTCGAAATTTAATGGTAGTAAAGGCTTCCATGAGTTAAAAGGAAGTTTTTTTTTTCTAAAATTGTAGACTTTGATTTTTCCTTAGTGACTAGGCGGACCTAATGTGTAGCAACGAATATTTGTCCGTTCCGGTTTATGTTGGTGTAAATTGGTGGAATTGGGTGTCACGCGTTCTCTACATCTACTGCACAGCATTTCGGCTCCTGCTAGTCACTAAGGAAAAATCAAGGTCTATAATGTTTAAAGATCATAAATTTATAATAATATAATATTATACTCGTATGACTGAGCAACGCTTTCATTCAGGGGCGGTGCTGCCTTCTCTGGAGACCCCTTGCAAATCTTAAATTTGACGCCAGAAATCATCCCACCCTCCAAATTGCAATGAAAATGTTAAAAATTGTCTGTAATGTCTGTACTTCGTATTTAGCCAAGTTTCCAGAAGTGGAAAGTGGTTCAAAAGCTTTCCGCTTGCGATTTAGTGAGACAAATTGTTTCTTTTTTTTTGAGAATATTTAAAATTGTTTGTAAGGTTTGTTTTTCATTTCATGTGCGTTGTTGTTGGGAATGCTTGCTTATGTGTGTGAAAATTATCCATCGTACATATAAAGTAAATGCGACAATGCCTAGAGCTTAGGGGGGGTGCGGGACACTTGAACCCATTTTCCTTTTTAATCATTTTTCTCAGGTATGTAAACGAGTCGCGTCGTTTGGGCTTTTGAAAGTTTAGACCGATTTAGACACTTTAGAATAAATATAAATTAAAGTTTTTTAAATAATGTTTATCTACCCACTGTGACACCATTTATAGATAAAAAATAGAATGAAATGGGTCATCTCTCCAACTATCGGGAGAGATGAACCACCGATAACACTAAAATTAAGGTGTTAAGAAATGTTTACTGAAGAAATCTGTACAAAAAATATTCGCAATGTAAAACGAATTGGATTATAAGAATTATGATTTATGAATAATAAGAATTGCTTACAATTAAATAAAATGAAGAATGTGAATAAATATACTAGATGCTGGTAGGCTTTTGTCTTATTTTTTCAAAGAAGAATCTTAAACCACTTTTCACTTGCCTTCTTAAACGATGAACACAACATGTAAAGTATGCGAAAATAAAATAGTTAATATTCACATTATCGGTAAAAAATATAAGCGTTTTGTTTCTTAGAAAGATAATTAATAGTTTGCACAATAAGATTCAAAAAATAATCAAGAAATTATTTATTTACTCAAAAAATACAATCAAATTATGTATTTTATTTTAAATAGATTTAAGTTCAAAATATAACATGAATTTAACTTAAACAAATTTAATTTGGAACACCGTTCCAAACCAGCGTGCCTGAAACGTGTGTCTAAGGGCCGCTAATGTCCCTCTTCTGCCAAAGTAACCTGGCCAACTTGACGAACTTTTTGCTAGCTATTACGTTTGGACATTTTTGTACTGTGGCGCAACCTGTTTCGTCGCAATTGTAATTATGCTGCGGTTCAAGTTTAAATTTTTCTCCTAGTTTTTTTCCAATTTTCGAAAAAATCGCCAACATTTTCTCTACTGAAGCTTATGAATGGCTCTCGATAAACTTGTAGCTTCCGGGGTTATTAGTCTTATTTCGGGATTTCTAATAAGAAATTCGCGAAGCCAGTCATTTTCAGCTGAATTACTTGTTTCCCAACTATCAGGTATATTTTCTTTTTATTTGTTTCTGCGAAATCACATGCAAAACTTAACGCTGCCTTTCGGGATAGTCCATAATTAATTTTACTGCACGTTACCAAATAATTGACTAACATTTTTTCTTCAGCTAGATTTAACATTCGAGTGTTTTTAAATTGACTACCAATTTTTTCTACCCTTCCACCGTCATTGAGGTATCTTCACAGAGTAGTCCGATCAATATTAAATTTAATTGCTGTGTTTCTAATCGAACTACGACCCTTGATTTCGTGCACTGCATGTTTTATAATTTTGGACGAAAAAGGTATTAGTATTTCTGAAAAAAAAGAAGAAGTAATTATTGGTTTTTCATGTCAGTTGAAGTTACTTTTATGAAATTATTATCCCCCTAAGGGATACATGAACCATGGATCATCTGTCCCCAAAACATTTGGTTCAAGTCTCCCACCCTACGTCTTCATCAGTAATAATACCCTATCATAAAAAGATGTAAAGGTATTGAAAAGTAACGTTCACAAGTCATGCATTAGAGCAATTATTAAGCCAATTAAATACCTCACTTGTACTAATAAAAAAATCACTGTATGTGAATTCCAACACAGTAACGTTTTGAGTTTGAAAAATGCGATCGGTCGGCTCTAACTAATCACACTCATGTGTTGTATGGTAATGCCTCAATTGAAAGGCAGTCTAACCAACCTCGTCGCCACCATATTCGTGCCAATTTTCAATTGAAATATGCCAGTGGTTCATGTCTCCCATATGGTCATGTATCCCGCACTCCCCCTACACAGTGAAGGTGTACTTATTTTTAATGTTTGATATATTGGGTGTAGGACAACAACTTTGTAAGAATAAAATTGACAAGTAGGTAGTTACTTCCTGCAAAATCTCTTCCATGAAGTTGGAACTCTTTTAAAAAGAGAGCTAATAATAATTTAGCTAAAATTTCACCCTTTGGAATTTCATTTTGGTGAAAATGTTTATTGCGTAAGCTTATAATCCGCTTTCTTTAGGTTAAAGTAAAGTATTTGTTTTCGTTCAGATCCATATTGCGCCATATCAAAGAGGATGTACATAGAGGTTCCACCTAGTTTTAAAATTCGAAGTAAATATTTGAGAAATTTCTCTCTGATTTTAATCTGACTAAAATTTGGTTATCCAATTAAACAAAGTCATTCTGCACTAGTAACTCGGTCCTGTGCGTTTATTTAGATTAACAAAATTATTTATCAATACATTGATTTAAATTCTTTGAACGTTGTAATTACTCCAAGATTTTGATTTTACATAATATTATCTTGCAATTTTAAAATTTATTGTAATTCTGGATACGAACAATACCAACGATTTATTGTTGTCTGCGGTGTGGGCGGTAGTGTTTTTTTAATTTTCAAATTTCAAAGTAGATTTTTAAAATCTTTGCAACTTGCAAAAAATTATAAAACCAAATAAATCAAACTTCATTGTGATTATTGTTAGGTGAAAATTTCCCTGGAGTTACTCTCTTCAATTATTTATCATTGTTCATATTCCTAAACTTGTCAAAATGTTTTAAAAAACTCGTGTTCAAGTTTTTAATTCATCCGCCAACATTCAAACTTTAATTTAATCGCCCGCCCATTTCCGAGGGTTCGTACCAGTTCGTATATTCGACAGTTGTCGCTCAGTTTGTTTCGTTCGAAACGACGCGACGCGACGACGGGCTTCATACGTAAATCTGCAGATGCGCTTTAAGGTGCTTTTTTTCAAGTTTCTAATAACAAATTTTGAAAATTATAGTTTTTTATTATTAATTTATTATAGTAATTGTGTATAGTGATGTGAAGTTGGATAACCAAAGCCGACCCCCAGAAAGAATGGTCAAAGGTTAAATTTAATTTATGTACGTAGCAATTTTCCGTTTTCTATTTTCAAAAAGTTCAAAAGGCAGTTTCGAACGAACTACTATTACTTTTATTTTGAACGAGTTTATTATAATGGTTTTCCCGTTGAAATTTTCAAAAAATGTTTATTCGTTTTCGCGATGTTTGAAGAATAAATTTTTATTTTTTTATAATCGCCATCTTGTAAAATGGGTTGGCGTCACTTGAAATGAACGCTAAATCAAATTTAATATTGCAAAACTAATGAATCGAAAGTTTATATAAAGTTAATTACATTAATTTTGCAATATTTTTTTCCAAAATTTTAAAATCGTTATTTTATGTTTAAGACGCCTGCGTTATAATTATAACAAGAATTAGGGATTCCCGGTAGTATTATGAATCATCGCGTTGTTTGCCATGTTAATGCCATAAGCGCAGTCGATTTCCAATTTTTTTCTGTAATATTTTTTCGATTTAATAGGTTTGTTCGTTTGTATGAACTAACTTGCTCGGTTCAAGTTAGTGCAATGTACTGTGTTCGTTTAGCTGCTCAGTTCATAACCGAACATGAACTTCTTGCTCGACCTCCATAGGAGGAGTAGGCAGTGCAAGTTAGAACACTATCTAACTTTTGTGGTGGGAGTATTTTGTCTCGAAAGATAACCCAGTTCAAGTTAGTTCATACAAACGAACAAACCTAATGTTATTGTTGTAGGAGGTCGTCAGGTATTTACAGGCAAAATATTGTTAGTAATGATAGCTGCTTGATTTACTTTTTGCATTCAAAGTTTTTACACTCATTTTTATGATAAATTTTAATTTGTGTGAGTACTATTTATTCTTACAAATGTTCATGTTTTGTTCCTATAAATTACTAATATGTAGTTATGAGAATGTGGATTCTCAAAATAATTTTTATAAGTATGTATAACGTCCGATAAGAAGAGCCATTATAAAAAGGATAGAAATTTTATATTGCAAGAGAAAAACATTTAAAAAATAATTTACTTACAGGTTGCTTAAAATTTTTTGCTGTATCTACTATTGGAAACTTTTGAATAATAAGTATACCAAATAATTATTTCTTTCAATATTTTCTAATTTTTTTATAAGTACTACTTCACAAATTTTAATACATACAGGGTGCTTTCAAACATTCTTTTCACAACCATAGCAAAAAATATTCCTTTCGTTGTTAATTTAATCCATACTTTCAATGAAAAACAATTTTTGTTATTTTAGCGCTCTTCCGTTTAATAATTTCCACATATCCAAGCTCTACAGGATGTTTCCAAAAGATTGCTACGACTGTAAATTATTTTCTTTTATTTTTTAACTTTGCGTTACTTAATCGATTTTTGTGAAAGAAAGAAACAAAATTTTTATCTCATAATTTAAAAAAATTAATTACATTTTTGTTTCTTTTGTTGTTTCAGACAAGCTATGTTTCAAGTAGAGGGTTCCTACTGAGGGAGGGCGTACTGTAGCAGTTCTAGCATTGCTTACAAATATAGAATTATTCCCAACTACTTAGTCGTGCATCAAATTAATATAATTCCTTCCACGTTTAGTGGAAATTCTATCTCTGACTCAACAATAGAAGAGGTCGGAGGAGATCTGATCTTCATAAAGTTAAGGTAAGCAACAAATTTTGAATTTTTATATTATCCCTATAATAATGAAAAATTTGGATTTGCAGGATTATTTTTAATTCGCGTTCGTAATAATCATTTTGAAATTCCGCGGTCGGTGTAAAAGTGTCGAGTTCGTTTTAAAACGAAAAGCTTGATGGAAGCTTTAAATTTCGCGGATAAATTTTGTTTATAATTTTCAAAGTGAAAAAGTATAGTTATCATTTAAAAAAATTTGCGTTTATAATCGGACGGATAAAATGAAATGTGAATTTCGCTTGTGTTGGTTTTATGGTTGGTGGTGGAGCAGGCCACGGATAGCAATTGGGTGAAAAGACATCAGGATTAAAGGCAGGGTCGTAATGGTAGATGAATTTGTAGCAGAAAAGGTAAGTGAAAATTAATTTCGACAAAAATATTACACAAAATGGGGGGTCGCGAAGGAAATAGTTTGCCGTCGATCAGGCCCGTAGCTAGGATTTCATTTGGGGGGGGGGCACTTGTAAAAAACCTTTGTAAAATGTAAAATTTTCGGTTGTTCCCCTTCCATTTTCTTTGTCTTTTCAACATTTCGAGGGGGGCACGTGCCCCCCCCCCCCCTGGCTACGGGCCTGCCGTCGATCAACTTGGTTGTCCAACCTTGTTGTCAACTTGCCGTGTTGAAAAGGACTTTGACAGTGCCAGATTAAGTCAGGGCGGGACTCCTAGCAAATGTTATCGTCCTATTTTTTGAATTACCTTCTTTTTAGCCTTTCTTTGCTAGATAAAAAACTTGCTGGGCGTGGGACCCGTAGCATTTTTGTTACTTCTGCTATAAGGCTAATCCGGCACTGAATGTTGAACGTTGACAATAAGGTTAGACACCAAGTTAATCGTAGTACTAATGTAAAAATAATTTGACACCTACAGGGTGTTGAAAACTATCTGTACAAGTAGGTACATTCTAAATTATTAGTCTTACCCCGTTATAATGAAAAAAACTCTCTGCAACCGAATTGAAAAATATTTTGTTCTCCAAGCGGACCACAACATAATTTTTGAAGGTACGAATTTCATAATTTATAAAAGATTTCCCAATCAAAAAAACCTCTCATCAGACATTAGAGAAAATAATTATTATTATAAAGATTTAAAAAAAAAAAAAGTTAAAAAATATTGAAAATTGACCGAGTTATTGTGCCGATCTTGTCTAAAAACGTAGTATCGAGAATAACGCGTTCAAAGTTTCTAGTAGGTACAGTTTCCAACCACATGTCCGGTCACATTTATTGCTATTACTTTGTAACATTGTAACGGAGTGGAATTTTCTTAAATTTTTTTTTAAATACTCTTAAAAGTATAAAGAATAACGTGTAAGAAAACAGAAATTAATTTTCAGGGATATATAAGCTCTTAAGGCTTAAGATACAATTACTTTAATAAATTAATTTTTTTTATATTAAAATGTTGAGCAATCAATCAACAAACTCTATATTTAAATTAATTAATAGTTACAAACAGTTTGCCCCTGCACCGACCAAGCCGATGCAAAGGCAACTAATTTATTTAACAGAAATTATTTTTGCTGCTCCAGCGGTGGCGTATCAGCAACATCGGATGGCGGGTGTTGATCCAGAGTCCTCCCACGTGAAATACTCCTTGGAAAATGAGTACAAAAACCAGGCTACATGATTAGGGGTGTGTGTTAGTAGTTATAACATTATGTAGTGTAGTAATTTATGCTTGATCCGCCTGAAGGGCTTATTATTTTCGTGGATTGTGTTAATGTGGGCTGCAGTTGGGTTCCGCTTAACCGTGTTTTCGAAAAATTTGACTGCGGCGTGATGAATGAGTGTGGGAAGTCGTGGAATGTTTGCCGTTTCGTGGAGATCGTATAAATTTGCGTATTTTGGCAATCCGATGATCACTCGGAGGCACAACTTGTGTTGGGTTCTTTGCAGGATCATGGTATTTGTGCGAGCCGCTTTGCTCCACACAGGGGATGCGTATAAAAGGATAGGAAGGATCATCGTTTTGTAAATTTGGAGGCGGATTTTGGGATTTAAGTTATTGCGGATTGCTAGGAGCGGGAAAAGGGCCTGCATCGCTCGAGTGGCTTTCCCAGCAGTGTAGATGAAGTGTTCTTTAAATTTTAGTCTCTTGTCTAAGATAACCCCCAAGTACTTAATTGATGGCGCTGCTTTAATTTCTGTTCCGTTAAGTTTAATTGTCTGGGCGTCATATTTTTGGGAGAAAATTGTCATGGCAGTCTTGTCTTCGTTGAGTTTCAATCTCCGTTCGTCACCGTGGTTTTGTATTTTGGTAATTGTCTCGTCTTTACTTTTGTCGGCGGCGGCGGAGATACCGGTGTCGTCTGCGTATAGTAAAACAGCGGCGTCACTTGCCTTAGGGATGCTTTCGATTGAGTTTTTCAATCATCATCAGGAAAGTACAAATAATATTTATTAAAAATAAAACATATCGATGGTGAATTTGCAATACGTCGTAACCCACATTTTGTAAAAAAAAATGTTTTTTGTTTAAATAACTTGTGTGGTACTTCTCCTTCGTCTGATAACATGTCGTAGACCACAGAAAATTTAAATCACAAGAAATTGACAAATGAAATATGTTGTATCACTGTCACCTGATTTTTGTCTGCAAATTTGTCATATCTTACTCATTCAGTCATAAGAGTTTAGTGTATATGGTCGACATTGGCAGAGTTGCTGCTTTCATTATCAAAGTTTTAATGCTCTCCTGAACAATTTGACTTTTGTGGTTTACGACCTATTGCAAATTCACCATCGATATACTATAAAAGTTAAAAAGTATTGGAGAGAGGATGGAGCCTTGAGGGACTCCGGCAGGAATTGGGTGCGGATCTGAGAGGGAGGTGTTAATTTTAACGCGAAATGTTCTGTTGCTAACTGGCTATAATTTTAATAATATGTAAGGGGAATTTTAGGACTAGAAGTTTGTGGAGCAGGCCATTGTGCCAGACGGTATCAAAGGCCTTTTCCGAGGGGTAAATCACAGGGGAGATTTGGTGTACATGAGGCAAGAAATGTGTGGGAGATGTGAGGAGATGCGAGGAGATGTGAGGAGATGCGAGGAGATGTGAGGAGATGCGAGGAGATGTGAGGAGATGTGGGGAGATGTGAGGAGATATGGAGGAGATGTGAGGAAATGTTGGGAGATGTAGGTGAGATGTCGGGGAGATGTGGGAGATATCGGAAATATTGGCGAGATGTTGAAACAAAGTAGAAAAGTTGGTGGTCGACACATGGCGTTGAGACAAGTCAATTGAAAGGCTGTATTGTTTACACTTCGTCTCGTTTTCTTGTTACATTAGTAGAAGTATAAATGTTACAAATATTCATTATTTTATAGTGTTATTCTTTATTATATGTGTAGCTTTTATGTTATTGTTCACAGAAAGTTGACATAATTATTATAGGTCACAATAGGCCAGTTCAGGCGCATTATTTTATGATGCTAAAATGCTAATGCCCGTTTTCACCAACATTTTATTTAAGAATTTCCTAGTAAAGAATTCCTTAGCAGGTATTCCTTAAATAGTCCTTAGTCAAATTTGACATAATAATTTATTATGTCAATACTATGTCAAATTTGACCAATCAAATGTATGGAATACCTAGCTAAGAAGTTCTTTACTATTGATGAGCATAATCGGATGATTTCAATAACAGAATATTATCCGATTATTTTATATTCCGTTCCGTATGGAAACCGTCCATCAAAATTTTAATATTAGCAGGGCCGTAGCTAACCATTGGTCATTTAGGGGGGGATTCAGAAAAAATGCCTGTGGGGGGGGAAGTAAGACTTTTTTATCCATCGTTATGCTATGGGGGGGGGGCCGATAAATACGATCGGAATAAATGAAATTTATTCACAATCAGTTAGTAATCGACACATTCCTGACTTTTAAACAGTTGGGAAGCAGTTTATTATTGACTTTCACTTGCCAACCAATCAGAAAGCTATTTTGTTTTACTTTCAAACCTTAGGTTGGGAAGTGATCACTTCCCGACCTGCAATGTCGCAGTGTGGCAAGAAAAGGAACTAACAAAAAATTTTATTTTTAAAAATTAAAGAAAATTAAATTTGATGAGATTTAATTATTTACAAACTGATTGTGAATAAAATTGTATACATACCTCGGTGGCAAGCTTCATTCCAGCGTTGCGCTAACAGTTGACTTCGGCGCTTCGCACCTCAGTCAACTAACTTAGCGCTCCGCTGTATAATGAAGCATTTTCCACCTTGGCACGTAATATACTATTATTCATTAATAAAAAAAATAGGTATAATCAATAAATTTCATTTATTCCGCAATCTACGCATTCGATTGAATATTCCGATTCTTGAACGAGTGAGAGTGACGCCGAAACAAGAATCGTATTGCGCGCGCATTCGAAAATCATCCGATTATTTTTCATTACCATTTTGACATAATTGGAATCATCCGATTATTTTAATAATCGGAATCATTCCGATTATGTATTCCGAATGCGCCCATCACTAGTCCAGACAGTTGAAGATTCTTTCATTTTTTTCAGGCCCATAAATATGATTGGCAATTTACCAATGACAATATCCCCTCCCCTGTACAGAGATCTAGGAATCTAGGATAATCAAACTATACAATGAAATGAAACGTGGCAAAAAGGATGCGTAAGTAAAAAAGAAAAAGTTAGAAGAAGTCATATTTAAAGAAAGAAAGCCAAAAATAATATTCAGTAAAACAACTTATGTTCTGGATAAACCTATGTTAATTTTAATTTTTGTTCTCGCTTTTAATATTTTTGTTTTGTACCGAGTGTACTAATGCACATGTATATGTAATATGTCTGTATGTATGGGTATATTTTATAATAATATTATAATTTCAAATTTATTTATAAAAAATATAGGAAATGTATGGAAATTAGAAAGATATGATGGATGGTGGAAAACAAAAAAAATGTCGGGAGATGTGAGGTAATGTGGGGAGATGTGAGGGAATGTGGGGAGATATGAGGAAATATGGGGAGATGTGAGGAAATGTGGGGAGATGTGAGGAAATGTGAGGAGATGTGGGGAGATGTGAGGAAATGTGGGGAGATGTTGGGAGATTTTGAGGAAAAGGAGATGTGGTGTACGTACTTTTGTCAGGTGATTTACCCCTCGGCCTTTTCCATGTCAAGGAGGATAGTCGTAGTTGATTTGTCTTTGTTGTAGTTGATTGTGATGTCGTTTACCAGGATGGCAAGTTGGAGGGTGGTGGAATGGTTGGGACGGAAGCCGAATTGTCCTTTTATTAGAAGGTTGTTTCGGGCTTTGAAGGATTGGATGCGGTTAAGGATAATGTTTTCTAAAATTTTGGATAGGGTGGGTAGGAGGCTAATAGGCCGGTAACTGGAAGGGAGGTTTTTTGGTTTACCTGGTTTGGGAATTGGGATTACAATTGCGGTTTTCCAAAATTTGGGGAAGTATTGATTTTTAAGACAGGAATTTATGTGATTTATAATAAATTATAATGATAATTATAGAAAAATATCATAATTTACCTATATAATTTATATATATAATTTATAATTTAATTTAATAAGCTCAACTAATGAAATTAAAGAATTAAATTAATTATTAAATTAATCTAGCATGCCTCATGTCGTTCAGTGTTGCCTCAGTGGAATTCCGTCTTAACAAATCAAGTTGCTATATAATTTTCTTATTCTATTTTATACAGCTTAAACAAAATTTATTTTTTACCTAAAAATCTTATTACTCAGCAACGTGGCATGGTGTGAAAGGTAAGCGACTACGAATAAGTAGTTGTGATTTAACAAATTAAATAACTGATTTTCTTTGCGGGCCCTTAAAAGTACGCCAAGGACCATCAGTTGCCGACCCCGATCTAGTATATTTCCCCAAGTAGTATGTTATTTTTCTACTGAGAACTACAAAGAACTTTTACCCAATTAACTTAAAAGTTGTTTCAATGTTCTTTATTTTAAAAATTGTTGCTTATTGAAAACAAAGTATTTTAAAAATAATTATAAATAAGTACTAGTACCTATATAAATATATAATTTACAGACAATATTTGAAATAAAGGTAAAAAAAAGGCTTTATCAACAAATGGGATTAAAAAAAAGAGACTTACTGAGAAAAGTAGTGGCCATTAGATATACCAAAATTACAGAATTATTTAATCTAAAAAAATCGGAAATTAGTGTTTTCGTGATGTTAATATTGTAATGATATCTTACATTTCACCAACAGCATTCCTGTAGTGTAAGGAATTTACATGAAATATCGATTCTTCCATAATGTCCTTTTTTCATCTACAAAAATAAACAATTATTTCTACAATAACTTGAATACAAATTCAAAATAACTCACCAAACTTATTTCCCGTTATTATCATTAATTTCCTTTCAAAAAAATGATGGAATACCGGTTTGGGACCTGGTTGGCCACTCTATAAAATTATTAAAAATAAAAAATTAATTTTTCTAAAGTAAACATTTTTCAATCACTTGCTCTTCTTTCATCGTTGATTTGCATACAAGGAGAGACTACAGTCTGACTCTGATTTGATTTCTTTTCACTGAACGTATTAACTCATTAATCAAAAAATCGAGAGTACAACAATTGCGATTTCTTTTGAGAGCCAAATTCTCTCATCACTGAAAGATGATAAAAAAGTTAAATAAGTTTTCTTAATCGCTTTCGGTACTCCTAGGTATTATGTTTTGAGAAACGCCTTCGATCCCGAACACTAATGGCATGGCATCCTTCTTATCTCTTGGAATTTTATCATGAACATTCTATACGTGACCTACGTTACAAGTTAGTGGTGGTTGCTTGGTAATCAAATGTTTTTTGAGAAAACAGTTTCTCCAATTTGAACAAGTATTTCAGTACTCGGTACACCTAAAATAAGGAGATACATCAATGTTTTCAATAATGATTTGCAAATTACCTATCGATTTCACAGCTTCAAATAATTGTACTGCAATTGAATTCTTGATAAGGAAACATTTTTAGATATAAGTGTGAGATTTTATCGGAAATTTTCAACACTAGAATTAAATTCTTTACCGAAAAATTGACACTCATTTAGAACACATACCATTTTCCTTTGGTTTACACGATAATTACATACAAAATGCAGTACCTACGAAAATTAATTTAAACATTTACAATAGGTACAACGTTAACCTATAAATTAGCTACAATGGCTACAATAATAATATTCAATTCGAAATTTTACAAAACAGAATAAATACCAACACGAATAACGAAAATCACTGGCATCCTTTGTTCCGGCTATGAACACTGGAAGCATAGATAATAATAATAATAATAAATGTAGTAACTCTTTCATCTATTTATTTATGAAAGATGATCATAATAGGTAGGAACTTAGTTACTATTTCAACTTATAGACACGCTTTGATGGTTTGATGTTCAAGCACCGAAGCAAAAAAAAAATTAAATCTTGATACTTAAAGAATATTTGATTAAGAAAATCACAATTTTCATACTTCAAGAATATTATTTGTTAAACAAAATCTGAATATAAATCCATACATTTTGTTTATTATCTTACCTTACTATTATAACTATTAAATTTTTTAAAGACCAGTCAATTCCATTTACTTTTTACTAATTCAAAAATAAAACTCGGATCAATTTGTGGTACCAGTGGCGGACTTCAGAACAGGGGAACTATAGGGCCTCATCAGTCATCAATCAAAGGTGCCTCAAAATTCAGGTTTCTTTTGGACCACCAAAAGAAACAAACTTACAGTGTGCATTCTACGCTCACCTTAAAAAACGTGAGCGTAGAATGCACACTGTAGGGGTAGTGAAAATATTTAATAATAATAATACTCTTTATTACAATTTTAACAAATGTACAACTAAATACAGTTAATAATATATAACACGTGGAGATCAGCTAGTGCCGGTTTTCATCTCTACGCTGTAAGGTCACGAATCTGGGGTGATTTAAAATTGACTGCAAAGTAGTCATCCATGCTATACAGCGGATTGCTTACCAGTATCCCTTGCAGCCTTTTTTTTAATTGTTGCGTTGTGAGCTCACGCAGCTTCACAGGTAAGCTGTTATATATTTTGATTATTCGCACCTCAGCGTTTCTTTGTATTCTACTTGAATACGTGCTAGGTGGAACCAGGTCTGTGCAGTGTCTTGTATGATAGGCGTGGCTTCGACGAGCTTCCATAAAAAGATCTGAATTATTTTTGTAGAATAATATGCTTTCGATTACGTATATTGCTGTAACTGTGAGTATCTGTTTTTCTTTAAAAACAGGTTTGCATGTTTCCATAGATGGTATATTAAATATGTTTCGGATAATCCTCTTTTGTGCTTTGAAAATTCTTTGTACTTCTACCGAGTCACCCCAGAAAATGATCCCATATCTTAAGATAGATTCAACATAGCCAAAGTAACCCGCTAGTGCTGATCTTTTAGATATATCTAAAAGATGTTCGTTCGATTGATTCAGTGGTATACCACTGAATCAATCGAACGAACATTTGTATTAATTTGTTTTCCAGTTTGTGTTTGTCACTGTCGTGCAGGATAATTGATGTGTCGTCTGCATAAACAACAGAAAAGAAGTCGATCCATTTGGGCATATCGTTTATGAATAGGAGAAATAGTAGAGGTCCTAGAATTGATCCTTGAGGCACTCCTTTCTTCACCTCCGATAGATGTGATTTAATGGTGGTTTGACTTGCTTTGTCATAATAGGTGGTACATTGCTTTCTTCTGTACATATAGGTATATCGAAGTGAATTGCGTACTAATATTGCTATAATCTGGGGTTCCTCCATTCATATCTGGACAGCAATTTATAAAAAAATCGTTCATTTTATTAAGTGTTGCCGTTTTTTCTGTTGAGTTATCCAGTATTTTTGGAGAATGTTTAGTTTTGCCATCTTTGTTTGTCTTTGAATAAGTTTTTATTATTTCCCAAATTTTCTTTGGTTTGTTATCTGCAGCCTGAACATCTTCCTCGTATGATGCTTTTTTTGCAGCAACAATAACTTTCTTTAGAGTGTTCTTGTATTTGTTATACGATTCGACAGTTGTTTCTCCAAATTTTGCCTGTTGGTATAATTTCCTTTTGTTCTTACACGATGTTTTGATTCCTTGAGTTATCCAGTTTGTTGGGCATTTTGTTTGAATCTTGTAGCATTTATATGGAAAAACGCTTTTCAGATGTTTGGTCATTATTGCTTCAAAATTATCGTATGCTTGATTTGTATCTATTTCATTGTATACTCCAAGCCAGTCCTGTTCTGATATCAGTTTCCTGTATTCTGTTAGTTTCCTTTTTGTAAATATTCTTTTCTTAATTGCATCGTTACATCTGAGCTTTTTTGCTGCAGATATGGTGGCTAATAATCCATAATGATCAGAAAGTGCGGTCAACTTTACTTTAGTTGCCAATTTCTGATGGTTTGTGAATATATTATCAATTAGAGATTGGGTTTCATTTTGGGTCCTTGTTGCATCGTGTACCGTTTGTTTGAGATTGTATGAATTCATAATGTCTAGAAAGTACGTAGTGTTATTATTGATTACGTTTAGATTTATGTTGAAGTCTCCAGCTATGATAATATCATGAGTTACGATTTTTTGATGGATAATGTCCAGGATATCTGTCAGAATGTTGAAAAAGTTCTGCATATTTCCAAGTGGCGATCTATATATTGAGATAACTATCAAGTTCGAGTCGTGTATGTTGATTGCACTATACATTCGAGATCTTGTTCTACACTTTTCGATTTTATTTCGGCTATTTCACTAAAACTTGCATCTTGTTTAACATAAATACTTGATCCACCGTGCTGCATTTGTGACCTGCTGAATACTGATGCCATTGTATAATTAGTAATATTTGGTACTTCGTTTGTTTGTAGCCAGTGTTCATTAATGCATAATGCTATTGGTGTTTTGGTTAGTGTTTGTATATACTCTTCAAGTAATAATGTCTTACTTCTGAGGCTTTGAATATTCTGAAAGAAGATACAATTCGTGGTAGTTTTATTTGGACTTATGTGTGTAGTATTTTGATTTGGGTTCACCTTTGTATTTTTTGTTTTTGAATTTTGGGTTTGAGCGAAGGTCCGGTTCGTTGTGTTCATGTATCGATTCGCAGTTGTTATGATTTTACTTATGTTTTGATATTTTCCTGGTTGCCTTTTTTTAAAAAATGTCCACCTTTTTGGAAACTGAAGCGAGAATATGTTACGAAGGGGGACTCAAAATTGAATTGCGCCTGGGGCCTCTCATAATTATTATGTATGAAATTTTAAACTTCCCTAATGTGCACATTCTTTTATTGTCACAAATTATATACTTAAAAACGGCTTTTCGCCTGTACGAGTACAGTGATTTTAAAGTGATTTTTTTAATAATAATTATTGTCCTTTTATTTACATTTGTAATCACAAATTTCACACTGAAACTACTAAACAATTAGTAGTATTACCGTTTACGGTCTATTATTATAGAAGGAAATAATTTAAATAATAAACATAGATACTACTTTGACGAAATTTGACAGCGGTCAAAATTACATTTGATTTTCAAAAGTACAAAAAAGAAACAACTGCGCATGCGTAAGGATTCAGGATCAAAAACAAAATATACTGTCTCTAGACACGAGTTCTCAAGTGCTAAATCCGCTACCGTGTAGTTCTTCTTCTTAGTCGTATTTTACGACTATTTTAATTATTTAGAATTTTTAATTATTGGCCAGAATAGAATTTCAATAGGAAAAGCATTCCCTAAGTTGCAATTAACTCAATGAAAAAAAAAAAAGAATAGGAAATCATACTAAATATATTCTTGAAATTCTTCCCATATATGAAATTCCATGGACATTCATGCTACCATGAGTTTTTTCTTTTTAATTGTGCCCCGAGTCGATAAACACAACCTAATAGTATTAAAATCCTTTCCAGAAAAATGTTACTAATAATGAAGTCTACATTCTAACATGATAATATTATCTCGATTAATGTGAACGCTCAATTTAAAAGAAAAATAATTATGATTTTGCTTAAAAATTAAAAAAATTGTAATTTTCTTATTATAATTAATTTTCATAATTTTTTTATTGCACTTTTCCCACTTTTGCGTTCAACAACAATAATAATTTATGATTATAAAAAATGATAAATAAATAATTTTGTTATCTTTTAAACAAGCGCTTAAATGCGGTTGCAAGTTTCACGAAAAATAATAGGCAAATACGTGAACCTGCAAGTACATTCGACAGTGATCGTATTGTATCGCTTTGGTTTCGTTTGTTGTAAGCTAACGTTATAAGATCGAGTTAATATGTGAAGTTTGCAGATGCGCGGCGGGTTGTTTTTTCGTGTTCTAAATTCAAAAATTTGTGTGTGTTGATTATGGGTGTTTAGAGTATACTAAAGTGACGTTGAAAGAAAGAAAAAAATACAGAAAGACGGTTAAAGGACAATTTTTTAATGTACGTATCAAATTACCGTTTTCTTATTTTCAAAAATTCAATAGGCAGTTTCGAACGAACTACTATACTTTTATATTGAACGAGTTTATTGTAATGGTCTTCCCGTTGAAATTTTCAAAAAATGTTTATTCGTTTTCGCGATGTTTGAAGAATAAATTTTTATTTTTTTATAGTCGCCATCTTGTAAAATGGGTTGGCGTCACTTGAAATGAACGCTAAATCAAATTTAATATTGCAAAACTAATGAATCGAAAGTTTATATAAAGTTAATTACATTAACTTTGCAGTATTTTTTTTCAAAATTTTAAAATCGTACTTTGATGTTTAAGGCGCCTGCGTTATAACAAGAATTAGGGATTCCCGGTAGTATTATGAATCATCGCGTTGTTTGCCATTATAATGCCATAAGCGCAGTCGATTTGCAATTTGTTTTCTGTAATATTTTTTCGATTTAATGTTATTGTAGTAGGAGGTCGTCAGGTATTTACAGGCAAAATATTGTTAGCCCTACAGAACACACGTGAGGCCTGACAGGCCTACGCTGTTTCATTTTTGTGCACTTGCATGCGCATGTTATGTAATAATGCCATTTGTATTAATTTGTAGTTACTTTATCACAAATATTAATAAATTAATATTTTATGTTTATAAATGTCAATTATCGATTTCTATACAAAAAATTTTTGAAAAATTCTCAAACTATGAAAAGAAGGCCTGTTAAAGTATGGGTCTGACAAGCCTCACGCATTCACTGGTGGGATTTTTTTCACGTGTGCTCTGTAGGGTTAGTAATGATAGCTGCTTGATTTACTTTTTGCATTCAAAGTGTTTACACTCATTTTTATGGTAACTTTTAATTTGTGTGTGTACTATTCTTAGAAATGTTCATGTTTTGTACCTACAAATTACTAATAAGTAGTTATGAGAATGTGGATTCTCAAAATAATTTTTATATGTAAAACGTCCGATAAGAAGAGCCATTATAAAAAGGATAGAACTTTTTATATTGCAAGAGAAAAACATTTAAAACAATTTACTTACAGGGTGCTTAAAATCTTTTGTTGTAGTATTGGATCGGTTGTAGATTTTATTAAAGTTTTAAACTAGTGATGGGAACTATCAAACTTTTTTGACTATCGATAGTTACTAATTATTTTTTACTATCGATAGTTAGTAACTAAAAATTTAGTTACTAAAATTTAGTTACCGAATAAAAACTATCGAATGAAACTATCGAATAAACACTTATATTTTTTATATAATTTTTATATTACACACACCCCTTATAGGGTGCTGCTATAGTATGCGGAAAAACTGTTGAATAATATACCAAATAATTATTTCTTTCAATATTTTCTAATTTTTCTATACCTCATAAATTTTAATACATACAGGGTGCTTTCAAAAATGTTTTTCATAACCATAGCAAATATTCCTTTCGTTAGGTTTGTTCTTTCAGAAAATCACGGACAGTTTTGTGATTGGAACCAGTGTTCCCCAAACTTTCTTGTCTCGTAGAGTAGACCACTTGCCATAATTTTCTGTTTTGCGTAGACCCAAGCCCGGACTGGCTCCTTTGGGGACCGTCGGCTAGAGACCGAGGAGGGTCCCCCTCACCAAGAGGCTATATTTTTTAAAATCACATTTTCCGCCATTTTGACACTTGGAAGGTACATAAAAAAATACAAACCACTTTTACCCCAAGTATAAACCACTTTTTTGAGGCCTCTAGGGTCGGGGGCCCTAGGCGTTTGCCGACCTAGCCAATATGGGCCTGCGTAGACCCCCGCTGCTGCCCACCTTTTTTATTTATTTATTTAAATTAAAATTTACGTTAAATACAATGGAAATAATTTTTTTTCATTTTAGTGGGAGGGATGAGCCTGGTGCTTTAATAATAAAGTTTCAACATTTGGTATCAATTTAGTTAGATTTACTCTCAAATCTTCTTTATTAGTGATGTCCAGTCTATTTATTTTCTGTTAAAAGATTGGCAACCGTGCTGAAACCCCTTTCCACTAAGTAATTTTACAAAACATTAAAAATCAAAGTCGTGGACCCCCATTTACATTTCATGGACCCCCAATTTATTTTTTCGCCGACATCGACCCCTTGCAAGTAGTCATCGACCTCTGGGGGTCGATATAGACCACTTTGGGAAACCCTGATCCATACTTTCAATGAAAAACAATTTTTGTTATTTTAGTGCTCTTCCGTTTAACAGTTTCCACATGTCCAACAATTGAAAAATATTATTAGCTCTACAGGATGCTTCCAAAAGATTGCTACGACTATAAATTATTTTCTCTTTTATTTATTCTTTAACTTTGTGTTACTTCATCGATTTTGTGAAGGAAAGAAACAAAATTTGTATATCATAATTTAAAACAATTAATTACATTTCTGTTTCTTTTGTTTCAGACAAACTATGTTCCAAGTAGAGGGTTCCTACTGAGGGATTTCTCTTGTGCTGGTTGTATGGTTGGTGGTGGAGCAGGTCACAGGATAGGTATTGGTTGAAAAGATATCAGGATTAAAGGTAGGGTCGTAATGGTGGATGGATTTGTAGCAGCAAAGGTAGGTGAAAATTAATCTTTCTCCAATGATGTAGGTAAAATGATTAATAAGTGTGTCATGTCCACGATCTAGTAAAGAAGGTCTGTGGCTCCTGCTATATTTTTTCACTTTTTCCGTGACCGTTAGGTTCAGTTGCCCCAGTACCAGCCAAACAAATACTAAGACAACTTTTGTACAACAAAACTTGCGCTGCTCCTACTGTGCAGTATATCAGCGACCTTGGAGGGAGGGTGTTGGTCCTGGGTCATCGCATTGAATATTGCCTGGAAAAAGAGTGCAAAAGTCAGTGTATCCAATACCTTGAAGCCTTGAACCCCATAAAATATTCGACGTATGTAATAATTTATAATGCACCATGCGCACCCTCGCATCGTTTATAATTTTTTTCTAGGTAAGGCCAGCTTTCCTCGGGAGTTGTTCATATTATTATTATTTGATTACCTCAGCATTGCCGTTAATAAATTATTATTAACCACGCGTGTCACTTTTACGGCTCTGTGATTGGCTGTTCCGGCGAACGAGCCTTGTCGTATGCAGTCTTTTTTTTCAAAAAGATATACCGGCCCCCGGATTGTCGGGCAGTCCGTCACAGAGTCGTCGAATTCATTATAAAATTTTAAGAGTATATTGGGTACTCGTTCCAAAGTAATCAAATATAGCAGTATGACCCTCTCTCGATGTAAGGGTCGTTTAAAAAAATCCCTTGAACCCCATGACATTTTCGACGTATGTACCTAATATTTTTATTGAACCATGTGCACCCTCGTATCGTTTATTATTTTTTAAATTTATTTAGGTAAGGCCAGCTTTCCTCGGGAATTGTTCAAGTTGTTATTATTTGATTACCTCAGCATTGCCGTTAATAAATTATTATTAACCACGCGTGTCACTTTTACGGCTCTGTGATTGGCTGTTCCGGCGAACGAGCCTTGTCGTATGCAGTCTTTTTTTTCAAAAAGATATACCGGCCCCCGGATTGTCGGGCAGTCCGTCACAGAGTCGTCGAATTCATTATAAAATTTTAAGAGTATATTGGGTACTCGTTCCAAAGTAATCAAATATAGCAGTATGACCCTCTCTCGATGTAAGGGTCGTTTAAAAAAATCCCTTGAACCCCATGACATTTTCGACGTATGTACCTAATATTTTTATTGGACCATGTGCACCCTCGTATCGTTTATTATTTTTTAAATTTATTTAGGTAAGGCCAGCTTTCCTCGGGAGTTGTTCATATTATTATTATTTGATTACCTCAGCATTGCCGTTAATAAATTATTATTAACCACGCGTGTCACTTTTACGGCTCTGTGATTGGCTGTTCCGGCGAACGAGCCTTGTCGTATGCAGTCTTTTTTTTCAAAAAGATATACCGGCCCCCGGATTGTCGGGCAGTCCGTCACAGAGTCGTCGAATTCATTATAAAATTTTAAGAGTATATTGGGTACTCGTTCCAAAGTAATCAAATATAGCAGTATGACATTTTCGACGTATGTACCTAATATTTTTATTGAACCATGTGCACCCTCGTATCGTTTATTATTTTTTAAATTTATTTAGGTAAGGCCAGCTTTCCTCGGGAGTTGTTCATATTATTATTATTTGATTACCTCAGCATTGCCGTTAATAAATTATTATTAACCACGCGTGTCACTTTTACGGCTCTGTGATTGGCTGTTCCGGCGAACGAGCCTTGTCGTATGCAGTCTTTTTTTTCAAAAAGATATACCGGCCCCCGGATTGTCGGGCAGTCCGTCACAGAGTCGTCGAATTCATTATAAAATTTTAAGAGTATATTGGGTACTCGTTCCAAAGTAATCAAATATAGCAGTATGACCCTCTCTCGATGTAAGGGTCGTTTAAAAAAATCCCTTGAACCCCATGACATTTTCGACGTATGTACCTAATATTTTTATTGAACCATGTGCACCCTCGTATCGTTTATTATTTTTTAAATTTATTTAGGTAAGGCCAGCTTTCCTCGGGAGTTGTTCATATTATTATTATTTGATTACCTCAGCATTGCCGTTAATAAATTATTATTAACCACGCGTGTCACTTTTACGGCTCTGTGATTGGCTGTTCCGGCGAACGAGCCTTGTCGTATGCAGTCTTTTTTTTCAAAAAGATATACCGGCCCCCGGATTGTCGGGCAGTCCGTCACAGAGTCGTCGAATTCAGTATAAAATTTTAAGAGTATATTGGGTACTCGTTCCAAAGTAATCAAATATAGCAGTATGACCCTCTCTCGATGTAAGGGTCGTTTAAAAAAATCCCTTGAACCCCATGACATTTTCGACGTATGTACCTAATATTTTTATTGAACCATGTGCACCCTCGTATCGTTTATTATTTTTTAAATTTATTTAGGTAAGGCCAGCTTTCCTCGGGAGTTGTTCATATTATTATTATTTGATTACCTCAGCATTGCCGTTAATAAATTATTATTAACCACGCGTGTCACTTTTACGGCTCTGTGATTGGCTGTTCCGGCGAACGAGCCTTGTCGTATGCAGTCTTTTTTTTCAAAAAGATATACCGGCCCCCGGATTGTCGGGCAGTCCGTCACAGAGTCGTCGAATTCATTATAAAATTTTAAGAGTATATTGGGTACTCGTTCCAAAGTAATCAAATATAGCAGTATGACCCTCTCTCGATGTAAGGGTCGTTTAAAAAAATCCCTTGAACCCCATGACATTTTCGACGTATGTACCTAATATTTTTATTGAACCATGTGCACCCTCGTATCGTTTATTATTTTTTAAATTTATTTAGGTAAGGCCAGCTTTCCTCGGGAATTGTTCAAGTTGTTATTATTTGATTACCTCAGCATTGCCGTTAATAAATTATTATTAACCACGCGTGTCACTTTTACGGCTCTGTGATTGGCTGTTCCGGCGAACGAGCCTTGTCGTATGCAGTCTTTTTTTTCAAAAAGATATACCGGCCCCCGGATTGTCGGGCAGTCCGTCACAGAGTCGTCGAATTCATTATAAAATTTTAAGAGTATATTGGGTACTCGTTCCAAAGTAATCAAATATAGCAGTATGACCCTCTCTCGATGTAAGGGTCGTTTAAAAAAATCCCTTGAACCCCATGACATTTTCGACGTATGTACCTAATATTTTTATTGAACCATGTGCACCCTCGTATCGTTTATTATTTTTTAAATTTATTTAGGTAAGGCCAGCTTTCCTCGGGAATTGTTCAAGTTGTTATTATTTGATTACCTCAGCATTGCCGTTAATAAATTATTATTAACCACGCGTGTCACTTTTACGGCTCTGTGATTGGCTGTTCCGGCGAACGAGCCTTGTCGTATGCAGTCTTTTTTTTCAAAAAGATATACCGGCCCCCGGATTGTCGGGCAGTCCGTCACAGAGTCGTCGAATTCATTATAAAATTTTAAGAGTATATTGGGTACTCGTTCCAAAGTAATCAAATATAGCAGTATGACCCTCTCTCGATGTAAGGGTCGTTTAAAAAAATCCCTTGAACCCCATGACATTTTCGACGTATGTACCTAATATTTTTATTGAACCATGTGCACCCTCGTATCGTTTATTATTTTTTAAATTTATTTAGGTAAGGCCAGCTTTCCTCGGGAGTTGTTCATCTTATTATTATTTGATTACCTCAGCATTGCCGTTAATAAATTATTATTAACCACGCGTGTCACTTTTACGGCTCTGTGATTGGCTGTTCCTGCGAACGAGCCTTGTCGTATGCAGTCTTTTTTTTCAAAAAGATATACCGGCCCCCGGATTGTCGGGCAGTCCGTCACAGAGTCGTCGAATTCAGTATAAAATTTTAAGAGTATATTGGGTACTCGTTCCAAAGTAATCAAATATAGCAGTATGACCCTCTCTCGATGTAAGGGTCGTTTAAAAAAATCCCTTGAACCCCATGACATTTTCGACGTATGTACCTAATATTTTTATTGAACCATGTGCACCCTCGTATCGTTTATTATTTTTTAAATTTATTTAGGTAAGGCCAGCTTTCCTCGGGAGTTGTTCATATTATTATTATTTGATTACCTCAGCATTGCCGTTAATAAATTATTATTAACCACGCGTGTCACTTTTACGGCTCTGTGATTGGCTGTTCCGGCGAACGAGCCTTGTCGTATGCAGTCTTTTTTTTCAAAAAGATATACCGGCCCCCGGATTGTCGGGCAGTCCGTCACAGAGTCGTCGAATTCATTATAAAATTTTAAGAGTATATTGGGTACTCGTTCCAAAGTAATCAAATATAGCAGTATGACATTTTCGACGTATGTACCTAATATTTTTATTGAACCATGTGCACCCTCGTATCGTTTATTATTTTTTAAATTTATTTAGGTAAGGCCAGCTTTCCTCGGGAGTTGTTCATATTATTATTATTTGATTACCTCAGCATTGCCGTTAATAAATTATTATTAACCACGCGTGTCACTTTTACGGCTCTGTGATTGGCTGTTCCGGCGAACGAGCCTTGTCGTATGCAGTCTTTTTTTTCAAAAAGATATACCGGCCCCCGGATTGTGGGGCAGTCCGTCACAGAGTCGTCGAATTCATTATAAAATTTTAAGAGTATATTGGGTACTCGTTCCAAAGTAATCAAATATAGCAGTATGACATTTTCGACGTATGTACCTAATATTTTTATTGAACCATGTGCACCCTCGTATCGTTTATTATTTTTTAAATTTATTTAGGTAAGGCCAGCTTTCCTCGGGAGTTGTTCATATTATTATTATTTGATTACCTCAGCATTGCCGTTAATAAATTATTATTAACCACGCGTGTCACTTTTACGGCTCTGTGATTGGCTGTTCCGGCGAACGAGCCTTGTCGTATGCAGTCTTTTTTTTCAAAAAGATATACCGGCCCCCGGATTGTCGGGCAGTCCGTCACAGAGTCGTCGAATTCATTATAAAATTTTAAGAGTATATTGGGTACTCGTTCCAAAGTAATCAAATATAGCAGTATGACATTTTCGACGTATGTACCTAATATTTTTATTGAACCATGTGCACCCTCGTATCGTTTATTATTTTTTAAATTTATTTAGGTAAGGCCAGCTTTCCTCGGGAGTTGTTCATATTATTATTATTTGATTACCTCAGCATTGCCGTTAATAAATTATTATTAACCACGCGTGTCACTTTTACGGCTCTGTGATTGGCTGTTCCGGCGAACGAGCCTTGTCGTATGCAGTCTTTTTTTTCAAAAAGATATACCGGCCCCCGGATTGTCGGGCAGTCCGTCACAGAGTCGTCGAATTCAGTATAAAATTTTAAGAGTATATTGGGTACTCGTTCCAAAGTAATCAAATATAGCAGTATGACCCTCTCTCGATGTAAGGGTCGTTTAAAAAAATCCCTTGAACCCCATGACATTTTCGACGTATGTACCTAATATTTTTATTGAACCATGTGCACCCTCGTATCGTTTATTATTTTTTAAATTTATTTAGGTAAGGCCAGCTTTCCTCGGGAGTTGTTCATATTATTATTATTTGATTACCTCAGCATTGCCGTTAATAAATTATTATTAACCACGCGTGTCACTTTTACGGCTCTGTGATTGGCTGTTCCGGCGAACGAGCCTTGTCGTATGCAGTCTTTTTTTTCAAAAAGATATACCGGCCCCCGGATTGTCGGGCAGTCCGTCACAGAGTCGTCGAATTCATTATAAAATTTTAAGAGTATATTGGGTACTCGTTCCAAAGTAATCAAATATAGCAGTATGACCCTCTCTCGATGTAAGGGTCGTTTAAAAAAATCCCTTGAACCCCATGACATTTTCGACGTATGTACCTAATATTTTTATTGAACCATGTGCACCCTCGTATCGTTTATTATTTTTTAAATTTATTTAGGTAAGGCCAGCTTTCCTCGGGAATTGTTCAAGTTGTTATTATTTGATTACCTCAGCATTGCCGTTAATAAATTATTATTAACCACGCGTGTCACTTTTACGGCTCTGTGATTGGCTGTTCCGGCGAACGAGCCTTGTCGTATGCAGTCTTTTTTTTCAAAAAGATATACCGGCCCCCGGATTGTCGGGCAGTCCGTCACAGAGTCGTCGAATTCATTATAAAATTTTAAGAGTATATTGGGTACTCGTTCCAAAGTAATCAAATATAGCAGTATGACCCTCTCTCGATGTAAGGGTCGTTTAAAAAAATCCCTTGAACCCCATGACATTTTCGACGTATGTACCTAATATTTTTATTGAACCATGTGCACCCTCGTATCGTTTATTATTTTTTAAATTTATTTAGGTAAGGCCAGCTTTCCTCGGGAATTGTTCAAGTTGTTATTATTTGATTACCTCAGCATTGCCGTTAATAAATTATTATTAACCACGCGTGTCACTTTTACGGCTCTGTGATTGGCTGTTCCGGCGAACGAGCCTTGTCGTATGCAGTCTTTTTTTTCAAAAAGATATACCGGCCCCCGGATTGTCGGGCAGTCCGTCACAGAGTCGTCGAATTCATTATAAAATTTTAAGAGTATATTGGGTACTCGTTCCAAAGTAATCAAATATAGCAGTATGACCCTCTCTCGATGTAAGGGTCGTTTAAAAAAATCCCTTGAACCCCATGACATTTTCGACGTATGTACCTAATATTTTTATTGAACCATGTGCACCCTCGTATCGTTTATTATTTTTTAAATTTATTTAGGTAAGGCCAGCTTTCCTCGGGAGTTGTTCATATTATTATTATTTGATTACCTCAGCATTGCCGTTAATAAATTATTATTAACCACGCGTGTCACTTTTACGGCTCTGTGATTGGCTGTTCCGGCGAACGAGCCTTGTCGTATGCAGTCTTTTTTTTCAAAAAGATATACCGGCCCCCGGATTGTCGGGCAGTCCGTCACAGAGTCGTCGAATTCATTATAAAATTTTAAGAGTATATTGGGTACTCGTTCCAAAGTAATCAAATATAGCAGTATGACCCTCTCTCGATGTAAGGGTCGTTTAAAAAAATCCCTTGAACCCCATGACATTTTCGACGTATGTACCTAATATTTTTATTGAACCATGTGCACCCTCGTATCGTTTATTATTTTTTAAATTTATTTAGGTAAGGCCAGCTTTCCTCGGGAATTGTTCAAGTTGTTATTATTTGATTACCTCAGCATTGCCGTTAATAAATTATTATTAACCACGCGTGTCACTTTTACGGCTCTGTGATTGGCTGTTCCGGCGAACGAGCCTTGTCGTATGCAGTCTTTTTTGTCAAAAAGATATACCGGCCCCCGGATTGTCGGGCAGTCCGTCACAGAGTCGTCGAATTCATTATAAAATTTTAAGAGTATATTGGGTACTCGTTCCAAAGTAATCAAATATAGCAGTATGACCCTCTCTCGATGTAAGGGTCGTTTAAAAAAATCCCTTGAACCCCATGACGTTTTCGACGTATGTACCTAATATTTTTATTGAACCATGTGCACCCTCGTATCGTTTATTATTTTTTAAATTTATTTAGGTAAGGCCAGCTTTCCTCGGGAATTGTTCAAGTTGTTATTATTTGATTACCTCAGCATTGCCGTTAATAAATTATTATTAACCACGCGTGTCACTTTTACGGCTCTGTGATTGGCTGTTCCGGCGAACGAGCCTTGTCGTATGCAGTCTTTTTTTTCAAAAAGATATACCGGCCCCCGGATTGTCGGGCAGTCCGTCACAGAGTCGTCGAATTCATTATAAAATTTTAAGAGTATATTGGGTACTCGTTCCAAAGTAATCAAATATAGCAGTATGACCCTCTCTCGATGTAAGGGTCGTTTAAAAAAACATTTGGTAATCTTAATGGGGACAGACAATGCCCATCCCTTGAACCCCATGACATTTTCGACGTATGTACCTAATATTTTTATTGAACCATGTGCACCCTCGTATTGTTTATTATTTTTTATATTTTTTTTTAGATAAGGCCTGCTTTCCTCAGGAGTTTCAGCTTTCCCACAGCAAAAAAGTATAAGCTCCTCTCTGAAATTTAAGGGTATTTGCAACTTGTTAACTGTCCTGTATTGCCACGTCGTGTCGTCGTAAATGTGTAAAATTCCCTCTGCATTGAGTCATTATTTAGTACCTCCAGTATCCAACTACTTTTAAAAGCCAATAAAACGCGGACCCTACCTTGCATTTCCGCGGCGCACAGGTGTAAATTCTCCTTGGGTTTTGTAGTTTCCTTTTAGTCATTCGGGTAGTTTTAAATATTAGAGATAAAAACCGCTAACGCTCTCCCTTATTTCCGCGGCATAAAAGAGTAAAACTCCTCTTGCATTTTGTACTCTTTTTTACGTTCATTCGGGTGTTTTTAAAGAAGAGAAAAGTGTAAAGTTTCTGCTGCATTTTGTAGTTTTTTTTTACGGCGATAAGGTCTATTTAAAAAAAGACAAATCAAACGGAAAAGTGATAAATTCCTTCTGCATTCTGTAGATTTTTTACAGTTCCTCGATTTAGTTTTAAAAATTCCAAAAAAGCAAACCGTGTCTTTCATATCCGCGAGTGTAAATTCCCCCCTGTTTGTATTTTTTTACGGGTATTCTCGTAATTATTGTAAAAATCGTCTTGCATTTCCGCGACGCGTAGGTGTAGTTGTGTTTTGTATTTTTTTAGAGCCATTCGCGAAATTTTAAAAAATAGAAAAGACGTGAATTCTGGCCTGTCCTGTTGTCTGTTGCATTTTCGCGGTGCACAGATATAAATTCCCCTCTGCATTTTGTAGTTTTTATACTGTCATTCGGGTAATTTTTAAAAACCAGAAAAGACGCACGACACGCAAGACACTTTTCTGCTGCGCAAAAGTGTAAAATTCCCTCTACATTTTGTGATTTTTTTATAGTCCTTCGATTTATTTTAAAAAAGCCAAAAAAAGCGAACCGTGTCATTCTGATCCGCTAGTGTAAATTCCAGCTGTTTGTATTTTTTTTCTGCCATTCGCGTTATTGGAAAAATTGAAAACATAGGAAGCCTCATCCGTATTTCCGCGGCGTAAAAGTGTGAAATTCCCTTTGAAGTTTGTAGTCTTTTTTACGGTAATTTTGGGTAATTTTAAAAAAGAGATAAAACGCGAACCGTGTCGTATCCGCGAGTGTAAATTGCCCCCTGTTTGTATTTCTTTACGTGCATTCGCGTAATAATTGTAAAAATTGAAATCAGACGAATCTTCATCCGTATTTCCGCGGCGTAAAATTGTAAAATTCACCCTGAAGCCTGTAGTCTTTTTTACGGTCATTTTGGTAATTTTAAAAGAGAAAAAGCGCGAACCATATCCGCGAGTGTAAATTCCACCCTGTATGTATTTTTCTACATCCATTCGCGTAATTATTTTAAAAATTGAATACATTCGATTCCTCATCCGTATTTCCGCGGCGTAAAAGTGTAACTCCCCTTGAAGTTTTTTACGTTTTTAGTTCGTTTGTTTAGTTCGGTTCGTTTTCAGTCTTTTACGGCCATTCGAGTAATTTTAAAACAGAGATAAAACGCGAACGATGTCCTATACTTCAGCGGCGTAAAAGTGTAAATTCCCCTCTGTATTTTGTTGTTTATTGTTGTTCATTCGATTTATTTTAAAAGAGCCAAAACACGCGAACCGTGTCTTTCATATCCGCAAGTGTAAATTCCCCCCTGTGTCTAGTTTTTTACGGCCATTCGCGTAATTTTACGAATCCTCACCTGTATTTCTGCAGCGTAAAAGTGTAAATTTTTACGTTTTTATTTCGTTCGGTTCGTTTTTAGTCTTTTACGGCCATTCGGGTAATTTTAAAACATAGATAAAACGCTAACGATGTCCAATACTTCAGCGGCGTAAAAGTGTAAATTCCCCTCTGCGTGTTGCTGTTTTTTTGATGCTCCTACCGTGTCTTTCATATCCGCGAGTGTAAATTCCCCCCTGTTTGTATTTTTTTCGACCATTCGCGTTATCGGAAAAATTGAAAACATAGGAATCCTCATCCGTATTTCCGCGGCGTAAAAGTGTAAAATTCCCCTTGAAGTTTGTAGTCGTTTTACGGTCATTCGGGTTATTTTTAGAAAGAGAAAACAGGCCAACCCTGTCCTGTATTTCCTCGGCGCGCCAGTGTATATTCCCCCCTACATTTTTTTTTTACTGTCAGTGGGGTAATTTTCTAAGACAGTAAAGGCGCGAAGCAGGTCCTGTATTTGCACGGCACGCAGGTGTAAATTCCCCCTTGTGTTTTGTAGTTGTTTTAACAGTCCCTCGAATTTTTTTTAGAAAAGCCAGAAAACGCGAACCACCCTATCTTGCATTTCCGCGGCGCGCAGGTGAAAAATTCTCCCTGGGTTTTGTAGTTTCCTTTTAGTCATTCGGGTAGTCTTAAAGATGAAAACCGCTAACGCTCTCCTGTATTTCCGCGGCATAAAAGAGTAAACTCCTCTGGCATTTTGTACTCTTTTTTACGTTCAATCGGTTGATTTTAAAGATGAGAAAAACGCGAACCGTGCTCTGCACTTCATTGACGTAAAAGTGTACAGTTTCTGCTGCATTTTATAGTTTTTTTTTTTACGGCGATAAGGTCAATTTTTAAAAAGACAAAAGCGCAAACCCTGACCTGCATTACCGCGGCGCACAGGTTTAAATTCCCCATCTGCATTTAGTAATTTTTTATGTAGCCATTCGTGCTATTTTAAGGAAGCCCAGAAACTCGCCCCAAAACCCTACCATGCACTTCCGCGGCGCACAGATGTAAAATTCTCCCTACATTTTTTAGTTTTCTTTTACAGTCATTCGTGTAATCTGAAAAATAAGAGACAAGCGCGAACGCTGTTCTGTATTTCCGCGGCGCAAAAGTATAAAATTCGCCATGAATTTTGTAGCCGTTTTTACAATAATTCGCGTAGTTGTCAAAATAGAAAAGATACGAATCCTCACCTGTATTTCAGCGGCGTAAAAGTTTAAAATTTCCTCTGAAAGGGAGTCTTTTTTACGGTCATTTTGGTAATTTTAAAAAAGAGAAAAAACGCGAACGGTCTCCCATATTTCCGCGGCATAAAAGTGTAAATCTCCCTCTGCATTTTGTTTATTGTTGCTCCTTCGATTTATTTTAAAAGAGCAAAAACACGCGAACCGTGTCTTTCATATCCGCGAGTGGAAATTCCCTCTTGTGTGTAGTTTTTTAAGTGTAAAAGTCACCCTGAAGCCTGTAGTCTTTTTTACGGTCATTTTGGTAATTTTAAAAGAGAAAAAGCGCGAACCGTGTCTTTCATATCGGCGAGTGTAAATTCCCCCCGGTATGTATTTTATTACGACCAAACGCGGAATTATTGTAAAAATGGAATACATCCGAATCCTCATCTGTATTTCCGTTTCGTAAAAGTGTAAAATTCACCCTGAAGTTTGTAGTCTTTTTTACGGTCATTCGGGTAATTTTAAAAAAGAGTAAAAACGCGAACGCTGTCCGATACTTCAGCGGCGTAAAAGTGTAAAGTTCCCTCTGTATTTTGTTGTTTTTTGATGCACCTGCGATTTATTTTAAAAGAGCTAAAAATCGCGAACCATGTCTTTCATATCCGAAAGTGTAAATTCCCCCCTGTGTGTAGTTTTTTACGGCCATTCGCGAAATTTTAAAAATTGAAAAGATACGAATCCTCACCTGTATTTCTGCTGCGTAAAAGTGTAAAATTCCCACTGAATTTTGTAGTCTCTTTTGCGGTCATTCGGGTAATTTTAAAAAGAGTAAAGACGCGAACGCTGTCCAATTCTTAATAGCCAAACAACGCGAACCATGTCATTCATATCCGCGGGGGTAAATTCCCCCCTGTTTGTATTTTTTTTACAGCCATTCGCATAATTATTGTAAAAATGGGATACTTCCGAATCCTCATCCGTATTTCCGCGGCGTAAAAGTTTAAAATTCACCCTGAAGCCTGTAGTCTTTTTTACGGTCATTTTGGTAATTTTAAAAGAGAAAAAGCGCGAACCGTGTCTTTCATATCGGCGAGTGTAAATTCCCCCCTGTGTGTATTTTATTACGACCAAACGCATAATTATTGTAAAAATGGAATACATCCGAATCCTCATTTGTATTTCCGCGGCGTAAAAGTGTAAAATTCCCCTTGAAGTTTGTAGTCTTTTTACGGTCATTCGGGTAATGTAAAAAAGAGAAAAACGCGAACACTGTCCGATATTTACGCGGCGTAAAATTGTAAGATTTCCCATAAAGTTTTTGGTCTTCTTTACTTTAGTCATTCGGGTAATTTTTTAAAAATAAGCCAAAAACGCGGAAGGTGTCCGATACTTCCGCGGCGTAAAGGTGTAAAATTCCCTCTGTATTTTGTTGTTTTTTGATGCACCTTCGATTTATGTTAAAATAGCAAAAAACCGCGAACCATGTCTTTCATATCCGCGAGTGTAAATTACCCGTCTTTAATTTTTTTTAAATTTTTAACGATGCGAATCCTCATCCGCGAACCGTGTCTTTCATATCAGCGAGTGTAAATTTCCTCCTGTTTGTATTTTTTTACGTCCATTCGCGTAATAATTGTAAAAATTGAAATCAGACGAATCTTCATCCGTATTTCCGCGTCGTAAAAATGTGAAAATCACCCTGAAGTTTGTAGTCACTTTGCGGTCATTCGTGTAATTTTAAAAAAGAGATAAAACGCGAACCGTGTCATTAATATCCGGGAGTTCAAATTCCCCGATGTTGTTTGTATGTTTTACAACCATTCCCGTAATTGTAAAAAGTGAAAAGTTACGAATCCTCACCTGTATTTCCGCGGCATAATAGTGTAAAGTATCTACTGCATTTAGTAGTAATGTTTTTACAGTCCCTCGAGTTTTTTTGTCAGAAAAGTCGGTAACCATGAACCCTGTCTTGCATTTCCGCGGCACGCTGGTGTAAATTCCCCCTTGCGTTTTGTAGTTTTTTTTACAGTCCCTCGAGTTCTTTTTAGGAAAACCTGAAAGCTTTTGCATTTCTGCGGCGCGCAGGTGTAAATTCCTCTTTGTATTATGTAGTTTTGTTTACAGCCATACGTTATATACGTAATAATAGAAAAGACGCGAACCCTCTCATGCATCACAGTGGCGGCACAGTTGTAAATAACCCTCAGAATTTTCTATTTTTATTATTGCCATTCGGGTAATTTTAAAAAATAGAAAAGACGCGAATCCTGCTGGAATTTCCGCGTCGTAAAAGATAAAAGAAGGAGGTAAGAAAAGGAAGAAGGTTCTTCAAAGGGAGTTCGGAATAAAGGATGTGAAAATAGATGGGAAATAGATGGAGATGGAAATGAGGGGTAGCAGTACAGCAAAGAATATGACTGCAAGTAAAGGAAAGGGTTTTAGAAGGGAAGCGAATAATAGGGATATGAGGGGTAAAAGGATAGGCAGAATAAATGAGGGGAAAATGGTTTTAAGGGAGAAAAGGAAAAAGAGGGGAAATATTATAAAAGGGGTAATAGGATAGGAGGGGCAAAATTAATTAAGGGTAAAACTAAACTATAGGAGGGGCAAAAGGAAATTAGGGGTAATTAAATAATTACTAGAGGGAGAAAAGTATTTCACCCCTCCTTTCCTGTTACCCCTCATATCCTTTTTCCCCTACTTTCCTTTTACCCCTCATATGCTTTTTCCCCTCCTTTCGTTTTACCCCTCCTTTCCTTTTACCCCTCATATGCTTTTACCCCTCCTTTCCTTTTACCCCTCATATGCTTTTTCACCTACTTTCCTTTTACTCCTCTTTTCCTTTTACCCCTCATATGCTTTTTCCCCTCCTTTACTTTTTCCCCTAATTTCGTTTTACCCCTCCTTTCCTTTTTCCCCTCATATGCTTTTTCACCTACTTTCCTTTTACTCCTCTTTTCCTTTTACCCCTCATATGCTTTTTCCCCTCCTTTCCTTTTTCCCCTACTTTCGTTTTACCCCTCCTTTCCTTTTACCACTCATATGCTTTTTCCCCTCCTTTCCTTTTTCCCCTACTTTCGTTTTACCCCTCCTTTCCTTTTACCACTCATATGCTTTTTCCCCTCTTTTCCTTTTTCCCCTTATTTGCTTTTTCCCCTCTTTTCCTTTTACCCCTCATTTCACCCTTCATATCCATTTACCCCTCATATCATTTTCCCCTTTTATTATTTTACCCCTTATATAGTTTTACCTCTCATATGGTTTAACCCAGCGCTTCTCAACCTTTTTACGACGCGACCCCCAAATGTTCTTGCTTACCTTAAAATAGACCCCCAAATGGATTCGCGACCCCTAGGTTGAGAAACGCTGGTTTAACCCCTCAGTTCCTTTTACCTCCATTCTTCAGCCTTCTTCTTCTCCTCCTCTCATATCACACCTCACCTCTCTATCCTCAGATCCTATTGTTCTCTGCTCCGAATCAATCAAGTTGTATAAAAGAGGGTTAACTCGGGGATCAGCTGATCCTGGTTCAAGAGCTGACCCAGGATCAGCTGGTAGATAAGGTAGATTAGATTACAAATAAACCTATCTACCTTGCGTCGATCCTGGGTCAGCTCTTGAACCAGGATCAGCTGATCCCCGAGTTAACCCTCTTTTATACAACTGGCCCTAAACATCAAATTAGTCTATTTAACCCTGGATACACAAGGTGGCGTCACCGGTGACACGGTTTTATATTGTGATATATGCACAAACAACATCACCTTCTTTATCCAGTGTTAAAATTCGCGTCTTTCCTATTTTTTTTACCCGATTGGCTGTAAGAAAATCCTGAAGATGCAGACGGTTATTTACAACTGTGCGCCGCTGTAATGCTTGAGGGGGTTCGCGCCTTTTCTATTTTTTAAAATTTACACGAATGGCTATCAAAAACATACAAAACGCTGGGGTAATTTGCACTGGCCCGCCGCGGACATGAAAGACAGGGTTCGCATTATTATATACTGTCAAATTACCACAAAATTCAGAGTGCAAAATTCATAAAAATTAATATATAGGTTTTTTTTTTAATTACTCGAATGACCGTAACCAAGATTATAAAATGCAATAAGAATGTTACACTTTTACGTCGCGAAAATTCGGTACAGGTTTCGCGTCTTTTCTATTTTTACACCTTGCGCCGCGGAAATATAGGTGAGTATTCGTATCTTTTCAATTTTTACAATTACACGAATGGCTATAAAAAATACATACAGGGGGGAATTTACACTCGCGGATATGAAATACACGGTTCGCGTTTTTTCTCTTTTTTACTATTACCAAAATCACCGTAAAAAAGGCTACAAGCTTCAGGGTGAATTTTACACTTTTACGCCGCGGAAATACGGATGAGGATTCCTATGTTTTTAATTTTTCCGATAACGCGAATGGTCGAAAAAAATACAAACAGGGGGGAATTTACACTTTTACGCCGCTGAAGTATTGGACATCGTTAGCGTTTTATCTATGTTTTAAAATTACCCGAATGGCCGTAAAAGACTAAAAACGAACCGAACGAAATAAAAACGTAAAAATTTACACTTTTACGCTGCAGAAATACAGGTGAGGATTCGTAAAATTACGCGAATGGCCGTAAAAAACTACACACAGGGGGGAATTTACACTAGCGGATATGAAAGACACGGTTCGCGTGTTTTGGCTATTTTAAAATAAATCGAAGGAGCAACAATAAACAACAAAATACAGAGAGAAATTTACACTTTTACGCCGCTGAAGTATAAGACATCGTTCGCGTTTTATCTCTGTTTTAAAATTACCCGAATGGCCGTAAAAGACTAAAAACGAACCGAACTAAACAAACGAACTAAAAACTTAAAAAACTTCAAGGGGAGTTACACTTTTACGCCGCGGAAATACGGATGAGGAATCGAATGTATTCAATTTTTAAAATAATTACGCGAATGGATGTAAAAAAATACATACAGGGTGGAATTTACACTCGCGGATATGAAAGACACGGTTCGCGCTTTTTCTCTTTTAAAATTACCAAAATGACCGTAAAAAAGACTACAGGCTTCAGGGTGAATTTTACAATTTAACGCCGCGGAAATACGGATGAAGATTCGTCTGATTTCAATTTTTACAATTATTACGCGAATGCACGTAAAGAAATACAAACAGGGGGGAATTTACACTCGCTGACATGAAAGACAGGGTTCGCATTATTTGACACTTTAAAATAAATCGAGGGACTGTCAAAAAACCACTAAATTCAGAGTGCAAAATTCATGAAAATTACACTTTTATACCGCGCAAATATAGGGCAGAGTTCGCGTGTTTTTTTTTAATTACTCGAATGACCGTAACCAAGATTATAAAATGCAATAAGAATGTTACACTTTTACGTCGCGAAAATTCAGTACAGGTTTCGCGTCTTTTCTATTTTTCACCTTGCGCCGCCGCGGATATATAGGTGAGTATTCGTATCTTTTCAATTTTTAAAATTACGCGAATGGCTATAAAAAATACAAACAGGGGGTAATTTACACTCGCGGATATGAAAGACACGGTTCGCGGTTTTTTGCTATTTTAAAATAAATCGAAGAATCAACCATAAACAAAATACAGAGGGAAATTTACACTTTTATGCCGCGGAAACATGAGACAGCGTTCGCGTTTTTTCTCTTTTTTAACATTACCCGAATGACTGTAAAAAGACTTCAAACTTCAAGGGGAATTTTACACTTTTACGCCGCGGAATTATCGGACAGCGTTCGCGTTTCTTCTCTTTTTTAAAATTACCCGAATGACCGCAAAAAAGATTACAAACTTAAGGGGAATTTTACACTTTTACGCCGCGGAAATACGGATGAGGATTCGGATGTGTTCCATTTTTACAATAATTACGCGAATGGCTGTAAAAAATACAAACAGGGGGAATTTACACTCGCTGATATGAAAGACACGGTTCGCGTGTTTTTGCTCTTTTAAAATAAATCGAAGGAGCAACAATAAACAAAATGCAGAGTGAGATTTACACTTTTATGCCGCGGAAATATGGGAGACCGTTCGCGTTTTGTCTCTTTTTTAAAATTACCAAAATGACCGTAAAAAAAACTACAAAATTCAGGGAGAATTTTATACTTTTGCGCCGCGGAAATACAGAACAGCGTTCGCGCTTTCTCTCTTTTTTTTTCAGATTACTCGAATGACTGTAAAAGAAAACTAAAAAATGTAGGGAGAATTTTACATCCGTTCGCCGCGGAAGTGCATGGTAGGGTCCGAGTTTCTGGGCTTCCTTAAAATAGCACGAATGGCTACATAAAAAATTACTAAATGCAGATGGGGAATTTAAACCTGTGCGCCGCGGTGATGCAGGTCAGGGTTTGCGTTTTTGCCTTTTTAAAAATTGACCTTATCACCGTAAAAAAAAAACTATAAAATGCAGCAGAAACTTTACACTTTTACGTCACGGAAGTGAAGAAACGGTTCGCTTTTTTTCTCTTCTTTAAAATCAACCGATTGAACGTAAAAAAGAGTACAAAATGCCAGAGGAGTTTACTCTTTTATGCCGCGGAAATACAGGAGAGCGTTAGCGGTTTTCATCTTTAAGACTACCCGAATGACTAAAAGGAAACTACAAAACCCAGGGAGAATTTTACACCTGCGCGCCGCGGAAATGCAAGATAGGGTGGTTCGCGTTTTCTGGCTTTTCTAAAAAAAATTCGAGGGACTGTTAAAACAACTACAAAACACAAGGGGGAATTTACACCTGCGTGCCGTGCAAATACAGGACCTGCTTCGCGCCTTTTCTGTCTTTGAAAATTACCCCACTGACAGTAAAAAAAAAACAAATTGTAGGGGGGAATATACACTGGCGCGCCGAGGAAATACAGGACAGGGTTGACCTGTTTTCTCTTTCTAAAAATAACCCGAATAACCGTAAAAAGGCTACAACATTCAAAGGATAATTTTACACTTTAACGCCGCGAAAATACATGTGAGGATTCGTATCGTTACAATTTTTACAATAATTACACGAATGGCCGTAAAAAAGACTAGAAACTTCAGGGGGAATTTTACACTTATACGCCGCGGAAATACAGGTGCGGTTTCGTATCTTTTCAATTTTTACAATTAAGCGAATTATTGTAAAAAAGACTACAAACTTCAGGGGGAATTTTACACGTTTACGACGCGGAAATACGGAAGAGGATTCGTATCTTTACAATTTTTACAATAATTACAAGAATGCCCGTAAAAAAGCCTACGAACGGCAATGGGAATTTTACACTTTTACGCCGCGGAAATTCAGTACAGGTATCGCGTCTTTCTCTTCTTTAAAATTAACCGTATAACCGTAAATATCCTACAAAATGAAGGGGGAATTTTACACTTTTATGTCGCGGAAATACAGAACAGCTTTGGCGTTTTTTTTGGCTTTTTTAAAATTACCAGAATTAACGCAAAAAGAAACTTCAAAATGCCGACGGAATTTTACACTGTTACGGCGCGGCAATACAAGACAGTTAACAGTTGCAATCAGTGGCGACTGGTGAGGGGGGGACTCGCCCGCCAAACAATATCAAAACAAAAAATAATGATAACATAATAACACAGGGGGAATTTACACTTGCGCGCCGCGGATATGAAAGGTAGGTTTCGAATTTTTTGACACGTTTAAAATAAATCGAGTGACTGTCAAAAAAATCACTAAATGTAAGGGAAATTTATACTTTTATGACGCGCAAATATTGGACAGGGTTCAATTTCTATTTTTAAAAATTATACGAATGGCTATAAAAAACATACAAAACACAGGGGGAAATTATACTGGCGCGCCGTGGAAATGAAAGACAGGGTTCGCGTTTCTTGGCTTCTCTAGAATAACAGGATGGACTGCTAATAAGCAACAAAATGCATAAGCAATTTTATACTTTTACGCCGCGGAAATACAGGTAAGGATTCGCATCGATTCAATTTTTAAAATTAAGCAAATGACTGTAAACAAATTAACCACACAGGGAGGAATTTACACTCGCGGATATGAAAGACACGGTTCGCATATTTTGGCTCTTTTACAATAAATGGCCGCGGAAATACGGATGAGGATGTTTTCAATTTTTACAATAATTACGCGAATGTCTGCACAAAAAAATACAAACAGGGGGCAATTTACACTCGCGGATATGAAAAACACGGTTTGCGTTTATTCTCTTTTTACTATTACCAAAATGACCGTAAAAAAGCTTTTAAAAAGACTACAAGTTTCAGGGTGAATTTTATACATTTACGCCGCGGTAATACAGGTGAGGATTCGTATCTTTTCAATTTTTACAATTACACGAATGGCTGTAAAAAATACAAACAACATGAGGAATTTACACTCGCGGATACGACACGGTTCGCGTTTTATCTCTTTTTTAAAATTACCCAAAATTACCGTAAAAAAGACTACAAACTTCAAAGGGAATTTCACACTTTTACGCCGCGGAAATACGGATGAGGCTTCCTATGTTTTCAATTTTTCCAATAACGCGAATGGCAGAAAAAAAATACAAACAGCTGGAATTTACACTAGCGGATCAGAATGACACGGTTCGCTTTTTTTGGCTTTTTTAAAATAAATCGAAGGACTATAAAAAAATCACAAAATGTAGAGGGAATTTTACACTTTTGCGCAGCAGAAAAGTGTCTTGCGTGTCGTGCGTCTTTTCTGGTTTTTAAAAATTACCCGAATGACAGTATAAAAACTACAAAATGCAGAGGGGAATTTATATCTGTGCACCGCGAAAATGCAACAGACAACAGGACAGGCCAGAATTCACGTCTTTTCTATTTTTTAAAATTTCGCGAATGGCTCTAAAAAAATACAAAACACAACTACACCTACGCGTCGCGGAAATGCAAGACGATTTTTACAATAATTACGAGAATACCCGTAAAAAAATACAAACAGGGGGGAATTTACACTCGCGGATATGAAAGACACGGTTTGCTTTTTTGGAATTTTTAAAACTAAATCGAGGAACTGTAAAAAATCTACAGAATGCAGAAGGAATTTATCACTTTTCCGTTTGATTTGTCTTTTTTTAAATAGACCTTATCGCCGTAAAAAAAAACTACAAAATGCAGCAGAAACTTTACACTTTTCTCTTCTTTAAAAACACCCGAATGAACGTAAAAAAGAGTACAAAATGCAAGAGGAGTTTTACTCTTTTATGCCGCGGAAATAAGGGAGAGCGTTAGCGGTTTTTATCTCTAATATTTAAAACTACCCGAATGACTAAAAGGAAACTACAAAACCCAAGGAGAATTTACACCTGTGCGCCGCGGAAATGCAAGGTAGGGTCCGCGTTTTATTGGCTTTTAAAAGTAGTTGGATACTGGAGGTACTAAATAATGACTCAATGCAGAGGGAATTTTACACATTTACGACGACACGACGTGGCAATACAGGACAGTTAACAAGTTGCAAATACCCTTAAATTTCAGAGAGGAGCTTATACTTTTTTGCTGTGGGAAAGCTGAAACTCCTGAGGAAAGCAGGCCTTATCTAAAAAAAAATATAAAAAATAATAAACAATACGAGGGTGCACATGGTTCAATAAAAATATTAGGTACATACGTCGAAAATGTCATGGGGTTCAAGGGATGGGCATTGTCTGTCCCCATTAAGATTACCAAATGTTTTTTTAAACGACCCTTACATCGAGAGAGGGTCATACTGCTATATTTGATTACTTTGGAACGAGTACCCAATATACTCTTAAAATTTTATAATGAATTCGACGACTCTGTGACGGACTGCCCGACAATCCGGGGGCCGGTATATCTTTTTGAAAAAAAAGACTGCATACGACAAGGCTCGTTCGCCGGAACAGCCAATCACAGAGCCGTAAAAGTGACACGCGTGGTTAATAATAATTTATTAACGGCAATGCTGAGGTAATCAAATAATAACAACTTGAACAATTCCCGAGGAAAGCTGGCCTTACCTAAATAAATTTAAAAAATAATAAACGATACGAGGGTGCACATGGTTCAATAAAAATATTAGGTACATACGTCGAAAACGTCATGGGGTTCAAGGGATTTTTTTAAACGACCCTTACATCGAGAGAGGGTCATACTGCTATATTTGATTACTTTGGAACGAGTACCCAATATACTCTTAAAATTTTATAATGAATTCGACGACTCTGTGACGGACTGCCCGACAATCCGGGGGCCGGTATATCTTTTTGACAAAAAAGACTGCATACGACAAGGCTCGTTCGCCGGAACAGCCAATCACAGAGCCGTAAAAGTGACACGCGTGGTTAATAATAATTTATTAACGGCAATGCTGAGGTAATCAAATAATAACAACTTGAACAATTCCCGAGGAAAGCTGGCCTTACCTAAATAAATTTAAAAAATAATAAACGATACGAGGGTGCACATGGTTCAATAAAAATATTAGGTACATACGTCGAAAATGTCATGGGGTTCAAGGGATTTTTTTAAACGACCCTTACATCGAGAGAGGGTCATACTGCTATATTTGATTACTTTGGAACGAGTACCCAATATACTCTTAAAATTTTATACTGAATTCGACGACTCTGTGACGGACTGCCCGACAATCCGGGGGCCGGTATATCTTTTTGAAAAAAAAGACTGCATACGACAAGGCTCGTTCGCCGGAACAGCCAATCACAGAGCCGTAAAAGTGACACGCGTGGTTAATAATAATTTATTAACGGCAATGCTGAGGTAATCAAATAATAATAATATGAACAACTCCCGAGGAAAGCTGGCCTTACCTAAATAAATTTAAAAAATAATAAACGATACGAGGGTGCACATGGTTCAATAAAAATATTAGGTACATACGTCGAAAATGTCATACTGCTATATTTGATTACTTTGGAACGAGTACCCAATATACTCTTAAAATTTTATAATGAATTCGACGACTCTGTGACGGACTGCCCGACAATCCGGGGGCCGGTATATCTTTTTGAAAAAAAAGACTGCATACGACAAGGCTCGTTCGCCGGAACAGCCAATCACAGAGCCGTAAAAGTGACACGCGTGGTTAATAATAATTTATTAACGGCAATGCTGAGGTAATCAAATAATAATAATATGAACAACTCCCGAGGAAAGCTGGCCTTACCTAAATAAATTTAAAAAATAATAAACGATACGAGGGTGCACATGGTTCAATAAAAATATTAGGTACATACGTCGAAAATGTCATACTGCTATATTTGATTACTTTGGAACGAGTACCCAATATACTCTTAAAATTTTATAATGAATTCGACGACTCTGTGACGGACTGCCCCACAATCCGGGGGCCGGTATATCTTTTTGAAAAAAAAGACTGCATACGACAAGGCTCGTTCGCCGGAACAGCCAATCACAGAGCCGTAAAAGTGACACGCGTGGTTAATAATAATTTATTAACGGCAATGCTGAGGTAATCAAATAATAATAATATGAACAACTCCCGAGGAAAGCTGGCCTTACCTAAATAAATTTAAAAAATAATAAACGATACGAGGGTGCACATGGTTCAATAAAAATATTAGGTACATACGTCGAAAATGTCATACTGCTATATTTGATTACTTTGGAACGAGTACCCAATATACTCTTAAAATTTTATAATGAATTCGACGACTCTGTGACGGACTGCCCGACAATCCGGGGGCCGGTATATCTTTTTGAAAAAAAAGACTGCATACGACAAGGCTCGTTCGCCGGAACAGCCAATCACAGAGCCGTAAAAGTGACACGCGTGGTTAATAATAATTTATTAACGGCAATGCTGAGGTAATCAAATAATAATAATATGAACAACTCCCGAGGAAAGCTGGCCTTACCTAAATAAATTTAAAAAATAATAAACGATACGAGGGTGCACATGGTTCAATAAAAATATTAGGTACATACGTCGAAAATGTCATGGGGTTCAAGGGATTTTTTTAAACGACCCTTACATCGAGAGAGGGTCATACTGCTATATTTGATTACTTTGGAACGAGTACCCAATATACTCTTAAAATTTTATACTGAATTCGACGACTCTGTGACGGACTGCCCGACAATCCGGGGGCCGGTATATCTTTTTGAAAAAAAAGACTGCATACGACAAGGCTCGTTCGCAGGAACAGCCAATCACAGAGCCGTAAAAGTGACACGCGTGGTTAATAATAATTTATTAACGGCAATGCTGAGGTAATCAAATAATAATAAGATGAACAACTCCCGAGGAAAGCTGGCCTTACCTAAATAAATTTAAAAAATAATAAACGATACGAGGGTGCACATGGTTCAATAAAAATATTAGGTACATACGTCGAAAATGTCATGGGGTTCAAGGGATTTTTTTAAACGACCCTTACATCGAGAGAGGGTCATACTGCTATATTTGATTACTTTGGAACGAGTACCCAATATACTCTTAAAATTTTATAATGAATTCGACGACTCTGTGACGGACTGCCCGACAATCCGGGGGCCGGTATATCTTTTTGAAAAAAAAGACTGCATACGACAAGGCTCGTTCGCCGGAACAGCCAATCACAGAGCCGTAAAAGTGACACGCGTGGTTAATAATAATTTATTAACGGCAATGCTGAGGTAATCAAATAATAACAACTTGAACAATTCCCGAGGAAAGCTGGCCTTACCTAAATAAATTTAAAAAATAATAAACGATACGAGGGTGCACATGGTTCAATAAAAATATTAGGTACATACGTCGAAAATGTCATGGGGTTCAAGGGATTTTTTTAAACGACCCTTACATCGAGAGAGGGTCATACTGCTATATTTGATTACTTTGGAACGAGTACCCAATATACTCTTAAAATTTTATAATGAATTCGACGACTCTGTGACGGACTGCCCGACAATCCGGGGGCCGGTATATCTTTTTGAAAAAAAAGACTGCATACGACAAGGCTCGTTCGCCGGAACAGCCAATCACAGAGCCGTAAAAGTGACACGCGTGGTTAATAATAATTTATTAACGGCAATGCTGAGGTAATCAAATAATAACAACTTGAACAATTCCCGAGGAAAGCTGGCCTTACCTAAATAAATTTAAAAAATAATAAACGATACGAGGGTGCACATGGTTCAATAAAAATATTAGGTACATACGTCGAAAATGTCATGGGGTTCAAGGGATTTTTTTAAACGACCCTTACATCGAGAGAGGGTCATACTGCTATATTTGATTACTTTGGAACGAGTACCCAATATACTCTTAAAATTTTATAATGAATTCGACGACTCTGTGACGGACTGCCCGACAATCCGGGGGCCGGTATATCTTTTTGAAAAAAAAGACTGCATACGACAAGGCTCGTTCGCCGGAACAGCCAATCACAGAGCCGTAAAAGTGACACCGCGTGGTTAATAATAATTTATTAACGGCAATGCTGAGGTAATCAAATAATAACAACTTGAACAATTCCCGAGGAAAGCTGGCCTTACCTAAATAAATTTAAAAAATAATAAACGATACGAGGGTGCACATGGTTCAATAAAAATATTAGGTACATACGTCGAAAATGTCATGGGGTTCAAGGGATTTTTTTAAACGACCCTTACATCGAGAGAGGGTCATACTGCTATATTTGATTACTTTGGAACGAGTACCCAATATACTCTTAAAATTTTATAATGAATTCGACGACTCTGTGACGGACTGCCCGACAATCCGGGGGCCGGTATATCTTTTTGAAAAAAAAGACTGCATACGACAAGGCTCGTTCGCCGGAACAGCCAATCACAGAGCCGTAAAAGTGACACGCGTGGTTAATAATAATTTATTAACGGCAATGCTGAGGTAATCAAATAATAACAACTTGAACAATTCCCGAGGAAAGCTGGCCTTACCTAAATAAATTTAAAAAATAATAAACGATACGAGGGTGCACATGGTTCAATAAAAATATTAGGTACATACGTCGAAAATGTCATGGGGTTCAAGGGATTTTTTTAAACGACCCTTACATCGAGAGAGGGTCATACTGCTATATTTGATTACTTTGGAACGAGTACCCAATATACTCTTAAAATTTTATAATGAATTCGACGACTCTGTGACGGACTGCCCGACAATCCGGGGGCCGGTATATCTTTTTGAAAAAAAAGACTGCATACGACAAGGCTCGTTCGCCGGAACAGCCAATCACAGAGCCGTAAAAGTGACACGCGTGGTTAATAATAATTTATTAACGGCAATGCTGAGGTAATCAAATAATAATAATATGAACAACTCCCGAGGAAAGCTGGCCTTACCTAAATAAATTTAAAAAATAATAAACGATACGAGGGTGCACATGGTTCAATAAAAATATTAGGTACATACGTCGAAAATGTCATACTGCTATATTTGATTACTTTGGAACGAGTACCCAATATACTCTTAAAATTTTATAATGAATTCGACGACTCTGTGACGGACTGCCCGACAATCCGGGGGCCGGTATATCTTTTTGAAAAAAAAGACTGCATACGACAAGGCTCGTTCGCCGGAACAGCCAATCACAGAGCCGTAAAAGTGACACGCGTGGTTAATAATAATTTATTAACGGCAATGCTGAGGTAATCAAATAATAACAACTTGAACAATTCCCGAGGAAAGCTGGCCTTACCTAAATAAATTTAAAAAATAATAAACGATACGAGGGTGCACATGGTTCAATAAAAATATTAGGTACATACGTCGAAAACGTCATGGGGTTCAAGGGATTTTTTTAAACGACCCTTACATCGAGAGAGGGTCATACTGCTATATTTGATTACTTTGGAACGAGTACCCAATATACTCTTAAAATTTTATAATGAATTCGACGACTCTGTGACAGACTGCCCGACAATCCGGGGGCCGGTATATCTTTTTGACAAAAAAGACTGCATACGACAAGGCTCGTTCGCCGGAACAGCCAATCACAGAGCCGTAAAAGTGACACGCGTGGTTAATAATAATTTATTAACGGCAATGCTGAGGTAATCAAATAATAACAACTTGAACAATTCCCGAGGAAAGCTGGCCTTACCTAAATAAATTTAAAAAATAATAAACGATACGAGGGTGCACATGGTTCAATAAAAATATTAGGTACATACGTCGAAAATGTCATGGGGTTCAAGGGATTTTTTTAAACGACCCTTACATCGAGAGAGGGTCATACTGCTATATTTGATTACTTTGGAACGAGTACCCAATATACTCTTAAAATTTTATAATGAATTCGACGACTCTGTGACGGACTGCCCGACAATCCGGGGGCCGGTATATCTTTTTGAAAAAAAAGACTGCATACGACAAGGCTCGTTCGCCGGAACAGCCAATCACAGAGCCGTAAAAGTGACACGCGTGGTTAATAATAATTTATTAACGGCAATGCTGAGGTAATCAAATAATAACAACTTGAACAATTCCCGAGGAAAGCTGGCCTTACCTAAATAAATTTAAAAAATAATAAACGATACGAGGGTGCACATGGTTCAATAAAAATATTAGGTACATACGTCGAAAACGTCATGGGGTTCAAGGGATTTTTTTAAACGACCCTTACATCGAGAGAGGGTCATACTGCTATATTTGATTACTTTGGAACGAGTACCCAATATACTCTTAAAATTTTATAATGAATTCGACGACTCTGTGACGGACTGCCCGACAATCCGGGGGCCGGTATATCTTTTTGACAAAAAAGACTGCATACGACAAGGCTCGTTCGCCGGAACAGCCAATCACAGAGCCGTAAAAGTGACACGCGTGGTTAATAATAATTTATTAACGGCAATGCTGAGGTAATCAAATAATAACAACTTGAACAATTCCCGAGGAAAGCTGGCCTTACCTAAATAAATTTAAAAAATAATAAACGATACGAGGGTGCACATGGTTCAATAAAAATATTAGGTACATACGTCGAAAATGTCATGGGGTTCAAGGGATTTTTTTAAACGACCCTTACATCGAGAGAGGGTCATACTGCTATATTTGATTACTTTGGAACGAGTACCCAATATACTCTTAAAATTTTATACTGAATTCGACGACTCTGTGACGGACTGCCCGACAATCCGGGGGCCGGTATATCTTTTTGAAAAAAAAGACTGCATACGACTAGGCTCGTTCGCCGGAACAGCCAATCACAGAGCCGTAAAAGTGACACGCGTGGTTAATAATAATTTATTAACGGCAATGCTGAGGTAATCAAATAATAATAATATGAACAACTCCCGAGGAAAGCTGGCCTTACCTAAATAAATTTAAAAAATAATAAACGATACGAGGGTGCACATGGTTCAATAAAAATATTAGGTACATACGTCGAAAATGTCATACTGCTATATTTGATTACTTTGGAACGAGTACCCAATATACTCTTAAAATTTTATAATGAATTCGACGACTCTGTGACGGACTGCCCGACAATCCGGGGGCCGGTATATCTTTTTGAAAAAAAAGACTGCATACGACAAGGCTCGTTCGCCGGAACAGCCAATCACAGAGCCGTAAAAGTGACACGCGTGGTTAATAATAATTTATTAACGGCAATGCTGAGGTAATCAAATAATAATAATATGAACAACTCCCGAGGAAAGCTGGCCTTACCTAAATAAATTTAAAAAATAATAAACGATACGAGGGTGCACATGGTTCAATAAAAATATTAGGTACATACGTCGAAAATGTCATACTGCTATATTTGATTACTTTGGAACGAGTACCCAATATACTCTTAAAATTTTATAATGAATTCGACGACTCTGTGACGGACTGCCCCACAATCCGGGGGCCGGTATATCTTTTTGAAAAAAAAGACTGCATACGACAAGGCTCGTTCGCCGGAACAGCCAATCACAGAGCCGTAAAAGTGACACGCGTGGTTAATAATAATTTATTAACGGCAATGCTGAGGTAATCAAATAATAATAATATGAACAACTCCCGAGGAAAGCTGGCCTTACCTAAATAAATTTAAAAAATAATAAACGATACGAGGGTGCACATGGTTCAATAAAAATATTAGGTACATACGTCGAAAATGTCATACTGCTATATTTGATTACTTTGGAACGAGTACCCAATATACTCTTAAAATTTTATAATGAATTCGACGACTCTGTGACGGACTGCCCGACAATCCGGGGGCCGGTATATCTTTTTGAAAAAAAAGACTGCATACGACAAGGCTCGTTCGCCGGAACAGCCAATCACAGAGCCGTAAAAGTGACACGCGTGGTTAATAATAATTTATTAACGGCAATGCTGAGGTAATCAAATAATAATAATATGAACAACTCCCGAGGAAAGCTGGCCTTACCTAAATAAATTTAAAAAATAATAAACGATACGAGGGTGCACATGGTTCAATAAAAATATTAGGTACATACGTCGAAAATGTCATGGGGTTCAAGGGATTTTTTTAAACGACCCTTACATCGAGAGAGGGTCATACTGCTATATTTGATTACTTTGGAACGAGTACCCAATATACTCTTAAAATTTTATACTGAATTCGACGACTCTGTGACGGACTGCCCGACAATCCGGGGGCCGGTATATCTTTTTGAAAAAAAAGACTGCATACGACAAGGCTCGTTCGCAGGAACAGCCAATCACAGAGCCGTAAAAGTGACACGCGTGGTTAATAATAATTTATTAACGGCAATGCTGAGGTAATCAAATAATAATAAGATGAACAACTCCCGAGGAAAGCTGGCCTTACCTAAATAAATTTAAAAAATAATAAACGATACGAGGGTGCACATGGTTCAATAAAAATATTAGGTACATACGTCGAAAATGTCATGGGGTTCAAGGGATTTTTTTAAACGACCCTTACATCGAGAGAGGGTCATACTGCTATATTTGATTACTTTGGAACGAGTACCCAATATACTCTTAAAATTTTATAATGAATTCGACGACTCTGTGACGGACTGCCCGACAATCCGGGGGCCGGTATATCTTTTTGAAAAAAAAGACTGCATACGACAAGGCTCGTTCGCCGGAACAGCCAATCACAGAGCCGTAAAAGTGACACGCGTGGTTAATAATAATTTATTAACGGCAATGCTGAGGTAATCAAATAATAACAACTTGAACAATTCCCGAGGAAAGCTGGCCTTACCTAAATAAATTTAAAAAATAATAAACGATACGAGGGTGCACATGGTTCAATAAAAATATTAGGTACATACGTCGAAAATGTCATGGGGTTCAAGGGATTTTTTTAAACGACCCTTACATCGAGAGAGGGTCATACTGCTATATTTGATTACTTTGGAACGAGTACCCAATATACTCTTAAAATTTTATAATGAATTCGACGACTCTGTGACGGACTGCCCGACAATCCGGGGGCCGGTATATCTTTTTGAAAAAAAAGACTGCATACGACAAGGCTCGTTCGCCGGAACAGCCAATCACAGAGCCGTAAAAGTGACACGCGTGGTTAATAATAATTTATTAACGGCAATGCTGAGGTAATCAAATAATAACAACTTGAACAATTCCCGAGGAAAGCTGGCCTTACCTAAATAAATTTAAAAAATAATAAACGATACGAGGGTGCACATGGTTCAATAAAAATATTAGGTACATACGTCGAAAATGTCATGGGGTTCAAGGGATTTTTTTAAACGACCCTTACATCGAGAGAGGGTCATACTGCTATATTTGATTACTTTGGAACGAGTACCCAATATACTCTTAAAATTTTATAATGAATTCGACGACTCTGTGACGGACTGCCCGACAATCCGGGGGCCGGTATATCTTTTTGAAAAAAAAGACTGCATACGACAAGGCTCGTTCGCCGGAACAGCCAATCACAGAGCCGTAAAAGTGACACCGCGTGGTTAATAATAATTTATTAACGGCAATGCTGAGGTAATCAAATAATAACAACTTGAACAATTCCCGAGGAAAGCTGGCCTTACCTAAATAAATTTAAAAAATAATAAACGATACGAGGGTGCACATGGTTCAATAAAAATATTAGGTACATACGTCGAAAATGTCATGGGGTTCAAGGGATTTTTTTAAACGACCCTTACATCGAGAGAGGGTCATACTGCTATATTTGATTACTTTGGAACGAGTACCCAATATACTCTTAAAATTTTATAATGAATTCGACGACTCTGTGACGGACTGCCCGACAATCCGGGGGCCGGTATATCTTTTTGAAAAAAAAGACTGCATACGACAAGGCTCGTTCGCCGGAACAGCCAATCACAGAGCCGTAAAAGTGACACGCGTGGTTAATAATAATTTATTAACGGCAATGCTGAGGTAATCAAATAATAACAACTTGAACAATTCCCGAGGAAAGCTGGCCTTACCTAAATAAATTTAAAAAATAATAAACGATACGAGGGTGCACATGGTTCAATAAAAATATTAGGTACATACGTCGAAAATGTCATGGGGTTCAAGGGATTTTTTTAAACGACCCTTACATCGAGAGAGGGTCATACTGCTATATTTGATTACTTTGGAACGAGTACCCAATATACTCTTAAAATTTTATAATGAATTCGACGACTCTGTGACGGACTGCCCGACAATCCGGGGGCCGGTATATCTTTTTGAAAAAAAAGACTGCATACGACAAGGCTCGTTCGCCGGAACAGCCAATCACAGAGCCGTAAAAGTGACACGCGTGGTTAATAATAATTTATTAACGGCAATGCTGAGGTAATCAAATAATAATAATATGAACAACTCCCGAGGAAAGCTGGCCTTACCTAAATAAATTTAAAAAATAATAAACGATACGAGGGTGCACATGGTTCAATAAAAATATTAGGTACATACGTCGAAAATGTCATACTGCTATATTTGATTACTTTGGAACGAGTACCCAATATACTCTTAAAATTTTATAATGAATTCGACGACTCTGTGACGGACTGCCCGACAATCCGGGGGCCGGTATATCTTTTTGAAAAAAAAGACTGCATACGACAAGGCTCGTTCGCCGGAACAGCCAATCACAGAGCCGTAAAAGTGACACGCGTGGTTAATAATAATTTATTAACGGCAATGCTGAGGTAATCAAATAATAACAACTTGAACAATTCCCGAGGAAAGCTGGCCTTACCTAAATAAATTTAAAAAATAATAAACGATACGAGGGTGCACATGGTTCAATAAAAATATTAGGTACATACGTCGAAAACGTCATGGGGTTCAAGGGATTTTTTTAAACGACCCTTACATCGAGAGAGGGTCATACTGCTATATTTGATTACTTTGGAACGAGTACCCAATATACTCTTAAAATTTTATAATGAATTCGACGACTCTGTGACAGACTGCCCGACAATCCGGGGGCCGGTATATCTTTTTGACAAAAAAGACTGCATACGACAAGGCTCGTTCGCCGGAACAGCCAATCACAGAGCCGTAAAAGTGACACGCGTGGTTAATAATAATTTATTAACGGCAATGCTGAGGTAATCAAATAATAACAACTTGAACAATTCCCGAGGAAAGCTGGCCTTACCTAAATAAATTTAAAAAATAATAAACGATACGAGGGTGCACATGGTTCAATAAAAATATTAGGTACATACGTCGAAAATGTCATGGGGTTCAAGGGATTTTTTTAAACGACCCTTACATCGAGAGAGGGTCATACTGCTATATTTGATTACTTTGGAACGAGTACCCAATATACTCTTAAAATTTTATAATGAATTCGACGACTCTGTGACGGACTGCCCGACAATCCGGGGGCCGGTATATCTTTTTGAAAAAAAAGACTGCATACGACAAGGCTCGTTCGCCGGAACAGCCAATCACAGAGCCGTAAAAGTGACACGCGTGGTTAATAATAATTTATTAACGGCAATGCTGAGGTAATCAAATAATAACAACTTGAACAATTCCCGAGGAAAGCTGGCCTTACCTAAATAAATTTAAAAAATAATAAACGATACGAGGGTGCACATGGTTCAATAAAAATATTAGGTACATACGTCGAAAACGTCATGGGGTTCAAGGGATTTTTTTAAACGACCCTTACATCGAGAGAGGGTCATACTGCTATATTTGATTACTTTGGAACGAGTACCCAATATACTCTTAAAATTTTATAATGAATTCGACGACTCTGTGACGGACTGCCCGACAATCCGGGGGCCGGTATATCTTTTTGACAAAAAAGACTGCATACGACAAGGCTCGTTCGCCGGAACAGCCAATCACAGAGCCGTAAAAGTGACACGCGTGGTTAATAATAATTTATTAACGGCAATGCTGAGGTAATCAAATAATAACAACTTGAACAATTCCCGAGGAAAGCTGGCCTTACCTAAATAAATTTAAAAAATAATAAACGATACGAGGGTGCACATGGTTCAATAAAAATATTAGGTACATACGTCGAAAATGTCATGGGGTTCAAGGGATTTTTTTAAACGACCCTTACATCGAGAGAGGGTCATACTGCTATATTTGATTACTTTGGAACGAGTACCCAATATACTCTTAAAATTTTATACTGAATTCGACGACTCTGTGACGGACTGCCCGACAATCCGGGGGCCGGTATATCTTTTTGAAAAAAAAGACTGCATACGACTAGGCTCGTTCGCCGGAACAGCCAATCACAGAGCCGTAAAAGTGACACGCGTGGTTAATAATAATTTATTAACGGCAATGCTGAGGTAATCAAATAATAATAATATGAACAACTCCCGAGGAAAGCTGGCCTTACCTAAATAAATTTAAAAAATAATAAACGATACGAGGGTGCACATGGTTCAATAAAAATATTAGGTACATACGTCGAAAATGTCATACTGCTATATTTGATTACTTTGGAACGAGTACCCAATATACTCTTAAAATTTTATAATGAATTCGACGACTCTGTGACGGACTGCCCGACAATCCGGGGGCCGGTATATCTTTTTGAAAAAAAAGACTGCATACGACAAGGCTCGTTCGCCGGAACAGCCAATCACAGAGCCGTAAAAGTGACACGCGTGGTTAATAATAATTTATTAACGGCAATGCTGAGGTAATCAAATAATAATAATATGAACAACTCCCGAGGAAAGCTGGCCTTACCTAAATAAATTTAAAAAATAATAAACGATACGAGGGTGCACATGGTTCAATAAAAATATTAGGTACATACGTCGAAAATGTCATACTGCTATATTTGATTACTTTGGAACGAGTACCCAATATACTCTTAAAATTTTATAATGAATTCGACGACTCTGTGACGGACTGCCCCACAATCCGGGGGCCGGTATATCTTTTTGAAAAAAAAGACTGCATACGACAAGGCTCGTTCGCCGGAACAGCCAATCACAGAGCCGTAAAAGTGACACGCGTGGTTAATAATAATTTATTAACGGCAATGCTGAGGTAATCAAATAATAATAATATGAACAACTCCCGAGGAAAGCTGGCCTTACCTAAATAAATTTAAAAAATAATAAACGATACGAGGGTGCACATGGTTCAATAAAAATATTAGGTACATACGTCGAAAATGTCATACTGCTATATTTGATTACTTTGGAACGAGTACCCAATATACTCTTAAAATTTTATAATGAATTCGACGACTCTGTGACGGACTGCCCGACAATCCGGGGGCCGGTATATCTTTTTGAAAAAAAAGACTGCATACGACAAGGCTCGTTCGCCGGAACAGCCAATCACAGAGCCGTAAAAGTGACACGCGTGGTTAATAATAATAATATTAACGGCAATGCTGAGGTAATCAAATAATAATAATATGAACAACTCCCGAGGAAAGCTGGCCTTACCTAAATAAATTTAAAAAATAATAAACGATACGAGGGTGCACATGGTTCAATAAAAATATTAGGTACATACGTCGAAAATGTCATGGGGTTCAAGGGATTTTTTTAAACGACCCTTACATCGAGAGAGGGTCATACTGCTATATTTGATTACTTTGGAACGAGTACCCAATATACTCTTAAAATTTTATACTGAATTCGACGACTCTGTGACGGACTGCCCGACAATCCGGGGGCCGGTATATCTTTTTGAAAAAAAAGACTGCATACGACAAGGCTCGTTCGCCGGAACAGCCAATCACAGAGCCGTAAAAGTGACACGCGTGGTTAATAATAATTTATTAACGGCAATGCTGAGGTAATCAAATAATAACAACTTGAACAATTCCCGAGGAAAGCTGGCCTTACCTAAATAAATTTAAAAAATAATAAACGATACGAGGGTGCACATGGTTCAATAAAAATATTAGGTACATACGTCGAAAATGTCATGGGGTTCAAGGGATTTTTTTAAACGACCCTTACATCGAGAGAGGGTCATACTGCTATATTTGATTACTTTGGAACGAGTACCCAATATACTCTTAAAATTTTATAATGAATTCGACGACTCTGTGACGGACTGCCCGACAATCCGGGGGCCGGTATATCTTTTTGAAAAAAAAGACTGCATACGACAAGGCTCGTTCGCCGGAACAGCCAATCACAGAGCCGTAAAAGTGACACGCGTGGTTAATAATAATTTATTAACGGCAATGCTGAGGTAATCAAATAATAACAACTTGAACAATTCCCGAGGAAAGCTGGCCTTACCTAAATAAATTTAAAAAATAATAAACGATACGAGGGTGCACATGGTTCAATAAAAATATTAGGTACATACGTCGAAAATGTCATGGGGTTCAAGGGATTTTTTTAAACGACCCTTACATCGAGAGAGGGTCATACTGCTATATTTGATTACTTTGGAACGAGTACCCAATATACTCTTAAAATTTTATACTGAATTCGACGACTCTGTGACGGACTGCCCGACAATCCGGGGGCCGGTATATCTTTTTGAAAAAAAAGACTGCATACGACTAGGCTCGTTCGCCGGAACAGCCAATCACAGAGCCGTAAAAGTGACACGCGTGGTTAATAATAATTTATTAACGGCAATGCTGAGGTAATCAAATAATAATAATATGAACAACTCCCGAGGAAAGCTGGCCTTACCTAAATAAATTTAAAAAATAATAAACGATACGAGGGTGCACATGGTTCAATAAAAATATTAGGTACATACGTCGAAAATGTCATACTGCTATATTTGATTACTTTGGAACGAGTACCCAATATACTCTTAAAATTTTATAATGAATTCGACGACTCTGTGACGGACTGCCCGACAATCCGGGGGCCGGTATATCTTTTTGAAAAAAAAGACTGCATACGACAAGGCTCGTTCGCCGGAACAGCCAATCACAGAGCCGTAAAAGTGACACGCGTGGTTAATAATAATTTATTAACGGCAATGCTGAGGTAATCAAATAATAATAATATGAACAACTCCCGAGGAAAGCTGGCCTTACCTAAATAAATTTAAAAAATAATAAACGATACGAGGGTGCACATGGTTCAATAAAAATATTAGGTACATACGTCGAAAATGTCATACTGCTATATTTGATTACTTTGGAACGAGTACCCAATATACTCTTAAAATTTTATAATGAATTCGACGACTCTGTGACGGACTGCCCCACAATCCGGGGGCCGGTATATCTTTTTGAAAAAAAAGACTGCATACGACAAGGCTCGTTCGCCGGAACAGCCAATCACAGAGCCGTAAAAGTGACACGCGTGGTTAATAATAATTTATTAACGGCAATGCTGAGGTAATCAAATAATAATAATATGAACAACTCCCGAGGAAAGCTGGCCTTACCTAAATAAATTTAAAAAATAATAAACGATACGAGGGTGCACATGGTTCAATAAAAATATTAGGTACATACGTCGAAAATGTCATACTGCTATATTTGATTACTTTGGAACGAGTACCCAATATACTCTTAAAATTTTATAATGAATTCGACGACTCTGTGACGGACTGCCCGACAATCCGGGGGCCGGTATATCTTTTTGAAAAAAAAGACTGCATACGACAAGGCTCGTTCGCCGGAACAGCCAATCACAGAGCCGTAAAAGTGACACGCGTGGTTAATAATAATTTATTAACGGCAATGCTGAGGTAATCAAATAATAATAATATGAACAACTCCCGAGGAAAGCTGGCCTTACCTAAATAAATTTAAAAAATAATAAACGATACGAGGGTGCACATGGTTCAATAAAAATATTAGGTACATACGTCGAAAATGTCATGGGGTTCAAGGGATTTTTTTAAACGACCCTTACATCGAGAGAGGGTCATACTGCTATATTTGATTACTTTGGAACGAGTACCCAATATACTCTTAAAATTTTATACTGAATTCGACGACTCTGTGACGGACTGCCCGACAATCCGGGGGCCGGTATATCTTTTTGAAAAAAAAGACTGCATACGACAAGGCTCGTTCGCCGGAACAGCCAATCACAGAGCCGTAAAAGTGACACGCGTGGTTAATAATAATTTATTAACGGCAATGCTGAGGTAATCAAATAATAACAACTTGAACAATTCCCGAGGAAAGCTGGCCTTACCTAAATAAATTTAAAAAATAATAAACGATACGAGGGTGCACATGGTTCAATAAAAATATTAGGTACATACGTCGAAAATGTCATGGGGTTCAAGGGATTTTTTTAAACGACCCTTACATCGAGAGAGGGTCATACTGCTATATTTGATTACTTTGGAACGAGTACCCAATATACTCTTAAAATTTTATAATGAATTCGACGACTCTGTGACGGACTGCCCGACAATCCGGGGGCCGGTATATCTTTTTGAAAAAAAAGACTGCATACGACAAGGCTCGTTCGCCGGAACAGCCAATCACAGAGCCGTAAAAGTGACACGCGTGGTTAATAATAATTTATTAACGGCAATGCTGAGGTAATCAAATAATAACAACTTGAACAATTCCCGAGGAAAGCTGGCCTTACCTAAATAAATTTAAAAAATAATAAACGATACGAGGGTGCACATGGTTCAATAAAAATATTAGGTACATACGTCGAAAATGTCATGGGGTTCAAGGGATTTTTTTAAACGACCCTTACATCGAGAGAGGGTCATACTGCTATATTTGATTACTTTGGAACGAGTACCCAATATACTCTTAAAATTTTATAATGAATTCGACGACTCTGTGACGGACTGCCCGACAATCCGGGGGCCGGTATATCTTTTTGAAAAAAAAGACTGCATACGACAAGGCTCGTTCGCCGGAACAGCCAATCACAGAGCCGTAAAAGTGACACCGCGTGGTTAATAATAATTTATTAACGGCAATGCTGAGGTAATCAAATAATAACAACTTGAACAATTCCCGAGGAAAGCTGGCCTTACCTAAATAAATTTAAAAAATAATAAACGATACGAGGGTGCACATGGTTCAATAAAAATATTAGGTACATACGTCGAAAATGTCATGGGGTTCAAGGGATTTTTTTAAACGACCCTTACATCGAGAGAGGGTCATACTGCTATATTTGATTACTTTGGAACGAGTACCCAATATACTCTTAAAATTTTATAATGAATTCGACGACTCTGTGACGGACTGCCCGACAATCCGGGGGCCGGTATATCTTTTTGAAAAAAAAGACTGCATACGACAAGGCTCGTTCGCCGGAACAGCCAATCACAGAGCCGTAAAAGTGACACGCGTGGTTAATAATAATTTATTAACGGCAATGCTGAGGTAATCAAATAATAACAACTTGAACAATTCCCGAGGAAAGCTGGCCTTACCTAAATAAATTTAAAAAATAATAAACGATACGAGGGTGCACATGGTTCAATAAAAATATTAGGTACATACGTCGAAAATGTCATGGGGTTCAAGGGATTTTTTTAAACGACCCTTACATCGAGAGAGGGTCATACTGCTATATTTGATTACTTTGGAACGAGTACCCAATATACTCTTAAAATTTTATAATGAATTCGACGACTCTGTGACGGACTGCCCTACAATCCGGGGGCCGGTATATCTTTTTGAAAAAAAAGACTGCATACGACAAGGCTCGTTCGCCGGAACAGCCAATCACAGAGCCGTAAAAGTGACACGCGTGGTTAATAATAATTTATTAACGGCAATGCTGAGGTAATCAAATAATAACAACTTGAACAATTCCCGAGGAAAGCTGGCCTTACCTAAATAAATTTAAAAAATAATAAACGATACGAGGGTGCACATGGTTCAATAAAAATATTAGGTACATACGTCGAAAATGTCATGGGGTTCAAGGGATTTTTTTAAACGACCCTTACATCGAGAGAGGGTCATACTGCTATATTTGATTACTTTGGAACGAGTACCCAATATACTCTTAAAATTTTATAATGAATTCGACGACTCTGTGACGGACTGCCCGACAATCCGGGGGCCGGTATATCTTTTTGAAAAAAAAGACTGCATACGACAAGGCTCGTTCGCCGGAACAGCCAATCACAGAGCCGTAAAAGTGACACGCGTGGTTAATAATAATTTATTAACGGCAATGCTGAGGTAATCAAATAATAATAATATGAACAACTCCCGAGGAAAGCTGGCCTTACCTAAATAAATTTAAAAAATAATAAACGATACGAGGGTGCACATGGTTCAATAAAAATATTAGGTACATACGTCGAAAATGTCATGGGGTTCAAGGGATTTTTTTAAACGACCCTTACATCGAGAGAGGGTCATACTGCTATATTTGATTACTTTGGAACGAGTACCCAATATACTCTTAAAATTTTATAATGAATTCGACGACTCTGTGACGGACTGCCCGACAATCCGGGGGCCGGTATATCTTTTTGAAAAAAAAGACTGCATACGACAAGGCTCGTTCGCCGGAACAGCCAATCACAGAGCCGTAAAAGTGACACGCGTGGTTAATAATAATTTATTAACGGCAATGCTGAGGTAATCAAATAATAATAATATGAACAACTCCCGAGGAAAGCTGGCCTTACCTAAATAAATTTAAAAAATAATAAACGATACGAGGGTGCACATGGTTCAATAAAAATATTAGGTACATACGTCGAAAATGTCATACTGCTATATTTGATTACTTTGGAACGAGTACCCAATATACTCTTAAAATTTTATAATGAATTCGACGACTCTGTGACGGACTGCCCCACAATCCGGGGGCCGGTATGTCTTTTTGAAAAAAAAGACTGCATACGACAAGGCTCGTTCGCCGGAACAGCCAATCACAGAGCCGTAAAAGTGACACGCGTGGTTAATAATAATTTATTAACGGCAATGCTGAGGTAATCAAATAATAATAATATGAACAACTCCCGAGGAAAGCTGGCCTTACCTAAATAAATTTAAAAAATAATAAACGATACGAGGGTGCACATGGTTCAATAAAAATATTAGGTACATACGTCGAAAATGTCATACTGCTATATTTGATTACTTTGGAACGAGTACCCAATATACTCTTAAAATTTTATAATGAATTCGACGACTCTGTGACGGACTGCCCGACAATCCGGGGGCCGGTATATCTTTTTGAAAAAAAAGACTGCATACGACAAGGCTCGTTCGCCGGAACAGCCAATCACAGAGCCGTAAAAGTGACACGCGTGGTTAATAATAATTTATTAACGGCAATGCTGAGGTAATCAAATAATAATAATATGAACAACTCCCGAGGAAAGCTGGCCTTACCTAAATAAATTTAAAAAATAATAAACGATACGAGGGTGCACATGGTTCAATAAAAATATTAGGTACATACGTCGAAAATGTCATGGGGTTCAAGGGATTTTTTTAAACGACCCTTACATCGAGAGAGGGTCATACTGCTATATTTGATTACTTTGGAACGAGTACCCAATATACTCTTAAAATTTTATACTGAATTCGACGACTCTGTGACGGACTGCCCGACAATCCGGGGGCCGGTATATCTTTTTGAAAAAAAAGACTGCATACGACAAGGCTCGTTCGCCGGAACAGCCAATCACAGAGCCGTAAAAGTGACACGCGTGGTTAATAATAATTTATTAACGGCAATGCTGAGGTAATCAAATAATAATAATATGAACAACTCCCGAGGAAAGCTGGCCTTACCTAAATAAATTTAAAAAATAATAAACGATACGAGGGTGCACATGGTTCAATAAAAATATTAGGTACATACGTCGAAAATGTCATGGGGTTCAAGGGATTTTTTTAAACGACCCTTACATCGAGAGAGGGTCATACTGCTATATTTGATTACTTTGGAACGAGTACCCAATATACTCTTAAAATTTTATAATGAATTCGACGACTCTGTGACGGACTGCCCGACAATCCGGGGGCCGGTATATCTTTTTGAAAAAAAAGACTGCATACGACAAGGCTCGTTCGCCGGAACAGCCAATCACAGAGCCGTAAAAGTGACACGCGTGGTTAATAATAATTTATTAACGGCAATGCTGAGGTAATCAAATAATAATAATATGAACAACTCCCGAGGAAAGCTGGCCTTACCTAAATAAATTTAAAAAATAATAAACGATACGAGGGTGCACATGGTTCAATAAAAATATTAGGTACATACGTCGAAAATGTCATACTGCTATATTTGATTACTTTGGAACGAGTACCCAATATACTCTTAAAATTTTATAATGAATTCGACGACTCTGTGACGGACTGCCCGACAATCCGGGGGCCGGTATATCTTTTTGAAAAAAAAGACTGCATACGACAAGGCTCGTTCGCCGGAACAGCCAATCACAGAGCCGTAAAAGTGACACGCGTGGTTAATAATAATTTATTAACGGCAATGCTGAGGTAATCAAATAATAATAATATGAACAACTCCCGAGGAAAGCTGGCCTTACCTAAATAAATTTAAAAAATAATAAACGATACGAGGGTGCACATGGTCCAATAAAAATATTAGGTACATACGTCGAAAATGTCATGGGGTTCAAGGGATTTTTTTAAACGACCCTTACATCGAGAGAGGGTCATACTGCTATATTTGATTACTTTGGAACGAGTACCCAATATACTCTTAAAATTTTATAATGAATTCGACGACTCTGTGACGGACTGCCCGACAATCCGGGGGCCGGTATATCTTTTTGAAAAAAAAGACTGCATACGACAAGGCTCGTTCGCCGGAACAGCCAATCACAGAGCCGTAAAAGTGACACGCGTGGTTAATAATAATTTATTAACGGCAATGCTGAGGTAATCAAATAATAACAACTTGAACAATTCCCGAGGAAAGCTGGCCTTACCTAAATAAATTTAAAAAATAATAAACGATACGAGGGTGCACATGGTTCAATAAAAATATTAGGTACATACGTCGAAAATGTCATGGGGTTCAAGGGATTTTTTTAAACGACCCTTACATCGAGAGAGGGTCATACTGCTATATTTGATTACTTTGGAACGAGTACCCAATATACTCTTAAAATTTTATAATGAATTCGACGACTCTGTGACGGACTGCCCGACAATCCGGGGGCCGGTATATCTTTTTGAAAAAAAAGACTGCATACGACAAGGCTCGTTCGCCGGAACAGCCAATCACAGAGCCGTAAAAGTGACACGCGTGGTTAATAATAATTTATTAACGGCAATGCTGAGGTAATCAAATAATAATAATATGAACAACTCCCGAGGAAAGCTGGCCTTACCTAGAAAAAAATTATAAACGATGCGAGGGTGCGCATGGTGCATTATAAATTATTACATACGTCGAATATTTTATGGGGTTCAAGGCTTCAAGGTATTGGATACACTGACTTTTGCACTCTTTTTCCAGGCAATATTCAATGCGATGACCCAGGACCAACACCCTCCCTCCAAGGTCGCTGATATACTGCACAGTAGGAGCAGCGCAAGTTTTGTTGTACAAAAGTTGTCTTAGTATTTGTTTGGCTGGTACTGGGGCAACTGAACCTAACGGTCACGGAAAAAGTGAAAAAATATAGCAGGAGCCACAGACCTTCTTTACTAGATCGTGGACATGACACACTTATTAATCATTTTACCTACATCATTGGAGAAAGATTAATTTTCACCTACCTTTGCTGCTACAAATCCATCCACCATTACGACCCTACCTTTAATCCTGATATCTTTTCAACCAATACCTATCCTGTGACCTGCTCCACCACCAACCATACAACCAGCACAAGAGAAATCCCTCAGTAGGAACCCTCTACTTGGAACATAGTTTGTCTGAAACAAAAGAAACAGAAATGTAATTAATTGTTTTAAATTATGATATACAAATTTTGTTTCTTTCCTTCACAAAATCGATGAAGTAACACAAAGTTAAAGAATAAATAAAAGAGAAAATAATTTATAGTCGTAGCAATCTTTTGGAAGCATCCTGTAGAGCTAATAATATTTTTCAATTGTTGGACATGTGGAAACTGTTAAACGGAAGAGCACTAAAATAACAAAAATTGTTTTTCATTGAAAGTATGGATCAGGGTTTCCCAAAGTGGTCTATATCGACCCCCAGAGGTCGATGACTACTTGCAAGGGGTCGATGTCGGCGAAAAAATAAATTGGGGGTCCATGAAATGTAAATGGGGGTCCACGACTTTGATTTTTAATGTTTTGTAAAATTACTTAGTGGAAAGGGGTTTCAGCACGGTTGCCAATCTTTTAACAGAAAATAAATAGACTGGACATCACTAATAAAGAAGATTTGAGAGTAAATCTAACTAAATTGATACCAAATGTTGAAACTTTATTATTAAAGCACCAGGCTCATCCCTCCCACTAAAATGAAAAAAAATTATTTCCATTGTATTTAACGTAAATTTTAATTTAAATAAATAAATAAAAAAGGTGGGCAGCAGCGGGGGTCTACGCAGGCCCATATTGGCTAGGTCGGCAAACGCCTAGGGCCCCCGACCCTAGAGGCCTCAAAAAAGTGGTTTATACTTGGGGTAAAAGTGGTTTGTATTTTTTTATGTACCTTCCAAGTGTCAAAATGGCGGAAAATGTGATTTTAAAAAATATAGCCTCTTGGTGAGGGGGACCCTCCTCGGTCTCTAGCCGACGGTCCCCAAAGGAGCCAGTCCGGGCTTGGGTCTACGCAAAACAGAAAATTATGGCAAGTGGTCTACTCTACGAGACAAGAAAGTTTGGGGAACACTGGTTCCAATCACAAAACTGTCCGTGATTTTCTGAAAGAACAAACCTAACGAAAGGAATATTTGCTATGGTTATGAAAAACATTTTTGAAAGCACCCTGTATGTATTAAAATTTATGAGGTATAGAAAAATTAGAAAATATTGAAAGAAATAATTATTTGGTATATTATTCAACAGTTTTTCCGCATACTATAGCAGCACCCTATAAGGGGTGTGTGTAATATAAAAATTATATAAAAAATATAAGTGTTTATTCGATAGTTTCATTCGATAGTTTTTATTCGGTAACTAAATTTTAGTAACTAAATTTTTAGTTACTAACTATCGATAGTAAAAAATAATTAGTAACTATCGATAGTCAAAAAAGTTTGATAGTTCCCATCACTAGTTTAAAACTTTAATAAAATCTACAACCGATCCAATACTACAACAAAAGATTTTAAGCACCCTGTAAGTAAATTGTTTTAAATGTTTTTCTCTTGCAATATAAAAAGTTCTATCCTTTTTATAATGGCTCTTCTTATCGGACGTTTTACATATAAAAATTATTTTGAGAATCCACATTCTCATAACTACTTATTAGTAATTTGTAGGTACAAAACATGAACATTTCTAAGAATAGTACACACACAAATTAAAAGTTACCATAAAAATGAGTGTAAACACTTTGAATGCAAAAAGTAAATCAAGCAGCTATCATTACTAACCCTACAGAGCACACGTGAAAAAAATCCCACCAGTGAATGCGTGAGGCTTGTCAGACCCATACTTTAACAGGCCTTCTTTTCATAGTTTGAGAATTTTTCAAAAATTTTTTGTATAGAAATCGATAATTGACATTTATAAACATAAAATATTAATTTATTAATATTTGTGATAAAGTAACTACAAATTAATACAAATGGCATTATTACATAACATGCGCATGCAAGTGCACAAAAATGAAACAGCGTAGGCCTGTCAGGCCTCACGTGTGTTCTGTAGGGCTAACAATATTTTGCCTGTAAATACCTGACGACCTCCTACTACAATAACATTAAATCGAAAAAATATTACAGAAAACAAATTGCAAATCGACTGCGCTTATGGCATTATAATGGCAAACAACGCGATGATTCATAATACTACCGGGAATCCCTAATTCTTGTTATAACGCAGGCGCCTTAAACATCAAAGTACGATTTTAAAATTTTGAAAAAAAATACTGCAAAGTTAATGTAATTAACTTTATATAAACTTTCGATTCATTAGTTTTGCAATATTAAATTTGATTTAGCGTTCATTTCAAGTGACGCCAACCCATTTTACAAGATGGCGACTATAAAAAAATAAAAATTTATTCTTCAAACATCGCGAAAACGAATAAACATTTTTTGAAAATTTCAACGGGAAGACCATTACAATAAACTCGTTCAATATAAAAGTATAGTAGTTCGTTCGAAACTGCCTATTGAATTTTTGAAAATAAGAAAACGGTAATTTGATACGTACATTAAAAAATTGTCCTTTAACCGTCTTTCTGTATTTTTTTCTTTCTTTCAACGTCACTTTAGTATACTCTAAACACCCATAATCAACACACACAAATTTTTGAATTTAGAACACGAAAAAACAACCCGCCGCGCATCTGCAAACTTCACATATTAACTCGATCTTATAACGTTAGCTTACAACAAACGAAACCAAAGCGATACAATACGATCACTGTCGAATGTACTTGCAGGTTCACGTATTTGCCTATTATTTTTCGTGAAACTTGCAACCGCATTTAAGCGCTTGTTTAAAAGATAACAAAATTATTTATTTATCATTTTTTATAATCATAAATTATTATTGTTGTTGAACGCAAAAGTGGGAAAAGTGCAATAAAAAAATTATGAAAATTAATTATAATAAGAAAATTACAATTTTTTTAATTTTTAAGCAAAATCATAATTATTTTTCTTTTAAATTGAGCGTTCACATTAATCGAGATAATATTATCATGTTAGAATGTAGACTTCATTATTAGTAACATTTTTCTGGAAAGGATTTTAATACTATTAGGTTGTGTTTATCGACTCGGGGCACAATTAAAAAGAAAAAACTCATGGTAGCATGAATGTCCATGGAATTTCATATATGGGAAGAATTTCAAGAATATATTTAGTATGATTTCCTATTCTTTTTTTTTTTTCATTGAGTTAATTGCAACTTAGGGAATGCTTTTCCTATTGAAATTCTATTCTGGCCAATAATTAAAAATTCTAAATAATTAAAATAGTCGTAAAATACGACTAAGAAGAAGAACTACACGGTAGCGGATTTAGCACTTGAGAACTCGTGTCTAGAGACAGTATATTTTGTTTTTGATCCTGAATCCTTACGCATGCGCAGTTGTTTCTTTTTTGTACTTTTGAAAATCAAATGTAATTTTGACCGCTGTCAAATTTCGTCAAAGTAGTATCTATGTTTATTATTTAAATTATTTCCTTCTATAATAATAGACCGTAAACGGTAATACTACTAATTGTTTAGTAGTTTCAGTGTGAAATTTGTGATTACAAATGTAAATAAAAGGACAATAATTATTATTAAAAAAATCACTTTAAAATCACTGTACTCGTACAGGCGAAAAGCCGTTTTTAAGTATATAATTTGTGACAATAAAAGAATGTGCACATTAGGGAAGTTTAAAATTTCATACATAATAATTATGAGAGGCCCCAGGCGCAATTCAATTTTGAGTCCCCCTTCGTAACATATTCTCGCTTCAGTTTCCAAAAAGGTGGACATTTTTTAAAAAAAGGCAACCAGGAAAATATCAAAACATAAGTAAAATCATAACAACTGCGAATCGATACATGAACACAACGAACCGGACCTTCGCTCAAACCCAAAATTCAAAAACAAAAAATACAAAGGTGAACCCAAATCAAAATACTACACACATAAGTCCAAATAAAACTACCACGAATTGTATCTTCTTTCAGAATATTCAAAGCCTCAGAAGTAAGACATTATTACTTGAAGAGTATATACAAACACTAACCAAAACACCAATAGCATTATGCATTAATGAACACTGGCTACAAACAAACGAAGTACCAAATATTACTAATTATACAATGGCATCAGTATTCAGCAGGTCACAAATGCAGCACGGTGGATCAAGTATTTATGTTAAACAAGATGCAAGTTTTAGTGAAATAGCCGAAATAAAATCGAAAAGTGTAGAACAAGATCTCGAATGTATAGTGCAATCAACATACACGACTCGAACTTGATAGTTATCTCAATATATAGATCGCCACTTGGAAATATGCAGAACTTTTTCAACATTCTGACAGATATCCTGGACATTATCCATCAAAAAATCGTAACTCATGATATTATCATAGCTGGAGACTTCAACATAAATCTAAACGTAATCAATAATAACACTACGTACTTTCTAGACATTATGAATTCATACAATCTCAAACAAACGGTACACGATGCAACAAGGACCCAAAATGAAACCCAATCTCTAATTGATAATATATTCACAAACCATCAGAAATTGGCAACTAAAGTAAAGTTGACCGCACTTTCTGATCATTATGGATTATTAGCCACCATATCTGCAGCAAAAAAGCTCAGATGTAACGATGCAATTAAGAAAAGAATATTTACAAAAAGGAAACTAACAGAATACAGGAAACTGATATCAGAACAGGACTGGCTTGGAGTATACAATGAAATAGATACAAATCAAGCATACGATAATTTTGAAGCAATAATGACCAAACATCTGAAAAGCGTTTTTCCATATAAATGCTACAAGATTCAAACAAAATGCCCAACAAACTGGATAACTCAAGGAATCAAAACATCGTGTAAGAACAAAAGGAAATTATACCAACAGGCAAAATTTGGAGAAACAACTGTCGAATCGTATAACAAATACAAGAACACTCTAAAGAAAGTTATTGTTGCTGCAAAAAAAGCATCATACGAGGAAGATGTTCAGGCTGCAGATAACAAACCAAAGAAAATTTGGGAAATAATAAAAACTTATTCAAAGACAAACAAAGATGGCAAAACTAAACATTCTCCAAAAATACTGGATAACTCAACAGAAAAAACGGCAACACTTAATAAAATGAACGATTTTTTTATAAATTGCTGTCCAGATATGAATGGAGGAACCCCAGATTATAGCAATATTAGTACGCAATTCACTTCGATATACCTATATGTACAGAAGAAAGCAATGTACCACCTATTATGACAAAGCAAGTCAAACCACCATTAAATCACATCTATCGGAGGTGAAGAAAGGAGTGCCTCAAGGATCAATTCTAGGACCTCTACTATTTCTCCTATTCATAAACGATATGCCCAAATGGATCGACTTCTTTTCTGTTGTTTATGCAGACGACACATCAATTATCCTGCACGACAGTGACAAACACAAACTGGAAAACAAATTAATACAAATGTTCGTTCGATTGATTCAGTGGTATACCACTGAATCAATCGAACGAACATCTTTTAGATATATCTAAAAGATCAGCACTAGCGGGTTACTTTGGCTATGTTGAATCTATCTTAAGATATGGGATCATTTTCTGGGGTGACTCGGTAGAAGTACAAAGAATTTTCAAAGCACAAAAGAGGATTATCCGAAACATATTTAATATACCATCTATGGAAACATGCAAACCTGTTTTTAAAGAAAAACAGATACTCACAGTTACAGCAATATACGTAATCGAAAGCATATTATTCTACAAAAATAATTCAGATCTTTTTATGGAAGCTCGTCGAAGCCACGCCTATCATACAAGACACTGCACAGACCTGGTTCCACCTAGCACGTATTCAAGTAGAATACAAAGAAACGCTGAGGTGCGAATAATCAAAATATATAACAGCTTACCTGTGAAGCTGCGTGAGCTCACAACGCAACAATTAAAAAAAAGGCTGCAAGGGATACTGGTAAGCAATCCGCTGTATAGCATGGATGACTACTTTGCAGTCAATTTTAAATCACCCCAGATTCGTGACCTTACAGCGTAGAGATGAAAACCGGCACTAGCTGATCTCCACGTGTTATATATTATTAACTGTATTTAGTTGTACATTTGTTAAAATTGTAATAAAGAGTATTATTATTATTAAATATTTTCACTACCCCTACAGTGTGCATTCTACGCTCACGTTTTTTAAGGTGAGCGTAGAATGCACACTGTAAGTTTGTTTCTTTTGGTGGTCCAAAAGAAACCTGAATTTTGAGGCACCTTTGATTGATGACTGATGAGGCCCTATAGTTCCCCTGTTCTGAAGTCCGCCACTGGTACCACAAATTGATCCGAGTTTTATTTTTGAATTAGTAAAAAGTAAATGGAATTGACTGGTCTTTAAAAAATTTAATAGTTATAATAGTAAGGTAAGATAATAAACAAAATGTATGGATTTATATTCAGATTTTGTTTAACAAATAATATTCTTGAAGTATGAAAATTGTGATTTTCTTAATCAAATATTCTTTAAGTATCAAGATTTAATTTTTTTTTTGCTTCGGTGCTTGAACATCAAACCATCAAAGCGTGTCTATAAGTTGAAATAGTAACTAAGTTCCTACCTATTATGATCATCTTTCATAAATAAATAGATGAAAGAGTTACTACATTTATTATTATTATTATTATCTATGCTTCCAGTGTTCATAGCCGGAACAAAGGATGCCAGTGATTTTCGTTATTCGTGTTGGTATTTATTCTGTTTTGTAAAATTTCGAATTGAATATTATTATTGTAGCCATTGTAGCTAATTTATAGGTTAACGTTGTACCTATTGTAAATGTTTAAATTAATTTTCGTAGGTACTGCATTTTGTATGTAATTATCGTGTAAACCAAAGGAAAATGGTATGTGTTCTAAATGAGTGTCAATTTTTCGGTAAAGAATTTAATTCTAGTGTTGAAAATTTCCGATAAAATCTCACACTTATATCTAAAAATGTTTCCTTATCAAGAATTCAATTGCAGTACAATTATTTGAAGCTGTGAAATCGATAGGTAATTTGCAAATCATTATTGAAAACATTGATGTATCTCCTTATTTTAGGTGTACCGAGTACTGAAATACTTGTTCAAATTGGAGAAACTGTTTTCTCAAAAAACATTTGATTACCAAGCAACCACCACTAACTTGTAACGTAGGTCACGTATAGAATGTTCATGATAAAATTCCAAGAGATAAGAAGGATGCCATGCCATTAGTGTTCGGGATCGAAGGCGTTTCTCAAAACATAATACCTAGGAGTACCGAAAGCGATTAAGAAAACTTATTTAACTTTTTTATCATCTTTCAGTGATGAGAGAATTTGGCTCTCAAAAGAAATCGCAATTGTTGTACTCTCGATTTTTTGATTAATGAGTTAATACGTTCAGTGAAAAGAAATCAAATCAGAGTCAGACTGTAGTCTCTCCTTGTATGCAAATCAACGATGAAAGAAGAGCAAGTGATTGAAAAATGTTTACTTTAGAAAAATTAATTTTTTATTTTTAATAATTTTATAGAGTGGCCAACCAGGTCCCAAACCGGTATTCCATCATTTTTTTGAAAGGAAATTAATGATAATAACGGGAAATAAGTTTGGTGAGTTATTTTGAATTTGTATTCAAGTTATTGTAGAAATAATTGTTTATTTTTGTAGATGAAAAAAGGACATTATGGAAGAATCGATATTTCATGTAAATTCCTTACACTACAGGAATGCTGTTGGTGAAATGTAAGATATCATTACAATATTAACATCACGAAAACACTAATTTCCGATTTTTTTAGATTAAATAATTCTGTAATTTTGGTATATCTAATGGCCACTACTTTTCTCAGTAAGTCTCTTTTTTTTAATCCCATTTGTTGATAAAGCCTTTTTTTTACCTTTATTTCAAATATTGTCTGTAAATTATATATTTATATAGGTACTAGTACTTATTTATAATTATTTTTAAAATACTTTGTTTTCAATAAGCAACAATTTTTAAAATAAAGAACATTGAAACAACTTTTAAGTTAATTGGGTAAAAGTTCTTTGTAGTTCTCAGTAGAAAAATAACATACTACTTGGGGAAATATACTAGATCGGGGTCGGCAACTGATGGTCCTTGGCGTACTTTTAAGGGCCCGCAAAGAAAATCAGTTATTTAATTTGTTAAATCACAACTACTTATTCGTAGTCGCTTACCTTTCACACCATGCCACGTTGCTGAGTAATAAGATTTTTAGGTAAAAAATAAATTTTGTTTAAGCTGTATAAAATAGAATAAGAAAATTATATAGCAACTTGATTTGTTAAGACGGAATTCCACTGAGGCAACACTGAACGACATGAGGCATGCTAGATTAATTTAATAATTAATTTAATTCTTTAATTTCATTAGTTGAGCTTATTAAATTAAATTATAAATTATATATATAAATTATATAGGTAAATTATGATATTTTTCTATAATTATCATTATAATTTATTATAAATCACATAAATTCCTGTCTTAAAAATCAATACTTCCCCAAATTTTGGAAAACCGCAATTGTAATCCCAATTCCCAAACCAGGTAAACCAAAAAACCTCCCTTCCAGTTACCGGCCTATTAGCCTCCTACCCACCCTATCCAAAATTTTAGAAAACATTATCCTTAACCGCATCCAATCCTTCAAAGCCCGAAACAACCTTCTAATAAAAGGACAATTCGGCTTCCGTCCCAACCATTCCACCACCCTCCAACTTGCCATCCTGGTAAACGACATCACAATCAACTACAACAAAGACAAATCAACTACGACTATCCTCCTTGACATGGAAAAGGCCGAGGGGTAAATCACCTGACAAAAGTACGTACACCACATCTCCTTTTCCTCAAAATCTCCCAACATCTCCCCACATTTCCTCACATCTCCCCACATCTCCTCACATTTCCTCACATCTCCCCACATTTCCTCACATCTCCCCATATTTCCTCATATCTCCCCACATTCCCTCACATCTCCCCACATTACCTCACATCTCCCGACATTTTTTTTGTTTTCCACCATCCATCATATCTTTCTAATTTCCATACATTTCCTATATTTTTTATAAATAAATTTGAAATTATAATATTATTATAAAATATACCCATACATACAGACATATTACATATACATGTGCATTAGTACACTCGGTACAAAACAAAAATATTAAAAGCGAGAACAAAAATTAAAATTAACATAGGTTTATCCAGAACATAAGTTGTTTTACTGAATATTATTTTTGGCTTTCTTTCTTTAAATATGACTTCTTCTAACTTTTTCTTTTTTACTTACGCATCCTTTTTGCCACGTTTCATTTCATTGTATAGTTTGATTATCCTAGATTCCTAGATCTCTGTACAGGGGAGGGGATATTGTCATTGGTAAATTGCCAATCATATTTATGGGCCTGAAAAAAATGAAAGAATCTTCAACTGTCTGGACTAGTGATGGGCGCATTCGGAATACATAATCGGAATGATTCCGATTATTAAAATAATCGGATGATTCCAATTATGTCAAAATGGTAATGAAAAATAATCGGATGATTTTCGAATGCGCGCGCAATACGATTCTTGTTTCGGCGTCACTCTCACTCGTTCAAGAATCGGAATATTCAATCGAATGCGTAGATTGCGGAATAAATGAAATTTATTGATTATACCTATTTTTTTTATTAATGAATAATAGTATATTACGTGCCAAGGTGGAAAATGCTTCATTATACAGCGGAGCGCTAAGTTAGTTGACTGAGGTGCGAAGCGCCGAAGTCAACTGTTAGCGCAACGCTGGAATGAAGCTTGCCACCGAGGTATGTATACAATTTTATTCACAATCAGTTTGTAAATAATTAAATCTCATCAAATTTAATTTTCTTTAATTTTTAAAAATAAAATTTTTTGTTAGTTCCTTTTCTTGCCACACTGCGACATTGCAGGTCGGGAAGTGATCACTTCCCAACCTAAGGTTTGAAAGTAAAACAAAATAGCTTTCTGATTGGTTGGCAAGTGAAAGTCAATAATAAACTGCTTCCCAACTGTTTAAAAGTCAGGAATGTGTCGATTACTAACTGATTGTGAATAAATTTCATTTATTCCGATCGTATTTATCGGCCCCCCCCCCATAGCATAACGATGGATAAAAAAGTCTTACTTCCCCCCCCACAGGCATTTTTTCTGAATCCCCCCCTAAATGACCAATGGTTAGCTACGGCCCTGCTAATATTAAAATTTTGATGGACGGTTTCCATACGGAACGGAATATAAAATAATCGGATAATATTCTGTTATTGAAATCATCCGATTATGCTCATCAATAGTAAAGAACTTCTTAGCTAGGTATTCCATACATTTGATTGGTCAAATTTGACATAGTATTGACATAATAAATTATTATGTCAAATTTGACTAAGGACTATTTAAGGAATACCTGCTAAGGAATTCTTTACTAGGAAATTCTTAAATAAAATGTTGGTGAAAACGGGCATTAGCATTTTAGCATCATAAAATAATGCGCCTGAACTGGCCTATTGTGACCTATAATAATTATGTCAACTTTCTGTGAACAATAACATAAAAGCTACACATATAATAAAGAATAACACTATAAAATAATGAATATTTGTAACATTTATACTTCTACTAATGTAACAAGAAAACGAGACGAAGTGTAAACAATACAGCCTTTCAATTGACTTGTCTCAACGCCATGTGTCGACCACCAACTTTTCTACTTTGTTTCAACATCTCGCCAATATTTCCGATATCTCCCACATCTCCCCGACATCTCACCTACATCTCCCAACATTTCCTCACATCTCCTCCATATCTCCTCACATCTCCCCACATCTCCTCACATCTCCTCACATCTCCTCGCATCTCCTCACATCTCCTCGCATCTCCTCACATCTCCTCGCATCTCCTCACATCTCCCACACATTTCTTGCCTCATGTACACCAAATCTCCCCTGTGATTTACCCCTCGGAAAAGGCCTTTGATACCGTCTGGCACAATGGCCTGCTCCACAAACTTCTAGTCCTAAAATTCCCCTTACATATTATTAAAATTATAGCCAGTTAGCAACAGAACATTTCGCGTTAAAATTAACACCTCCCTCTCAGATCCGCACCCAATTCCTGCCGGAGTCCCTCAAGGCTCCATCCTCTCTCCAATACTTTTTAACTTTTATAGTATATCGATGGTGAATTTGCAATAGGTCGTAAACCACAAAAGTCAAATTGTTCAGGAGAGCATTAAAACTTTGATAATGAAAGCAGCAACTCTGCCAATGTCGACCATATACACTAAACTCTTATGACTGAATGAGTAAGATATGACAAATTTGCAGACAAAAATCAGGTGACAGTGATACAACATATTTCATTTGTCAATTTCTTGTGATTTAAATTTTCTGTGGTCTACGACATGTTATCAGACGAAGGAGAAGTACCACACAAGTTATTTAAACAAAAAACATTTTTTTTTACAAAATGTGGGTTACGACGTATTGCAAATTCACCATCGATATGTTTTATTTTTAATAAATATTATTTGTACTTTCCTGATGATGATTGAAAAACTCAATCGAAAGCTTAAAATATAATTATTAATATTATATCCTTAATTCGTTATTTATTAAAAATAAAACATATTTAATTTAAGGTAGTACTGTCGGTCATAGAATTACCGTTCAGAATTTAACGAAATTTGGCATATTAGTAGATTATGATAAGATAATAATCCAGTTAAATTTTTGAAGAGCTACAGAGAACCAGTTAAAAAATATAGACATTTCAAATTTTATGCATTTAGCATTGAACCTTATGGGAAATCACATATTTTATCGAATTTTACAAAAAGTACCGTTCAGATTTCAGTAATAAATCAGAAGAAGAGAGAAAGTAGTATGTAAAACATTTTAAACCCTTAAAAATATAGGTTCAGAGCATGGTATAGTAGTAATTAGCAAATAAATATCAAAAAATGTACTTTTTGTATCGTAGTTTTTAGATGTGGCAACGTCGTAAAATATCACAACGCGCGCGAAATTTAAAAATTCATATAATATGAGAATGTAGTAGGTTTCATAAAAGTCTTTATTAAAATAAACTCGAATGAGATTTTAAAATATTTTATCTTCTATATATATTATTATAAAATATCTATATTTTATTTAAAAATGCAGAAACTACAACGACTAGCGTTTTTGGGTATAACAGGGGCTATGCGTACAATCTCAACTGCGGTTATGGAGTCACTTTTAGATCTGCCACTTCACCTACGAGTGAAAAAGGAGGGCTTACACATCCACATAAAATAACCCAAATTAAGAAATTAAAACCGGGAAACAAAACAGATCACATAAAAATACTGGACTTCTTAGAGTCAAATCTGCTTGAAAAACCTTTGGAATTCATCCCGAGAACTTTTGACTTTTAGACACTGTTTGAGGTTGTCATTCAGGACCGCAACATGGCTAGAAGTCATACAATGCAAGTGGATACAAAATCTTCCAACTGAAATACAGATGGATCAAAAACTGACCAGGGAACAAGGTATGAGGCATCTACAGCTTTAGAATACCAATATAATGTCTGACAGCCAAGCTGCGATAAAAGCACTGAAAGTCAATAGCTTTGAATCTTTATCCATATAGGAATGTACTATACAATCTCTCAACAAAATTGGCCAAAGGCAACAAAATTGCACTTCACTGGAGGCCAAGTCATGAGGGAAATGAGATAGCTGACAAACTAGCTTGATCAGGTTCAAAAGCGCCCACGACTGGACTTGAATCGTTCTGTGAGTTATCTAAAACACAGGGGTGGAAATCCAGAAGTGGCAAACGGAGAGCAGGAAACCCTCTGGTACAATTCACCAGGACAAAGACAGGCGAAGAAATTATTTATAGAGTACTCGACTGCAGATCATAAGAAACTTCTTCTTTTTTCAAAGAACGAAATTATTATACTTGAATGTTTGCGTCAGTGTTAAGGGTAGTTAACATGAGCTTTCCAGGATTGTTTTTTAATTTATTAGCTAATGCAACCTGTTGCAGTCTTTTCTCGTAAATTTTTTGTGGTACTCTGTTACCTTTCCAATGAAAAGTGAAATATTTTTTTATTGCGATTTAATGGTTTTGACGGTGAAATAATTTTTATACACAAGTATGATGCCGGCAACTGGTGCTGTTTACATTTAGAGTGAAACAGAGTCACTGTACACGTGATGAAGCCAAATCGTTATGATTTAATAATTTGTAGCTATCTTTGTTAAACACTATAGTTCGCTATCTTGTTATCTCTCTCAGAATTCTGAAACCGACGACGTATGTGCAATTTTAAAAATTTAAATTGACATAACCAAAAAATTAATTTGATATGTCAGATAGCTCTACAACTGTCACACCATCGCGACGTTGCCAAGTCTAAATACTGCTTAAGTCAAGTAAGACTGTAAATACATTTGACTCTTGCAGTATCGACAGTACTACCTTAACGAATTAATAATAAACCAATTTTAACTTTTATATCAACGGCATCCCTAAGGCAAGTGACGCCGCTGTTTTACTATACGCAGACGACACCGGTATCTCCGCCGCCGCCGACAAAAGTAAAGACGAGACAATTACCAAAATACAAAACCACGGTGACGAACGGAGATTGAAACTCAACGAAGACAAGACTGCCATGACAATTTTCTCCCAAAAATATGACGCCCAGACAATTAAACTTAACGGAACAGAAATTAAAGCAGCGCCATCAATTAAGTACTTGGGGGTTATCTTAGACAAGAGACTAAAATTTAAAGAACACTTCATCTACACTGCTGGGAAAGCCACTCGAGCGATGCAGGCCCTTTTCCCGCTCCTAGCAATCCGCAATAACTTAAATCCCAAAATCCGCCTCCAAATTTACAAAACGATGATCCTTCCTATCCTTTTATACGCATCCCCTGTGTGGAGCAAAGCGGCTCGCACAAATACCATGATCCTGCAAAGAACCCAACACAAGTTGTGCCTCCGAGTGATCATCGGATTGCCAAAATACGCAAATTTATACGATCTCCACGAAACGGCAAACATTCCACGACTTCCCACACTCATTCATCACGCCGCAGTCAAATTTTTCGAAAACACGGTTAAGCGGAACCCAACTGCAGCCCACATTAACACAATCCACGAAAATAATAAGCCCTTCAGGCGGATCAAGCATAAATTACTACACTACATAATGTTATAACTACTAACACACACCCCTAATCATGTAGCCTGGTTTTTGTACTCATTTTCCAAGGAGTATTTCACGTGGGAGGACTCTGGATCAACACCCGCCATCCGATGTTGCTGATACGCCACCGCTGGAGCAGCAAAAATAATTTCTGTTAAATAAATTAGTTGCCTTTGCATCGGCTTGGTCGGTGCAGGGGCAAACTGTTTGTAACTATTAATTAATTTAAATATAGAGTTTGTTGATTGATTGCTCAACATTTTAATATAAAAAAAATTAATTTATTAAAGTAATTGTATCTTAAGCCTTAAGAGCTTATATATCCCTGAAAATTAATTTCTGTTTTCTTACACGTTATTCTTTATACTTTTAAGAGTATTTAAAAAAAAATTTAAGAAAATTCCACTCCGTTACAATGTTACAAAGTAATAGCAATAAATGTGACCGGACATGTGGTTGGAAACTGTACCTACTAGAAACTTTGAACGCGTTATTCTCGATACTACGTTTTTAGACAAGATCGGCACAATAACTCGGTCAATTTTCAATATTTTTTAACTTTTTTTTTTTTTAAATCTTTATAATAATAATTATTTTCTCTAATGTCTGATGAGAGGTTTTTTTGATTGGGAAATCTTTTATAAATTATGAAATTCGTACCTTCAAAAATTATGTTGTGGTCCGCTTGGAGAACAAAATATTTTTCAATTCGGTTGCAGAGAGTTTTTTTCATTATAACGGGGTAAGACTAATAATTTAGAATGTACCTACTTGTACAGATAGTTTTCAACACCCTGTAGGTGTCAAATTATTTTTACATTAGTACTACGATTAACTTGGTGTCTAACCTTATTGTCAACGTTCAACATTCAGTGCCGGATTAGCCTTATAGCAGAAGTAACAAAAATGCTACGGGTCCCACGCCCAGCAAGTTTTTTATCTAGCAAAGAAAGGCTAAAAAGAAGGTAATTCAAAAAATAGGACGATAACATTTGCTAGGAGTCCCGCCCTGACTTAATCTGGCACTGTCAAAGTCCTTTTCAACACGGCAAGTTGACAACAAGGTTGGACAACCAAGTTGATCGACGGCAGGCCCGTAGCCAGGGGGGGGGGGCACGTGCCCCCCTCGAAATGTTGAAAAGACAAAGAAAATGGAAGGGGAACAACCGAAAATTTTACATTTTACAAAGGTTTTTTACAAGTGCCCCCCCCCCAAATGAAATCCTAGCTACGGGCCTGATCGACGGCAAACTATTTCCTTCGCGACCCCCCATTTTGTGTAATATTTTTGTCGAAATTAATTTTCACTTACCTTTTCTGCTACAAATTCATCTACCATTACGACCCTGCCTTTAATCCTGATGTCTTTTCACCCAATTGCTATCCGTGGCCTGCTCCACCACCAACCATAAAACCAACACAAGCGAAATTCACATTTCATTTTATCCGTCCGATTATAAACGCAAATTTTTTTAAATGATAACTATACTTTTTCACTTTGAAAATTATAAACAAAATTTATCCGCGAAATTTAAAGCTTCCATCAAGCTTTTCGTTTTAAAACGAACTCGACACTTTTACACCGACCGCGGAATTTCAAAATGATTATTACGAACGCGAATTAAAAATAATCCTGCAAATCCAAATTTTTCATTATTATAGGGATAATATAAAAATTCAAAATTTGTTGCTTACCTTAACTTTATGAAGATCAGATCTCCTCCGACCTCTTCTATTGTTGAGTCAGAGATAGAATTTCCACTAAACGTGGAAGGAATTATATTAATTTGATGCACGACTAAGTAGTTGGGAATAATTCTATATTTGTAAGCAATGCTAGAACTGCTACAGTACGCCCTCCCTCAGTAGGAACCCTCTACTTGAAACATAGCTTGTCTGAAACAACAAAAGAAACAAAAATGTAATTAATTTTTTTAAATTATGAGATAAAAATTTTGTTTCTTTCTTTCACAAAAATCGATTAAGTAACGCAAAGTTAAAAAATAAAAGAAAATAATTTACAGTCGTAGCAATCTTTTGGAAACATCCTGTAGAGCTTGGATATGTGGAAATTATTAAACGGAAGAGCGCTAAAATAACAAAAATTGTTTTTCATTGAAAGTATGGATTAAATTAACAACGAAAGGAATATTTTTTGCTATGGTTGTGAAAAGAATGTTTGAAAGCACCCTGTATGTATTAAAATTTGTGAAGTAGTACTTATAAAAAAATTAGAAAATATTGAAAGAAATAATTATTTGGTATACTTATTATTCAAAAGTTTCCAATAGTAGATACAGCAAAAAATTTTAAGCAACCTGTAAGTAAATTATTTTTTAAATGTTTTTCTCTTGCAATATAAAAGTTCTATCCTTTTTATAATGGCTCTTCTTATCGGACGTTATACATACTTATAAAAATTATTTTGAGAATCCACATTCTCATAACTACATATTAGTAATTTATAGGAACAAAACATGAACATTTGTAAGAATAAATAGTACTCACACAAATTAAAATTTATCATAAAAATGAGTGTAAAAACTTTGAATGCAAAAAGTAAATCAAGCAGCTATCATTACTAACAATATTTTGCCTGTAAATACCTGACGACCTCCTACAACAATAACATTAGGTTTGTTCGTTTGTATGAACTAACTTGAACTGGGTTATCTTTCGAGACAAAATACTCCCACCACAAAAGTTAGATAGTGTTCTAACTTGCACTGCCTACTCCTCCTATGGAGGTCGAGCAAGAAGTTCATGTTCGGTTATGAACTGAGCAGCTAAACGAACACAGTACATTGCACTAACTTGAACCGAGCAAGTTAGTTCATACAAACGAACAAACCTATTAAATCGAAAAAATATTACAGAAAAAAATTGGAAATCGACTGCGCTTATGGCATTAACATGGCAAACAACGCGATGATTCATAATACTACCGGGAATCCCTAATTCTTGTTATAATTATAACGCAGGCGTCTTAAACATAAAATAACGATTTTAAAATTTTGGAAAAAAATATTGCAAAATTAATGTAATTAACTTTATATAAACTTTCGATTCATTAGTTTTGCAATATTAAATTTGATTTAGCGTTCATTTCAAGTGACGCCAACCCATTTTACAAGATGGCGATTATAAAAAAATAAAAATTTATTCTTCAAACATCGCGAAAACGAATAAACATTTTTTGAAAATTTCAACGGGAAAACCATTATAATAAACTCGTTCAAAATAAAAGTAATAGTAGTTCGTTCGAAACTGCCTTTTGAACTTTTTGAAAATAGAAAACGGAAAATTGCTACGTACATAAATTAAATTTAACCTTTGACCATTCTTTCTGGGGGTCGGCTTTGGTTATCCAACTTCACATCACTATACACAATTACTATAATAAATTAATAATAAAAAACTATAATTTTCAAAATTTGTTATTAGAAACTTGAAAAAAAGCACCTTAAAGCGCATCTGCAGATTTACGTATGAAGCCCGTCGTCGCGTCGCGTCGTTTCGAACGAAACAAACTGAGCGACAACTGTCGAATATACGAACTGGTACGAACCCTCGGAAATGGGCGGGCGATTAAATTAAAGTTTGAATGTTGGCGGATGAATTAAAAACTTGAACACGAGTTTTTTAAAACATTTTGACAAGTTTAGGAATATGAACAATGATAAATAATTGAAGAGAGTAACTCCAGGGAAATTTTCACCTAACAATAATCACAATGAAGTTTGATTTATTTGGTTTTATAATTTTTTGCAAGTTGCAAAGATTTTAAAAATCTACTTTGAAATTTGAAAATTAAAAAAACACTACCGCCCACACCGCAGACAACAATAAATCGTTGGTATTGTTCGTATCCAGAATTACAATAAATTTTAAAATTGCAAGATAATATTATGTAAAATCAAAATCTTGGAGTAATTACAACGTTCAAAGAATTTAAATCAATGTATTGATAAATAATTTTGTTAATCTAAATAAACGCACAGGACCGAGTTACTAGTGCAGAATGACTTTGTTTAATTGGATAACCAAATTTTAGTCAGATTAAAATCAGAGAGAAATTTCTCAAATATTTACTTCGAATTTTAAAACTAGGTGGAACCTCTATGTACATCCTCTTTGATATGGCGCAATATGGATCTGAACGAAAACAAATACTTTACTTTAACCTAAAGAAAGCGGATTATAAGCTTACGCAATAAACATTTTCACCAAAATGAAATTCCAAAGGGTGAAATTTTAGCTAAATTATTATTAGCTCTCTTTTTAAAAGAGTTCCAACTTCATGGAAGAGATTTTGCAGGAAGTAACTACCTACTTGTCAATTTTATTCTTACAAAGTTGTTGTCCTACACCCAATATATCAAACATTAAAAATAAGTACACCTTCACTGTGTAGGGGGAGTGCGGGATACATGACCATATGGGAGACATGAACCACTGGCATATTTCAATTGAAAATTGGCACGAATATGGTGGCGACGAGGTTGGTTAGACTGCCTTTCAATTGAGGCATTACCATACAACACATGAGTGTGATTAGTTAGAGCCGACCGATCGCATTTTTCAAACTCAAAACGTTACTGTGTTGGAATTCACATACAGTGATTTTTTTATTAGTACAAGTGAGGTATTTAATTGGCTTAATAATTGCTCTAATGCATGACTTGTGAACGTTACTTTTCAATACCTTTACATCTTTTTATGATAGGGTATTATTACTGATGAAGACGTAGGGTGGGAGACTTGAACCAAATGTTTTGGGGACAGATGATCCATGGTTCATGTATCCCTTAGGGGGATAATAATTTCATAAAAGTAACTTCAACTGACATGAAAAACCAATAATTACTTCTTCTTTTTTTTCAGAAATACTAATACCTTTTTCGTCCAAAATTATAAAACATGCAGTGCACGAAATCAAGGGTCGTAGTTCGATTAGAAACACAGCAATTAAATTTAATATTGATCGGACTACTCTGTGAAGATACCTCAATGACGGTGGAAGGGTAGAAAAAATTGGTAGTCAATTTAAAAACACTCGAATGTTAAATCTAGCTGAAGAAAAAATGTTAGTCAATTATTTGGTAACGTGCAGTAAAATTAATTATGGACTATCCCGAAAGGCAGCGTTAAGTTTTGCATGTGATTTCGCAGAAACAAATAAAAAGAAAATATACCTGATAGTTGGGAAACAAGTAATTCAGCTGAAAATGACTGGCTTCGCGAATTTCTTATTAGAAATCCCGAAATAAGACTAATAACCCCGGAAGCTACAAGTTTATCGAGAGCCATTCATAAGCTTCAGTAGAGAAAATGTTGGCGATTTTTTCGAAAATTGGAAAAAAACTAGGAGAAAAATTTAAACTTGAACCGCAGCATAATTACAATTGCGACGAAACAGGTTGCGCCACAGTACAAAAATGTCCAAACGTAATAGCTAGCAAAAAGTTCGTCAAGTTGGCCAGGTTACTTTGGCAGAAGAGGGACATTAGCGGCCCTTAGACACACGTTTCAGGCACGCCGGTTTGGAACGGTGTTCCAAATTAAATTTGTTTAAGTTAAATTCATGTTATATTTTGAACTTAAATCTATTTAAAATAAAATACATAATTTGATTGTATTTTTTGAGTAAATAAATAATTTCTTGATTATTTTTTGAATCTTATTGTGCAAACTATTAATTATCTTTCTAAGAAACAAAACGCTTATATTTTTTACCGATAATGTGAATATTAACTATTTTATTTTCGCATACTTTACATGTTGTGTTCATCGTTTAAGAAGGCAAGTGAAAAGTGGTTTAAGATTCTTCTTTGAAAAAATAAGACAAAAGCCTACCAGCATCTAGTATATTTATTCACATTCTTCATTTTATTTAATTGTAAGCAATTCTTATTATTCATAAATCATAATTCTTATAATCCAATTCGTTTTACATTGCGAATATTTTTTGTACAGATTTCTTCAGTAAACATTTCTTAACACCTTAATTTTAGTGTTATCGGTGGTTCATCTCTCCCGATAGTTGGAGAGATGACCCATTTCATTCTATTTTTTATCTATAAATGGTGTCACAGTGGGTAGATAAACATTATTTAAAAAACTTTAATTTATATTTATTCTAAAGTGTCTAAATCGGTCTAAACTTTCAAAAGCCCAAACGACGCGACTCGTTTACATACCTGAGAAAAATGATTAAAAAGGAAAATGGGTTCAAGTGTCCCGCACCCCCCCTAAGCTCTAGGCATTGTCGCATTTACTTTATATGTACGATGGATAATTTTCACACACATAAGCAAGCATTCCCAACAACAACGCACATGAAATGAAAAACAAACCTTACAAACAATTTTAAATATTCTCAAAAAAAAAGAAACAATTTGTCTCACTAAATCGCAAGCGGAAAGCTTTTGAACCACTTTCCACTTCTGGAAACTTGGCTAAATACGAAGTACAGACATTACAGACAATTTTTAACATTTTCATTGCAATTTGGAGGGTGGGATGATTTCTGACGTCAAATTTAAGATTTGCAAGGGGTCTCCAGAGAAGGCAGCACCGCCTGCCATTCGAAAAATGGGTCGAAAATGTTTAAGTGGCTGGTTAGCCACCAAGAACCCGGAATTTGCTTGTACCTTTAATACATAATATTACTAATCATATAAGCTTCCTATCCTAATAATATAAAAGTTTCAAAATGCTCCTAGAAAAAGTTACGCATATTTGTCTTGAATAATTCCTCGAAAAATGGGTCGAAAATGTTTAAGTGGCTGGTTAGCCACCAAGAACCCGGAATTTGCTTGTACCTTTAATACATAATATTACTAATCATATAAGCTTATTCCTATCCTAATAATATAAAAGTTTCAAAATGCTCCTAGAAAAAGTTACGCATATTTGTCTTGAATAATTCCTCGAAAAATGGGTCGAAAATGTTTAAGTGGCTGGTTAGCCACCAAGAACCCGGAATTTGCTTGTACCTTTAATACATAATATTACTAATCATATAAGCTTCCTATCCTAATAATATAAAAGTTTCAAAATGCTCCTAGAAAAAGTTACGCATATTTGTCGTGAATAATTCCTCGAAAAATGGGTCGAAAATGTTTAAGTGGCTGGTTAGCCACCAAGAACCCGGAATTTGCTTGTACCTTTAATACATAATATTACTAATCATATAAGCTTCCTATCCTAATAATATAAAAGTTTCAAAATGCTCCTAGAAAAAGTTACGCATATTTGTCTTGAATAATTCCTCGAAAAATGGGTCGAAAATGTTTAAGTGGCTGGTTAGCCACCAAGAACCCGGAATTTGCTTGTACCTTTAATACATAATATTACTAATCATATAAGCTTCCTATCCTAATAATATAAAAGTTTCAAAATGCTCCTAGAAAAAGTTACGCATATTTGTCGTGAATAATTCCTCGAAAAATGGGTCGAAAATGTTTAAGTGGCTGGTTAGCCACCAAGAACCCGGAATTTGCTTGTACCTTTAATACATAATATTACTAATCATATAAGCTTCCTATCCTAATAATATAAAAGTTTCAAAATGCTCCTAGAAAAAGTTACGCATATTTGTCGTGAATAATTCCTCGAAAATGGGTCGAAAATGTTTAAGTGGCTGGTTAGCCACCAAGAACCCGGAATTTGCTTGTACCTTTAATACATAATATTACTAATCATATAAGCTTCCTATCCTAATAATATAAAAGTTTCAAAATGCTCCTAGAAAAAGTTACGCATATTTGTCGTGAATAATTCCTCGAAAAATGGGTCGAAAATGTTTAAGTGGCTGGTTAGCCACCAAGAACCCGGAATTTGCTTGTACCTTTAATACATAATATTACTAATCATATAAGCTTCCTATCCTAATAATATAAAAGTTTCAAAATGCTCCTAGAAAAAGTTACGCATATTTGTCTTGAATAATTCATCGAAAAATGGGTCGAAAATGTTTAAGTGGCTGGTTAGCCACCAAGAACCCGGAATTTGCTTGTACCTTTAATACATAATATTACTAATCATATAAGCTTCCTATCCTAATAATATAAAAGTTTCAAAATGCTCCTAGAAAAAGTTACGCATATTTGTCGTGAATAATTCCTCGAAAAATGGGTCGAAAATGTTTAAGTGGCTGGTTAGCCACCAAGAACCCGGAATTTGCTTGTACCTTTAATACATAATATTACTAATCATATAAGCTTCCTATCCTAATAATATAAAAGTTTCAAAATGCTCCTAGAAAAAGTTACGCATATTTGTCTTGAATAATTCATCGAAAAATGGGTCGAAAATGTTTAAGTGGCTGGTTAGCCACCAAGAACCCGGAATTTGCTTGTACCTTTAATACATAATATTACTAATCATATAAGCTTCCTATCCTAATAATATAAAAGTTTCAAAATGCTCCTAGAAAAAGTTACGCATATTTGTCGTGAATAATTCCTCGAAAAATGGGTCGAAAATGTTTAAGTGGCTGGTTAGCCACCAAGAACCCGGAATTTGCTTGTACCTTTAATACATAATATTACTAATCATATAAGCTTCCTATCCTAAGAATATAAAAGTTTCAAAATGCTCCTAGAAAAAGTTACGCATATTTGTCTTGAATAATTCCTCGAAAAATGGGTCGAAAATGTTTAAGTGGCTGGTTAGCCACCAAGAACCCGGAATTTGCTTGTACCTTTAATACATAATATTACTAATCATATAAGCTTCCTATCCTAATAATATAAAAGTTTCAAAATGCTCCTAGAAAAAGTTACGCATATTTGTCGTGAATAATTCCTCGAAAAATGGGTCGAAAATGTTTAAGTGGCTGGTTAGCCACCAAGAACCCGGAATTTGCTTGTACCTTTAATACATAATATTACTAATCATATAAGCTTCCTATCCTAATAATATAAAAGTTTCAAAATGCTCCTAGAAAAAGTTACGCATATTTGCTTGAATAATTCCTCGAAAAATGGGTCGAAAATGTTTAAGTGGCTGGTTAGCCACCAAGAACCCGGAATTTGCTTGTACCTTTAATACATAATATTACTAATCATATAAGCTTCCTATCCTAATAATATAAAAGTTTCAAAATGCTCCTAGAAAAAGTTACGCATATTTGCTTGAATAATTCCTCGAAAAATGGGTCGAAAATGTTTAAGTGGCTGGTTAGCCACCAAGAACCCGGAATTTGCTTGTACCTTTAATACATAATATTACTAATCATATAAGCTTCCTATCCTAAGAATATAAAAGTTTCAAAATGCTCCTAGAAAAAGTTACGCATATTTGTCTTGAATAATTCCTCGAAAAATGGGTCGAAAATGTTTAAGTGGCTGGTTAGCCACCAAGAACCCGGAATTTGCTTGTACCTTTAATACATAATATTACTAATCATATAAGCTTCCTATCCTAATAATATAAAAGTTTCAAAATGCTCCTAGAAAAAGTTACGCATATTTGCTTGAATAATTCCTCGAAAAATGGGTCGAAAATGTTTAAGTGGCTGGTTAGCCACCAAGAACCCGGAATTTGCTTGTACCTTTAATACATAATATTACTAATCATATAAGCTTCCTATCCTAATAATATAAAAGTTTCAAAATGCTCCTAGAAAAAGTTACGCATATTTGCTTGAATAATTCCTCGAAAAATGGGTCGAAAATGTTTAAGTGGCTGGTTAGCCACCAAGAACCCGGAATTTGCTTGTACCTTTAATACATAATATTACTAATCATATAAGCTTCCTATCCTAATAATATAAAAGTTTCAAAATGCTCCTAGAAAAAGTTACGCATATTTGCTTGAATAATTCCTCGAAAAATGGGTCGAAAATGTTTAAGTGGCTGGTTAGCCACCAAGAACCCGGAATTTGCTTGTACCTTTAATACATAATATTACTAATCATATAAGCTTCCTATCCTAAGAATATAAAAGTTTCAAAATGCTCCTAGAAAAAGTTACGCATATTTGTCTTGAATAATTCCTCGAAAAATGGGTCGAAAATGTTTAAGTGGCTGGTTAGCCACCAAGAACCCGGAATTTGCTTGTACCTTTAATACATAATATTACTAATCATATAAGCTTCCTATCCTAATAATATAAAAGTTTCAAAATGCTCCTAGAAAAAGTTACGCATATTTGCTTGAATAATTCCTCGAAAAATGGGTCGAAAATGTTTAAGTGGCTGGTTAGCCACCAAGAACCCGGAATTTGCTTGTACCTTTAATACATAATATTACTAATCATATAAGCTTCCTATCCTAATAATATAAAAGTTTCAAAATGCTCCTAGAAAAAGTTACGCATATTTGCTTGAATAATTCCTCGAAAAATGGGTCGAAAATGTTTAAGTGGCTGGTTAGCCACCAAGAACCCGGAATTTGCTTGTACCTTTAATACATAATATTACTAATCATATAAGCTTCCTATCCTAATAATATAAAAGTTTCAAAATGCTCCTAGAAAAAGTTACGCATATTTGTCTTGAATAATTCCTCGAAAAATGGGTCGAAAATGTTTAAGTGGCTGGTTAGCCACCAAGAACCCGGAATTTGCTTGTACCTTTAATACATAATATTACTAATCATATAAGCTTCCTATCCTAATAATATAAAAGTTTCAAAATGCTCCTAGAAAAAGTTACGCATATTTGTCTTGAATAATTCCTCGAAAAATGGGTCGAAAATGTTTAAGTGGCTGGTTAGCCACCAAGAACCCGGAATTTGCTTGTACCTTTAATACATAATATTACTAATCATATAAGCTTCCTATCCTAATAATATAAAAGTTTCAAAATGCTCCTAGAAAAAGTTACGCATATTTGTCTTGAATAATTCCTCGAAAAATGGGTCGAAAATGTTTAAGTGGCTGGTTAGCCACCAAGAACCCGGAATTTGCTTGTACCTTTAATACATAATATTACTAATCATATAAGCTTCCTATCCTAATAATATAAAAGTTTCAAAATGCTCCTAGAAAAAGTTACGCATATTTGCTTGAATAATTCCTCGAAAAATGGGTCGAAAATGTTTAAGTGGCTGGTTAGCCACCAAGAACCCGGAATTTGCTTGTACCTTTAATACATAATATTACTAATCATATAAGCTTCCTATCCTAATAATATAAAAGTTTCAAAATGCTCCTAGAAAAAGTTACGCATATTTGTCTTGAATAATTCCTCGAAAAATGGGTCGAAAATGTTTAAGTGGCTGGTTAGCCACCAAGAACCCGGAATTTGCTTGTACCTTTAATACATAATATTACTAATCATATAAGCTTCCTATCCTAATAATATAAAAGTTTCAAAATGCTCCTAGAAAAAGTTACGCATATTTGCTTGAATAATTCCTCGAAAAATGGGTCGAAAATGTTTAAGTGGCTGGTTAGCCACCAAGAACCCGGAATTTGCTTGTACCTTTAATACATAATATTACTAATCATATAAGCTTCCTATCCTAATAATATAAAAGTTTCAAAATGCTCCTAGAAAAAGTTACGCATATTTGTCTTGAATAATTCCTCGAAAAATGGGTCGAAAATGTTTAAGTGGCTGGTTAGCCACCAAGAACCCGGAATTTGCTTGTACCTTTAATACATAATATTACTAATCATATAAGCTTCCTATCCTAATAATATAAAAGTTTCAAAATGCTCCTAGAAAAAGTTACGCATAGTTGTCTTGAATAATTCCTCGAAAAATGGGTCGAAAATGTTTAAGTGGCTGGTTAGCCACCAAGAACCCGGAATTTGCTTGTACCTTTAATACATAATATTACTAATCATATAAGCTTCCTATCCTAATAATATAAAAGTTTCAAAATGCTCCTAGAAAAAGTTACGCATATTTGTCTTGAATAATTCCTCGAAAAATGGGTCGAAAATGTTTAAGTGGCTGGTTAGCCACCAAGAACCCGGAATTTGCTTGTACCTTTAATACATAATATTACTAATCATATAAGCTTCCTATCCTAATAATATAAAAGTTTCAAAATGCTCCTAGAAAAAGTTACGCATATTTGTCTTGAATAATTCCTCGAAAAATGGGTCGAAAATGTTTAAGTGGCTGGTTAGCCACCAAGAACCCGGAATTTGCTTGTACCTTTAATACATAATATTACTAATCATATAAGCTTCCCATCCTAATAATATAAAAGTTTCAAAATGCTCCTAGAAAAAGTTACGCATATTTGTCGTGAATAATTCCTCGAAAAATGGGTCGAAAATGTTTAAGTGGCTGGTTAGCCACCAAGAACCCGGAATTTGCTTGTACCTTTAATACATAATATTACTAATCATATAAGCTTCCTATCCTAATAATATAAAAGTTTCAAAATGCTCCTAGAAAAAGTTACGCATATTTGTCTTGAATAATTCCTCGAAAAATGGGTCGAAAATGTTTAAGTGGCTGGTTAGCCACCAAGAACCCGGAATTTGCTTGTACCTTTAATACATAATATTACTAATCATATAAGCTTCCTATCCTAATAATATAAAAGTTTCAAAATGCTCCTAGAAAAAGTTACGCATATTTGTCTTGAATAATTCCTCGAAAAATGGGTCGAAAATGTTTAAGTGGCTGGTTAGCCACCAAGAACCCGGAATTTGCTTGTACCTTTAATACATAATATTACTAATCATATAAGCTTCCCATCCTAATAATATAAAAGTTTCAAAATGCTCCTAGAAAAAGTTACGCATATTTGTCGTGAATAATTCCTCGAAAAATGGGTCGAAAATGTTTAAGTGGCTGGTTAGCCACCAAGAACCCGGAATTTGCTTGTACCTTTAATACATAATATTACCAATCATATAAGCTTCCTATCCTAATAATATAAAAGTTTCAAAATGCTCCTAGAAAAAGTTACGCATATTTGTCGTGAATAATTCCTCGAAAAATGGGTCGAAAATGTTTAAGTGGCTGGTTAGCCACCAAGAACCCGGAATTTGCTTGTACCTTTAATACATAATATTACTAATCATATAAGCTTCCTATCCTAATAATATAAAAGTTTCAAAATGCTCCTAGAAAAAGTTACGCATATTTGTCTTGAATAATTCCTCGAAAAATGGGTCGAAAATGTTTAAGTGGCTGGTTAGCCACCAAGAACCCGGAATTTGCTTGTACCTTTAATACATAATATTACTAATCATATACGCTTCCTATCCTAATAATATAAAAGTTTCAAAATGCTCCTAGAAAAAGTTACGCATATTTGTCGTGAATAATTCCTCGAAAAATGGGTCGAAAATGTTTAAGTGGCTGGTTAGCCACCAAGAACCCGGAATTTGCTTGTACCTTTAATACATAATATTACTAATCATATAAGCTTCCTATCCTAATAATATAAAAGTTTCAAAATGCTCCTAGAAAAAGTTACGCATATTTGTCGTGAATAATTCCTCGAAAAATGGGTCGAAAATGTTTAAGTGGCTGGTTAGCCACCAAGAACCCGGAATTTGCTTGTACCTTTAATACATAATATTACTAATCATATAAGCTTCCTATCCTAATAATATAAAAGTTTCAAAATGCTCCTAGAAAAAGTTACGCATATTTGTCTTGAATAATTCCTCGAATATGTTTAAGTGGCTGGTTAGCCACCAAGAACCCGGAATTTGCTTGTACCTTTAATACATAATATTACTAATCATATAAGCTGCCTATCCTAATAATATAAAAGTTTCAAAATGCTCCTAGAAAAAGTTACGCATATTTGTCTTGAATAATTCCTCGAAAAATGGGTCGAAAATGTTTAAGTGGCTGGTTAGCCACCAAGAACCCGGAATTTGCTTGTACTTTTAATACATAATATTACTAATCATATAAGCTTCCTATCCTAATAATATAAAAGTTTCAAAATGCTCCTAGAAAAAGTTACGCATATTTGTCTTGAATAATTCCTCGAAAATGTTTAAGTGGCTGGTTAGCCACCAAGAACCCGGAATTTGCTTGCACCTTTAATACATAATATTACTAATCATATAAGCTTCCTATCCTAATAATATAAAAGTTTCAAAATGCTCCTAGAAAAAGTTACGCATATTTGCTTGAATAATTCCTCGAAAAATGGGTCGAAAATGTTTAAGTGGCTGGTTAGCCACCAAGAACCCGGAATTTGCTTGTACCTTTAATACATAATATTACTAATCATATAAGCTTCCTATCCTAATAATATAAAAGTTTCAAAATGCTCCTAGAAAAAGTTACGCATATTTGCTTGAATAATTCCTCGAAAAATGGGTCGAAAATGTTTAAGTGGCTGGTTAGCCACCAAGAACCCGGAATTTGCTTGTACCTTTAATACATAATATTACTAATCATATAAGCTTCCTATCCTAATAATATAAAAGTTTCAAAATGCTCCTAGAAAAAGTTACGCATAGTTGTCTTGAATAATTCCTCGAAAAATGGGTCGAAAATGTTTAAGTGGCTGGTTAGCCACCAAGAACCCGGAATTTGCTTGTACCTTTAATACATAATATTACTAATCATATAAGCTTCCTATCCTAATAATATAAAAGTTTCAAAATGCTCCTAGAAAAAGTTACGCATATTTGTCTTGAATAATTCCTCGAAAAATGGGTCGAAAATGTTTAAGTGGCTGGTTAGCCACCAAGAACCCGGAATTTGCTTGTACCTTTAATACATAATATTACTAATCATATAAGCTTCCTATCCTAATAATATAAAAGTTTCAAAATGCTCCTAGAAAAAGTTACGCATATTTGTCGTGAATAATTCCTCGAAAAATGGGTCGAAAATGTTTAAGTGGCTGGTTAGCCACCAAGAACCCGGAATTTGCTTGTACCTTTAATACATAATATTACTAATCATATAAGCTTCCTATCCTAATAATATAAAAGTTTCAAAATGCTCCTAGAAAAAGTTACGCATATTTGTCTTGAATAATTCATCGAAAAATGGGTCGAAAATGTTTAAGTGGCTGGTTAGCCACCAAGAACCCGGAATTTGCTTGTACCTTTAATACATAATATTACTAATCATATAAGCTTCCTATCCTAATAATATAAAAGTTTCAAAATGCTCCTAGAAAAAGTTACGCATATTTGTCTTGAATAATTCCTCGAAAAATGGGTCGAAAATGTTTAAGTGGCTGGTTAGCCACCAAGAACCCGGAATTTGCTTGTACCTTTAATACATAATATTACTAATCATATAAGCTTCCTATCGTAATAATATAAAAGTTTCAAAATGCTCCTAGAAAAAGTTACGCATAGTTGTCTTGAATAATTCCTCGAAAAATGGGTCGAAAATGTTTAAGTGGCTGGTTAGCCACCAAGAACCCGGAATTTGCTTGTACCTTTAATACATAATATTACTAATCATATAAGCTTCCTATCCTAATAATATAAAAGTTTCAAAATGCTCCTAGAAAAAGTTACGCATAGTTGTCTTGAATAATTCCTCGAAAAATGGGTCGAAAATGTTTAAGTGGCTGGTTAGCCACCAAGAACCCGGAATTTGCTTGTACCTTTAATACATAATATTACTAATCATATAAGCTTCCTATCCTAATAATATAAAAGTATCAAAATGCTCCTAGAAAAAGTTACGCATAGTTGTCTTGAATAATTCCTCGAAAAATGGGTCGAAAATGTTT